>CANUEZ040000115.1:3522500-4722500 GCA_948099385.1 Fasciola hepatica
AGACTTTGGGCTACGATCGGCCAGACTAACTTCGACATCTCCAAGCTTTAAGACCCCTCCGCGTTTTTTATCATCTAACTGGTTACTTAATTTTCTGCTATGATGTGTGTTGCCTTATACATCAGTAGTGACCGATTTTTATCCTCGACGCTTAAAATATCTCACCGTAGGAAGGAGAGTGCTTACAAGAGTGGGGACCACCGAACAGTGTAAGTCCTTTCTTTGTCGAATAAATCTGTAATCCACAGACTTAATGGCAAATGCTGTCGTTCTTTCCTAGTCAACACTAACTGTCTGAAGTTTTGGATGCCCATCAAGCAGTTGCGTGATATCTTCTCACGGCACTCATCCACACAATTGAATGTCAAAGATCTAAACAGTGACTTCAACGAGCAATCTTGTTCTTCTTTGTTCAGTTGTCCCAACATACTATCATGTCCCAGCTTTACCAGCTCCATCTACCACCATATGTCTTTTCAAACTGTTTACAAAGAAGTATCGTACCTGAGATGTAACAAATTCCACGGACCTGGTGATCTTTCTGCAGTTGTACTTAATCAGTGTGCACAAATACTCACACCAGTAGTGGCACAAATGTTTAGTCAGTGCTTGGATTGTAAAAGGCTTCCTGACTGTTCGGGATCAGCGTACTTCACACCTGTGCCCAAGAAAGAAATGCTGAAATTCCTTCCCGTTGCCTGTACCTCCGTCGCGTTTGAGGTGTTTGAGAAGCTACTACTATAGGAATTGTTCAGTAACTTGACGATAGGAGACATGAACCAGTTCTCCAACCACCTCTCCTGCTCTACCCTGAATGCTATTGGTTCCTTGACTCATAAAATCTTGTCTTCGCTGGACAAGAAATCAAAAGCTGCGCGTTCCTGTTTTCTAGATTATATTGGCTGACGTAATAGTGTCGATAGACGGAAACTGCTCGCCATCCCCTAAAGTAAAGGAATTCCACCGTCACTAATCGGATCATTGTCTGATTATTTTTAATCGGCAACAATTTGTAAAATACAGAGGCGAAACCTATTCCATTTATGTTTCAACCTGAGGCGTCTTACAAGCCGTAATTCTCTCATCAGATCTATTTTCAATCCGTACTTCTTCGATGCCTTTCAGTGACTGTCCTTTTATTGTAAAGTATGCAGATGATAGTGTGGTTGGTTTATCCCATCCTGATTCATCAGCTACGCTTGAAATCCTGTCTGGTCTCTTAGATCTTGACCACTGGTCCAAAGCTCACAGCCTAACCTTAAATCCGCGTAAATGCTCAGGTTTAGTTTTTCTCTTCTCAAAGATTCTGAGTACGTGAACATTTTGGAATACTGTTAAGATATTCACGTAGGAAACATCGCTTTGGCTGTCATCTATCCGTCAGATACCTTGGAGCTACGATCACCTATGAACTTTACTGGGATGAACATGTTACCTGTGTTTTTAAAAAAGTGAGGAGACTGAACTACTACGGTTTGCGACCGAAAGGAATGTCTATGTCCCCTTATCTCATTCAAAGAATTGTCCTTGCATGCATATTATCTCACTGGTAGTATTCTTCTCCCGTCTTCTTTCCTGGTCTACATGCTAAATATCTCACCACAATGGAAAGATCTCTCAAGCACTTATGTAAGTGGTATATCCTCCAAAGATCTAGCAGACTTCTTCCTATCCTGACCGAAGGGGGTCAAACTGCCATCACTGGTGTGCTTCCAACCCATCCGTCCCGGGTTCGAATCCTACTTCAGCGGCCAGTCGCTGCAAATGGCAGCCTCTAACTGGCAGCGACCCCAATTCTGAGACTTTGTACCATTATTACCTAATGAAAGGAAGTAAATAAAAGACAGAAAGACAGACAGGGAGGTCGTCACAAAATGTACAAATTATTTTCCGAGAGAATTTCGAATGACTTAAGCCATTCGCTTCACAAGGAACCAATCATACGTGCTTTCTTCCACCCGCCACAATTAGAAAATGAACCATGCAAGTACAACTACACTCCGGCCATCTGTTGTTCCCTACCTTGCTCGCTTCTTATGTAACTTTGCAAACATCGACACTGAGCTTAAGCGACTTTTAGAGTCTTAGTTCCTAAATCACCTCTTATTACGGTATTCTTGTTTTTACTGGGTACAGCTAAGTACTGTTAAATATTCACGCAATACTGCGCGTAAAGCAAATATTTGAACCGAATTGCATCGATAGAATTAAAGTTTTCGTCACTGAAACTTTCCCGATTTGCTACAGATATAGTCACGAAAATACCCCTTTGCATTTTTTCCCTAATCCATGACGGTTAATTGAGTTTCGGCTACTGACAATTATTTTATTCCAGTCCGGTTCATTCATCCATCATCCTCACACTTCTGTGCTGAGGTTTTCGTTGCTGCCTCGCAGTCTCCTAGATTTGAGGACAGAATGAATAGAGGCGTAAAGTGAAATAGAACCGGAAACAAAGTAAGAAGCTGAAATTACGAAGACAAAGACGGAGCCCTCAATGCAAGTACGCCACTGGCCATGATACCTAGCCATGTCCCCTTGTGTGTCCCACCTTCTGGCAGGGAGACCTCGTGGACCCCAACCTGAAAGTTTACATGGCCAAGTCCTCTCGTGGGAGAGTTTACTCGTTTTCGTCACTTTATGGACCAACCACCTCAACTTATCTTCCAACCACTGCCTGCCTTGAACAGTGTATACCGAGGAAGTCTATCCGTAGACATGAGAAAGACTTGCCTCAACTACTTCAAAGTGTTTAAATTCAGTATTTGTTCTAACGGCTGTCCGTTGGTTCCCAACTCCCTAAGACTAACCTCAGGAGATTTCTGATGCGGTGTTCCCACTTTATTCGAGCAATACTACGGAGGCGTAGAAGCTTAAACACCGACAGTTTTTGCTTATATTTTACCCTTATCGGCAGTGTTTCCGAGCCGTATTGAAGAACAAATCTAACCATTCTATTCATGACGGACAATCTGATGTCATGCCAGAGCCACAGAAAGCTGAGGTTGGTAGAAGCTAAGCACGCCCTCTGTATACTCGACGACACCTAATCCGATATCTGACAGCTTGGTGAGATTTAACTGCTCAGGTAACAAGAATTATTTACTCATTTCTACAAGACAAGGTCTGGTGTTGGACCAGCCTAGACCTGCAGCAGCATTTTACACATTGAAGGTGCAAAAGGCATTCCAAACATTGCTACACTGTTGTTTTGATAATCTAGACGAACTTGCAACTAGCCTGAATCTTCACTCAGAAAAACGGCTTTGTCTGCGTATTCTAAGTCAGACATTTTAATACATGAGCAGAGGTCGATGCCACCATTCTCACACGACGATAAGGCTTTCTCATGAATCAGTTCCATTACAAAAGTGAAAAAAGGGCAAAAGAGAGAAACCCTGACGAACACTACTTTCCTCGGTGAACTCGGTAAAGAGAATACTTAGGAGTATCTAGATATTCTTCCTCTCTGTCTCATTGGGGCCTTACGCAGTGGGGCAAGAACACTGTCAGACTGCATTCAGCCATAAAGGACGCATCTTCTCCTCAACCTTGTTTCTCTCTGCATGTTATGCATCTTGGCTGCAACTTTGTTTCAACGCCAGCTCGAACTATCCCAAGCAGCTTGTAGTTCGCAGATGAAATGACTAATGTTCCAAGTTTTAAATTCTTGTATTTCAGCCTTTTTGACTGGATGTCTTTTATTCCGTATCTGAACATGAGCGTATTGTTGAAGGGTAAAACATCAAAAGCCCACTTCATCATTAGGAATAATTAACAATTACTGAACTGGAGGTTGTAAGTGCGAAGGCAGTTATATACCTAAAAACAGGTCAGACGTGATAACAACCGAACGACAACGATTTACTGTCAACAAATACGAAAGGGGCATTGGCTGGTTGCTGGAAGACTCGGTCCCAGCGTCAGGTATAACGTACTCGAAAGTCGGGAATGGTATCCTAGCTGGATAATGGCTGTTCGTTTTCTAGATAGATCCCTTTTCTCATTGACCTAGAACACCATCGATTCACTAAAAGAAAGCAAACCGTTTTGTTGGGAAACTCACCGTCACAAATAGACATACCAATGGTTTAGTTCGTTGTAAGCACATGATTGGTTTATTGGATGCCTGTTCTAATCTGTTGTCAAACTACGTTATTCACTGTTTGTTTAAGTGATCCAGAATTTAGTTTCCAGTGTTTTCAATACCGGTGGTTAACTGTCAGCTAGTCTGTCATCTACATTGTTGTATTTACAAGGTTGTTCTTGTTTTATGCTACTCAGCAGCTGAAAGCTAATTGATTAATCGAAAATGCACTGGTCTACTAACCAGAATGGCAAGCCTACCGACACTGTTTCAGTCAGCGTAGTTACAAGCCTGATTACCGACAGCTTATTCAGGCGGGTCAGTTTGTTGTGTCTATAGTGCAGGATTTCTTTGAAGTGTGACCAGTCTTCAGAATCAGCAGGGCAGCTTATACGTGAGTTCAATCTGCAATTGTCATGACAATCCGAAGTGAAGTTGCATACCTTCCTGAAACTCACTTTGGATCTGAGAGAACCAGTGACTCGTCTCGTGACAACTAGATTTTACTAGCTTAGCTGAGGCATCAGCTTTCTCCCGCTAAGGATTCATCGCTATTTGGGGGGAGAAATTCGCTTTCACGTACCAATTAACTATCAAAGTATTACGTAAAAACTCATTTTAGTCTTACTGGGGTTGTAGGATGCAGCACACTCACTTTCGATAGACACGGTTTCCACTGTCTCTTATCCGGAGCATAAGTCATGCGGATACTGGGTGAAGACTTACCTTGTTTCCTATGGGTTGTTGATCTTGTTCCTCGCTGATTATTGCCTATTTGTATTCGTTGTAATTAGTCTTAGCCGAAATACCTCTTTACGCTTGTCACGCCGTCATTTTTCTGGTTGCTCATGCGTGCTTTCGTTTATGGATACAATGACAGAATTTGTTACAAATCATTCTTTCGGTAGTTGTGGAGTAAGTAGTCTTGCTCTAAATTAGAACACAAAAGAGAATTCAATCGAAATGTTAAAAAAAGTTTAGCTGAAGTCTTAAACTGGATGTAGTGGGTGCGAATGACATCGTTTCGTCTGGGAGTTCCATCTTTGCAACCGATGAAATGGAACTCTGAGGTTTAACCACATATTTGTTGGAAATGAACAGATTGCTTCCTTGAGGGCCATCGAGGGGTCCTACTCCAGTAAAAATTATCCCTCTGAAAGATTCAGCATCTCCGTCATACACGCACACAGACACTAGCACACAGAGCTAGAAAGCATGGTTCCGTAAGGTAGTCGATAGATTGAAGTCTATGCGTACAAAAGCAGATTCATTTTTGATTGGTTGAAATATGGTCAGAAGTGAGCTCGTTTTGGTATACTGTTGGCAGAAAATTCACCTAATGACTACAATGTACGACAGAACCAAGTGGTCTTTTAAACGAATGAGACCGATTTGAAACTACTTTTCTTCATTTACCGTAAATAGGTAAATGTATTTTGGTGTTGAACAAGTCTTCTTTTTACAGATGAAAACATCAGCTACGCTTTGGATTTCAATTTTTGACTCGTGTTTTTCTGCTTCGTTATCACTTTGCGATTGATTGGCAGAATGGTTTCGTTTTTATAGATCAAGTTCAATCGATGTGATTGGTGCCAGTGTAGTTTATTTAGTGGGGGACAATCTAACTTTCATGTATACGCAGCTCTAATCTGTACAAAGTACACCTACTGAACAAGCCGACCTGGAAATCCGTTGTCGTCCCAGTCTCAAACATGGGGAAAACTAATGACTTCGAAGACCCTTTGGAATAGAACCAGAAAGTTTAGTAAAAGCTGTTCGATTTCCCGCTCATTCCCGGATTATTTATTCAAAATGGAACCTGTGAAGTTACACGTTATTATTTCTATCTGTTCTATGTTCTATGTTCTGTTGAAGTATTCCATATGATAAACGAATGGTACCGGAAAAACTCCTTTCCCCATCATTACAGACTGATCGATTCTTCAAAATAAACGTTTCAGAAACCGGAAATTGTTTTGCTTCGTAAGAAATTTTTGTACTGCAAGTTGTACCAGACAGTTCGGTTTTCCTAGGTAACAGAATTTTCGGAGAAACTAAAAAGGAAGGTATCGATGACGGAAAGGCGACGGCAGAGTCGTAGGTGAATTTGACTGTCAGCGAATCTGGTTGAGGTGGAGAGAAGGACCGGGCGAACTGGTCTGTCATCGGAGGTGGTACAAATATATCAGAGTCTTCACATTAGTGATGTGTCCATTCGAAGACAGTGGTAATATAAAAGGTGGAGAAACTGTTCCACCGGGGATTCATCAAAACTGAATCGATTACACCAAAAGCCCGACGCGTCTGTGGAGTATTTTATGCCACTATTTTTTAACTGCACTTTCGTACATGGGTAAAAGATAATGGGGATATATCTGATAACCTCGAAGGCTCACTGCACTATTAGAAATAACTGGCAGCTCGACCCTGAGATTCGGAACGCGGAACCACTTAAGGCCCCAAAAGGTCAGACGTGGTAATGAGCTGGATGACAGTGGATATCCGTCTACCGTCGAATAAGTTCACCATGAGTGCCAGAATCAAACCAGCAACCTTTCGTTAAACCGAGCAGTTGCGGTAACACCTTACCTCTAGTGGAAATACTACTTGGACGATCGAGTGAAATTTCACATTCATCCAGATTGGGTAGTTCTGATCTAATTAAATGTCTGCTAAGAGATTTGAAACTGAGGTCACAACATTGGATTGATATTCACCAAACCGAAGAACCTACTGAGGAAAAACATCAAGGCACTGATCAACTCAGAAAACGGCACGTCAGTAATATAAACTGAATGGCAAATCTGTCACAAAATGAACCAGTCGGACAGAGTTAACTGCCCGGTGTGATGAAAAACGCAAGTCAACTGATAGTAAGTGAAAACAACTTTCAAAATGTTTTCTTATCCTCAGTATTGGTCATGCAAGTTTCAGGCTAAAATCTTATAAATATTGTATTGTATTGTGTCACACAAACATTGTACATGGCCCAGAAATCACCGTTTCGGTCAGTTGGATGTAAGTCTTATGCTTGGCAAAATACGTCAGGCTATTGAGGTTTTCCGTGGCTCCTCTTGATAAACACTTAATTAGGATTTACTGAAGCTTTTATCCAGGGCAATGCAGTCATTTTGAATAAAAATTACGTATCTCTTTGTATAAGAAGATAAGGTGGGTTGGAGTGGGTCGATAGAGGCTTGATTTCTCTGGGTCGAGAGTAGATGTGAGGATGATTAAAATTGAGATTTGAGGAGGTCGGTCTTACGCGAAGGGAACTTAGTTGTTTGTCAGACATTTGTGAATCTGCTTGAGGATGAAAACCAATTCCACTGTAGTTAGGCTGCTTTCTTCATCGTTGATTTATATTTATTTCGGATGGAGTAAAACGACCTTTTGTTCGTTTGCAGTAAGGAGGGCGAAGTCGACTAGATCATGTCTCTGAGGAAGGATGACCGGTGACTGAGAGATTCCAACCTGCGATAATACAATATCTAGTCTGAAAAATTGTTCGTCTGAAACTCGTAAATACTCTGGTTGCTTCAGTTCTCAACTGTGCCGGATGATAGCCACAGAAGAGTTCAGTTCAAATAGTGAACATCGCAAAGCGAAAACGTTTGGGTTCCAACCAAATCTCACAAATGATTGTCCCTATTTGGTCGCATCTCTCTTCCTGAATGATCGCGTACTTTTCGCATGATATTTAGGAATGGATGTATACTATTCATGTCTTCAATAACACTTCCGAACATGACTTTATAATAATATCTTATCAAAGCAACGTATGTCGAGTCGAGGAATTTTATTCTGTCCTTTACCTTCCTAACTTTACTTTGGTAAATGAGCCAGGTAATTATAGCCTATATAAACCGTGATAAATTGGTAAGACACGATCTGCCATAACAAACACTAATCATCCTTGTTGATTATAACAGCTATGGACGATTGCATCTTTGATTTTATCGGTTGACAAACAGAAAGCCACTACAAAGTTTCGGAATTCGACCCGAAGTCAACTCACTTTCGCTTCCAGTTCCGGAATCAGGTTCTTCGTTATCATTTTGGTCAAGTCTGACGGGATCGAGTCGTGCACGCGCGACAGACACCCTTTAGTGATATCTGAGTAGACTTCGCTTTGATTTGTACCGAACGGACGTGTTTTGTCCAAGAGAGCAGAACTCAACCGATCCAAGTGGCCCTCGATGGCATACTATTTCCGGAGGAGCGTTCGGACAAATGCAATTCAGACAAAATCCATAGAAAACCAAATTATATGTGCGCTTACTGATAAATTTGCCAGTAGCATGTTCATAAAAGCGAATATCGGAACAACATATAAAGTTGCATCAGCCAACGCTGTATCCGGAAAACTAGAAAATTAGTTTTCGCAGTAGGAGATTTAAATCGATTATCAAGTGACTGGTCATGCAGTGGAAACGCTCACCCCATCAATGCGGATCATACCGTCTATCAAAAAGTTTTTTAACAATAACACTACATGATACGCCGCCCTTTCGTCACTGACTTTTGAAGAGTAACAACATGTTGACCTCAAGGCAATCGACTTCCACGATGGATGACTTCTATTGGAACTAACCAATCATCCAGGCTCTGTAGATTGTTCGTTAAGTAATGTCTTTGTCGTCACTTAGGCTTCCATTGGAGAAGTTGTCTGCTATAAGAGTCCATCGCTATGCAGTCAACGAGGTTGCTACCCTTTGTAAGCCTGTAACGAGGAAGACATAGATGGGAAGGGGCTTGGTGTAGGTGCAATGCTTATGGCTTCAACCAAGGATCAACATCTTTCAAGAGTGCCTTCATAGTTTTATACGATAAGTTAATCGTTGTTACCGCATGATAAATCGTTTGCTAAAACCTAAATTCGTGTCCACCGTTCAGCATTTTTACGGCACAAATTAAGTAAAACTCCAACATGTGGAATATTTAAAGCAGATGGTCCTCACATGAGTAATTAAGAAGGCAGATTTGTCGTTATGCAGTGGGAATCCTTGGTGATCGACTGGTTTAGAGCGTCCTTTTGCCGCCTCGGACGTCAGAGTTTCGAACGCCACCGCTGCTGTTCGCTTTCATGGTAGACTAATCCACAATCGTCCGGCTCGCTGCCACACCTCAACTACTGATAGTTTATGTGGTTCTTTGCTCTAGGTCTCAGGGTTTGGCTGCCGACTATTGTTGGTCATGCAGTGGGACGGCGAGGCTATGATGTATACCCCTTCCATGGAGTCCAAGGAAAAGTAGATAATAATAGAAAAATGCTTGACTTTATGGAAAAGCAGATGTCACGTAGACACTAAGATACAAATAATTCAAGGTGCCGTTCATCTCACTCATTCGCCGAATTGAAACGATCCGGTGTTCTTGTGCAAACCTTGCTTATTTCACATAGTCAGATATAAAGCAACGGGTTCAAGTAAAACAGAAACAGTCGTGGACGAATTCTTAGGGAATGGGTTGATTGTGTTCTTGTATTCTAGGTAAACAGAACTGAGTCAGGACATCTTGTTGTCATTGACGTTCTCGGTGATAATAACCATGTGATGTAACCACGCAAAAATGGCATTTGTTATTCACCTGCCAGCCTGCCGTTGAGGTATCATTTACGTAAAGCGGTAGAACAAATCAGTGACTATCCCAAGAAGAGTCACAGCTTTTTGTTTACCTAATTATGGGGATTATGAAGAAAGACGTATACAATGCGATTTAAACCAAAATATAAGATCGGCTGTTTTAAAGCACTTAATAACAATCAACCAAAAAGTGGCTCTAATTTCGTTCAGATCGATGTTTACTGTTGGTCCTGAGCGGAGCGATGCGAATTGGAACGGGCAAACCCATCACTGGCGAAACCAAATGGTCCGTGACCCTGGAAAAGGTTGGTACGACCAGCCCCGAATTTGCACTTTATCACTCCGATGTCCTGTCGATTCATGATGAACGCGGGTCTATGGTGCTGCAGGGGCTGGTGGTAGTGGTCGAGCGGTGTAAGCTCCCATCGCCTCCGTTCACGTTGTTCCATTTACGGTGTTTTACTACTGGCTGTTGTTCCAGTAGTCAGACTTTGCATTTGACTATTTGCTCTTTATAACCTTGGTCAGTTCTTCCGATATCTGCCTGAACTGGTCCGCCATCTTGAATTTGGCCATTTTTTCCTCTGGACCACTAGGTGATGGTGCTTTCGGCTTAGAACCACGGGCTTGGCTTCCGTCACACGTTTTTTCTCGCTTATTCCAACCTGTTTCACTGACACGCTTACTTCATCTTCAGGCAACCACGATTTTGCTGAGAATTTCAACTGTTTTCTGACATCATATTGACCTTGGCTGTGTCTGTTAAGGTGATCAGTTATCTTATATCGAGAACGTGTGATTTGCCATGTACGACAGCAAGCAGGAAGTTAACGGATTGCAGCCTACTACCACCATGCACAAGATGAACGACCACAGGATGGTAGATCTTTAGGATAACAGAGTACAAAAAGTGAGATAAAAAACAATACGTCAGTGAAATTGGGAAAGAAAGACCGACATCAGAGGTACATACAAAACGACCAATCCAGTGGGACAACTTTGAAAAACTGGACACCTGTGCATATGCGGAACAGAAGCTGGTCTGGTAATACATTCTTTGGAAAAACATTACATGCAAATGATGACAAAAAGGTGCACTAAGATTGATAATTAATATGTCAGTGAAGGTTTAGCAGCCTGGAATTAACCGAGCTTGATTGTGCAAACTCACTGGGTAAAATAAAACACAGACTGATGGTCTGACCAATGCAAAAAATGTATAGACTACTTTACCAATTTTTTTTATATCACTGGGCCGTGTCCCATGTTTTTACTCTTATGCTCGCGGTTATTTTGTTTCCACCGGTTTCGATTGGCACCTCCCACTGCTGTGTTTACCGGTTGATTGGAACCTCTTTCCTTCTGTTTCTGCTAACACTGGTTCTGATTACACTACGGGTTCACAAGACACTTTGTAGCTGACATTGTTGATTCGATGATGTGACTCTGCGGATCAATAACACCTGAAAAGCTTTTTACAGCTGTGAAGAACTATGTGAATCCGCATTAAAATAAGCCATCAAACTTACTCTACTCTCTGTCGTGCCACTATTTTTCCCATTGGTCACGAAGGACTGTGAAATCTGGCCACAGAGAGTCGGCGAAACCTGAAAGATGCGTTCGATTACTAGTGTGTGTGTGTGTGTGTGTGTGTGTGTGTGTGTGTGTGTGTGTGTGTGTGGAGAACCATAAGAATAAAATGACTTGGCAGAGTATCTATCGAAGAAGCTATAGGACGATGCTTTTACACCGACGAACCATCCATTTTCGTTCAGCTTCGTTGATTGTAGTGGCTTGGTCACCTGAGGTGACCTGAGACGGAATTACTCAAGAAAATACTCTGTCTACAAGTGTGCCCCGGAATGAACTATCAGCTCATAACGTGGATCGGCACTGTTGAGAAGTACTCAGAGTCACATTTTTCGACAATCTCTGGAATGCCCATCTCGTTGTCCATCTCCTACGCCCTTTGAATTTGATCAATGCCTAACTTCTGCGAGTAATACGTAGATACCGACTTAGTATTAGAATTGGCTCGCGAGCCGATGAAAGGTAGATAGCCGACTGACCGTGCCTCGGTATTTACTAATTCATTCTGATTTACTGTGGAATGATTCACTTTGATACTACTCTAGAGTGTCTGGTCTATTGCATTTGACCAAGCTGTCCTAATTCCATCTGCCAAGTTGGAGTTATCGTAATAATGTATTTTGTAAACTAATCTCTAAGCCAGGTAACACCCTATGTGCTAGAAATAAGAAATGTACTTGAAATCAAGGTTTCCCAACCACCACCACCACCACCACCACCACCACCACCACCACCACCACCACCACCACCACCACCACCACCACCACCACCACCACCACCACCACCACCACCACCACCACCACGAAAACAACAACACGATTGAAATCACTATCATGGTTATGGTGTACCTAGAACCAGGAACATTCTAAGCTCTCCAAAAGACGGTCATTTCCCAGGCAGAATATCAGCAACGGGTAATGTGAACGACCAACCTGAAGACTGATTTTCATTGAGTCCACAGTTTGATCGAGAAATTTCTCGTTCATATCTCGCGCTACTGTCAAAAGTTCCTGGAAAAGATTTCGTATACGGACACTGTCCAGCGATCGTCTTTTATTTTCGGTACAATCTCCATCACCGGCATTTGTATCCCCGCCTCCAACACTCTCTCCTTTGGTCTTGATATCCGATAAACTACTGTCTGGGGACGATTTGTTCAGTTCTCCGTGAAATTGTCTGGTATTCATGAACAACTGATCATGCAAACTGAAAAGTTATGGAGTGAACTGTTAGGGGAAAACTGAGTAGTAGGAGCAGCCTAACAAAGACCGCTGAATTGTATAACGGAAGAAATCAAACGAAATTAGCAGTTCTTTAACGCTCGAGGCCACAGATGTGAAACGCGTTGCCATCGATATTGATAAACATATCCAATAAGAGGGAATAAAAATAGCCCCGAGTTATACTTGAGAAACTAGACTATAGAAAGTTGGATGACGTTTATTTATCTTGAGTGCAGAATAACCTGCAATCGATTTTCAGCAGACGACAATTTGACAGTTCTCCCTAATCGGCTCGTATCATGCCGTAGAGAACTACTCACGAGCAGTAAAACTGTCTATTCCAAAGTTAGTTTGGCGGAAACAGTATCATTTTTTAATGCGAATAAGCAACACGGATGCATTTAAAAACCTTCTCACAATCCTTTTTAAGTCACTCCGTGAGAAATCCTATTCCCTTGACATACATGAGCCTTCGCGACAGGCATAACCCGTACCAAATGACCAGAACTATTCTCTAAAAAGTCAGTCACTTGATTCAGTACTCTTCAAACACAATCTTGGCACAAAAAATGGCAGAAATGAGAAAATCAAAAATAGATATTGAAGCTGATATGTCTTATTCGTAGTGTGGCTTCAAATTAGCAGAAGGACAACTAGAAAGCTGTTTATCTATCTGCAGGGGAGTCTTTGGGGATTGGGTCTTGTGTTTCAAGATTTATGGACTCAACCGGTGAGTGGCTTCCCCAGTGCAGTTGCTCCATGGCAAAAAGTACGACGAATAGGGAGAAGAAATTACCCTGTCACGGTCTTATAGGTTACTTTTTTCACAACAGGTGATCGGAAAGTGTGGATTGAGTTTAGTCTACTTGCAAGTAGTATAAACATAAACGTGAAAGTATGATGGGAAGATTGTTTAGTGCTTTCGTCCCAGTTGGTTACGTACAGTACATTTGAAACACATCATCACCGCGGAAAAAAGGGTTGAATGAAACCTAATGCACTTGCCTTAGTTTGGTCTCTGTTGAGAAGACGTTCATTTTTAGAGCGGTGCAAGACGCTATTGCAGGACTGGATTGGTCCAGCACCAAGCCTTTCGGAGTCTGAGCAGCTTATAGACCAAGTAAAAAAGTTTTGTTATCGTGGCAGCTGCCTTTCATCTGCAGCTCGGAAATCAGATGAAGCGCCTTTGGGTGTTAAGAAGACTCGTTTGGTACTTGTTAACCTCAGTCATCTGGGGCTTCTATTTGACTTTGGCTTATTTATCAAGGGTCGAGTGTACGCTGTAGTAGTCAGGCTAGTTATTCTGTGTGGTTCAGAAACATGAATACTGCCAATGAAGGATATGCGAACATCGTTAGTATTCGAACACTAAAGTCTTCTCAGAAATGCTTGAATCTGATGGGACCACCAAGTCAGCAGTTCTGAGGTAAAGCGTAGAGTGTTAAGCACACGAACCAAATCATTAGATGAAACACTTATGCTCACAATGCTCACTGAAATGGTTTGGACATGTTCCCGGATTGGATTCCTCGGGGTGCACTTCTCACTGAGGCAGGTAAAATTTGGAAAATTAATAAGGGTGGATAGTCTATGGAATGGAAGAAAGGTGTGAAAATCCTAGCCAGTGGACTTGGCCATGTAGGGCGTGTTAGACTTACTGGGTGTGGTCCAAGGGACTCTGCCAATCTATGATTAGATACTTCGAAGGATATGGCTAGGTTTCGCCATCAGTGGCGCTCTTGTATCCACAAAATCTCTTTACCAACTTGATATCAATAATTTTAGCACCCCTGCTACTCCTGTCATACTCTTTTCTTTTTCATCATTTCCCACTGAGGTTCCTGCTATTCGATAGCAAACAAAGCCGCCGCTCCCAGTGCATGGGTAATGACGGTCTGAACTGAAGTAAACTCCGGAGCCGTGGATCAGTTCACTGGGGACAAACTGTTAACCCCGATAGCTTACGACGCTTGAGCGCTATATCAATTCGTGTTGACGTGGTAGGCTTTGGTAGCCAGTTTAGTAGTGAACTTTTAGGACTGATGAGTATGAACGCTGAGTTTCAGTTCATGTAGAAAGCCGATAATAGTATGCACTGTAGCTAAGCGAAACAGCTTCACCGTACTTCTATGAATTTCTTTTAATGAGTTTGACGTTCATGCGCTTGACGTATCATTCGATAAACTATTTCACAGTAGTTTAAAAAAACGAGATCAGCATTCTATGTTTATCTGTCAGGCTTTGGTAACTTGGTACAGTCGATTTGCACATGGGCTACTTAGATTGTTAGACTGACAAATACGTGTATACTCATAATGTTGACCACACACTTGTGAATAAAGTCTAGGAATTATTCACATGACAAAGTTTTCTTTTTTAACAGAAGAAAGTTATCCCAGAGTTGTTAGATGTCAGAACAATCAATTTCTGTCAGTTCACTCTGCTTCCAACACGAGTTGCTCACGTGGTCATGATGATGAGGTTCTTCAAGTTGTAGGAGAATTTCAGGTCTTGTAATCTCCAAATTCATTTTCACCGTTTGTTCAATAACCCCGCTAACTTAGTTTATGTATACGTAAGAATCCGGTAGAAGAAAGTTACTGTGTCCCGCCCAGAGTGAACTGGTATGGAGCAGCTAATCACACAGGATCCTAGTAGATTATGCGTGGCTGAAAGAGAGAGGGAGGGGACTTCCAGTCTACCACACAGGTTAGCTGCCCATGACGGGTTTGCAACTTATACCATTTCATCACTACTCGGCATAAACCTATATCACTCCGGGTCTTTCTGTCGGTCCCGTGTGACCGTTGCGTTGATCACTGGTAACTGTTTGTTTAGTGACGCTCGCCAAATGCTATTCGTACCGGACGAACATGCAAGCGTTCACACGCTTTCGTGTAGTAAGGAATGGAATTGAAATATTCACACAACCGCAGGATCAAGTTTCCTACAGCACGGTCCGAAAAAAGGACCATCTAGACCGTTATGTGTTTTGCCGATTCGACCTGTCTGGTTACTCAGATACAGGCGTTCCTCGCCCGTCTTGCTTTCCTCGTTACATTCTGGCTGAACTGTGGCACATAGAAGTCACAGTTCCGGCTTGCTTTGCAATGCATTTCACAGTTCATCGTCGCATCAATGAAAACCGTAGTTTTTATTATTCTGGCAAAGTATTTTCAGTGTGAAGTCACACCCGTAAAATCAGACCAACCAGACAGCAGAGGAAGCTGTGTGCCCAGTCGAATTCCACTAGTGAACGAAGTATCCTTGTGTGTACACAAAGAGCTAACGTGTTTATTGCCCACGTGAACTATTTTTTGCGTGGTTGATACATTTGTCTGCTTAGTGGATGGGGCATACTTGCTTGAACAACCATCAGTCATGCACTGGGTGGGTGTGCCTATTCTAGTTGCTGCCAGACTCAGATCAAACCGTGTCACAGCAATCAAGAGTATCAAGGAATTAGAAAAGAGCTACAGGTGAACGGATTCAAAAAGCTCCACTTGTCGCGTCATCTGGCAGAGTCTTCTAGAGTCTAGATGGGCTTCTTGGATCCCATACAAGAGACCTGCCATGCCCTACGTAGTCAGTCCAACAGGTCAGGTTTTTCGTATCTTTCTTTCATGTCATGGACCAACCACGAAATGCCTCGTATACTGAATAAGCCTTTCCTGCATTTGAAAAATGCATGCCAAAAGCAAACTGGTCCTGTGAGCTTCAGCGGTAGACTTATTGATTCACATTGTGTGTTTATTACTGTGTGTTGGATCTCACCATTGCTGTTCCGGTGTTCCCACCAGAGTGGAGCAATGCTACGAAGATATCCTTGTTCGAATGCATTCACGGTGGCTACATTTATGATTCGTGGAGAAGAACTGACATTAAGACAGCACGTACACTGAACCCCGGATAGGCAAACGACACAAATGACTGAGGTTGTGCACTATGCACAATACTCGGACCGACAGAACGTACTGAAATTTCTCCAGCCCAGGACTACCCACACCGGAATAGCAAGAAGACCAAGGCTGTGAAACTATTAGTTTGTATAAATGTTACACTAAAGGAAATAGTTGGTTTTTGTATTGGAGCGGCGGTGGAAACCAACCTCACAGAACAGAAACTAGGACCATAGACAGTGAGGAAAGAGGATAACGAGTGAGTTGTTCGCAACTGCTCACACTTTTACCGCTGCCAAAATGAATGCGTATTTCACCAGTCGATCGGTGTTCTCAACGAACCTTGAGGACAGATTACCTGTCCTGACCTGCCCGGTGCTAACCATTCGTTCATTTGCTCATGTTCGGCAGGCTATTTCCATAGAAATACACCGCAACTATCCCAAAGAACCAGAGGGCACAAACCGGTTTGGAAGATGATGGGAAGCAGAAAAAGCCTTTACCCGAGGAATTTAGGGGCTCCTTGCAGACGCCGGACTTCAAGTAAGTGACAACGCATTCAAAGTAGTCTACAGATTCATCACCCTAATCTCAGTTGAATCGTATGAAGCTTGCATGGACTGAGTCCATTATTAGAATCGTACTGTGATTCTTCGCTGCTCAAGTTTCAGCTGAGATTAGGGTGATCAACCTTATGCGGAGTGCCCAAGAGTAGGGAACGCATACCTGATGAGTGGCAACACCAGTGAAACCGGTCTTGTGCCTCCGGGAAAATTTTGTCTTGTCATCGGCATACAATAACATACTATTTGCATCAGGAGTAGTCAACAGATTTCTTTCAAATGCACCAACAGTTGCTCGAAAACAAACTTCAGCAACGTCAGAGGCCTTATTGATCGAACTAATCAATCCACCACTTTGTTGCCAAAAGCTTCGCTCCAAGGCACTCCCACTGCCCCGGCTATCATCCAAAACCGACCTTCAAACTAACTGTGGGCTTGACTTTGACCTTTTGGTTGTAACCGAGGGTGGAGTATCCGGAAAACCACTTCCTTTTTTTCGCTGGCCTCTTTCCAGCCATGGAACAACAGCAATTACCCTAACACCCTTTTTTCTAGTTAAGCAACACTGATTTTCATGACTCCCAAATCACACATTGACACAAACACAATGTTCGTAAGATTTTGCATTTTTAACCCATAAATCAAACTGTATTAGGTGCAAGGATTGTGTCGTCGAAAGCGAGCATTTTGCTCTTCGTGTTTGCTCTACGGGATGAAATGAGAGTATCAAGTGAAGATAATTTGTTTTCGAATCCCAAAGGATGTCAGCTCCATGTCGAGTCCACTCACATTTCAAAGAAGCGAATCAAAGACGTCGACTTGAGTAGTTCTGTGTTGTCACTAACAGATGTAATCGGATTTTTGTAATATTTTCCCCGAGTTCACTAAAAATTGGGTGATAATCAAGAGCAAACCAAAAGAGTTGCAATAACTACTAGTATTAGTGGTATTGATATCTCAAATGGATATTTTTTTTATTAACCCGCACTATCCGAGCTTGGCATCTGCCCTGCATAATCAATCTGGCACACTAAAAGCGTCACGTCGATCGGCGGTGAACTGTTTTCGATGTGAACTTCCACCTGGGAGAATCGAAGCTCATTTAGGCAGGATTTGACAGGCCAATTAATTGTGACAGAGAACAACCACAATTTAGAAACTTTCTCCATAGTCAAGGTTCTACCTCGCAAAATACCAGACACAGTTAGATGGAATCGAAGTTCACCATAGCACGAGTTATTGGTTAGGCATTATTTGAAATGATGACATATTGCATCCGTAAAAGAACATACAAGAAGGTACTGAAAACTGAAAGTTGTATTCTAAATGTGATTATTTCGATGGGTATACATACGTCCTAATCGATTAGCATCAAGATCAGCGGATATTACTATGGGTAACAGCTATTGAAGAACAAGCCCAGTAAACACGTGATGTCTGCGTGATTGGTTTCCCAGGTACTGGATGACGGATAACGTATTGATCGAATGTGTACGTACGATATCTAAACGAAAAATCATTTCTTTAAAGAAACTAGAACAAAATATTCAAGGATAATTTAGGGCTGTACTCATAAAATTATGCAGGTGAAAAACCTCATCTGATTACTGACTGCCAGGCAGACTGGTAGCCTTTTATTCACGGTCCTTGTTGTTAAGTGATTCACATGCACAAACACAACACATCAAAGCTCAATCGTCAGTGAGCGACGCAATCCAAGCAGCTTGTAGGCTCATGATCTTTTTGTGAAAAGACTACATATAGAAACTGTCACATGCAACGGTCCATTCTCTAATGTTTTTTCGTAAGATTGATCCCTTTAAGCCATGCACCATCGATACGACGGTCTGTATTATCCAGAGTACCTCACTAACTCGTACGAGAAGACAACAGACATGCTTACGCAAAGGAACACGCACACAAACAAACGAAATAATCTAATTCGAACTCAAAAATCCTAAAAACGGACTACTAATTTCTGAAGTATGATGTTTCATGTAGGTTTTCAGAGCGACATGGAACATACTTGTCACTCGTTGTTGAGTTCATCCGCTTTTTATCTTTATTCGGTTATTTTTTAGTATAAGCGCATGCTTATGCTGACGTATATACACAACCATTATCATTTATTATGACACGATATCGGCTTGTGGTTTATCGGTATAAGTCATGAGATATGGGGTCTGTGGTACGCAGCTTGCATACTGGTTAACTTGAGTAATGAGCCGCACGACTCCGCCGCTTCGATTCATTACCACATGTGATTGAGTTGAGCCTAGTACTAGAGTCGTCCGTATTTTTTGGTTCCCGGTCAGAGCAGTTGAACTCCTCCTACTGGAGAACTGGATAAGCAAGAAGTAGTGATCATTTATGGAACAGACAAGAGCAATTTCAAGATTGAAACATGAATATTGTTTCATTCACCACCATTCAGCAACGAATGGAGAGTACAGTACAATTTGTTATACAAAGAATAGTGTTTTTCAAGATGCGGTTCGTGTCAACGGACACAATAAAGTTTGGTGCTGATAGACTAGAAAACAGTTAGAATGTTTACTTCACAGTGCTAGTAGCATTCCCGTGCTAAATTATTCGTTTCTTGTGACAGATGTACGTGTTATTACCAAAGTAAACAGCTAAAAGATAGTAAAAGGGTATTACCTGATAAAATAACATATTGATCCACATAAATAGAAGTTGTGTTTAAGATCAGTTAAACACCAAAAATGGAAGGCCGAGAGAGGGTGAGAGGTGAAAATCGAACAATTGTTAAATGAAAGTCGTTTGAATGACGGGAGCTTACGACTATCTTGTACAACAGATTCGAGCCCTAGACTTGGTATGATGAGCGAGCGTAACACGAATAATGATGATATTGATGAATTGAGCAATGATACTGCGTTTCGACTCATTCAATAGAAAAAATTCAAACCTTTCACGACTGAACTCGATCTCAAAGTAGCCAATAGAAACACGTGTGCTGTGTGATTCCGTGAGATATAGTATTATGTCACGAAGATTGCTTTCATCATACACAGTGTGACCTACATTTTCTACCGTTTCATCATTTGACGAGTGTGCACTTTCAGTACAGCATTTTAGTTCAGTTCAGTTCAGTAATATCAGCTGTTAGATCTGTCACATGCATACGTTCGGTCGATAAGCGGTCGGTCGTCGCTTACCTGGATCACTCGCCCAGACACCGCGTAAACACTAACCTTCGGTCTCACTGGTCGTTCCTAATGTTACTCTTGTGCAAAGCCGTCTGCGGATAAAAAGCCCACAACCGATTTTGCGACCAACTGTTCTCTTTTAAGCTACTATCTCTCACCGTTACCCGATCATGAATAATATCATCAAAATAATCATAAAAGACTAGACAGAAACGGAAAAAGTACAACTGAAAAAGAAATTGGTAAATGAACGATAACCTGGTCTTATCCGCTGTCAGTCTTTTGGCGAATACCGTTTAAGCAAAGTTTGTATGTCGTGGAAGTATATCCGCGGGAATGCGGATCAAAAGTTTCCACCATAGTGGTCATTTCAGACAAGGAATACCAAACTGAGATTATTCCCCCTCATAGTATACGTCCAACGACCTGAGATTATAAATTTTCTCAGGTTGATTGTCACATTTACGTACGTCAAATGACAAGTCTGAACCATAGATAGTCAGTACCAGTGAAGTGAGATGCAAATCAGTTGTGATTGACCTTGGATGGTGGAGAGACAGACTGGTGGAGAGAACGAGTGTGTGTGTGTGTGTGTGTGTGTGTGTGTATGTTTGCTTGTGTAGGAGAGCGAAGTAGGCTTCAAGAAAGTGTTGGAAAATGACTCGGCCTTAGTCGTAATTTGCATCAACCTATTCACATGAATAATTTCAGCGTGTGAAGGTAAAAGAATGAATACAATCTGGTGTCCACGGCTCTTGATAAACAGCTTATTTGTGTCTAGGAGTATATAATTCAGACGAGATCAGTGTAACACAACAGTTGCAGGTGAATATCCAGAGCAAAAGGACCAAAAAATGATAATGAGTTCCCTAGCTGGAATTGAAATGAATATAGACTACACAAACTGTCAAAACTCTAATAAAAAGTATTTTCTTCGTCACGACATTCATGTTCGTAATGTCTTTCAAATATTACTAGACAAAGGTTGGAAATATATAATTACTCACAACGGAATATTTTTCACGTTAGCTCTGTAATATTCTGTGCGAAGTTGAAACTGCGTGACTGTGGTTAACATGATGAATTTAATTGACACTTGACAGAAGCAACTGATTGAACCGTCGAATATGGATAATTTATGATGTCGTGAAAGTGAAAATCATCGAGTATGGTTTCCAGCACGGATGCCTAAATACTGATCCTGCCCGGAGAAATCCATGTTGTGGAAGTGTCCATGATATTTTTGCTTAGCAGGAAGAAGCAGAAGCAATACAATTACATTTAGGAAATATTAAATCATTTGGTGATTCATTAGTAATTTTGTGGTTGATGATAAGCTCATGAGAAAATGCTACTGACATTTTTGGAGTAGAACATCTTAAATTCAAGATCATATAAACGTGGTCTGGTAAACGTCCAATCACCTTTCGGGATGACGGGGAAATGCTCACTCATGATAGGAAATTTTCACCACACGAGTAAATAAAAAAGTAATGAAGTCAAGATAACCCTTTTATACGGGTTTCCTTGAGAGACTCTGCTCAGAACCCAGGAATGAGTAAGCTTTTTAAGCCCTAATCGTGAAAGAATTAGTATAATAACAAGATCCGATGGGCAAGAAACCACACAGTAAACTTGGATAATGGTATTTTACGGGTTTTGAATTAAGAAATACAATACAAACATAAATGGAAATAGAAGTAGGGTGACGAATGTGGTATTTCATCCATTAGCGAAAACATTCATAGGCCAAATTTGATCTCTGTAAGTTCCAAAAGGAATCGCGAAAAAACCTGGTAGGTTTAATAGTATTTCGTGATATACGCAGAAAGTACTCACTTGGTCCATATTTAGGTGCTCGCTGTAGGGCGATCATTACTGTCACTTGGATAGGTTTTTAGTGCCCTCAGTTTTTCAAGGTGTGCATTTATATCATCAGTGGATACCGATATATCAGAACTTCATTTCATGTTTTGAGTTTGATGAGTTCACTAGTTCTCATTGAGGACTGCATTCAATCGATACGCGTTTATATAGTATAAATATCAGCGAATTATGCGGCAACTGGTTGCATCTGGAATATCCTAGATATATTTGCTAAGGACTTCAGGAAGTGAAAATACTGAGGCAGCTTTCCACAGCAACATGACAATTGTGCTCTTCGACTTTGAGCAACTTGCTTCGGTCGACTGGATTCCGGGAAATAGTTGCTTTTAAGCGATAAATTCCAAAAGTTCAGTCGATTTTCGGAAGGGTTGCCATCAGTAGGAGCCCAGTTTGTTCGTTATCCCAGCAAGTGCACCGACTGAGTGCAGTCCTGACTCAGAACTGATGAACTCACCACACTCATTACCATGAACTGGAGCACTGACATAGCGGTACTCACTGGTGATCTAAATGCGCACCCTGGAAAACAGAGTGCACTAGAGGTCTGTCCAAGTGACTACAAAGATTTTTCCACTTAGCTAGTGTATTGTAGTGACCTCGGTTGTTCTGAGAAAATCAACATTTTTCGGACATCATTTTTGATTTATTTTCTCCGCCATCTTATCGGACTCTTCGCTTTGATTGAACTGTTTTTCTTCCGTTGCGAACATTTTACTGAACCGACCTTCGCGAGGTTTCCGTCGACTTCATATTTGGCATACTTTCGGTTCCCACCGACTGTACTCTCGCGGTTCGCCTTTATCTTCGTCGTTGTCTCCGTTTGCCTTCCGTGTACTTCCCGCATCGGTGCTTTTTCGGTGCCATGATATACACGGAATACATAATCGCATGTCTACGGACTCGAGTCTTTTCTATTTTGCTTTCGACTGAGACGATTTTGATCTAGTTTTATCCGAGATCTGACAGAAGATACTTTCCTGAGCCGCTATTTGAACATCTATAATATAATCAAGAACAATTAATTCCGTTCTGCTTAGATTACCAGTTGTTTCTGCAATTGTAAGTTCTCGGTACAGTTTGTCGTGCGCATCGGCATGGTGGTACAGTCCCACTGGCCGAATTGTCCAGATCGATCACTGCGATCAGTTATCACGGGAGCAAGTCTGCGCAGAACTGCAGATCCAATTGGATTACATCCGTGGACAACGATCGTGTTCTTGTAGCGATGCGGCGTGTACCTCACTTCAGTGGGCGTTGATGTAATTTCCAGCCTCTACGCACAATACAGCTTTTTTCTGAATCGGATAGTGTTTGTTGCTATGCGGATCGAAAGAACTGAGTGATTCACTGAGTGTTGGCGTCGACTCACATTGAGATAGTCACATAAACAGCTCCAGGTATCTAGTACTGAGGTTTGCCTGTGATTCTGATCCAGCAGTTTGTCACGACACATCGGATTTCTCAAAATTCCATAGACGTAATCAAGCGGATGTGATCTATGCCCATCGAAAGACAACTAAAAATGGCTCATGTGATTTGTGAAAGCAAATCCCGAGTATTATTAGGACGGATCACAATTAATGACGAAAAAAGACAACCAAAAATAAGTGAAAATGATTCCCACCAGGGATACCAGTCAAAGTCCGTTTAGTCTGCTCTGTGATGACAGTGGTCAACGAACTTTGTCCAATAGAACAATCTGCGACAACAATGGGCAGTCAGTTAAACTTGCGAAAGAAATGATATAACCTATAGGTCCATTACTAAACAGACTATCATATGACCGAGAGCCAGTGAATTCCTTCCATCAGTTGAGACTGCAGCGCCTTGGGATAAATCTTGCGTATCTCTGACTACAGTCAACTACTTTATTTGAGTAATGGGTATAATACAATCTCCGGTCCTTAATTTTTGCTCTTCAGAGTTGGTGATAATTTACAGTGGCTCTGCCACGAAACAGCCGAAATGTGGAGCATGCTTCGACACCATTTCGTGCATCGTTGCGTGTTTCTATTTTAAAATAAGAAATTTCATGGAGACCGTGTAAAATACTGGGACGTGTCTTATGCATACCTTTAACAACTTTTGACATTCGAAAACAACTCTTTCTTGGGTAACATCGTGAAAGAAACATATTCTTTATTCTTTATGCTTTCTATTTAGTTCCTTTTTATCATAAAATAGTGATGCGAAATGTTAGGTAAAGTGGTACAGCCAATTAGAAACTATCGACCAGTGCAACAGAACTGCCGTGGCAGGGTTAGAATCCGAGAAAGAAAGGTCCTTAATTTCAGCATGATGACTATTAGAAGAATAGAGTTTTCCTTTTTGAGTATGGGCTGACTCGTCTACAGAGAGCCAAGCTTCGTTAGCTGTCAGCACGTCAGAGGCTGTCCAAAATCCAGGTCAGGTTTTGAACCAATGGAATCACGAACGACAGAACAACTGATCGATAAGACGAGAAGAGATTCCCGTCAAATGACGGTTGGCCGTATAACCAATCAACCAATCGGAAGAGATGCTATTAGATGTCCCTTTGAAAAGACTAGTTTTTGGTTTAACGAGTGATGACAATAACTCCTGCACCCTATACGGGCTGTGTTTTCTTTTTGTAAAATGAGATGACTCGAATGCAAGGAAGTCTTCTCACTAGATCTAGTAGGATGTAACAGAACAACCTTATTCGAACTTTTTGAGCTACGTAATACGTTTCTGCATTATACTAAACGGCGAGCTGTTCGGGTTCAAACTAAATTAACAGGCGGTGTTCGTCAGGGGTTTCATGGTCCCCTTCAACTTCGTTATTACCGTACTAATGAACATAGCCATTCTAATGCTCTTAGGTATAAGCGTAGATTTGTCAACCACTAATAAGCTGTACGAAATGGAACGTGACGACGATGATGTTCGCATGTCTGAATCTGACGATCGTGTCAAATGAAAACAACAGGTTCAAAAGTGTTATGTCATCCTTCGGCATACGTGTCGCGACTCCAGTGTTTGAAATACTGCGTCATGACTGGACTTCGGTTATTCCTGTGTGAATACCAGACGGTGGAAATCTAGCACGGTGAATCACTTCAAGCAACTGGGAAGCTGTACGGAAATTTGCCGTAGCACAGTGCGAGAAGTGAGTGCCCACTGTCTAAGGCTGGTGCTGCATACACCGTTTGAAGCTCCACTGCAACAATTCGCGCACTCGGTTATGAAATTTCAAAACTGTGTCCCTAATACGTTCATCAACCAGAAGTTTTCGACTGCCGTTGTCTGGGTGAAGAATAGAGCTAACGTTTTTTCTCCACATTTCAAGACAATAAATGACAAAGGATGAAGTTGAAGAAACAACCCTATTCTCCATGCTGTGATTGAAAGGTGATCAGTCAGACAAACGAACTCAACAACATCAAAGAAGTGGATATTTGAAAGAACGTGTTAGGCTTGTGTTTTAGCCACACTGTGAAACGCGTGACAGATGTCTGCTAGATCTGTTACCGTTCATTTAAAAATAAGCTTAACCATAGAACATGATAACATTGATAGCTTTTCTCTCATCGATGTTAAACTACGACGAAAATTTGACGAAAGTGCTAGCCGATCTGTCCGTGATAAACACACGAACAGGTCGGTGTTTGCTTTTAATCAGCTTCGTTCCCTATTCGGTATAAATGAGGACTGATTAGAACGTCTTACGGCAGTGAGAGGAAAATATCCACGCCTTAGACCGTCGTGAATAAAATGGAAATACCAAGTGGGACATGCGTTACGAACGGCAAAAGTGCAACTTTCTGCTTCAGAAAGTGGGACAACAGACATCCGTACCAATGTGTAAGAGATTCCCACAACTCCCGTGTATAGGAGGCAATGTGTGTGCTGTAAGAACACGGTCTAAATTCCGCCATCAAAAGAGCCTACAATAGGACTGAGCCAGTCACTGTGCACACATGCCGGGAAAATATCGGCCCCTCAAGTCAAGCAACCGCTTTGACAGTATACTAAATCCAATCACTTGTGCCAGTTCGTCTGGGGGTGTTGGAGCATCGACCTAAGCAGAACCAAGCGGCAGCTTAGATAGAGTTTAACCGAACGCATCTCCTCGTGAGTCAACAAATAGATGAATGAATCACAGTTGAGCGGGCACTTTTAAAGGTCGTCCCAGGTCGTCGTAGACCAGCATAATCAATCCCTCACCTCTCAACACTGAGTGAATGTGATTACTGCGTTCAGAAAGTTTTTCTGCACACAAAATATCCCACTTCTCCAGTTTGCCGGAGCGGTACTATCAAACAATAAAAATCTGAACTGTGCAAACTAAAATATTTATTCATCACTCCTGATCTGTCTTGATAGAAATACGGTCACTCTTAACATCAGCAGCTCAACAGCAGTAATTGTAATTTATAATTTCTCTCTACATGTTGACTGTAGTAAGTGTCTAACAAGATACAGTGAAATTTTTCGGCTTACAAATTGTACACCAGTCTACTGATGTGTTCTCTTTTCGAGATCCGTTTTAGACATGTATGTATGGCTCTGATCCCATGCCTATGCGTCTACCTTCTTCACCGCAGTTTTGGAAGTACCCACGGCGAAACAGGTGAGGATCTCGAAATACGCTATTCATCAGCTCAATTGCTTGTCGTCCACTAAAATGATATTAGAGGCAAAATGGATCACGGACCGTCAAATGACCAGCCACTTTGTACGGTCCGTCGGAGAGAGTGAGATTTAGCTTTATAAGTCAGACTTTTGCAAACAACTTCGCCCTGGTAGAACAGCAGCTATTGTAATCCTTGTACTAATATCCATTCTAATGGTGATTATTGACTTTAAATGTGCCTAGAAATATTCCATTCATTCTAAACTATCTACCATGCGGTTGTATGTATAACACAAAACAAATGGTACAAAAAATGAATTCATTTCCTATTCATGGCTAATCATTTTGTCAATAAAAACTGAATTTTGGTCCCAAAGCTTGAAGCAGCCCAGAAGGATATCACACCCTACAGAAATAGCCAACGTAACTAACATCCGCGGAACACGCCATCGAAGCTTCATTTTCCGTCTTCATTGTATTCCTTCTCCATTTTATCTCAATACTTAATGCTTCCTAACCACAAAGCGGTTGATTCGTTATCAGACGCATCTAATCTAGAACCAAAAGCATCAGCATAGCCTCCAACTGAAACTTTTCTCATTTGCTTATGACGCCGTGGGCCCTCCTCTTTTGGCCCCTCTGATCGATAACCACTGAGTAGTGCATTTTAGCTCAGAAGTTGTTTTTCGGTTCGGATTCTTTTCCGCATTACACGGCCCGATAACGAAGCTGTCATCAAATTGTCCGAATACCCGAGCTATCGGACAATTTCGTCTGGGTAGAAAGGGGTTATCATCCGAATCTGAATACAACTTCGTAAGGAGTTACGAAATACGGTCGGGCAGATTTGACAGATCTTAAAATGACCGGATATTGGAAATCATTGACGTCGGTGGGATTCGAATGTGGCGGGTGAACCGTACGACTCACTTGTGAGAACATCGAAACCCTTCGGAGTGGCCTCATAACGAGGCCGATAGAGGGAGAACACGTGACTGAAGCGTGGACTACTTCCGTGCGAGGGTTTCGAAACTCGCCGGGGTCAACGACTATTTCGGAATTCGATCAAATCAAATTTTTTAAAAGAACCGATCAAAGTGTGACACGATGATGTCTACTTTTCAGTTGTCAGCCAATAGGCGGTGTCCTAGTGGGGTGAGTTTAAATATTGTCAAGCCGAAAGTATAGAGGTTTGAAACTGATGACAGTAGATCAACCCTCCACCGTGGCTCCAATCAACACCACGAATGATCCATTAGAAGAGGTCATCTTGGTGTATTTCTAGTCCAAGTCTTAGGGTAATGGATGCTGTTTCCTTCTGTTAGTTCAGTGATTCCCGGTAAATGTGAGACAAGCTTATTCTTTGGAGCATTTAAAAAAGAAGCAAACACAAGTTGATTCTAGAAACAACGTGTATAAATAATGTCATCGAAGGTAGATCAAAAGAGTTATTTTCACGATGCATGGATCTTTTCAAATAGTTCTATTCCTTTTACACTTACAGAAAAATATCGAGAACAGAGTCAGACGTTTGCGTGCTTCTAAAGGGAAAGAGAGGTCAGCTATCAGGAAGTGGCTCATAGTGTAGCAGGGAAGGTTGGGACAAGAGAACGACAAGAATATCCAGTCGAACGGAGGAACCAACCGAGGGCCACGAACAAAAGAAAAGACGGTGAATATGTCAGAGGCTTCTAGAAGCAGAGAAAAGAGGGCATGCTGACCAGCAGGGAGGAAGCAGCGGGATCTCGGGCAACCATCAAGGTAGCCCAGGTAAGGGACTGCCGACCAAGCCGTCAACTGAGACAATCGGACTAGCCGAATAGAAATAGTGAGTAAAAGAAGCAAGTTATCGGCCATGGGCAACTGGCCGGAAAGCAGCCGAAACACTCAAGCATTTGCAAGAGCAATGTTTGTGCCGCGCGGTGTGAAAAAAGACTATACAAACGACTGCATGTGTTTCGTGGACTTGACTTGTTTGGTCGTTGAATGCAAGTGTCCTAGCCCATCTTTTCGTCCTTGTTACAATAGGGTTGCCCATTTCAGATGACTTTGTGCCGGGTTTGACGTGCGTCCAGTCCGCTGATACACGAAAACTAGTCATCGGCTTTGAAGCTTAAGTCAGTTCAAGCGGCTATTTCAGTGTGACGATTTTACCACGGACGACGCCTCCCGTATTGACTGCCTAAAAACGGCGTATCGGGAGAGACACAGAAATGTTTCTTTTCATAGTTCCCATACCGGTGGTGGTCCAGTGATTTCGAGCGTTCACTTTCAACCTTGAAGGTCGGAGGTTCGAATCCCATCCACTGACGCTGGTCACTGACAGTAGTAGACTGTTCCACTGTAGTTAGGCTTGTTACCACACCTGACCCATTAGGAACTTATGTGGTTCTCCAACAGAAGTCTCACTGTCGAGATACCTGTCATTCCTAATAATGCAGTGGGTCTTGGAGGTTATGGAGTATACTAGACGCCTTCCTTTGGACTCGTACGCTAAAAGCAGTTGGCAAAAGATCAAAAATGGGGAGAAATGCCTTGATCTGCTTCAAACGGGGCTCAGTACCTTTGATGAAGTGACCTGAACATTCATTAGCAAACAAGCTTGCTGACGGTGCTTCAATACTGGCTAAACAAAGCACACTTTATGAGTGCTGAAATTGATATAATAGAAAAAACAACAAGAAAATTGGTAATCTTAGTGATTAAAAAAGACAACTTCGTGTCCACGTAGTTATGGCGCAATCGGTTTCACGAGAGATAGTGTTCATTAATAATTGTCATGTCGATTGCCTGGGATTTGCAATTTCAATGAAGTCCCTGTTTGACTTGACAGCAATCGGCATAGCTTTTGTACAAACAACTCTTGTTTCCGCCTCCGAGCGGTGAATATCTCGATCAAGCTGATATAAATTTCCAACTGACGTAAGCTTGGAACACTCAAAATCGGATCGATATTTCACTCTGTCGGGACTCTGTGACAAACATGTGACAAAGAGTCAACGAAAAATCAAATGATTCTCCACATAATGCCTACAGATCACAAATGACATGTGACAGGTGAATCTTATGTTGAGTGAAAAATGCCAAGACAAAGTTTGAACACGTTCTGAGTTATCTAGCTATTTTACGACAAGTAAAATAACAAAAATATTCCTGATTATATATTACTATTGCTTTCGATAGAACCCCAGCAAACTTGAAATTACGTGTTACATCACATGATTAATTTAAGCCTCTAATAGCTGTAAGGCAAAATATAAGTAGTGCAAAATGCATTGGGAATTACAGCACCCGAAGTTTGTTGTCAACTTGTCATCATTGTTATCAGACCCTGTTCTAATATTACACCTACAACTGAGATATATTGATTTATCCGAATGTCCTAATATTAGGGTGTTCTGACGATCATTATCAAATCAAAGGCTTGGAAGCAGATGTGCCTCACAGGTCGCCCAGTTAACAAAACTGAAGGTAAACGGTTTGTAGCTGGCGTGCCAAAGCTTGTAGGTGCTCTGGGGGGAACCGGAAAGCCAACTGGACCTCGAAATTGGTGCGTCATTATCGATTAACAGGAGACTGTCAATCCAGTAGGTAACAACACATCATCAAGCAATCCGGTCGCTCCATAAAACTAGCCACGTTTGATCTTGTGATACACGTTTGACCTGACTCAAAAACTGTCGGTATCAGACTGTGTGCAGACCATACGCTACAACACTAACTAAACACTGAAATCCTTCGGAAGAACTACGCTGTTATTGAATATGGGTTTTTTAGTATTCTTTAGATGCACTGCTTACCTGCAGGGTCCCACGTGGGTCTCGAACGCGGCTCGAGGGCTTGACTATTAGTCTTACACGTTTTCACCAGGTTATTAGTCAGTAATGGAACTCAAGCTCACGATAACACTAAGAGCAATAATCCATCGCCAAGCGACTTCAATGATAATAGGAGGTGGGTCAGTCGGGGTCGATTAAAGATGAAACCGTGGTGAAGTACTTTTACAGGTTTAGATGGGTGAGTTTCTATTCATGCATGCCGTGGTCCGACGGTTGTCATCGTGGACTTGAGACAGTAACAGCCCGAGTTTGATTCCCGGCACCGCTGGTCATTTTCTTATTTGGTGGCCTTACTTTGGTCGCGACTGTTGTGTTCGTAATTAACGGAGAGCACAGTGCGCAATAAATCCGTTGATTGGCGAGTCAGTAAGCACGTAGGTAAGCTAGCAAGCAAGCGAATCACCTATGGCAAACGCAAGCAGTACATGCGATCGAGTGTGTTCGGGCAGGGCTACTCAACAGCAGCGAAGCAACAGACACGTACGGCTCAGGGCCAAAATCTGATTGGTTAGAGCAAGCCGCCCGTGGCATGGATAAAGTCAGGTTAATGTGCGTACGTGCGTGTATGCGCGTGTGTGTATAGTCGTGTCAGCGAACAAGCATGAATCAATAGTCAGTCAGATTAGAATCTTCCTGTTATTGATCCAAAGGCCGATGAATCCACGTAACAACAACCTTCCTGGACTATTGTACTTTGTTCTTTAGTAAATAAAATGCAAGTAAAAAGAGTATTTTATATGGGTAGGGTGGAAAGGCATATGCCATAGCCTTAAGGGCTCACTGCACTATTTGAGATAACCAGCGACCTGGCAGTCTTGGAGTGACAGAGAATCACAGGGTGTCCCAATAGATCAAGAGGGATAACGAACCGGTTACCAGTTGATTGCTGTTTATTACCGAGGTGATGGACGCTAGGGTGGGGTCACAGCTAGAAAGTCGTGGCTTGGAGACAATAAAAGCATGTACCGTTTAACCACTGGCGGATTTGGGCCGTTGTGCCCACCAAGTCAAAAGTAGGACGCGAACTGGGAGTGTTCAGGTGTGGTGAGTTGGATATTTCCACACGCAGCCGTGCGCTCTTTAGCTTCTTTCCAAGGGGTTGACCAATCAGGGTAAGCCAGACCCTGGTAGTCAGATAATGATAGTGTTAGTGACAACGGTAGTCCGGATACAGTTGGAGCACTTTATGATTCACTAGTGCAATTGTACCAATAGTGTCATGTCTTACTTTATGCTTAACAGAGTATGCGCAAGGTAAAGTGGACAGAGTGCATACTTGAAATTCGGGTACCAGTAATTCCAGGAACTACTGTTAATGGGATAGATTTAAAACCCACTGCTTGGTTGCTAATCTCAACCAAAGCCATCAGACTGCAACAGGCTAGAAGTGACTTTGCTTAGCTGGTAACACGTGGACTATTTGAATCTCCTTCTGTTTTCATTTTTATGTTATATAGTAACCAGTACTGAACTGATACGATTCTAACCTCATCCTATCCAGCCGAAAAATTCGTCGTTAAAGTAGACGGATAAAAAAGTGCACACTGACGTGTTACCCCTATATGCTAAGCTGGTCGAGTCCAGTCCGGTTGAGGGTGGCCAGAGTACAAATTCACTGTTTATAGTGCTTGTCATGTGCTAATGCAATCTTTTCCAGTGACCGGAGTGGCTTCTTTCGAGAGGAGTCTACAGCCGCCGTAAGAGAAGTATTCATGCCAAACAGACAACCAACAAAGACAAACAACTTTTATTTTTCGGATCGATCTGCGATGCCGCGGATGTTGGCCTTGGTGACCGGTCACATTGAGGGACATGTGTGAATTTTCAGTGACATACTATACCACTTCAGGATTGATTTGAGAAACTATCACATAGATTTGCGAAATTGTCACGTAAATTTGAAAAACTGTAGGTTTAATTTGAGAACCGAACTCAACGGTTGCTTTTCGCGTCGGTAAAGTGCATTTCATTGGTCAACCAACCATAAGCCTTTCTGGCCGATCATTGTCCGTTGTGACCGCCTGTCTTACCACGCTCATCCCGTGCAAAAATGGCACAGACCTCAGTCGTGCGATTTGTCACGCTGACGGACGGACGTCAATCCGGTGAATCAGCGGGGTCATGTGATCTGAGCCAGAAAACCACACCGCCCTCAACCCAACAATGGAAACAACGGCGCATTGCGTTAGACGCCTTTGGGCAGACGGGATCGTGGTGCTGGTCTCCGAATAACATCGGCATTCGGTCCATAGACATGAGGCGGAGATGAAAATATGTAAATGACGTTGGTTTAGGTGCCAGCTTTGTACTCCGCCGTGTTGGATAACAACCAGTTACATTTTTTAATTCCCATCCTAAAAAGCAATTTCTCACGAAACGTGTTTACTATGTGAATATACGTAATGAATTTGTGCAATATGCTTAAGTTCATGCTATCATTAAAATGTTGTGTCAGTACTTCCCGTATACACGCATCCTGAAAATCAACAAGAAAGTACACATTCAACTAAATATAACCTATGGAATCTCATGTTTAAATCTGAAAATTCTAGTACCACTTTCACATGAAGAAGTTTATTTTTAAGTCCTAGTCAGTACATTCTGGTAGATTAAATAGAAACCTCTCATATTCATTTTTCTTGATGAAAACTGCAGAAATCGGAGTACGCAGTAAGTCGAAAGCGGTGGAATATTGTGTGGGGAAAATGTGAACGTCTTTGATCATCTTTGGTGTTAGAGAGTAATTCACTGTCATTCAGCTCAGTACATCACCTGAACTACTGTGATCTTACGTGCTTCACTACACCAAGTTTCAGGGTCTGGTTGCCGGCTATCCCCTATAGTGCAATGGGCCTTTGAGGCCATGAGGTATACACCCTCCACTTTACTCATGAGCAAGTATGTCTTTAAATACCCAAAAAGGTGCACATTAACTTTCAACTGACTACAACCGTAAATGGTGGGATTATTAACTTTCAAGTCAGCTGGTGGAGTTAAAATCGTCACGAGACATGCAATTGTTACAGTTTCTTAGTGCATTAGCTCTGAGATCAGAAAAATGTCGATCAAGTGCTTGCGTTAAATTTTCCTCATTTATAAGGCTCTGAGTATTTTTCGTTCACTTGGTCAGTACTAAAAGAAGCCAAATTCTGCGTAGGTGTTAACATTGGGCGTGCCCTTCTCAACGGTCATCATTCTGAAATTTACCGTAAATGATGTTGGTAGATACTTCGAACGGACGTGAAGCATTAACCACCGTGCTTCTCCGAAAATAGGACCCAGCTTACACTAATTTTTTATCCAAAAGGCGCACTGAGTGCGAAATTCGTGGATGTCTTTTATTTTTACGGATAAGAACCCTAGAAGACAAAGCAAAGTCTCACTTCCTCACATACAACGAAATGATTTCAAATAGAAACCCCTGTATAGTAATCAAAGATTTATTATTTCCTAGTTGTATTTGGTTAAATGCAATCATTTCGTCCTTTTCTGAGACGTCCTCCTCAATTATAAAGCTCCGAACTTCAGACTACTTTTCTTGCAAAGTCATTTGTGGTGGAATCATTGATTGCAAACTCGCATGTTCAGCAACAGAACTTCTCTATAGTGAAGAATTCATAAATTAAGACAACCGATAGTTGGGTTGCCAAGACACTACCAGAAAGGTACCTGGGCAGAAGTGCATTGGCATCATTCGCATCTTGGGTTGATGGATTTACAGACTTGTGATCGGTGTACTTGGCGTTTTATCGCCCGCCAACGTGACCTCATCACGTCCTAGAGTGTGATGTCAACTCTGCTGGTGATGAAACGTTTGAAACATGGACAACAAGGTCAGAGACTACAGGCCTATATTATAGCCTGCCTGCAGAGCATCGGTCCAAGAAATGCTACAATCCATCCAAAGAATTTCCCATGGTTTTCGCACTGTATCAGGACATTCATAGGTAGACACAGGAAAAAAACTGGAACTCCGTCACTAGTCGGTGGCTCTTTTTTATCTATAGCTTGCTCTCAGCTGGGCTTTATGTGGTCCACCGAATCACGTCTCTCTGTTCCATTCGTCCGAGCTTCTATAGCTCATGGAGTCTGACACTTCCATTGTGCTCTTTTGATGGCATGAAAAGGAAAATTTCAAACCTTCCTTCTCTTTTGGGAAGTACGAACGCTGATCTACTCTAATCCGGGAGTACTGAACAAAAAAATGAACGATTTACTATTAGGGTATTGGTTGACAAATCGTCGATAGGCGGCCTGGTTTGGTTAGAAGACAACACGTCGTCGCCTGTTCAGAATCGCGTACAAGGCTGGATGCTGCGAAGCGGATCGATGGTCCAGTCAGTTCGTGACGAGACGGAAGAAAACAACCAATAACTTGCCAATAGCTGTTTCAATCGAACGGAAATAAATAAACTAATCAGAAGTCAACATTTGTTTGAATCAATTGGAAATAAATCAGTTAATCGGAATTGCGACACAACTAGCCAGGCAGAAGAGCACGTTATGAAAAGCTTTTGAACCATTGATTTGGCTAAGATCTCCTAGCGTTTTACGTAAATAACCTGTTTTGTTCTAATACTCCAAAATGATTCGAAAGTAGGATAGTCATCTTGCTAGAGTTAGTGGAACCGATCAGATGACCTCGTCTACCTTGCGCAAAGGGCAGGTCTATAGAACTGAAAAAAGTGCCTGGAAAGTAATCTATTATTTCAACATATATACGCATTCATACGGATTCAATTTATCACAATCCCTTTCGAGTGAAATTCAACTTCACCCGTGCATCTATTATAAACTAGCTTAAAACGGAATGTGCTAACTGGATGTTTGATCGAATCTGCCACCGGTCGCACCGAGATCACTCAGCCCTGGCCCACAGTTGCTCAGCCGTTTAAATCGATTCTCAGTCAGTAAGCATGTACACAGAGGATGAAATATACAGAACCGAACTCTCGAAATTGACCTTATGAGAAAAACCTAACGGAAAGCTGCTATGGGATCTCTTTTTTCGAATAGCCTCCCAGTTAGTATACGTGGTTTCGTATGTGTTCCACTGATGAGGTCAATTGTGAAAGTACAATTCAGCAGATTTCAAGCTGAATGTACTTATCGACAAATAATTATCATACACAGGTGAGTAAAAAAAAGGCACCAATGCAGATCAAAGCCAGGAAAAATCGAAAGAAACAAGTTGCCGGTGCCAGTCGGTGTACGTTGATAACAAACAGCTGGACGCAACACTCTTTGGTTAAATTAGGGACGGATTTCATATTCGGCAACCAAATGCATTTTGCCGTTTAAAGCAAAACCAAATAAGTTGTCTGGTCATTGTGCTCAATAAAAATGGTCCGTTTCACAAACATATTTTGAAGTCGAATGCCGTAATAATATTGCGAAAGATAGTTGAAATGAAGACAAGCAAAAACTAGTCGAGTGCTATAAGTTATGGATTGTCCTAGGTACTTGTTTATTGTTCGGTAACACAGTTATGTCGGAAAAGATGGCAGTGAGTCGACGTTTCGGTTACCGAGGGTAACCTTTCTCACGACCCGTTTGCGTCCGAAAGGTTAGCTGCGGTAACCGAAACGTCGACTGACTGCCATCTTTTCCGACATAGCTGTGTTACCGAACACTAAACACTTACCTATAACATATGACACGGTGCGTCGTTTTTTCGATGCACTCCGAACGGATCTGGGATCTGATACGGTAATATGGACTGTTCACTCTGAAATGAGAGTCCTCGAACTCCGATACCAGCAGCTGACTTTGGTGATTTGTGGCCGTCAACAGGAAATAAACATTTATCCACTCGAAGGTTAGGGGTTCGTATCCTACCATGGACGCGACACCCTTATTCACTGTTACCCAGTTCAGCACCACATGTGACACCTACTGGGACTTTAGGCGTTTCTCTGACATTCCAAGTCTCAGGGTCAGGTTGCCGGTCGCTCCTTGCAGTTCATTGCGTTCCCTTAACAATCGGACTATGAGAACTTCTAGTTTGCGGTAAAAACCAATCAGCCTTTTAGTTTTCGATAGCGGTTCGTCAAATTTTTTTTGACTTTTCCGAACATTAGGTTCTGCAAGTTTACTCCAAACTTTTGCTGAAGTCTAACAATCGATTCGCACTCTAGCAACTCGCAAACCGCTTTCGAGGACAGAACGACGAGGTATCCGCTTGGATACCAAAGCCAGTTTGTTTCATCTGATCAGTTCTCACACGGGCTGACAACCGAATCTCGGCCCTCGTCAGGCCATCCGATTCTACTGATTCAAATTGAGACCCAGTCGCGGGTCCGACATGGGATTTGGGCTCACCAATGGTACAACGTTGGAAGTTCTTGCCACTTATGGCGAAGCACTGATAACCCATCATAACAAAGATGCCATTCTCGGCTACGTGAAAAAAGTCTTTCGAGTTCCCCCAGAACTTTGAAAGGCGTATGTCCAAAATATGCGCACTTTACTTACCGCCTGCAGTGTGTTTGCTGACGACTCACTGCTGCATACTGTGCTGCAATACTCGAAAAGCTCGGGACCGTCGTAATCAATGAAAGCAGTGAAAGCCTTTGTTGGATTACAAGGTGCGTTAGGTGAGTATGATAAAAGCCATTCAGTTTCTTTTCATAAGGAGTGCAAACTTTCGATCACAGTTGTCTCCAGGACTAATGATCCATAACGAGTGATGTCTACTAAAGCGTCTTATTCGGTAAAAATCAGCAGAAAACTAATCACAATAAAGCCGAACAAGTCACTTAAATTCGGGCATCACGTGTTGGACTCTTGTGTTACTGGGCTTGCTCCCCCTACGCTGTACTCATTACTCGGTGTGGAATAATAAACCGAAATTACCCCGTTTATCATCTGGTTTGTTACCGAAACTGATCTGTACAGGCCAAAAGTAGTTTCCAGTTTCAAGTACACAGTCGTAATTGTCCCTTTCACCGCAATCCTACTACACAAACCAGAATCGAACTAAACAAACGTTATCGATCGGCCAGCTTAGCCGTTCGTTTTGTGTTCAAGAATGTTCGAATTCTACCCTTAACCTACTATGGCTTTAGCCAATCAAGCACGAGCAAAGCACGCAAACTGCAACGCACAGTCACACGCAAACACGACCACACAAACATACTTGTATCACTTAAACCACACTTTCATGCAATTCATTTCATATTTTCTGTTGAATGTTATACTTTCGCTGCTGTTCAGGGTATACGGAAGGAATTCCTCTAGCAGCATCTGTCTTTTGTCTTGTTTGTCTCAAGTCCATTACAGGATCTAACTGTTCCAGTTCTATAGAAAAAAGACTCTCACATGGACAAACCAGTAGGTTGGTTCCCAAAAACGCATGCGGAAAAAATGGGATATGTAGCCCACTAATAAATGGTATCATTTGTGTAAAACGATTTAAGAAAAAAATAGTTTCCTTGGCAGATGCCTTTCCAACAGGGAACTACAAAAGTTGATCAAGTAACGGTCTACTGCAAGTGAAGTAATTATTATATTTTTAAAGTAACAAGCTACTTCCTTTGGTTATGTCAGATGGAACATTTTTCTAAGGAAAACTCAAGTGTATAAAATATGGGCTTCCCATATCAATAAATATATTCTCTGAGTATAATAAAATTTGTTTAGGCAATCGAACATCCTTACGTATTTCTCATTTGCGTGAAACTTGGATTTCAAACAAGAAGCCACATCTAAGAAGAGACTCACGGAAAAGAAAATGAACAATGCGCGTTGCCACGCGTTCCAGTTTGTTCAGTCTCTCAGAACTACCAATTGGTCTATCGTGTAACCCTCAAAAGACATGTGTCATCAGTTAGTTGATTCACAAACAATACTTTTTCCGATTGTGCAAGAAAAAAGACCTCCGTCAACCTTAAGAGTTACCATAACCACCATATATATGTATATCTGCACACAATGACTTACACTTTTCACTAGTTCTTTACACTTTTCCGGATTCACTTTTAAATGGCTTGCACGATCACAAGCAGGAGTGTCCAGCACTGACCGTGTCCAATATTGTTCAACGGCCTGAACCGGTTCTTCGATATTCCGTCCACAGAGAGACAAAACTGTGAGTCTGTTAGAGGAAGTCAGTAGTCCGTGAACTGAGCTGTCACATAATATACAAACTGCGAATCCCACAGTTGGTGGTTCATTTTAAATTCAGTTTTCTTTTAAAGTAGGAGAGGAGTGACCTGTCTGAATTCAGTTTTATTGGCACCGGGAGCAGAAAGTTTTTTTCCTCTCCTAAAATATTGATTTACATGCTGTGAAAGCCATAAGCACCAATCTCTTTGTACTAAACACCAAGACTAGTGTGGTTCCATTCATTTATTTCTGTATTGTATCTCAATTTAGAAATAATCATCCAAAATATTACGAAAAAATAACCGTGTTGGTAGTGTGCCGCGATAGTGGAGAAATGATGTAGAGTACCTATTTTGCAGTGATACGATTCCGTATGATATCTCCAGTCGTGTGCACGCAAAACACATTAGATTGTCAATTGGTGTGTCGGTGATAAGTTATCCACACTGCGATATCAGGATATTATTCGAGGCACTGCAATACTTTCAGGCATTGATTCTTTGTCTAGATTGTTTACTGAATGTGCATGCTTTCTGATTGGTTCATACTCTTTCCTAATCTGCGATTGGATCTAATTTGACCTTGAAAATTGCTCAATTTTTCTGCTCTGTTTCGAGCTGGGTGTCGGGGCTACTACGTGCACGCTAAATAGTGCGCTCAGTTTTCCTCTGCACCCATTCTATCGTGTTTTGTGTTCTGATTTATGATAATAGACAGCTCCGGAATATAAAAACCCCATCTGTCACGTATTTTATTTGTCGTGAAATAATTGGGGATCGAAGTGCTATTCATTTGAAATAGATATAATAATAATAGCTCTAATATAAAAGGGGTTAAGTAAATTTGATAAACCACTGAAACTCGGTATTGCTTCGATGACTTTCTTGTATGGATCCCTGACAATCATTTTACAGTTTTTTCCAGATTTAACTTGTTCCCTTGAGAGAGCAATGAGGAGCACTGAAAGCATTGGATAATCGAAGCTATTGAAGTCCTGAGGGTATTGGGTACTAAACTTCCAGTTTTGATTACTTTCACGTCTGCCAAAAATGCTCATAACTCATCAGTTCAGAGAAGGCAATTTTCGTCACTAGGACATCATATTATGACCACCCAAAGCCCCCATACTGATATTAATCAAGTGGCATGAACCACCGATCACGGAGAACAGTAGTGCCTGAGTTTGAACCCCTTCCCACTGTGCAACATGTATTTCAGAGAGCAAGTTGGTTCACCGGATCCTTTACCAAGCCTCGACCAAGTACGGTCTGTTTTGGTTCTCCATTGGAGGTTATGGTTGCCTGTTTTCATCCATAATGAATTGGAATTGCATATCTCTTTCACTGCGTTGCATTCATAAATATAGGATAAAACCGCCCGCTCACTCACTCACTCAACCAACCAACCAACCAACCAACCAACCAACCAACCAACCAACCAACCAACCAACCAATCACTCGCCTCCCATCTTCCCACCCAGGCCGCTTGTCAGGATGCGATGCGGTGGTTCAAGGCTGCCCAGCTGGGTCTTGGTGCGGACCCGATGGTGCATGCCGCCGTGCTCGGTTCGCTCCTGGGCAGTGCGTTTCCTACGCTCGATGAGACTTCATGGGCTGAGCTGTTGGCAGACCGACGTATAGACGGTCTTCCGGAACCTCTGTGGAGTATGGTCTGCATCACCTATGTTGGCCGTTCCGTGGATATGTTCCAGCTCGCGGACGCGACTCTTGATCTGGGTAGTTTTGGTATTGCTGCGGTAAATATGGTCCCTACCGGGGATTCGTGAATGAGCAACAAAAGTGGGACAGACATCTGTGAAAGCCCGAGAGCTGAGTGAAACCAGTTGGCTCTTTTGTGAAAATGGAGAGTATGTTTGGTACGAACATCCTAAACTTCAGCAGAAAATTGCGAGAAACAAAGACGGGTCAGCTGACGCGACCGTCATTGGATCGTTGTACGGCGCTTCAAGTCAAGCGCAAGTTGAAACTGATGAGCCTTACATGGATGAGGCAAAAGAAATCGAATCTTTGCCTGAACGGCTGCCAGACCATACAGTTCAGTCATGTGCAGTCCAGATGCAGAGTGTTGGAGACCATGTCCCGCATGATGGTGGTGGTGGCAGTGGAGTGGTCGTGCGTGATTGTGTGGTGTACTGCGACAACAGTCGAACGATCCCATGCGCACTGTGCGCGGTAACCGACCTCTGCGATTGTTATCTCGAAACAACGTTCGTTTCAACTCTTATCATGGATCGGACGAAGCACACCACAGAGGGTGTTGTTGGACTGATGACAGCACAGCCACGAACCGAGAGTGGAGGACGATATGAAGACCACCCACCGAACACAGACTTTTTATTTGTTAGGGGAGGGGGGAGGGAGTATGTTGGAGTATGTATGTATTTGCTGAGCAAGTAAGTAGGCAATTGATAAGGAACAATTATGGGCGTCTATGGTGCCACAGGAAAGGCGATTATGTCACACAGACTGAAAGCTACAAAAAGAATTAAGGCGTGCAAACCACGGAAGGGCATCCTCCGACCGAATGAGAACTGAGCGAAATTAGACCGGATATAATAAATATAAATGATCTTGTTCTTATGCGAATACATGGTTTAGCACTGAACCACCTGTATACTCATCACTAGAAACAACAATGCTGATGGTTATTGTTGCAATAGCAGTGTTGATATCAGTGCTGATACCCACATAAAATTTGAATTAGGATTTAAAAGATTCAAAGTGCAACTATATCCTGTCAAAATATAACAGCATTATAAAACAAGTGACCGCTTCGGCTAATGTCATCAACCGTGATGATTGATATCGTAGATGATAAATCATTTCGCACGAAAGCTTGGTTGTCACACCTAACAGGAACTCATATTCAGAGGTAAATCGTTAGTGTTGAATGCCAAACAGGTCTGATGATCTGCGACAACAATAATCGATCGAGAATTCGGCGGACACTGAACGCATCTCCGGTATATCCACTGGTTGAATCGTTGATCTCGGTCAAGCCGAAATGATGGCCTCTTGAATCCAGCAGTAAATCGACGATGGGGTACAACATACGTCACTTTTCAGACCGACATCAAAAACCGAGAGCTCACTGATACGCTGTATGACAAATGGAGCAATATAGGTGCAGGGAACCCCGGATTTGAGACAGAACATCTTGTGTTCAAAACACCAGTGAATGGGAAAAATCATTATTCATCGCTTAGGCCTGAGTAAAGCGGAACTGAGAAAACCACCTAGCCAAGAAAGAGCATCGTTCCAGTTTTGGGAAGGTTCGTATTCGAACTGTGAATGATGAGTTTTTTGTGATTCGATCCGGTACAATGAAAGCGGACAGTTTTGCAGATTTAAACAACTCCTAGCTCAAAGAACTATATCAATATGAAAATCAATACGGGACGGTTTAGCAGATGTGCTTTGTTTTCGTTGGCACCTGACCAGTAAGCCTGTCATATAAAAAACGACAAGGTGGTACGTACTTTGTGTTTCCAAATGCTTTCATTTAGCCGACTCAAGGAAGGTGGTCGTTAGTGAAAGGGGTTCAAACCTAGCACCTTGAACGTTTTATTTTTTTTTGGCTTATGCGGCTAGACTGCAATCGGTGCAATATCATCTCGGAACATTTTGGCGGAAGTGGATCCAAACCAACCACTGGAAAGCGAAAAGCTGCTCTCAGATTCGGCCATCTTCTCTAAGTTGTTGCGAGTGCCCTTTCTGTTATCACTTTTCCCCAGCAGAAGTCGTGAACTATTACGAAAGGGGTCTATTCGAAACCGGGCTTTCCCGTTTTAGTCACCGGCAAAAATTTAGAACCCTCGTCACCCACACCCTCTACGTATGATTGCAGCCTTTTACCTCAATATGTCCTCTTACTCGCAGACTCAGCTTAAGTAGTATCTGATCCTAATACTCATCTCCGCGGCTAGTCCGAGTGTATATCCTGTCAATTTTAATTTCTTCACAAAGCTTATAGGCATTTAAAGCTTCCTTGAATTTGCGTTATTCATAACTTTCTTTGTGAATCATTTTTTTAATGGAAGACCCACTTGCGCTTTGGCATCCAAAAGTCCAATTCCGCGAGCCGGAATCGAACCGGTGACACTGCATACCGGGCAGATGCTCTACCAACTGAGCTATCGCTGTAAGGACAGCTGGACGTGAATAACGCAAGTGAATACTCAGTAATGCTCGAACCACTATTCCAGTGATACACAGTATCTGTTGTGGTTTTAATCATTGGGCTAGCCTCGTCGGACACTTACCAGTGGGAAGAACAGCTCTCGGCTAAGCGTGATTCAATTGAGATATAATGTCAGTAACACGGCGTTGTCGGTGATAAATTATAAGCCAACATTTCGGTTACCGTGGGTAACCTTTCTTAAGGCAGTTTAAATTGAAATATAATCATAGAATGTATCGTTGGCACGCGGAGCCTGAAACTTACGTAATGGGAAATTCACTTGTATTTTTCACATCCAAAAGTCAAAAGCCGCCAACCGGATTTTTAGGTGTGAAAAGAGCAAGTGGATTTTCCATTACATAAGAATCAGGCCCCTCGTGCCAAACGTACATTCTATTAATCATATCTGTGCTGGAAAATCCATTCTTGATTAGTTGTTTTGTCCGATGCACACAGACGCACGCCTGCCACTATACGTACACACACACACACACACACACACACACACACACACACACACACACACATACATACATACATACATACATACATACATACATACATACATACATACATACATACATACATACATACATACATACATACATACATACATACATACATACATACATACATACATACATACATACATACATACATACATACATACATGCATGCATACATACACACATACATAAATACACACATACATACATACATATACACACACAGTGTTGATGTGAAGCTTAGTTCAGCCCGGATAGTATTGACCAGTCGATCTCGTTGTTTGACTTGAGCCGAATGTACGCTAGCGCATACATGTAACTCCATTCTCATCCGATTTGACTGCTTGCTTGCTCACTAGCTACCGCCGGGTGTTTTGGCCATCTGCTTATCAATAAACCGATTAGATAAGCTGCTTGTTTTTCGACTGACTAATATCAGAACGATTCACTTGACTTCATTCGATATGAAAAGACCCGGAAGCATTTTGTAGGTCACAGCTGACTTAAGCCGAAGAGCTACTACTAGTTATTACATGAATTCGTAATAAACCACTCGAACAATATAAAACTATTTCCCATATTTCCCCCTCAGGCTTTTGCGCTTCTGACTAAATGCTACCCGGATAAGTTCACACTAAAGGAATATGGTTTCGTCCCGTTTAAAAACGTGTTACGTTCAGATTTACCAAATAAGCCATGCTCGAATGCTGCAGTCACTTTCCGGGTTCGCCTCTACTTTTCTTTCTTTCTTTCTATTCTGCGTTGGATTTGAAGTAAAGCCGTTCGCGTACTGCGGATTCATCCCCTCCCCCAGGTCAAATGTCTGTTTTGTCTCTTCCACACTCAGAAGGCTGATTCTTCTTCTCTTGCTTACCGGCATGAAGAGCATTTTTGTCCCTCTTAATAGACGCCCCTCATCACGCAGTAGCCAACACGGAACTGTCGGTTGAATCACGCGAGCCACAATTCCAATGGTTGAAAACTCCCAATTCTGGTCCCGTACGGTTCTCATATGATTATCACACTGGTGTAAAATATACCTTAATGTTGGGTGCTCCGCGAATTAGAATCGGTTCAAATAGAACAACATTCACCGTCACTTACAAATCAACGAGAAAAATTGGTGCAGACTTCTACGTCGAAGAATTTCAAGGGTCACTCGAGACAAGCTCACCTATCAAACGTCCACCGTGGTGGACACCCATTGTGTGGTTCAGCCAATTAAAGGCAGTATTACAAACACTCTTGCCAGACAGAAGAGGGATGAAGGGTGTAGTCTCCAATCTAATGTATCCGGCTCTTTGACTTTCTTACAAAGTTTTATTCTTATCCATCACTATATTTGGAATCCAGCGTTTATCGGATCCTTATTTTTTCTTCAGAACCATAGAAAACTGGAAAGCAGTATCAGGCTTTTTATTGTCTTCATACAACCCCTGTTTACATCTTTACCCGTATTGCGCAATAGGTCTACCGGACAGTTGGGTTTACCGATTCTGCAATATATCATGTTTTATTGCGTTTGCGGTTCATATCGGCCTAGTCGGGAGATTTCGGTCGGCGGCTATCGATCGATCCTCAGTGTAAACTTGATGTCCTGGGTGTCGATTTCACCCCTATCGTGCTTTTCTCCATTTGACAGCCCCTGATTGACTGCCACACGTTTCCAGAAACATTGTACTTAGTGCACAGTATAATAATTCAAGGAAATTATTATTGATGAATATTATTTATGATAGTAAATAGCGCTTCAAATTCACATGACCATTAAGGAAATCTTGTTGAAAATGAAGGAACTTTCAGCTTAATGTTTGATATTCTAGGGATGGTCGTCTGAATTCTGCATACATTTTGTCACAGCGGTTCGCTGTTAAACGTGAACGTACAGAGAGGTCCAGTATCGATTGCCTCAGCTGCATCGCTAATGCCAGCGGAGTTGTCGAGTGAACGGTGCTCGGTGAAAGCAAGAACCGAGCTAAAAGTGTCTTGGGGCATCTCACACTGCTGAACGTTGGCTAGGATTAAAGAACGGCTCATTGTTCTTCTTAGGGCATAGGAGCGAAACTACATCATCAAACCAAGACAAACTTAACTATGCCATTTTAACTTGAGATTAAACCGTTGTTACTTCGAGCGGATCATACCTAACTGCACATGAAAACACCAAGTTTTCCTCAGACATCAACGTGCAATCAGATATCTTACTAATGAGATCAAAAAAGGTTTGAAAGTTATGCAACTGGTCACATATATACCTTGACATAGAACTGAAATCGTGCATTCATAACATGAAAAATATTACGGCGAAAAAATAGAGTGAGTTTGGTAAATTGCATTGAGAAACGAAGGAGAAAGCCATTGCGGATTTACCGCAGAATTAATTGAAAATATCCGGAAGAGACATCAAAACTGTTGGTAGTGAACAAGATTTTTTCCGTGCTTCACAACTGGTTAGTTACTGCACATTTATTGGCATTGAAATTAAGATAGTAGAAGAAAGAACAACGAAATTGGTGATCATGTTGACATGGAATGGCCAATTCGCGTCCACCTAGTTACGGTACTGTCCGTGTCACGAGAGATAGTGTGCTGTTAACTGTCTTGACGAATTTCCTGAGTTATCAAATTTGAAAGATAAGTCAGAGTTATTCGCGCACATAATGGACGGAAGAAGAATATCCGCGCCTAACAACACTCCGAGGTACTTAGTAGATTCAGTTCTTCCTAGTCAAAGATTGCCCGAAGTATGATCATCATATTGGGGAAGGTGAGAGAGAAGGGGTTAAGATACATTTAGAACACTTGTAGGGGATGACGGAAAGATCACTCTGTTCAGAATAACCCAACATGTTTTGACGATTACGAGGTAGGTTACTGAAGCCCTATTCGGTTGCTACTGTGTGGCAAATAGTTACGTAATCAGTGTACTTAATGGCATTTCCGGAGGGACCAGGCTTGAGGTTGGTATTTTAGACGTGTGGAAAGAATGAAAACACAGAAGCTTGAAGAACGCGATAGTTATCAATTAGGAGTCCGGACTGGTTTCAGGCATGTATAGTTTTTGACATAAGTCCCTAAAATTAGTGGGTGTCACGTGAACAAACTAAGTCAGCAACCAGAGGAGTGAGGCTCCTGTAATAGCAGTCGTCTGGAAATGAAGTCAAAGGTTGAAGAATAATAGTGAAGTATTCACCCAAAAGCTTTTACAGAGTTGTTTAGCAATTTATGGTTATAATGAACATATTGGATGCGTAAATCTAATAAATTTAACGGGCTTTCTTATGGTGTGCTTACGGGTTATTTTTTCATGAGAAGGAAAACATCGATGCTCTGGCACTTCAATGTCTAAACGCCTCCGTCAGCTGTCGAGTAAAAGACCACATATCAATGATAGTCCTGGAAAATTAGCCCAATAGTAAAAACTAAAAAATGGCTTACGTGGAACGAAAAAAATCTTTTTCCAGTAAGGTGCTACAAATCTGGTTGCTTTTCTGGCGTGATGCGAAATGAAATGACAATTTTATCTAAATGATTGGAAAGTCATACTTTCATAGAGTAGAATCATAGAGTCGAAGAAAATAATAAGTAAGGTTAGATATCAATGGACTAGGACAACATTATCGATGTCTGATACAACAATGGGCCAAAAATGAACTCAGTTTATTGCGGATGAGGTATTAATTTGCGGTATGGCTTCTCAGTGGGCTCCAGTGTCCAATACAGTTAGCAAGCAATTGATTTAAAGCAGTATACAAATGTACAAAACACCGTAAGATACCACGAGGGCATGGACACCGTAGTACACCTGTTTGTGTAATTGAAAGACGTTTGTAGCGGCAAAAAACTGTAAGCAATGGCGTTATTGACTCTCCTTTCATCGGTAAACCTCATCAAATTTCCCGTTACTTCATGGCGGTCGCTTAAATTTTGGCTACTGGCAATTGGGCCAGTAGTAAAAACTGGCATTCCACCGAAATGGAATTCCACCGTCATTGCTTTACCACTTACTGGTCCACGTGCACTTTTCTGGGACTGTTCAAACACGTGAACACATCCATCAGAGAACCTGGCTCAGCATGTATGGGATCACGAGGACCATAATTCAGAATTCAAGCCAACAGTCACTCGGGCACGTTAGCAATGTGTTAGGTGACGGAGGGGTAGGGTATGGAACGAAGGACGAGTACCTAGGAACCCTGGGCGAAAGCCGGCGTGCAGAACAGTGAAGCCCATTCAACAACTGAAAGTTTTTCAGGGTCGTCTTCTAAGTTGCTTCTCCCACATTGGAGCCGCGGACGCCGCTTTTCATTAGGTTCAAATCCCACACGTCAGCGATCGACTTGGACCAGGACTTCCTTATCCCCTTAGGGTACCCATTTATTATAGTTGTAGTATTCATACTTATATTTCACGGACATTGGGTGGCATGAGTAGTGGTTACGAACAGTGCAAACACCTTGATGAATCCTACAAGAATCAGCGAAAATTGAAATATTGGACAGCTGGCCGCGAAATTCTGGTGTCCAAGTAGTAACCGCAATGAAACACCAATAGAGGGATATATTTTCACAATCATTGATTGTCAAAGATGGGGACCCCGACAGCTTCCGCGCCATTCATGAAATGCCTGCTCCAATAAAGGCAGTGACCTTGAGATTATTCTTGGGATTGATCATCTAATATAGCTCAGTTTTTCCAGGTTTACTCGACGCATGAGCCCCTTTCAACGGTATTTTGAGGAAGGATTCCAAGTGGGTTCGGTCAAATCTACTTCAGAAAGCATTTGAGAACCTCAAGGCTAGGCTCAGTTACCTACCTTTATTGTGCTACTTTGATCCAAGCTCCTAGCTGTTATCGCGGCCAATGCTTCGAATTACGGACTAAGTGCGGTCATATCCCACAACTGACCAAATAAGACCTAGAATCCCGTCGCGCACGTTTCTCGCAACCTGAAACCAGCCGAGAACAATTGCGGTCAAACTAAAAAGGAGGCCCTACCCATCGACAGTGCCATCAAAAATGTCTCAATAATTTATCTCCGGGAGCAAATTTACCCGGCTGACTGGTCATAAACCCTCACGGGCCATTTTTCGATCGAAGTAGTATCCCTGTGCATTCGGCCAATCGATTACAGTAATGGTCCATTACCATTCTTGACTACGAATTCAGCATGGATTATCGTCGCTCAGTATTTGTTCAATCAGACGGCCTTTCACGACTACCGAAGCTTAACTCCATGTCTCCGGAGGACTGAGTGATTACAGCCGTCGGAGCTGAGAGCGATACTCGCCGAGACCTTATTGATGCTATAGGAGGGAGCCCTGTCAAAATGGACGTCATCCGGCTTGATTCCCCCGAAGATCCTATGATCCACGAAGACATAAAGTAGATACGCGCGAAGTGGCCAAACAGTGCTCCCACAGGTGAATCAAACCCAATTTCCCCCCGACGCTAATCTTCGTCAGTTGCTGGCTCTTGTCCAATGTTCTCAGACTGAGTTATTACCCCAGATTTCCTCCCAAAAACGGTCTCACAACAATTTCACTCAGATCACCCTGACATGGGTCGAATGAAAGCACTCATTCGCATTTTCGTGTACTGACCATTTATGGATTCGGATATCTTGCGTAAGGTTAGACAATGTTCCTGCTGCTAGGATGTGGCCAAATCCCCCAACCGGATTATCATAATTTAATCCTGCGATTTCAGAGTCATATAAAAGATACAGTATCGGATGACTCCCAAAGGCTCCATTGTTTACCGCATTACGGCAAATGAAGAGCCAACCGTGTCGTTGAAGAACGTGCAACACTCCCCCTTCCGAGGGTTGTCATAGGGCAAGGGCAACTCTGTTACAATAGTCTTGTTAGCCCCTCGTCACAGCAAGATTTCTCGTAAAACTGTTGTTCAGTGAAAAGTCGGTGACGCATACAGGGGATGATCTTTTGGAGTTAGCTATTCAAGTGTAAAATTGCGAACTGACTCTTTCACAACGAATAGTTTGTGTGATCCTGATTCATGCTCTAACCTAGAAAGAACCCTTCAAAGACAACTCATAGAACTAGGAGGTGGATGGGTCGTGAGAGCTAGTGATATCTACGACTTTATTTATTTAATTATTTATTTATTTTTTTTGGGGGGGGGGGACCAAAGTTCTAGGACTTAAGGGCGTATGCTACGAATCGCCCCCGTGTTACAGGTATCCGATACAGAGAGATGCTCTTTCACGAGAGCCTTCTTAGAGCGACTCTTGTTCACAGATTAAACCTGTCCACTAATCAGACAAATGTTAATGATCCATTTACCAATAAAACTAGCAAAAAGTCTACCCAAGCAGCAGAATACCCAACGCTGTTGGGCGAATGTCGAGCTAAAAATGGCTCCAAACATATGTCTTGGAAGATTGCTCAGAAGTTCGTGAGATTTTGCAAGAAATATAGTAATAAATGTACCGCAATATTTACTCAAATGTATATGCGTTTCAAAAACCGTATATTTTGTTTTACAAGTTTTTAGTATACCACTTTTTAAATAAACTATCTGATTTTCAAAAACAAGATTTTTTATGTGTGGTAAGTTAGTGGTTTTGATTGAAGGGGTGGTAACGGGTAAAAGAATAAGAAACGGACTGTTACGGTGGATTAGGGAAAGAAGAGGTACTCACATCCAGCTTTAATTTTGAACGTTGGGAGTAGCATGGCGATAAGTGAGTGATTTTCGCCGAAATCGGAAGTGACTAGGTGGAGGATGTCCATCCGACAAATGAAGAGCGAAAGGGACTTGAGGAATGCATTAAAGAAAACTGGTCCCATGTGGAGAGGCATAGACGATGGATCGACTGTGCTTCCATTCCATGGTGCAGGTATACTAGGATTATACAAGAATGGGAGCAAGGTACTCTCGTGATGTGTTGATTACAAGGTTTCTATGATATTTTTTACCGCTGTCAGCATACGACAAAGCAAGACCACACCAGTGTGAGGACAGGCTCGGAAATAGTGAGAGCTGGAAATAGGATAGGACCGAATTTTCTTCAGGGAAGCGAACTTTAACGGTCTACTTTCAGTGTTCATGGTAAGCCGCCTTAAGGCTTGCTTCAGGTAGTCAGGTATCGCGATGCACATCTATTATCACCCAGCAATTGGTGCCCCAAGGTGATCCACACTCTCTTAGACGCTATTATTTTTATAGTCTTATCACAGTCAGATATATAGCTGTCAGAAAAGGCTGAGCTGCTTTTGATGAGTGACTACAGCTCCCACGCAGCAACGGGAACATGGACAACATGTGACAAGCCCGGGTGGAATAGGTCAACCACACCAGTCATTCCGTAGGGACACCGCGGCCCGGAGACATGGGCCGCAAGTGACAAGGCAGGTGTGCTTGGATGACAAAGCATCAGGGTATTTTCTCTTGTTTTTTATGCCACTCTGTTATTATTTGATGATGGGGCTGTTGGTTACCTCTCTGCAAAAAGACAATCACATCCAGGAATGCTCACAGTTGTGTCGTGGAATCACTTGCCATATTTGTGAAGTCATGAGCACCAAGGCGATTCACATGGGACACAAAATGCACAGGCAGGTAGAGCCCAGCTCAGCCTGAGATTATTCAGTGGGATTCATGTTCACCTAAATACCAGTTCGCACAAAGATGAAACACCACGCGCAGCACTCAAACAACACGAGCAACAGACCAGCTGTATGTGGTGTGTTTAAAAGACATTCAGTTTAGTCGGACCAGACACCAAGGTGTACGAACCCTAGTATCTAAGGATGTTAGGGAATTCAAGAAACCCTGTTCCATTCATCAACATTCTTATTAAAGACAGCAATATTTCATTCGTATGTACTATCTTTACCGGAATTGGGATCGTTTGTTTTATTGCACTAAATCTTTGTCGAAAATAGGACCCTCATCTAAGCCTCGAGTGTGAGTCGCTCAGCTTGAACTTTGTTGTGACTGTATTCGGTAGTCTCGTCTTCTGTCTCTAACCTTTTGCTGAGATTCAGCTGCAAATGTTGATTTAATGTTCAATTTGGAGCCAAAGAGCCCAGAAAGATAAGGTTCGGTTATTTTAAAATTGCTTAGTTTGTTTTATATAGTACCTTGGCTATTTAGAATCGACTTTGTTTAGAGTTGTGTCGAAATTGGTTACTACGCGTCACTTAAACTTTCGATTGGTTGGACTTTACAGTACTCAATAGCCTTGGCAACTGCTGAAAAATGAAATTACGCTGCTATTCGACAAACCGGTCTAGATCAAAGGACAATAACCTGCAGGTCAACCAAACCCTTTTGCCCGTAATTATTGGTCGTTTTTCTTGCTCAGGCTCTAATATATCAGATTGTTCTAGGGTTTGCTCAGTTCCCCATAGAGCTAGAGCTGGTCTGTTGTTAACTGAGTTCAGGGAGAAGCAGATTGTGGAACAGTTAGAGTTAGATAAGCAACGTAAGCTGCTCGAGGTGAGGAATGAGATGGGAATGACGAAATTACTTTTGGCATTCGCCGGGGAACAAGAAAACCTAACCACTAAAGATGAAGTTAAGGGCGAATCAATGGGCAGCGAACCCTTATCTCGCTACTTGGGTGATTGCCGTGTAAAGAACTATGTGCCACGAACAACACCTGTGGTTCCAATGGCAGAACCTGCGGTGAATTATCGTTTGGATTTACCCATAGTGGAACTGGAGTTATTTTCGGACTGTTCTTTTATCTATTTGAGGTTTGTGAAATACTTTGAACATTTTGTCGAAGGTAAAGTTCGGGACGATGGCCAGTGCCTGCTTTATTTGATGCATTACCACAAGGGACAAGCAAGGGGTGTTATGTTGCCTCCAAGACTGGCATATAATATGGCTAGAGGAATCCTAAAGGATTTGAATGGACAAGGTCACGTGGTGGCTTGTTCACTGACTGACGGCTTACCGCAATGTTTGGAGCTTCTAGTGGAAGATTCAGATACTCTGATCAAGTTGTCATTAAAAGTACTCATATGTGAAGTAGCGCTCACGCAGATGAATAGCGTGTCAGACCTTAACTCACTACAAACCATGGAATGGATTACTTAGTGCTACTCACGCATCTCCAGGATTTATGGGCTGGGACAGTTGATGATATCTTGAGGAGAGATGAACTCAGGTTCCAAGACCTGCAGTACTTGGTGGCCCGTAAAGCACGGATTGCTCGAAGTGGGTTTGGTAAACTGGCTGCCGATAGCAAGATTCAGGGGTATTCTCGGTCATCCAATTGGAGGAAGTATGCACAAAATCCGCAACCGGAGGCGATACTGTTCACGTCAAAACAGGGTAGGTCATTGTTGGTCGCAGGTGATAGATGCCTGGTGTGTAATAGAATACATGCACTTGAGGAAAGTCAGAGCTTCCTGTCTCGAGATATATCCGGTCGCTGGACATTTCTTAAAAAAATCGGGGCTTGCTTCCCGTTTCTCAAGTGTGGACATTCGTCCAACAACTGTCGTGTTTGTAAACCATGTTCAACACCAGGTTGTCAGAAACGGCACCATCTTGTATTGCAAGGTGCACAGAAGCAATTTACCGACTATAACACGCCTTGAGCAATACGTAGCCAAATTCGTACGAATCCCGAAACCGAGACAAGATAGATCCATAACTTCCACTATACTGAGTTGTTGAATGAACAACATCAGAGAACATATACAAACCTCAAGTGTGTGATCGAATGGACTCAAAAACGAGAACCGAGTTCACGGCCTACGAGGGACAAGCACGTACGTCACGCAGGTCCACGATGTGACATGATAAAATAGCGCGTTGGACGCGAGTAAACAAGGATAAGTTCACAGAAACGTAAGTTGTAAGAAACACACAAATAATGCATGTAGGCGAGCATTTTCACGAAATCACGATATTACGGTGCCTTCGAAGGATTTCCCACAACCGATTGTTACACCACCCACTAAAATCATCCCGATCCTAGTGGAGTCAAGGGTTTGTAATAAGGGCACCGATTCTTTCTACCTACCTAGGCTCTGCCGTCAATGCGTGTAACTACTACTGCTGAATTCCAGAATCTACTCACGTATATACATGCTGGCACGTGATCCGGTGGCCAAACCGACGAGATGTTCTTCTGCATTGTCCGCAAGAGCCACCGCTCGGCCGCAGGCACGAAGCGGGAAGGTGCGTAGAGACTCCAAGTCCATGTGTCGTTTCGACAAAGCAGTCGTGTACGTGCACTTGCTTGTGTACGAGTGCAAGAAGCAACTGTGGTGACGACACATCAATGTCAGTAACAAAACAAGAAATCGTGAGAGGGTGTCATGCCCCGATGGGAGTTGAGGGGGAATTGCTTTCTATGCGCGTGTGGGTGAGTGTGAGTGGGCTTGTATTTTGGTATGCGAAAAAACCCACAACAATTACCGCATGCGGAAACTTTTCCAACCTTGTCAAAAGCAAAACAAGACTTGACGCTCAGTGATGAGCCCGTCATGGTTTTTGGAGCAAATGTAATACATCCTGTTGCAATCCAGACACAGCACTTTCTTCCTTCCGTTGCTGCCATCCTAGGGATTATAGTCCCTGACTTGAGGCGCAGTGCGGTTGTCTTGAGACAGCAAGCAACTACTGAACGAGAAAACAGCTCGAGAACTCGCGAGACATTGTCGTGCCTTGGTGGGGTGTTGGGTGAACTGCTCTTTATGCGTGTGTGTGTGTGTGTGTGAGTGTGAGTGGACGTGTATTTGTGTGAAAACAACAGTCACAATTTGTGGATCAGCCTCGTGAATGGCACACAATGGTTGGACATTCAGAGCATTTTAACGATCTTCTGAAATTCGGTGATGAACGTTTCAATCACTTATGGTGCGTTCGTTAACCAATGTGAATTTTTATGCACATGTGCATGGGATAGTTACTATGCAAATGTGTGCTATGATACAGCTATGTGAGTTTGTCACTTAGTCTGAAACTTGCGGATGAGTACCATCGGGCCACTGAATCCGGGGCTTCGATTGGTCCGTCTTTACCTTCCAGGAGACCGATACTGTGCACGTCACGAGTCAAGATTCCCTTGGCGGTCCACACCTTCACCTTTCTTATCAGCCCGTCGGAACTGCTAATGACCCCCACGACAACACCCAAGGACCATGTGATGAAATGCGCATGCTCGTCGGAGATCATGACTACATCATCAACTATGAATGGTCTTTATTTCGTGGACCATTTCTGTTGGGTTTGCAGGACCTGTAGGTATGCTCGCAGTCACTGCTTCCAACGTCCAGCCTTAACATAGGCAGGTCTTTCGGAATAAGTGCCAGGTGGGTGGGGTCCCTAGCTGATACCTGGACCACAGGGCGATTTTTCAAGACTCTTCAGACCTTGGTCATCAAGGTGCTCGGAGTTCCATCGTCTGGCGGTTGTTGTTCAATTAGTTCAGTTCAGTTCAGTTTGCACAGGACGGGTATGGCTACGGCCAATAAAGCGTCCTGAATTCCTTAAATGGAATGCGCACCAGTTATGCACCCACCACTGCCGAGAGTATTTCGTTGAATCCCCGCTAAAACAATTCGTCCGGTGGGCCCAATCAGGCGTTCCCACGCTCCACGGTGGTGACTGGGCTGTCGGGGGTTGAAGTGTTATCAGATGCCACATGCCACAGTTTGATTCTGCAGCTCGTCTCGGTCTACATTTTGGAGCCAGAACTGTAATTCTCTTTGAGAACCCACAAAAGTCGACCCATTGGCAGAATGGAAATCCAATGGTTCGCTTCTTCCGTTGGTAAAAATGTGCAGGGCTCGGGGAAAGAGCCAATGGTTACCGAACGAGCAATTCCCAAGTGTACTGCCCCGTACTTCATGCAAGTAATGGTGCACCCATATCTCTTTTCCATCCTTTTTTCCGCACCTGGCCCACAAACGTCCGAAATAGTCAAGTCTGGTGCCACTGGAAGGCCACCCCTCCGGGGTTGCTCTTCACTCCAGCAGCTGAGCCATATATTTTTTGCCCGCGACAACGGTGCATCTTATACATCGGATGCAACGTCGGATTAAACGTCTCACAGATGTCGTTCCTCTCAGTATCCAAAACCGCTTCCGACTGATACTCGTCACGTGGCTTTCCCCGGTGTGTCCCTCCACGGTGTGTATATGTTGATTCATCAAGTCAATCACGGGTTGCCGGGCCGGTAATAATATGGAATGCTTCGCGTCAAAATGGAGATGCGAGTTTGTCAGCCTACCACCCGCCCTTAGTAGTCCATCGACAAGACTTGAGTTTGGAGATTTCAAGTTGCCGTTTGGAGACGATGTCCTTTTTTCGCTTGATCTCGTCCTTCCGGAATTCCCGAATTCTTGGGGGAAGGCCTCGAGCTGTATCACCGTGAATAGATCATACTCTTCGAATCGTAGGTCATCAGGACTTATTGGGCCTGCTTGTACACGGCTGATTGGATAGACAACTTTTCACGATCAATAAATGTCTGTCAAATCTGGTCAACCGTACCAGTTATCGAAGCGACTTTATCCAAGAGGAAAGTGTCATCCCATTGTTTTATCCTGATCTTGCGGAGCATCATGACTCCTCCACATCTGTACGTCTCAGATATATATTCATCATGAAGCTCCGCCGTTGTTACTACCTCAAAACACCTGTCAGAACAGTCATCAAAAGCTAATCGCTTACCGTTCACCCACTACATCATCATCTATGTGTGCTATCCACCCATGCAATCACTTCTCAACGTATCCCATATCGATTTATCACCCAAACACCACCTCCCTGTTGATATTTTAGTCGCGCGCACGATCTGCGGACTCGATTCCCATCCAGCGAATGGAGATGCAGAACGATAGCAATTGATGGGTTTTAGTAATTATATTGGTTACCTTGTATAAATGACAGGAGATAGGGGACTGAACGGGCTAATGGCCAGAGCTGACGCGCTGGAGCGCGCCTTGCCGCCTGCGTAGATTGACGTAAGTTTTTTGATGCGCTGGACTTTTCCGGTACCAGGTGGACCTAAACAAATCAGACTTCATGCCACCAGTCGATTGAAGGAACCGAAGCTAAACCGAATTCTCGACCTATTGAAAAGCCTGGTCAGCTTTTGCTAAGCCAGTTGCATACCTCAATGGATGACTGGTGAGGATCACCCAAGTGTCCTACAGGGTTTCTAAGATAGGCTGACGTGTCCGGCCGAAGAAGATTATAATACCGCGCTGGTTGAATCTGGTATGGATGAGTGAAAGTACTTTGAAGTACTTTTGTCCCTGCTATAAGCCACTTTATGTGACTAAGAAGAAGGATTCAAAAAGGAAGATTGCCTATAGTTAGAGGAGGGCCTGACACCGGAATGGGCCGCTCCTGGGGAGCGGTTGTCACTTCCAAGTAAATCTAAGTAGAAAAAGGCGCGCCTAAGCTCTAAGCTCGCAATTGCATTTTAATGAGTTTGGTGTCTGCGAAGCAGCTACAGTATACCATTGTCCACCTATTGTACAGTAAAAAACCACCTGCTTTCCTGCCTTTCCCCCGACGGCCTTCACTTCATCACTTTGGTAGCCCCTCTTGCCCGCAAGCCGTACCATTCGTTTGACTCGTTCAATATGTAACCAACTCCGTAAGTAACCAGCATCCATTTTCTACCACTATCTCCGATGCTTGAATTATTTTTTGCTGTAGCTTGTGTTAAACCACAGCCTTCTCAGTTACATACCATGTAGCTCTATTCACCTGTCATTATTGTGTTACACCTAATAAAATGTTCATTTTTTGAAACGCACTTATTTGTCATCCACTTTATCATTTCTTCCGCGAGCTATATACCTTTGTATTCGCTGCACCAATGTGCATCGCATATTGATTTCTCTTCGATTTTCGCATTGCTGTGCAGTGACTTCGATCGTTCTGAGAAAATGACCGTTTTCTGGAAAACATTTTGGATTTATTTGCTGTACTATTTTTCTGACGTTTGACATCGACCTCATAGTGTTCTCCGGTTGCGTAGGTTTTACTGGACTGACTTTCCCGAGGTTTCCGTCGACCTCTTTTTGAATCACTTCCGCTTTCGGTCCTTCGCCGACTGCACGCTCTCGCGGTTCGCTTTCTCACAGCCGTTGCGTTCATTTTCCTTCTGGGGTATCTCTCGTATCGGTACTGTTTCGGTGCCACGATGTACAGAATACACCTTGCATCCATAAACCGACTTGCGTCTTCTCTATTAGTCCGATAGAGGGGATAACTTTGGTATTTTGCTGCCAGACCGCATAGAAGACACGTCCTTTAGCCGCCCCCGAACGTCTTCTATAGGTTTTCCTCGATCAACCCATAAAGGTATAGAAGACGTTTGAGAGCGGCTGGTAAACTTGTCCCCTATTGGGTCTAGCAGCGAAATACCAACAATATCCCCTCTATCTGGCGAATAGAGAAGACGCGAGTCGGTTTACAGATGCAAGGTGTATTCTATATGTAGTGGCACCGAAACAGTAGCGGTACGAGAGATACACCGAACGGAAAACGAAACGAAATGCAACGGCTATGCAGAAAGCGAACTATGAGCGTGTACAATCGGTGAAGGACCGAAAATGAGAGTAATTCGAAACGAGGTCGACGGAAACCTCGGGAAAGTCAGTCCAGTAAAACGTACGCAACCGGAGAAAACTATGAGGTCGATGTCAAACGTCAGAAAAAATAGCACAGCAAATAAATCCAAAATGTTTTCCAGAAAACGGTCATTTTCTCAAAACGATCGAGGTCACTACAAAGGCAAACAATTCGCTCCAATTTACCTGTTTCCCTCGGCCTTTCCTTGCTCATCACTTTCGTTGTCTCCTTATCCCTCCAGAGGTGTCCCTCGTTCACTGTATAACTGACTCCACCGGTACCCAACCACCAACTTATACTGCCATCTTTATCGACTGTTTTACTTTACATCAAATCCGATGTCCTATTTCCGTTTGCCGTATCATTCTCAAAGGTCTCGTAGCTGTATCTTTACCGTTATAGTATGATCCGCCTAACAAAACGGTGATCAGTTCACTTGCCTACTCTCTACTTCATAATAGCTTCTGCATGCTATTCACCTCTGCAATCGCCAAGTAACGCGCCTCACACTGATTCGCTGCCATAAATCCATATCCTTGCTGAAGCTTCGTGACATACCTATAATAATGTAACTGATCCGATGATCACTTACAGGCTCCCCCATGGCTACTTCTTCCGTTACCTCTCTTGGAATCTCTCCCTCTATCAACCGGATTGGCTGTTCTGTTTCCCTGTGTTGACTCCTTTGGCACCTTGCAATCAAACTTTCCATGACACTGGCCGTGTACCCAACGCGCTTTATCTCTGATGGTCCATTCTTGTACATCGTCGAGTTTTCTATCCATATACTCCTCACACCCTGCAGCGTGCAAATGACTCCTTGAATCCCTCTTTGTAAACTCTTCTTTTCAAGGGAGCTTAAAAAATATCTTTTAATTTCGGTCCAATTTCCAATGGTTTGATTGTTTCCGGTACTATTTTTGCTAGTACTTTTCCTTCTAACTGACTCCAACCACCATCATCCGAATCAACCATCTGACTTTGTAGTGGGCAAGGCGGATCTGGGTGAATAGGCGAAATGGCGATCGGTCTGAAATGAATCCGAAATAGACTTGTTGTTAATATTTGATAAACGAACACTGGGCCAATACCCAACAGACCGTTTTCTGGCAGCTCACACGCGGGAAGAACACAGACTTCAGCGAAGCGTGTATATTGGGCAAAATGTTCCTTAGCATCCTGGGATCAGGGAGTCTCATTGACAGATCGTGAATTAAGCAGAGAAAAAGGGTTCTTGGAGTTCATTCTGAGTTGATGGTTCTTGTACTTTGGACCCCACGGATTTCAGGCCTGGGAGGCAAGTGAAGAGAGGCAGAATGTGAATGATACAGTGATAATGGATACAACGGAATTGGGTTTCGGTCTGAAAACAGTGAGTGCTACTACAACTTTGACCTCGAAATTTGTCGGGGATTATTATCTTTTTAGTTCACTTTAACACTCTTCTCATTACTCTGCTCACATAATTAAAACCCTTTTGAAAATTCCGATTCCGACATCACTTGAATCATCTGATCATGCTCTCCAGCGTGCTTTGGGATCATCGAAAATATACCATCATTATCAACATTTAGATGTCGGTTCGGCGGCTGCTACCATCATTACGGCACCTTCGGTCTACATTTCTGATTCAGGGATTGGCTTCAATTCGTAAACGGGCCACTCCTGTTCAGGCATTTGCGGAAATCTCGGCCCTATCGTTCACGTGTCTACTGCTGAAAATTGGTCGCACCACGGGAACACAAGTCAGCTGGGTTGTCGGGGGACTTGACATACTTCCACTGGTAGCTTTGCCGTGTATGATAGTGAACCAATTAGCCGTTAAAGCACTGAAGCAACTGCTGGCTGTACTGATGAAGAACAGCAGTATTGTTGGGTCTTTCCAAGGCCTAGCTGACCAGTTGTAGAAGACAAAGCCCTCTCCCCATAGTTTGTACCGCCCTTAAATCTAACACGGCTGCACTGAGTTCGAGACGCGGGACCGAAACCGACTCAGTGAGGAAAAGCTAGGTTTGGAAAACAGAATCCTTGTAGCGTATTGTCCATCCCCCAGACACCACCTTCCGTAAACTACAGCCTCGCACCCGAATCCGAAAGCTTCAAAAAAGCGTGAAACCCCCCTGTCTGTATCGTATGATCAGAAGGCAAGCACCTGGGAATTCTTACGTCCCCTAATTTATTTAGAGACGTCCAGGGACTCTTCACACTCTCGTTTGTCCCCTTTGTCAAGTGGCTGGCCCCAGTCGACTCTCTTTCGACGGAGCCGCTGCAGTGAGGATCTTCTGGGCGGCAGTCGGAGAGAAACAAAACCTAGCGGGTCGAGCAGGATAGAGGCGGCAGACAGTATGCCGCGATGAGTACCTGGTTGGTTGGGGACTTTCAACTCGAAAGCAAAGTCATCCGTTTCCGCACTCCATTGTACTCCTATAGCGCCTTCAGCCGGTAGTGATGAACCCTCCAGATCTCAAACTTCCTGCACCCTCTTGGTGCGGAATGGCTTCAAGCACCTCCGGCGAGTTCGATATCCACCCCGTGAGATGGAAGCCGTCCTTCTCCAGCAGTTCTGTTAGGCACCCAAGTTGAGTTATGGCCGGGTCAGCGTCATTGAATGGCCCAATGTAGTAGCCAGCGTAGAAGTATCTGCTGACGCTGACCACTACAGACCGGTGAACCAAAGCTCCACGCTTGTTCGCGGTTTCTGGTAGGGCGTAGTTCCCACAAAAGGGTGGTGATATAGCTCTGAATTGAGGGACTGGCACTCTGTAATTGATCACCGATTTGTTGAATTCTCCTTCCCCTTAAAGAATTGCAAAGAACCCTTTTAACGGTATTTGTATCTAAAGAAGCACCTCTTCGATATTGGCTGACAAAGCCACTTCGCCTAGCCTGAACCAAAACGAGACCTCAAGCAGTGGTGTCGTCCAATTGGGCCCTTGTAGCAAACGATCACTTACCGACTTCCTTTGATGCTTGGATGCGCAATCGAAAACTACCCGCAGTTTTTCCGGTTTCTTTGGAAGGAGAACCGGGTGATGGGTCAGGTACTATATCCCTTCTCTGTCATCGGTAATTGCAGGCACCTTTTCTGCATAACTGAGCACTTCATTTCTCATCATCAGCTCCGAGTAGTTTCCAGAGATCCTCATCCCGACCGAAACTCTCTTTTAAGCGCAGTAACCTTGGAGAGCGCAAGTTCTGTTGTCATCCAGATGGCCGGCATGTGCACGCCACGGAAGAAGTACCACAAATTGGTTTTGTTAGGCCCCTGGTTTCTTGCCGTACCGTCTGAAGTATGACATGGTCCTCTAGAGATAATGATAGTCGGTCGCCTCCAATGTCATGTAACTCTTGTTCGTACAGACTCTGCAACTGGCGCTCTGCTCCCCTTTTCTGCTGATACATAATTAATGGTGCCACTCTCCCCGGCTCTGCTATATAGTAACCATCCGAGTGTCCTGCGTATGGCATAGGGTATCTGACGGTTGTATACTCTCTGGTCTATTGCCAAATGCGCTTCTGGCACTTTGCAGCTGATGAGAAGATCTATATTCTCGTCCTCTCAATCTACGACGGTTGCTTCCTGCAAATGGGGCCGCCCAGATCAAATTGTACTTACCGACCGTGGTGCTCGCATGGGGAGGTCGACCAATGCGAAAGCCTCTGTTAACTTGATTTGCTCACTGGTATCTAGGGATATGACTTGTAATATCAGCAGGTCTACCTTTATTGCCTGGGTTACGCCCGCTGTACGCACCTCTAAGGCGTCGTGCTATTGGCGAGCTAGTATTTATCGGCCAACCCCCTCTTCACCTGGGTGGTGTCCAATCCGCTATCGAAGAAGGCCAAGGCTTTGCCCCCCCCATTTGCAGTCATCACTTCTATAGCAACTACTCCCAGGCGTACTAGGTTGTTGGCAGATTGTGACCTCGAACAGATCATGCTGGGCTTTGTGTTTCCATCTGGCATAGCCTCTTTCGCCTGGTGTAATAGCCGATGGTGTCTGCCTGGACAACATTCGTAACCATATCTAGCTCTCGTTCAGCGAGCTGCCGACGGTGTGAGCTGGCAAGGTAGGTGAAACACTCTCCTGGCGTCCTTGTCATCCGCCAACGTTCATTTGCTGTGGCTCTGATGAATTTCCGGTAGTCTGATAATCCGCGATTTGCTTCAGGGCCTTGCGGCTTGGATAAGCTACAGCCTCGCGTGAAATGGCGCTCGTGTTTTTCCAGCGATGTTATTTCAATTATTTTCCTACAGTATTTCGAGCTCGACTGGTACCGGGTCTGTTTGCCCTGTTGCTATCACGTGTGAGTCGACCGAGTCTGCTTTCGGCTATTCTTGTTTACCTGACGGAATTCTCCGTCGGGTCCTCGAAGTTGGCTTAAAGGTCAACCCGGCTTATGTGTTCCGCTTCTTCAGCCCAGCGACTATGTGGTTGGGACCAGAGGCAGCGAACTATCCCCTTGAATGAATGTGTCAGGCCAAGGTTCGCCTGCTAACCTAAGTGATTGAGGGCTATCGAACGATTCTGCATCCTGGCGACGAGATCAGCCATTGCATAGACGTCATTTTTTATTCGCTTGGGTTCCGACGTCGCGCCCTCTATCAGATTGTGAGCAACCTCCGGCGACTGGCAAAACAAGTCCTTCAAAATCTTCCTCACCCGTGCCTGACCCGGTCCCAGGTCGAGCATGTCACATCCATCGATAGCTTCTCTGGCTCCTCCTTGTTAAAAGTGAGTCCGGTAAAGCAGCATTTGTCCCTGGTCGGTCACTTTATTTTCGACGAAGTTTCCAAATTGCTCGACAAATTTTCTGTACTGTTCGGGTCGTCCGTCAAGGATCTCCAGCTCCGACTTCGGTAAGTTGGTTGGTTGTGTAGGTGGCAAATGCTTGGCGGCCGACGTGGGACCTTCCATTTCTACTTGCCCTGGTCTGACAAAGGAATTGTTTTCACCTGTCCTTTGCTCAAGCTCTCTGGCTGTATTCTTCTTCTACCTCCTGGGGCTTTTGTCCAGCGGATAACGACTGTTGTTCTGTTTCTGATGTCCTCTGCCCGAGAAAATCGACATCCTTGCAGTTGATAACATCTTCAGTGATACATGAACTGGCAATGGAAGGGCCAGGTGATCTAACTTTTCCTGTGGAATCAAATGCACCCAAACCTTCCCTGTAGAACAAATTCGTGTCCGGGTTCTGACAGCCTTGTTTTTCTTTTGGGCATGCAGCAGATTTCCTCGTCTTGAACCGATCGATATGAGCACCATAACACGCTTTGGGCAAAAAGCAGCCAAATTCGTACTCATTTCGGGACCAAAACACCATCGATGCTTACCTTATTCTATGATGAATTCCTAAATGAACAGCGTTGGAGAACATGTACAAACCTCAAATGTACTATCACACAGGCTCAGAAAAACGAGAATCAAGTTCACGGCCTACGAGGGACAAGCACGTACGTCACGTAGGTCCACGATATGACATGATTAAATAGCGCGTTGGACGCGAGTAAACAAGGATAAGTTCACAGAAACGTAAGTTGTAAGAAACACACAAATAATGCATGTAGGCGAGCATTTTCACGAAATCACGATATTATGGTGCCTTAGAAGGATTTTCCTCCACTAATCGTTCCATGGACTACTTGCCCTCTTCCAGCACGGATTCCCACCTCGCAGACTTTTCCATCAGCAATACGTCGACAATGGTGGACAGTCTAACACAAGAATTCGATGGCGAACCGATATTTCCTGCGTCTTTATCGACTTTGTATGGCCTTTGATAAAATGTCCCTCATTCTAAAGTTAAAGTGGCACAGCAGTTCTGGTTAGCTACATTCAATTATCCGCAGCTTTCTTAAGGATCAATCCCTCGCGGCTAGAATTAGACCGTCCCATTCCCCCTTGCCCCTTGTTTCTACCGGAGTGCCGCAGGGATCGGTGTTTGGCCCGCTTCTTTTTCTTGCCTATGTTTATGTGAGGGAATGAACCCAGCACGTTACTAATAGACGGCCGGCAACATCAGAGCCAGTGAGGTGATCAACGGTTCACTCAGCGGCTATTATTCCACCGGAAACGAATCAAACAATCCGAGCTCAGCTGGGTAAACCAGTCAGACTGTCGTTTAGGTCTAACTGAAGGCCCATAAACGTCTATGCATGGCTTTAGTTATGACGAACGCATATGCTATGTAAGCAATGTGTTCTGTACCAGTAAGACCTAATTGATTTTGAGGCAGGACTGAATTCTCACTAGAGTTAGTGGGGCCATACAAAACTATCCGTGTCCCACCTGATGTCATCCCCTTTAGCATAGCAGTGTACGCTGTAGATGCCAAAATATGGGGAACCGATTCACGAGAAGAGCAAACTGCTATGATTGCACCAAAAAGCTGGTCTTTTAAACGGGGCCTGTCAGTTAGTGACGACAAGTGTCCCGGTGACATTTGGATGAACTGTCGACCATCCCTCACGGGTCATTAATGGCGCTCAAATCCGAAAAGTAGTCCAGCACAAATAAAAAGGATCTTCGCTTTGCAAAACTCTTTCTTTTTTCTCACCAAAGAGAAGCCCACGGTTCTGGCTTTCGAATTCTCCATGTGAATAATTGTTTTATCTTCATATACCAACAGAAGACTTCCATCTTTTCTATAAAAGGTACTGCGCTAAAATATGGCAGTCAAGTTGAGCACGTCGGTCTTTTAAAGGGTCAGAGCCCGTTGGAAAGGGGTTCAAAGAAGAAATACGAGGATGGCGCATGGCTTGCAGTATACCTCTCACCCAGCTCTCCTGAGCGAACTGAACCCCTATTCTTTAGACATAAGACGCATATGAGGGGTCTATTCGTTATGTTCAACTTATTCTGGGCAGATTCCGTGGATCATTTTTTACACATCCAGGCCTAGGTACTCTACGTGGGCATATCAAGAAACCGTTTAAGCTCCGTCTCCGCAAATTTGTGCTGCAAAATTCCCTCCCCTGCAAGTTTATATCTTTGTGGAATGATCTTCCACAAGAAATTGTAGAGGTGTCGCCCAAAGCAACATCAAAGGCTCGTTTTGACCACCACCTGGGATAAGGTCCTAGTTTACACCCAAAATAATCTACCCCTGAAATCATCCAGAATTTGGGGTTGATTCTTTTCTCTTTCCTTCTTCCAATTCCCAGGGAAACAATTAACAAAACATTATTAAAAGAAGCTTAAAAAACTTTTTTTAATAAAATTGACGAAAAATTACCAAATCAATCAGTAATTCAAAGAAAGAATGAAGTCAAAATTGGATAAAAGAAGAACGGGGGTCGCATTACATTCCTCTTTTTATGGGAACTTTGCGCCCCCGCCCAGTTTGTAAGTGTTGCTCACTATTCTACCCCCCTTCAAATGATGACCAAAGAGCAAAAACTAATTTATATTCACGCATCTACAAATCAATCATGAACAAATGTGTATTCATTCGTTTTTCCATTTTCCAACCTACGGCCTCCTGCTCTTGCTCTTCTTTGCCATCCCATGCTGTCCAGGTTCTTTCATTTCTGTACTCCCACAAAAAGCGGACAAATACAAGACTTCGGAAATACCTGGGTTCGAGCCTCTTTCCCGCGAATTGCCTCAGGAATTCAAGGCGAGACATCTTGCGCCAACTTCCTCCTCCAGCTCTGTGTGAATTTTGCCGTACATCGCACGGAAGACGAATGAAGAGAACAGTATGAGGATTACTTCTCCAGGGTCGAGCATGATAACTTCTATATAGGAGACTGTCTCGCGCCCTTGCCTACTTTGGAGGATGCAAGAATTTTGTGGGTCGGGTGAGTGAAATACTACCAACAGGCGGCTTTCGGCCTCATAAATGGGTGTGTAATCATAAGAAGGTGCTGGATATTTTGCCAAAACCTGAGCTGACACATCTTACTCTGGAAGTCGACGATTACTCGCCAAAGCTAAAGAGGATTTTGGGATTAGAGTGGGACGTCACAGAATTCACTTTCCACTTTTCATTTACCATACGCGAAAGACATCAGACAAGGCGTGGCTTGTTGCCTATAGAGTCGTCAGTGTTGGTCCCTTTGGGGTTATTTTCACCTTTCGTTAAGTCGGCAAGGTGCTGGGGCCATCACTTTATCACTGAAAGCCTCAATGGGAAGACCTAATTTGAGAAAAAAAGCTAGGCTGCTGGAATGAGTAGATACGGAGAATGGAACAACTTCGCACACTCAAAATTCAGCTTTGTGCTCCTAGAGGCGACTCACTGAACGGAAGCAAACAGCTTCATGCGTTTTGTGACTCGTCTAAAGTTGAGTATGAAGTGATGGCATACCTTAGAGTGGTTTCAAAGAACATAGCCCCCTGCTGTACTCTACTCTTCTCCAAACCAGGAGTCGGCTCCTCTGAAGGCCGTATTGATTCCTCGATTGGAGTTATCCACTACAAGGCTGGCCGTCAGAGTCTCTCGGACACTTACAGAAGAAACTCGAATCAAACTCGAAAAGGCTTACTACTGGACGGACTCTGCCGAAGGTTTTCACTACATAAAACACTGAAACTATGCTTACCACGTACTTTGCGAACCTTCTGGCTGAAATCCACCTGTGGTCTGAACTCTGGCAGTGGCTTCATATCAGATCGGAAGCTAATCCCGCAGACTTGCAATCGACGGACACAACACGATAGAGTGAAATCAGTTGCTGGTTCGGAGTTTCTATCTTCTTAACGGACGTTGAAACCTTATGGCCGACAAAGTTCAAGGTTACCGCGACTTCCCCGGGCGTGGAGTTGAAGCAGCCTTGAAGTACCATTCTCACAATGTTGCAGGATACGTGGACTGACTAACTTCTAAATAGGCGCCCCATTTGGTTTCACTTGCCGAGTTCGATAGCATGGTCATCTCGTTTCAAGACATATATTGCAGTCTTGAGAGATGGCTACACCGATCTGAGACTGACAGCCGAGCGGTTAAAATTCTACGATATTGCCAAAGCGACGGAAAGTGTTATCCTTGTTGTTCAAGCCAAGGCTTATGGGTAACACTTAAAATAATCGCGAGGCATGAATGATAATCCGTGCGCTAACAGAGCTCCGATGAACACAAAGCTACTGAAACACAATTCGTTAAACTAAATAGACTAACCTGTGTTGCAGGAGGAATGAACCGCTTTAGTCAGCCTCAGAGCTTCAAACATTTGGTGATGCTACCCGAGGATCACCCGATGAATGACTCAGTAATCCGGTGGTATCGCGAAATGGAAGGATACGCAAGACCATCTCAAGTACTCGCAGAGCTTTGCAAAATAGCTTGGATTGTACAGGGGGGACTGTCGTCAAGCGTATACTTGAAGGATGTTGGAAGTGTCGGAAGCATTTGGCGACCTTATGCAAACAGATGATGACTCCACTAGCTGCCATTAGAGTTCAAGAGGTTGGTTTCCGTCCAAGCACGTTGGAATAAATTTCTTTGGTCCGTTTTCAGTTAAGCATGGTCGAAGCTCTGAGATACGACGCGGACGCATCTCCATCTGCCTCCTTGTGTGTGCGGTACATACTAAAGTTTCTTATTCTCTGGGCACGGATTCATTCATTGTGACGGAAATGAGTTTCACACCGAGGAGCGCTGCACAGTCCAAGATTTTTAGTGACAGTGGTGCAGATTTTGTTGAGGCGCAAGGTGAAATAAAAAATCTAGCAAGAACCTGACTTAGTGATAAGATAGCCGATAGATTGTTGCAACGGGATGTGCAGTGGCACTTCAGTACTTCTCTTGCCATTCCCCGTAGTGGCCTTTGGGAAATTATGGTGCACTCGGTCAGGACAGTACTTCTCCCAGTTTGTGACCAGCAGCCTATGATTGGCGAAATATCGGTGATGTATTTTACGGGAGGTGAACGGAAAATCTCTGGCACCTGTAATCTCAGACTTCTGTGACCTGCTAGTGCTCACTTCCAATGACTTACCTATCTTGAGGGCTAACTCAAAACTTTCCAACGAACTCGTCGTGGGGTAGGAAGTTCGGTCAGTGGGGCAGGCAAACCCCCTTGCCTTTGTGTTTTGGAAGAGATGGGCCAAGTAATATCTTTCACCATTATAACAGAAACAGAACTGGATATCTTGAAGACGCAACTTCAGACCGGATGATGTTGAGCTACTAGTTTTGGAGGCCCTGTCGCGTGGCCGGTGGTCAATCGGAGATAGTAACAATGATAGCAGTGGCACACTTCTTAACCACGATCAGGACTAATGCTCTAGGCATGATCAATGAGTACAACTTTACAGAGCTTCATGATATACTCACTAATTTTTAAAGCAGGATTATACTTTCTAGTTCCAGTACAATAAAGTTAGGCAGTGTTGGTAAGAGCCAAGGTGGCAACGGTTAACGTGGTGAACAGAAATCAGCTTCGACTTGAGGAACGGGGCACAACGGAGAATTAGCCACACCTGAAGCTGCCATAAAAAGTGTGTAGAACATGGAATACATATGATAATGGTGTGAACGGCCAATTCAAGAGAGATCACGTAAAATTGAAGATGTATGGAAAGAAAACACGTGAGCCCACCTACTGGGTACCTGAAGGGTACATAGCAAAAACTGGAGGAAGAGTTTTACCATCTAGTAATCACTCACTTCAGAGAACAGAACGATCACGGCGTTGTCAAGGTACAAACAGGGATATCGGCGGCGCTTGGATAAGTTTATCTCCACCGTCACCGAAAGCACGTCTACTTCGGAAGAGGACTTGGAGCGAACGGCACCAGTGCAAACTATTGAAGGACAGGCGCTCCTTCAAATGGGAAAAATTGGTCCCATTGAGGGTGAACAGGACACTCGTGGTATAAGTTCAACAGCCAAGCCTCCTCAAGCGGAAAGGAGTTTTTGGATTTGCCGAGCCATATCAATATCATCTCGGCCCCCAACCTCAGCCGTACCGATACCCACCAGTCCAGCCGGCCCGGGCTACGTGGCACTGGCCATCATTCCCTTTCTAATGACTCTTTTGCCGCCCAAGGCGTAAGCATACTGACCTGCAACGGCCCTGTGCTCCATGCCAAACTTCTTCGAATCCTCCTGTGATAAAACCAGGAACCCCAATTGGAGGCGCATACTGCCATTTACCCACTTCACATATTCGCCTCTGACCCCCTGAAATTCCTCGAAATCCCACCCTCCGCCTATATGGGGAGTAGGCAGTTGACTATCCTCCATTTCCATCAGAAGCCGTCGGACCCGACTGCCTCAGTAGTCGTTCCAGCTATTCTCGCACAACGCACCCTCTTACTTCCCTCTCCTTCTCCTATTTTCTCTCGTTCTCCTGACTATATGCAACATCATACCCATCCGTCTCCCTGTCAAACGTATACCTCTTTTTCCCATTTGACCACAACCCCCTTCTTGTCAGCCTCAGTACGCTGCAACTGCCTCCCTCCAAGTCTTCAACGCCATCAGCCGCCTAATAATGAAGTACCGTACGACCACCTTAACAAAAATCCCAGGCTCGGACCTGTCGCCCTCTTCTTCAATCCTCAAGTGCCTCCTCCCCACACGACTGTCACTATACCCCTTATAAACTTCCAGTCGTCTTTGCAACTGGCCACTCATATCTTTTGTGTTCGGCCTGAACAGCCAGTTGCCTGGACAGAAAATCACACGCACACGCACAAGCACGTACACAGCAGACGTTTTCCGTCTATCTCCCCGGACAGGGTTGACCAAACAGATTGTGTCACTTGTGGCACAGCCCTGTGCTGCTTAACTTCACCGTACATTTTTCTCGTTTTTTCGATTGTATGTGGCCTTAACTCACGCGCTTGCAGAAGCGTTGGCTTTTTCATGTGCTTGCCTGTACTTGTGCCCACTACTGGTCCTGCTCAACAGATACTTTACCAGCTGCCATACGACGATTTCCTTCTTGGCCAAAGCCCACCACATCCCTGGCTCTATCGCTCCGCTTGCAGTCTACATTAAATTCGGTTGCAAACCCATTTGACTGATCATCAGAAACGATTGGGGGAGCCCTATACTGAAGCTACTTCTGTCTGTTGCCCCCCAAGTGGCCTCTCCTCTCACTTTTGATGACGCTTCATCCCCATCGAGACCTATTTCCCACTGCCATAGCAATACCAATAGTCTTGCGCCTCGCCTCAGTGCGTTTCCCACCCCGACACCGAGTCCTTATAAAATCTCGATCACTAATAGGGAAAATGTGGCTTCTGCAGTTCTCTACACTTACCTCAGACCGTGATATAATACTAATAACTGAACCCTGGTCCACCAAAGGTGCCTTACAGGACCTTGTTTGCATGGCTGGGTATCAACCCTGCTCCAACTCTAGCTGTCCAAGGGTAGTGATGGCTGCTTGACTGTTGTCAAATGGGCTATCAAAGCTAGTCAGTGATCATCCCTCTCTTGCCCTCGTCGAGGATTCAGTATGGCTATCATTTTTTTCCTCCTATCAGAACTGAATCCTCGGCTGTGTCCACTTCCCTCCGCGTCTGGGGCTCACAAAAATAGATTTTGTCGTGAATGAGTTTATTGCGTCACTGGGCTACCTCACAATCGTGAAAATTGTTGCGGGTGAATTTAACCTTCTGATCTGCTTACTTTCTCACATTGGCCCTCTTTCCAATGCCAAATTCTTCTCCTGTTGTCTGCCTTACAAGCAGAAACAATGTCCTGGATGTAGTATCCTCCATCGATATTCCTGATATCACTACTCGGGTCACTGACCACTTCCCCGGTAGTGACTACCGTATTGTTTCGTGTAAATCCAGCTGTCTTAGTTATCCCCCGCCGAATTAATCTCCCACCACTGTCCCGGCTTTCTACTGTTCACGCAACTGGCCTCTAGTACCAACGATAGGCAGTCCCCTTGACAGAGGTGCCATCCTTCTTTCCCGTGACCTTCTCATTGTTATAAAATCTCCCTACCCCAACTTCCTAGGCTGCCTAAGTGCCGCTTCCCCTTGCGGTAGTCCTGGCCGCAAGTTTCGTAATTCCTCCTTTGCCTTCCGGAGAGTAAGAGGACCAAACTCCAACTTACCTTTGCTAGGTCACGCGACTTCACAGTCGTTCCGAGCGTGAGCCGGTTGCAATTGGAGCAGTGTCGTAAGGCCAAATGGCATCGGGGACGACAGATGACGTCATCTTAGCACACCCCGACAAGCACAGGCTCCCCGTCCAACAAGCTTATTACGAGGCCCAACCTCTCCACTCTTGTCCAGCAGAAGTTGTTCATCTGCGGCTCATCTACCGCTAATACCCCAGGGTCTATTTCGGAGGCCTCCAACGGTCCCTCCTCTTTCTCGCTCATCGTCTGCCCCGGCCTCCCTCCTCCTCCCATCCACTTCAATATCCCAGCCTCTCTTTCGTGAATTCACCTCACCGATCTTGAGGTCAGCGGACTAGACCCCTCTATTAAACTTCCCAGAAATCGGGCCCAGATGGTCTCCCACCGGCCTTTCTCGGTTTAGACTGCCGGACCTATCTTCGTTGTCGCCTACGGCATACACGATCTCCACGCCTCACGGCTTCTTTCCTCCTCAATAGAAAATCTATATTATAACCTTACGTTTCAAAAAAGACACTGCACAAGCCGGATAGCGACCGGCTCGGTAACCACAGTGAAGTAGTCTGTGAAGTCACGGAAAAAACTGTCAAAAACACACTGTTCAGCATATCTTACCTAACAAACTGCAGAACCCGGGCCACAATGGCTTCCCGAATAACCACGGAAGCTGCCCCTGCCAGCTGGACCTCCTTAATGCCCTAACGCCGGCGGTTGACTCCGGCGACCCTGTATTTGTCCTGTACCTTGACATGTCCCAGGCCTTTGGCCTTGTTCTCCGTATACACCCTATAGCCAAAATCCGATCTTCTGGCAAAAAAGATCCTATCCTCTCCTGGCTATGCTCCTCTCTCACAGATCAAAAACTGCCTTCGCCAGCTGGCGCTTATTTTCTGCCTAACCCACTACCAGCGGCGCCATCCAAGACTGTATTTAGACCCTTTACTATCCCTCATTTGTATGAACAAAATTTTCTGGTCTGTTTGCAGTGGTGCTCCTTCCATCTTTTCCGATGACACAAAAATAATGTACTTCTTTTCCCCTAAATAGGTATCTTCGCCCCTGTGCAAAGTATCAGGTGACGGGGCCTCCCTTCTAACCTGGTTCACGCCGTCTTTCATGAAGCTTTTTGTAAAGAAAATCTTCCCTTCACTTAACAAGAGCACCGGACAGCAAGGGCGAGTTAATCTGACAGCATTCCAATTTCCACCCACCCCGCCTTTATTGCTCTTGGTTTGGCTTTTCCTGTTCCCTTGGCTTTTTGCGGCAAGCGTCGTTCCAAGTTGCTGAGGCTGAGCTAGCCCCAGACTTGATCTATCTAGGTACCTTACTGCCATACAGTCACCGTTCCGTATCCCTCTGACGTATGGGGCCACTGCTAGACTGCTGTCTAATTACCTCTCCTTAATAACCGCTTACATCTTATATATATCTTGAGAACGTCCAGCACGTCTTCACCGAAAATCCCGTGGGCATGTCTGTAGCATTAACCGAGCACGAAAGCTGTGAGCCCTTACACACTGAACCCCTGTGGATTTTAAGCATGGAGCTCAATTTAGTGTTCCGCTTTCTTGAAGTCTTGAAGTAGTGCACGAGTACGAGGCCAAAGCCCCAGCGTTCCCGGACCTTGAGGTTACCTTGTTATCTGCTTGTTCTTAGTGACCTAGAAGATAGCTCACTGGATAATGGGGAAACGGGAAAGTGGAAACGGTTCAAGGGGCAAATCTTAACAAAGTCTTGCTTTTCGTAAAGCAGGCGAACTGTAAGATAAACAACTGGACAACGCGAAAGGGTTCAGGACACGAGTCTTGTCTGCTTCTCGCGTCTTGTATTGTCGGTGATCTGGAAGATAGAGCTCTGGACAGCTGGAAAAAGTTCAGCTTTGCTGCAGTCTATTCAGCTTGAGCAGCACGATAAATACCGTCATGGAAAACCCGTCACAAAACAAACATCGAGGTTTTTGAATTGCGCGCGCCGACAGAGGCCTTGCCGCGGCTCACATTACATGCTACAAGTAAGTCTAAATTTCCTACCATATCTCCGTTGCTGCTGCCTGCATATATCTTCTCCCTCGCCATTTCCTTTCTTTTCCTGTGCCTCAATCTAATCCCGATCTAAGGTCCTGATTCTTCCCGTCAGTCCATTCGAGAATCTGGAATAAACTTCCCCTCAAAGTACGTAGTGCCTCAGTGTACGTCTTTAAGCTTTCTCCTTTTATGCACCTAATTGTTTCCGATGCTGTATTGATAGCTAGCGAACGCGTCTTCACCAGTCTGACCTCTAAAAAGGGCCTCACTCTCTAACCCCGTCACCTATGAGCCATGATCCAATACCTATATCCCGCTTCCAACCAATCCATTTTCCCTAATATCACAAACTATAATCATTGCCATTCCTGACCCGCAGGTAACTTATCTCCTGCTTTCAGCGCGATAATTCTACTCCTCATCCATTTTCGTCTGTGCATTCACCCTGGCCACATCTTTCCCTCCTTATCTTGTGCTGTTAAGCTGACTCCAACACAGTCCCCTCCACCAGTACCCACAATAATCCAACAGGTTGAAGCCATCTACGTCTCTCACCTTCTCTCAACTTGTCACAAGAACCTTCAGCAATGATGGCCTCTTGTTTTGCTTCCTTGACCTATCTTCCCTCCTTATGCCTTTGATCCTCAGCTGAAGTATGCTCGCATTGCGTTTTTCTACTCGATTTCCCATTCCAGTGATCCTCATTGTCAATCAGTCGCTTCGGGTACTGCACTGGTCACGTTCCTGTCGAGAGCATAAGGATAACAAATCCATATGGCCGTATAATAATCGCTGTCCCCGCTGGCCCTGCTCTCCAGGACGTCCCACAAACGGACCAAATGATCCTGGAGCATAAACCCCCTTGTGGCTGTCCTGCTCTCCTGAATATTAGGCAGTGTTAGCCTGTGCCAACCCCATCGATGGCGGGAGCTGTCAGATCTACAGCTTTTGCCAGCCCATACCCGGCGTGTAGGCCCTCTGCAACTACGTGAGAGTGCAATTAGGCTGATAAATCACACCTCCTACGTTCATTTTTTGAGGTAAGTCTTAGTTTGGATGCCCAGAACACGGTCAGCCGCACCCCCCGGCAACAGTTGCGGATCGCTTGCCCCAGCTCAGCTCTTTCTGCCATATCAAATAAGGCTGGTTCCGGATCGAGTGCTTCCACCATTCTTGTTCTGCCACGGTAGGCTCACATTTAGCTCCTGTCATCACTCCTAGCACTTCTCATTTTCATCGTTCTGCCACTGTACGCACTCCTCTTTTGTTCTCGTGCTTATCATTTCTCAATATTTACTTTTCTGCTCGTGTCCCTCTTACAGATTCTAAATCTCTGTATTTTGCTCTCGCCTTTTCTCATACCGCTCATTGACCGCGTTCTTATACCTTACTTATACCTAATTTTGTATTGTATCCATCATTGTCCTTCCCCCCAAGCCTCACGCCATTACCCACCAGCCTCATCCGTGCCCATGTCCAGGCCCCCTGCTGGAGCCAGCCGCATTCACCTCCGTACCTTTGGCTACCAAGTTTATCATCGAAGCTCCAACACCATATGCTCTTTGCTTGGCTTCACAAATCCCTCTGGCCCTTTTCATCAGCCAGTGCAGTGATTGGCATCTTTGGGCTCACTTTATTTGTCCAAGTGTCTGCAGGCACGCCGCCTTCCACTTCCGTCGTCTCAGCGCCAAGCATGTATTTCTGGTGCCTATTGTTCCAGCACAGGCTCACTAGTCGTGATACCTTTATTCCTCGACCTCCATCGTGTTTCATCTGTATTAAAACAATCTAGCTGTCCGTCTCTTATCAGCTTTTCTTCGATCAGTTCTCTTGCCTCTTGTCTTGCTTGCCGCTCTCTATAGGCGTCATTTCTGTGCCTTCCAGGTTGCTCTGTTTCTCCGTGTCCCATTCGTTGTGAAGAAAACGTTTTGTCATGCAGTTCACGTACAGTTTCAAGCCATATGATCTGCCCCTGCTCGATCCCTCTGCTCTTCCTTGTACCCGGTCCTTTCTAATGCAGTTCGCCGTTGCAAGTGATGCATTCTTTTACCACCGTCGGCGCCACTTTTCAGTTCCCTTTCTCCGCTGATAGTCCAGATTACCCCAGTCGCTTTTCAATCATATTCACTCCGCTTTTCTCAGCCACTTCCATCGCTATCGTCATGATGCTGCACAATAATCATCCACTTCCTAATGCTTTTCTCACTTTCGACTGTCGTCAAGCGGTGCATCTGCGTTGATCAAATTATTGGGTACACCGTTGCCTGTTTCCTTCGAACACTTCATTCATCTCCCCTCACTTGCGAACTGTTTTTCACGTCCGTCATCATCTCTGCTCTTCCAAGGTGGTTTCCTCCCTGTCAATCAACCACTTTTAACCTGCGGAAAGGCAACAATACATCAAGATTCTCCTAAGTAATTCTAAGCCGTCTGATCCGACCTCTCCTGTCTCTTTCAAACACCACGATTTACGTTTTCTTGTACTCCTTTGCTCTACCCCTCATCTTCTGCTAAATGTGTACCTGCCCCACATTCTCCGGTCTTTGGAGGCCACTTACTACGCCATCTCCCGCTGCATCTACTGATATGCTTCCATTCTAACAGTGCCTGTGCCTCACAGCCACAGTACACCAAACTCTCAAAGTAAATTTTGCAAACTGACCCTATTTTCACGATCTGCCTCGGTAGCTCCCTGTTTTACTTTTAGTTCTTTTACTTTGCCACCGACCATTGCTCGCGGAGTAGCAAAGCTCTACCGCTATTCACCCCTTACCACGGTTGCTTCTACTGAAGTTTATTCTCCTTCGTGTGAACCTCTCAGCTGCCAGCTACCTCCTTTTGGATTTGTCAGGCTCACCCTCTGACCCTGACATCCAAACTCGCCGGGCATTCCTTTTACGTCGCTCCACGGATTTAGTTATACTACCCTTAATATTCCCTGGTGTGCATATGTTTATCACTTATTTATCTCATTTTTATTTCTCTTAAGCCTATCTAACCTATTTTTATTGTACTTTTTTCTAAAGTATCACGAAATATACTTCCACATTATAGCTTTCAACAATTGATCGTGCGTCGGGCGTGCTTTGGGTCCTTCCAAAATAGACCATCATTATCATTCGTATTACCATTGTTGAAGCGTGACCTGTGAATTAGTAATCTACCGGATCAGGCAGAGGATCCGCTTCGTAGTGTTGGGCCTTGAAATAAACTTTTTACTAATCCAAGAACATCGCAGAAGATACGGTGAGTTAAAAGGGTTTAACAACTGGATCCTCAGGTCAGGTCCCACAAACAGAAACGGGACTGGTAAGACGTCACCAGGCAAAACATGGTACGAGGGTCTGGAAATGGCGAAGAATTTCCTGATATTCTTCGTGGTAAACGTCGTGGTTGATATTTCTTTTCCGCGAGCGTCAGATGATATCGTAGAGGAAGGTTAGTGTGCATAACTAGAGTCGTTGGAAGACTATGCTTTGTCTTCAAGATGGAAAAGTAGATGGCTTTTTTGAAGGATAAAATGGATAGCTCTTCCTGGACTGCCTGAAATGAGAGATTACAGCTATCCTGGAAGGGGCTACGAGGGATGGGACTGTCGTAGTGCGGTCTTCTCTTGCTCTGTAAAACGTCAGCGTCTCGTAACTGAGTGACCTACAGAAAAATGAGCCCTTAGTCCCAAGGCAGAGAAACTAAGCACTATCTGCCACGTGCTATGGGACAAGTGATGAAAAAATCGCAATAAGGCACCAGAATGTGGGCAAACCGATCACAGAATTACTACGATTAGGGAAGGCTACAAGAGACCCAAGCGGCCATGGACAGGAAGCGCTCGAGGCAGCAGTTCAGGAGGGAGCCAAGTGGTTTTCAAAGCAGATCCTTATTCAGAGGGGCATTTTGATCAATGGACGGCATAAAAGAACTAATGATTCCAGGCGCGAGTAAAGAATAGGCAGAATATCATGGTAATGAGGAGGTGCAAGATCATGGAGAGATGGCCGGGTGCAGTTATCCATTTGGACAGAGCAGATGGGGAGGAAAAGATAATTACGTCCAAGCTTTTGTGCCTCGTCATGCGATGCAGGCAGTTATGGCGTACAAACCGGGGAGAAGGGTTACGTTAGCGACAAAATCGAACAGATGAGAACAACATTTAGGTTCGTGACATTCGGGGTCAATCGGCGCTTGTCATAGAAACGAGACCAAAAATTGCTTGACGCAATACGACTGGACAACAAATTGTTACGCGAGAGAGGATTACGTGGCTCTTGGCCCGTGCGGGATTTGATGGTGGCAGTGCATGAAAAGCGAACAAATTTTTTGGTGAATATAGGACATAAGTAGGATGTAAAGCATGGGGTCTGGAATAAGGCAGTTAAACGGGTTTCCCGATGTGACGAGTTGAGTTTCCTTGTCAAAGTTCAGCAAATCTCTACACTTCCCGCCAAATTTGCTCACTGGAAAGTCACATCACACTGAGCCAGCCGCGGCCCTCCTTAATACTACCTCACTACTCGCTCCTGGTCCTTGGGGATGCCTGTAATATAAAACTCCTATGGAACAAGGGCCAGTCTCCACGGACCACATCCGTGTTTTCCACTTCTTCGCTCCCTCTCGGTACCACTGGTCCAACTACCAACTTCTTCTGCCATCTCTACCGACAGTTTTATTTTATTTCAAATCTGATGTCCCGTTCCCTTTATTCTTGCCAGTCTCAACGGTCTCCTAGTCATCCCTTTACCGTCATAGTGTGATCCTCCTACCAAAACCATCACTAGGAGTCTTATTTACCCCCTAATTCATTATCGCATCTCCAAACTATTCGTCTGCGCAATCGCCATACAAGGCATCTTTTGTATGGTCAGGGAGAGATAAAACTACTTCTAACAACCACTTGAGTGGAACAGAATTAGCAAGGTGAGAACCGGGAGGTTGCCACGTTGAGGGATGGGTTTTAGGATTAAGCCATAAACGTAAAAGAAAACTTGCACGCTTCTGATGTCAGACTATTCTAAGTCTTAGTGTGAATCAGCAATGAGAAAAAAATTAGGAATCAGAAAGCTCAGGTTCCAATAAACATGTCCGACTTCATTAGGGATGCCGAGGAGCAGAGTGCGATGACGGGGCATTGTAATGATCCAGGTGGTAAGGACAGTGGTTAGAGACACGAGGGTGACTGGAGACAGCTGATAGGGTTATGGACGGAACTAGCCTGAGGATGGATTTGTGAGGTTCATGACATGCCAAAGTGTGAAAAGTTTCTCGAAAAACAGTGGTGCAAAGAGTGGGGCTTCGAAAAAGCAAACTAGATGTCTGGTTCTACTGCAAAAGTTCGGGCCTCAGATATATTGGCAGCTGTTAATATCAAGACGTTATTAAAGGCAAGATAGTGCTTTATTGATGTTCTGAACTGGACTGGGGAGACATCATAGAATTCAGGGGTGAGCCTATTCCAGTGTCTGGAATATTCGAATGGAAAAACATTATATCTCATAGTAAGCCTGGAACTTGGAGTAATAAGACGCATCATTCTATGACGGATGGAGTAGAAGTGGCCGATCTGACTCAAGGCATGTAGGGGGGAGATAATACCAGGCGATAAGTGAGCCCATGGAGAAAACGACGGCTAGGTCTCATACGGCGTGGCCGTGGACGTTCTGTGTGAAGGAAAGCACACTCTTTATAGGGAAGTGTGGATGTATAGCCAAGCAGCTGTTCCGTGGCTGGGCGCTGTATATTCTTTAAAGTTATTCTGTCCTCGTGACGAGTATTTGTAAAGATGATGACGGTTCTGTAAGCACAGCGTGACAGAATAGATAGGAAAAGATTTTTATATCGCGTAGTAGAAGCCATTTGCATTGGAATCCTGTGGACTTATTTACCTTGGCCGCTTGTAAAGCTAAGTGCTTCGGGAAGTTTAGGGTGCTCGTTTGGTGCAACCCTAGATCTCGTACTGATGGGTGCTGGATAATGGGGAATGTTATACGAGAGAAGAGTTCTGGAGGACTTGACTGCTTACAGCCATGAAGGTGCTTTTTGCAGTGGAGAATTCCACCTTCCGGGAGTGACATCTTTCAAGGAGCTCTGGATCGTACTGTACATCAGGACTTGCATTGCCGAGGTTCTGGGGGTGGAAATCTATATATATTTTATATACCTCCAGCAAATAGGAAAAGAATGCCGCAGTGTATTGTAGAGGAGTCGTCGTTACTGCAAATTAGGAATTAAAGTGGTCCTAGCACGCTTCCTTGAATTATTCCACCGGTCACAGTGGAGGGCTGTGAGAGATGGTTATGGATTGACACAACTTGATTGCGGCGGGAAAAATGAGAGGGGAACCAGTCAAAAGCGGGTGACTTAAGTAAAAAGGCCTCAATTATGGACAGGAGCCGCGAGTGGGAAACACGGTCAAATGCCTTACTCATGTACAAGATGACAAATAGGGATTTCCCTTTGTTTGCGCCTCTGGTGGTCAGGTTGAGGAGGTCATTCTGACAGGTGCGACAAAACCCGTTTTGTAGAGGTCCATATTGGCCCTCGTGCATTAGGTCGTTGGAAATTAGTTACTGACGGAGACTCTCTTTCACCAGGCTTTTGATTATGGTGGAGGCTATGGGGGTTTGGTCAATGGGTCTATAGTTTAAAGTATCATGGTGAGGACCACTTTTGTGGCGAAGAATAATGGGGGATGTTTTCCTTTGGGACGGGGAAACTCCAAATTTTCAGAGGTGAGTTGAAGACTTTCAAGAAGAAAAATGAAAAACCAGGCCCGTCAAATCGAAGCAGTTCTGACAGGATTCTACCATAACTGGGACGGGATGAAGGCTTTACACCAAAAAACATTTCAGTCACTTCAATGAGCCTCAGTTCAATGTCAGATAATGTGGAACCGGTATGGGAAGCCAGTGAGGCGTGAGCAGCTCCGGAGTCGATAGTTACAGAAGAGGAGGAGACCAAATCGAGAGCTTCGGCGACCACGATGGGATTATCAGCATGTATGTCATTTGGTAACTTCAGCTAAAGCATGCCAAGGCGAGGGTGGATGTTTCTGTGACAACTGTTCGCAAAATGCGGGGTAGCTTATCTGGTTTGGAAAAGAGCGGAAGCTTACTCTTCTTTGTAGAAGCTCCAACACTATTGGAGAGCTTTATTAGGAGGATGAAGTTTGAGAGGTTATGAGAGTCTTTGTATTTCACCTGCAAGGAAGCTAGGTCATCAGACCGGCTGAGAAGGATTTGGTAAGCCAGGATATTGCCCAAGCCGTAAAGAGGTCTTGAATATAGTAATTTTGCTGCCAACCGGCTTCCAGAGTCAAGTGACCACCCCAATCAAGGAATCGAAGTGACTATGTGGGTCGTTGCCATCTGTAATAGGGAGACTGAGAAACGGGCGTGCCAAGTGAGTTTTTATAAACGAGAGCCCTGAAGTGAGAGGAAACTACTCTGTGATCAACACCGGAGAAGTGGTTAGGTTTGTTAGTTTCCGCGTTAGATTGGTCTAATTTGAGGACTAAATCTAATACCTTATGTCTCCTGGCTGGGGTAAAAACGTGTTGAGTCCAGAAACCTGTTCAAGTGCAAGAAATGAAAGTAAATAAATTTTGGGGGTAGGTGAGGGTTTTCCAGTTGAAATTGGGTGCTTTAAAGTCGCCAGCGATCAACCTAGCCCCGTGGTGTATATCATTTGTGGAAAACCGTACATACGATAATCTTGTGTTTCGTATCACTTTTTTGTAAACTAATTTTTGTTTATTCGCCTGCTATGCGCTACTTTGTCATATCTTTGATTGGACCTGTATTGACTCAAGCGCTTGCTTCTCTCACGTCGTAAGCTTGGCTCTCGATTTGAATCTTTGCGATCGCATATTTGAGTTCTGTGTATACTCAAAGAGGTTGGTCATTTACTGCTCCAACATCGGAGACTCCGCAAACCAATCTCATTTTGATTTCAGGATTAGTGCCAATTTGACCACATATTGCTCAAAGGCCTTTTACAATTTTTTCCATGTGTATTGTAATTGTCTTTTTTGTTTGTTGCATACTGACTTAGTGGGAACTTACGATGCATGAAGTCTCTCGCATTTGCTATGCAACGAGGTTTCAATTTTTCTTCTTATTTTTAGCGTGGGTTTGGCGAAGTGCTGTCTGCAGCGGGTTGTTGTGTAACTTGTGTGCGTACACTTGAAAAATTCCGAACCCTCGACTGGCCGTGGGCATGACCTGTCCTGTGCAAACTGAACTGAACTGAGCCATTCCCTGCTCCTGGGAAAACTATGTGATATGTATCTACATGAGTCCTTCGCAACCTGGGCGTCACACCACACCCGCGGCCGAACATGCCAGATTCGAGTGAACTGAGCTCTCTTGGGCAAATTTTACGCCCAAAGTTGAGCGATACGAGACTCCCTACTAGACCCAGAGCTGATCACTTTTATCATGGAGTTTTTCCGACAGCACGTAGAATAAAACTTCCCGCTGTATGCCGAAAATGTCAAAATCCGTCGCGGGGTTCATACCGTACTGGACAAAGGTGCTCTTCAAGCGTACATGGCCACTCACACTGATGTTCGATCAGGAACCGCCTAACCTTCAACTCAGAAAAATACAGAGCAATTCATTTTGCGGGAAGCCGGACGAACAAGCCGTTGCTGTGGGTTGGCACACTGCAGAGAGTGATGCAAGAAAGAGAACTGGGCTCGGTCGCATCAAGATATCCATCCCAGTTGACTAGCCGTAACCCCGTAGATCGCAGGGTGATGTTCATGCCAAACCAGCCCGGCTGGTCGCTGGGTAAGTTCACTCCTGAGTAGCGCCCCAAGACCTTTTCCACACTCATCAGGATGCATTTGCAGACAAACATCCAGGCATGCTGGCCAGTAGTGAACCGAGATAAAAGCACCAATGAGAGGGTCCGAAGGAGGGCCACAAATTGCGTATGAGTTCCGCAGAACACTATATCGACAGGCTCCGCGCCTTGAGTGTACTCACCGCGGAGAAGAGACGGTCAAAAAAGGACCTAGTACCCCTCAGACACATCCCATCCACGCACCGGCACTCGAATTGGGACCTGTTTACATTATTGCCTACTTAATCGCCTCGTGGTGACTCCCCAAGGCAACCTTCAAGACTGAGGGCCAGGGAAAACTGTTTCTCAGTAAGAGTCTGTCACTCGCGTAACTAGCTACGAGCCCTGCTCAGCTGAAGGGACTTGTAAACAGCCACTCAAAAAGGCAACTTGACAAGCATGTACTGGATCAGCTTCGAGGTGTCCCGTTTGAAACTCCAAATTGAGCCACCAAATTGAATCCATCCGTACAGTGCTGAGGTGATGATTAGGAGGTGCTTGGAGTGGTACGATGCTGGTATGAATGAGTGTTGCTGGCGGCTCTTTTGAGAATCGGGTTTCCAGGTAAGGTCAGCTCAGCTCAGCTCAAAGGACTCGCGGCTCGGCCGACAAGATCCGATTTCTTGAGCGAGTGGGCCTTGGCATCTCACGGTGCTTTGACTGGAAAAGTGATAATGATGATATTGACAATCACAATGGTATACTTCAAGAAGATATTCAAGAAGATTGCACAGGGCATGGTCAAAGAATGCAGCTGTACACAGCAACGTGAAGTACTCACAAATTTGCAGTGTAAAATTCGCACGGTTGCAGTAGTAATACCATAAACCTGGAAGGTGCTCGAGTGGACTAAAGTAGGGAATGGCTACGCAGTAAATATGAATCACTCTTGAACTCAAGAAAAGGAAGCCGTGGACAGCTGGCCAAAAGTGGAAATATAGATAAGGGCTGTGATAAAGAATGTTGAAGGAGTAGTATACACAAGAAAAAATGAAGCAACCGGCGGCAGACTTCACGGCATAGACAGAAAGACGAGGCAATAATGATACATAATGTGCCATTCGATGTGTCGAAAATTGTCCGCGAACTATCCCGCGGTCGAGAATGAATCACGCAATCCTACGGATTTTGGTACACATTCTATAAGTGTGAGAGCAGAAAGAGGGTGGGGAGGGGAGGAAAAGGGGTCCAAAAGGAGAGCCGAGAAATGTAGAAAGAAACTAGAGGGTGCAACTACCGGATATCTGATGGAACGATGTGGTGGAATCGAGGAAAGAGTGCTGCCCAAAGACACGGTTGAAAATAAATCCCTCACGGGATTAGCAACACTGAAAAACTAACTGGGGAGGAAGCCTTCGATATGACTGCATGTGAGTCGGATATGGTAATGTGGTCGACTTTGTTTTGGAACAGGTTCATCAAACTGGAGGTGGCTGAGTCTCAGTGTGCGAATCCGCTGCCAAAAGTTACCGTAGACAAACGAAAACAATTAGCATTTAGCTCCAAGAAGCTTGCTTGTCGTTCGATACCACGAGGCTGAGCGTTGCTTGCCCGTTTGTTTTAAGAAAAACTGGTTGCCGCCAATTGAAAAGTACATTTTTGACTGCTCTGTTAGCTGAGGGTTGAAACTTTAGCCCTTTGAGCTGGTGCCGCGTCCAATGTTGCTCTTGGACGTAAACGTGAGGGACGTTATTTCAATCCCGACCGTCCTTCACCTATTCAACTGACTTTTACCGTATTATGGCGCGCGTCGGAACTTTTGGCTTGTTGCCCGTTCCGTATCTGGTATCCGGAGAGTCAAAATACAATACATTCTCGGCATAGAGGTAGTACACGGTAGCGAAGAGTACTTGATTGTTGTGCCCCTCGTCTTTCCTTATGTTTTTGGCAGGTCCTCGAGTACCGGTATAACCTTCCATCAAATTTAACAGGTAGTGAGTCATTATTTTAATCCAGTTTCCTTCTTTTTTCTCACCGCATTGGTTTGTCCGGTCTTCCGAATAGTTTCGGTTCATTATACCATTCCCATAATGGGCAGCCCTCCTTTCGTTGATACAGGGGTCAGCCCACTTGCCTTTCTGTTTGCACTTTTCAGGGAGAGTAACCAGTGTAAAAACCAATACTGAAAATATTTCCAAATGTTTTACGTGCTCTGTGAATGTGAACATATTTTACATTTATCTGATCAGCTGCTCCATACACCGCACTTTGCACGTTTGTCTGTTTGTGTGGGACACTCGGACTTGGACTTGAACCATTTCTGACTGTCGTGCCTGAGCCACGAAGCTTTCAGCCCCAGGGTTTTACTGTGCAGTCTATTTGGCCGTATACTTGAGATCTGCATATGTCTGTACCTCTTGTGTCTTCAAATTTAGTGCCATATAAACTGCTAATCAACAGTTTTCTGGTTCTGAGATTCTTTTGAATTGGCTACGTGTCGCTCGATTGTCCAAAATCGACTCACACGCGGCTGACTTTGAACGGCGAATGAATGATGCTTTGACTCGAGGAAAACACAGAAAAGTTGTAGTTGTGGAAGGTGAGTTATAGATATACTATGAAAACATTTCTCTTACTTCAACCACCGCAGGCGAGAGTTAGTCTGTAGAGGTAGACTCTAGGCGTGTCCATGTGGTGCTATCATCAGAGCAGAGCACATGATTTATCCAACTGCCTTGGATATCGGCCAGCTAGTTAAGGGTTTTGCACGCAACCCAGGAGTGTTGAAGCCAAGAAGTGCGGGGTCGGCAAGCATATGTGCAGAGTTCCAACGGCATGTTTCCGCTCCGCAAGGGGTTCAGACAAAAGAACTCAGGGCCTAGCTCCAGTGCTTGGTGTTTCCCCTATGAAGGGTTGGGTCCAGGCTGTTATCAGGGATTCCTCTGTTCTTGAAAGGGACAGATGGCGTCGGCCCAAGATATTCTCAGCCAGAAGAGTACTTCTCAATGGTTTTTTACGGAGTACCGGGAGAGCAACATTACACAGAAGGGTATACTAAACACCTCTCCGTGATCCGCCTTCCTTTACCTGTGGTCCATTGGGTCCGGGACTGGAGGGTACAGCTGCTTCCCCTTACGGTGAGACTGCCACAGCCTAGATTCTATGAACTTTAAGGGTCTTGCTCACGTAAGCCAGCAGGGCACAAAAAGTTTGTTAGGAAACCGGGTTGACCCAAGATGAGCAAGTTGTTTGTTAAAAGGTGGGCCATTATCTTTTTCCTAATGAGCTTCTCCATGATTCGGGAGATAACCGGCGTGTCGCTGGTAGGAAGGTAATTTTCGAGAACATGAACAGAGCATTTTTGTGCTACGAAATAATCGAAGACTTCTGCCATTGGGCGGGGAACGAGCTACTCTTCACTGATGGGTCCAAAAAATTAGATAAAAGAGAAGAGGTGTCCGAACTTCTCAGCGCAAACCAGCTGGAGTACACCGTCCGGGCCTGGGAAGTGGGATGGTTTCATAGAGGCCGGAAGTGAAGAAACATCATCTGGTGAAGTGATATTGTAGGTGAAGCCCCACTGGATACGCCAGAGGAGGGTACTGCAGGAGTAGTCGAACACGACTTGAGAGCTTAGGCTAAAAATGTGTTGAAAGCTCCATTTGTACCCTCATGCTTATCCAGATGGAAGTTGTTGACAATGATGAAGGGTAAAATCTTGAAGGGCTGGAAGCTTTTAGCTTTCATCAGCTTACTCGAGATTTCTGTCTCCTTTGGGTGTTATGGAGCTTTTGATTACTGCTGGGTAAGGTCAGTTCAGTTTGTGATTTGATTGTTATTGACAATCGGTCCGCTTGGGTGCGTACCAATAGCATCCGAGTCCCAAATGCAAGTCAGTGAAGTGCGGAGAGTATTTTCTTGGAAATTTTCGGTTAATAGGTTCAATTTGAGAGCGTAAAACCGGGTTTACTTCTGAAAAAGCAGGGACTTGTGATTCGAACAGGCTGAAAACTAGACCACAAGCTGGGTCAACGGGGCGGAGCATATTCTGACCCGTGATACTGGCAGAATTGAGATTACTAAGTGCGTAGTGAGAAACCGTAGAAATAAATGAGTACACCGAGAGACCATTGGAGAAGTGGAATTTGGATACGTGGGATGAATTTCAATAGGCGTGAATGACGACAGACGTAGGGAATTTTTGGTTTCAAGGAAGGGTGGGGGAAGCCGATGGCAAAGCTTTGTCCAAGCTGGCCTTGAACTGGATGTCAGTATTAAAGGACAGTACCACCCCGGGTAAATTATTTCACTCATTATTCGCTCTAGAAAAGAAAACGTTTTCCTGCGGACTTCACGTCTCTAGAGGTCACGGGCCTCCTTGTTTGTTTTGGGGTTGGAAGTTTCTGGGAACTTTGTAACCAAGGTTCAAAAGACCACCCCGGGTCTCTGAAATCTGCCGCATGCATAAAGATTGGCAAACATGGGACTTTTCTCCCATCAGAGGAGGTGGATGAGGGGACTTAAATGGAACATTTTAGCATCTGTCAGAGACGGCAGTGACCAATGCACCCCTCTTTGAAAATGACAAGAAGTCGACACGGCGGGGACATAATCTAAAACCGAAGAAAACTAGAGACGTGAAGTCCGCAGGAAAACGTTTTCTTTTCTAGAGCGAATAATGAGTGAAATAATTTACCCGGGGTGGTACTGTCCTTTAATACTGACATCCAGTTCAAGGCCAGCTTGGACAAAGCTTTGCCATCGGCTTCCCCCACCCTTCCTTGAAACCAAAAATTCCCTACGTCTGTCGTCATTCACGCCTATTGAAATTCATCCCACGTATCCAAATTCCACTTCTCCAATGGTCTCTCGGTGTACTCATTTATTTCTACGGTTTCTCACTACGCACTTAGTAATCTCAATTCTGCCAGTATCACGGGTCAGAATATGCTCCGCCCCGTTGACCCAGCTTGTGGTCTAGTTTTCAGTCTGTTCGAATCACAAGTCCCTGCTTTTTCAGAAGTAAACCCGGTTTTACGCTCTCAAATTGAACCTATTAACCGAAAATTTCCAAGAAAATACTCTCCGCACTTCACTGACTTGCATTTGGGACTCGGATGCTATTGGTACGCACCCAAGCGGACCGATTGTCAATAACAATCAAATCACAAACTGAACTGACCTTACCCAGCAGTAATCAAAAGCTCCATAACACCCAAAGGAGACAGAAATCTCGGGTAAGCTGATGAAAGCTAAAAGCTTCCAGCCCTTCAAGATTTTACCCTTCATCATTGTCAGCAACTTTCATCACCGTCTATTCCCGTATTTAAAACAGACTGCCTGAGGTCATTCGGGCCTGCCAGACACTAGACCGTTTCAAAATTGTCCTTTCAAAATATTGAGATGTAGCCGAACTGCTTCACTTAGCCCATACGTGCACCACGTTGGAACAAGCTTATGAGGGTAACCTAGATTTTTGAATAGAGAAAGAAAGCACGACCCGGTTGACACCCTTCGCAACGTCGACATCACCTACCCCATATGCCTTCTCCATCGCCAGCATATTAGTAACCCTTAGAATGACTTGCATCACTGACACTGCTCTTGTTGGATTCTCACCAATTCAAGTGCTCCAACGTCTCTTATATATTATCTCCGTCATACTTAATTTGCTTTACTCGGTCCAAACTGACCCCATTCCCCTCCTTTATTTTTCCCTAAAGTCCCAACACTTAATCCATTTCCGGTGACCACCACTTACCTCCTAAATCATCATTCTTATTCCAGGTTTTGGTCATTATTTTTTTATTCTCATTCACTCCCAATGGCTCACAGTCCTCATTCTTCCCAAAGTAGTCTGTGTCTGCATTACTAAATTTCTCTTTTCACCACTGACCGTTGATCCTCAGCTGGGAGCATCCCAGACTGCGTCTCCCTACTCTTATGCTTCCATACACCAACCGGCGCGCATCTCCCTACTGATGTCTTGGAATGGTCCGGAGATAACACCAGCGAAATATCTGGTCTACATGTCCGGCCTTAAATCTGGATCCACCGTAATCTCCTAGACTACGCCATCTCTACGCCTGTATGATCTCGACCAAAATCACCTGTGCAAATCCCGCCGGTGCGGGGCGAGGACAGATCCCCGCTTTGGCCGGTGCACATCGAGCGTGCAGGGCGTCTGCAACGATGTGCGGGTGCAACTAGGTGTATCTCACCTCCTGCCTCCAGAAATGGTTTTCAGGTTGGGTGTCCAGCGCACAGTCAGCCCCGCCCACTTGCACCGGTTACGGATTGAAAAAAAACAAAAAGGAATACAGTTCACATACTCAAAGTGTTGCTGTCTCCTACAGCAAATATTGACTCTCCATCGTGCTCGCTTCAAATTTGCTTTCACAACCTAACGCTTTCTTCGTCCGGCAAAGTTTGCTTTCTTTGGTGCATAATTATCGCATACTTAAGAACCGATCAACACTTCTGGCTCATTATTGCCGGTTCACTCCCCGCGGTTTCATGCTAAACTATTCACCAGTCTTATTTGCAAACTTAACCACTCTCTAAGATAAAGCCCACCCCTTTTTGCTGCTTTTACCAGTATACTCGAGAACTAAAGCATTTATTGCTGTCACTAACTTCGGTAGCACATTCTTCAGACAGTATATGACACTGCGAAATTTATCTGTGGAGATTCCCAATAACCGACGACTCTGTGTTTGTTTGCTTTCTCTGCCAGCTCCGCTGCTTACCCACTTAGGGCTGCTGCATTGCATTGTCCTCATCTTGCAAGGTATCGTGTCCCACAGATGCACATCTGATAAGCTCTTGTGCCGCAGAGGTCTGTTCTGTCGCCACAAAGTTGTCCATCTTTTGTATCGAACATAAACTGATGGTCTTCTACCCATCACTTCATCGTTTTTGCCAGCTGTGTCCATCCTATTGCTGTAGTTGAGCACCACGCAAAGATTTTTTCGCTAGTTCCTAGTTCATGCTGATGCACTACATTCCTTTTTTCTGAAAGCAAAACAATCCACTCAAAGTCCAAATGTTTTATCTGGTCACTTACTTCACCACCACTTTGGCAACCACGGTCTAGATGTGTAGTCCATTTGGTTTATCACACACACTCCGCCTATATCCGGCTGCCGAACTTTGCAAACCTATTCACCGGTTGTTCTGTGTATTTTCTTTCCCATGCTCCATTCCAATAGATCGTCTCAGACACTTCCGATACTTGATACATTTTTTTTCACCAAGTGAAGTCTCTGCTGAGAATTATCAGTATGTAAATACTTATCTGTCATTTGACTGGCCATCTCTCTTGCCAGCCACGTTTCTGCCACTGTCGTAGCTACGCACCACAAGTCGATTTTCTTGCCAGTTACCAGTTTCATGCTGATGCATTACATTCCTCTTTTCTGAAAGCAAAATAATCCACCCAAGGTCCATATGTTTCATCCGGTCACTTCTTTCATCATCACTTTGGCAACCACAGTCCAGTGTGTTGTCCGTTTTGTTTCACAACTGGCTCAACCGACATACTGTCACTGAACCCCAAAATGGTAATCCTCGACCGGTTTTCTTGTTCTTTATGTGTTATGTCACTATTTTTTATCGTCTAATTTTACATCGCAACTCCTCTCATACGTTGCAAAGCTCAATTGCTTGAATACGTCTCCTTCATGAATGTTAATTTTTCACAATGTCCACGTATCCGTCAATCTAGTTTGGTTCTCCTACAGGACAGTCTTCCTTCTGTAGGAGTTGCGTGATTTTGTACCATTCCCCACCCACCCCACACTTTGGCAGAATAACTACACCTACCTCCAGCCGGATCGACCACTTGACCTTGAGTTTAAACTCACCGGGCGGTACCGCAACAATTGACTTGAATGCTTTCTCTTATATTCAGTCGCGTTCGCACAATTGTACAATCCTTCTGTAACTTTCATTCAGCTTTCAACTGTACCGTTTGATCTTGCTTTGCAGCAAGCTTCGGGGTTATCCGAAATAAACTATTGTTATTATTAAATCGGGGCACTGTACCGTTTCGAAAGGATCTTCCACGAACGATCGTTTAACCACCAACCGAAATCCGTCTGACCTTAGCGTAGTCAAATGTTTGTTTTAGGGGTGATAATTCTTCCTACCTACCTAAACCCTGCTGTCAGTGAACGCGACTACTACTGCTGACGTCTGGAACCTGCTAACATATACACACATTCACGTGCAACCCAATGCCTAGGTCAGCCAGTTTTTCCTTGGAAGAATGAGAAATTATTTCTCAATTATAAATCAGCATCAAAATCTATCGTGGAGTGCAGAATAACAAAGTACTTGTAAACTTTAGGACTGACTGGTTACTGGTGCAAAGTGGAATATTCCAGATTCCGGTTTTCCATAAGGGACGTGAAGGTGAACTCTTTATAAGCTTCGAATAAATGTTGTTGTGCAAACTCTCGAAAAACTTCGCAGTCTAAAGCCTCGTTCAAACAGTTAAAGTGAAGACTTGACGAATTTCCCTTTTTTGATTCTGTGCGAAGGTCACACTAAAACAAAAGTGAGTATACCTGCAAGGCAAAATTTATGAAAGCGCGTCATCCGTCGTTCGCGGCCAGGGGCAACATTTTCCACGCTTCTTGCCTCTTTATTTTTACTTCAGCGGGGGTACTAGGTGCCTGGTCTCTTCGGGGCACCCTTCCGCCAAGTCGCGGGACAATTCACTTCAGCTCTTTTCCGGCCTTCTGTATGCTGGTCGTAAATATTTACGTGTGCTGCACTTCGGGCCTTCCCACCTTAATTGCGAGGAATGAGTTATTGGTCATAACTGAGCCAAAGTGAACACTATAAACAAGGAAAAAAGGACTGTGGTTTCGAATCTGCAAGGCACAAGTATGAGTTAGGGAGTATTCACACCAGCCAGCACAAGTGGAGCAAAACGTCGCGAGTTACTTGCAAGTTTGCAGACTTTACACGCCAATTAATGTGTTGCGTAAAACATCGTGCTGGTGTCCGACTCCACAGTCTTCTACCAGTGGTTGCAAAATGCCTTGCTCTCATTCTTTAGATAACCACCAGACTACAAACCCACAACTAGTTTCCATTGCGCAATGTCGCAGCATTCACAGGAGGCACTAAAGGTGCGGGATTTTTGCCCAGAAATGGGTGCCATGTGCTTCTTTACCAGTGCAATAACAGTCGGCAAAACCGCCGAAAAGGCTGTAGGAACTAATTTTCTTTAGTGCGTAAACTGACGCGGCTATTTCGGGTTGAACGAAAGAAACACAATGAAATGCAGCTCATGAAATCTAAATGCTGTCAACTAATGCCATAGTATTCTCCAGTCCTGCTCATAACTACGGCTGAGTGCATAAGCACTCATTGGGCAATTCGTACATCAATTGTGAATGGAAAGAAACTTCGTATATTCACAGTGCTATTATTGATGGATAACTGTACTCAAGCTCCTAATGACAATTCCATGTTTTCTGTTACAGAATTGGAAGGACCACTCGGGAAAGGACAAACACAAATGCTAAAATACTCAATGGAAAACTTATTCACGTTGATTTCACAGCCCAGCTATATCAATTGCTAAATGGCGTTGCATATTTTACCCGTTGGAAACCTAGCGAACAACTAAGCCGACGGAAACATTTTTCTACTTAGGAATTGTGCCAGGGAGTAGAGTAGGATTTACCGGAAGCGTAAACATAACAAACGGTTGCGGCTGGCATTCTGTATCTTTCGTTGCCATTTAATCAGCTTTCCCAGTGCTCCAGATCGTTTCAAATAACAGGACTGTTCCGCTGTTTCTCGTTAGATATGTCGTTGTAAAACTGAGTTAAACGACGAATTTTATTCCCAAAATTTCCACTTGGTCGGAATACTTTTGAGATCAAAGTTTAATTACGGAAGTTTAGTTCAGGTGGATGGGCTAACTGTATGCCATGGGAAATATTATTCCTTTTCATCGAAAATTTGTCGGTGAAGTTTTGGTGAAAAACTGGGAAAATCGCTCATTTTGTGTGACGAAAGGTTACAAAATACGCGCGTTTGTAACTGCCCGTACGTATTTCGTAAGGTAACTTTTGCATAACACCACTCAGGCAGTAGGCCCAATGCGCCTTCAATTGGGGCTCGTTGGGCCACTTTGGGCAGATGTCGGGTCGACGTTGGATTACATTCTATTCGTTGAACAAGGCTGCCTGTGCCCTGGGAGCGTTTTGGGCCGAGCCCAAAGTTAAAAATTTGCTGGAAATTGGTACCCCTTCTCTTCAAAATCCATCTTTCCCGTTTTTTAGTCTGCTTGCCTATGGTCCCCCTTTTGATCGAAACCACTAATTTACCATTGACTTGTTAAACGCTTCTACGGACTTTCAGTCGATACGCTTCGAGCACACCGAACCAACTGCATCTCGTTCATTGGTTCGTCCCAGTTTCACACTAGTTGCAAGGTGTCGGTAAGCCAGGTTCTTTATTGAACAACCTAACCATTGTGCTGTAATTATTCAAAAGTGGCGAATACACACCACTAGTGCTGGCAGGGAAGGAACCGTGGATTCGGTCATAATCCCTCACCAATCATAATCGATTTACCTATTCCACATGGAATATCCTGATGTGGCAGCGGAGATGAGGCACATAAGTGATGTCGAAATGGTCGTAAAAAAGAGAGGAAGAAATCTATATACGACTTTGGATACATCTGATTGAAGCTTACAGGGGCAAATGAGCCGGTCTTGGAGGAGGTCAAGCTTCACCTAGCAGAAAAGCCGAGGAACGGCAAACACTACAGGGAAGGCAGCAGGCGGTCCAAAAAGAATACGATAGACAGGGTCAGATAGGGTCACCGTCAAACAACGTACGACAGACAAGTGTGGGTAGAAGCAAGTCGATGGATGTCAGTAGAATTCAAGTCTGGTCCTCGGGATGGGTTATATGTTTCACCTTTTTTGTGGTTTCCATGGTGCTTCGGGCACTATCGTGTTTGCCCTCGTTGCTGCTTTATTTACATTCGGCTCGGGCTTATGTTGACTGTTGGTAGCACCTTATATGACTTGATATTTCATCACCCCAACGTCAGGGTCATTTCCATGCCGCGCTATGAAAAACAATCGTTTCCCGACGAATTTCGATATTTTGAGATGCACTCGGAAATTATTCGAACTTTATTTGGCTTTTTCTTGTTTTTCAATGCAAAATATGTTTGGCAACAAAAATAACCCCCATTTTGTGCATCGATGCTTACTTTCTCCTCGTGTTCCAAATCAATACCTGCATGCTTCGAGGCATAATAATAATAATGGTTCATTTGAGATAACTCCGAGGCATGCTGCAAACCAAGATCAAAAGGTGCAATAGGAAGTGGAATCCGAAGGCCAAGAGGGTAGTTGGTGTATGCGCACCCGAAATAGTATAGGAGAAGGCAAATCAGTTACCCTGTATGGTGCAGCCCGGCAAATTTGATCTCAAGGTCGGGCTTCCAGGTCGTCCGAGTCCAGGTGGAGCTGACCGAAAGTAGAAGACTTAACCTTGAACACTGCAAAAAAGGGGCTGCGCAACTGGAGATTCAGACAGGGTCAACGGAAATTTTGTTTACCTTGAGATAAAGAAGTTTCCAAGGGAGACGTAAACCGGCCATAGCTCTCCGCGGTGTATGAAGTGGCTTAGGACTGGAAATCAGACGATGAAAAGGAGTGAAATCACAGCTACAAGGCGATGAAAATACTTTGAAGTGAACTTTATAACGTTTGACCACCGAATGTCGGCTCAGTCAGTTAAATACCCAGTGAAGGACTCATCTGTAGAAAGAGATTGCCAAGGTGGTGGTGGGAGAAGTGGCCGGAAGTAGGCAGGTAACCGTTGAGCAGATTGCTTACTTTCAGAAAAGCGGAATATGGTGCACCAACTCGGAAATAAGAACTTGGGGACAGATCGATGCGTGATGCCTAACCGCGATAGTAGCAGGGACACGGTTTGCAACATTGGTGAGTATTTAACTCACAAGTATTTACGCAAAGGTTAGCTCCATCTTTACGCTGAACATGATGACCAGAGAGTCAAAAGGATCAAAATAGCCCGAGAAGATTTACCAAGGTAGAACATCGGGTACGAAAAAACACCAAACAGCCGATGAACACAGTTGCGAAGTTGGGCGGTGAAGTAAGTGAGAGGTAAAATACTATCTATTGACGTTTTTTGTAAAAGTTGGGTCACGTTATGGCGAAAAGTAATGCCCCGCGATACGGGTGTCCCTCGGATGTGAATATATGGGGAGGGCATGGTTCTTTGCAAGGTGAGGATGTTTCAATGCTACAGCCGTGTGAGTGAACCGTGAGACTGATAGAGAGAGCAAACTGTCTCAGTGTCGTTGACTGTTGGGATGTTCTGGAGACAAATACTCCTCCGTTAAATATATTGTTTGGAACCTGAGCAAAGGAAGTGTATGGTAACAACCAATGTGACTTTCTTCAATTGAATCAGTAAGTGTGATGAAAACGGGGATTTTATATTGGGGGCTGGCAAAGTTTTCTAATGGGACAGGTGAGTGGTTCAACCCGAACCCTCGGGAAAAAGGATGGTGAACGGCGAGCCGAGTATGATGACGGTCTTTTGAATACGTGTAATTATGCGCTAAGGAGAGTAAACTTTGCCAGGCGTAAGAAGCGGTAAATTTAGTTGGAGAAAATGTAAGTGAGTACTATGGAAAATCGGTGAAAACTGGAGGAGATAGCTGCATACTTGCAGCACTTCGGGTGTATAAATGGATTTTTTTGCAACCGGTGCTGGTGGGTGAAGCTGGCCGTGCACTGGGCACCCAACCTGAAAACTATTTTTGGTGACAGCGGGGCCGATCCACTATGCTAGCCGCACTCGCAAATCGTTGCAGATTTCCTGCACGCCCGATATGCCACGGCCATAGTGGTGGATCTCACCGCGTCCCACGCTGGCAGGATTTGTGCGGTTGATAATGGCATTGTCACATAGATGTAAAGGTCGAATAGTCCAGGAGCTTGTGACCAGGTTGCCAGGGATCCTGGGGAGCAGGGCCAATCCGGGAGCGACGGAATGATGCGCAGGTATCGATTTTTCAGCCAGAAATGCGGACCAGATATTTTGCCGGCTTTGTCAGCGGATCAGTCCGAGCCAATGAAAGGAAAGAAACACGTCAGTGGTTGTCTGGACGAATAAAAGACTAAACAAAACGCGGTCTGAGATGCTCCCGGCTGAGGATCAACGCCCAATGGTAAGAATAAACCTCGAGTATGTGGAAACTGGAAATACTTACGAAGTTAAGCGGGCTACGAGCGGATGAGAGTGGACGGGAAGGCGAAAAAATCGCGAAAACTGTGAAGAATAAAGATGATTTGGTAACGAATGTGGGTCTTCGGAACGGTATTCTCGGTTGAAATGCCAGGACGAACTAAGGGAAGGAAGTGAGACCAGTTTTGGACCTAGTAAAGTGAACTTGGTATGATGTAGATAAATGATAAGAATTGGGACCGAGTTTCCTCTGACGGAGGACCTGGCACATGGGGCTGGCAGGAAGGAAGCTTTTGGCCTAGGGGTATAGTTCCCATAGTAAGCGAACGTTATCGAGGCGGAAGATTGCCACTGAAAATGATGGGATAAATGAACCTGATTTCTGGTCGATAAGTAAGCTAGTTACAACTATGCTGGGGCTATGACGCGGGAACGAATAAACTGAACGGTAGAGCTTTGGAGAGGTAAGAGCTACGAGGTTCAGAGATGAGATTGAAACTGGACCTGGAATAACCTGTCTGCGGAGTGAGAAACGAAATTTTGCTTGAAAACGTGGAACGAAGTCATTGATAGGAAAGTACGTTTGGATTAAAATGGGTGGCAAAATAACTGTAAGCTGAATCCAGCTAATGAGCCACTTCCAGTAAGAGAATCGAGACTGTGTTTCCCGTCCTGCCGGGGAAGTGCTGGGAGCCTTAAGGCTGGACATATTGTGGAATAGAGGCCGGGTGAGTAGAAGGACATAGGGGGCATAGATATAGTGACCCCGCTAGTGCTTTGGTACAAGGGGCAGAGAAGTTAACGGTACTCTGAAGGAGTGAACAGTGCAAGTGTCAGTAATTGGATGAGAATCTAACCACAAAACTGTACTGAGAAATCATATTACTGCAGGAAATGATGGAATAAATGAACCTAAATGACAGCCGATAAGTAAGCTAAGTACGATCTTGCTCAGGCTTTGGCACGTAAGACAGGCGAATTGAATGGTGGAACTTCGGAGAGGTAAGGGCTACGAAATTCGGAGATGAAATTGAGACTGGATATGGAGTAACCACTCAGCAGAATAAAATACGGAATCCTGCGTGAAAGATTGGAACCAAGTAAGCTGGAGGTTGATATGTGTGATCAGTATCCGTGACTTCACTACTGGAGGTTGAATTACATCGATGAGCCACTTCAAGTATAAGAATGAAGACTGAGCTTCCTCCAAGGGGGAACCTAGTAAATGGGACTGCCAAGAAGGAAGCTGCAGAACTAGTACTACAGATGCCGTTTTGAGTGGATGTTACCTTGTGGATGATTTGACTTGGCAAAACAGAAGGTTGTACACGAAACATTATTAGGACTTGAGTGAGGTAGGGCAACTTGTGTAGCACTTAGGCCTCCTGGCCCGTGAATCGGACCCGCGCGTCAGTAAGGCAAACATACTTCGTACGCTCACTCCTCCGGAGTTCACAAACCACTGTTGGATACGAGTGTCTGTACGTTAAGAAATTTGTTTACTTCCTCTTTGAATCTTTGTAAGTGGCCTATTACACTGACACTCAGTGGAAGTTTATTCTACATTGGTGGATATTTAACAATGAAGGAGTTGAACCGTAGGCTGATTCTCGAAGACAGCACGATGACCGAATGGCTGCTGCGTCGTAACCAATACCTTTAGCTTTATAGGTCTGGTACCATAGGGGTGGCTTTGCAAGATCTATTTTTTAACAGTCAGTGGAAAATGACGATTTGTTCTTCTTCCATCGGGGCCAAAGACTTTCAAGGTTTAGCAAGTCACAGCGCTGTTTATAGTTGGGACTAGATGAATAACCAACTAGTTGGTTAGTAAAGGTGGTCTGAACCTTTTGATTTGCAATCCTGTCACATTGGCGCACGTTTGATCTAACTATTTAACTGTACTCTGGCCACAGTCTAACGTGTGTTGTATAGACACTGAGTTTACCCTCACTCAAAAGGAATGTTTTTTGAGCCAGTCCTATTAACCTGCCAGACCTAGCGATTTGGATGTTTGTCTACTTCGAGAAGTTGAACAAGGGGGAGTAGTATATGCCAAGGTCACGTACTGATGATTTGTTGGGGATCAGATGACCACCTAAACTAAACGTTTCGGGAGGGACTTGAAGCTTTTATATAATGATGCGTCTTTTGTCCGCCGAGAACTTTATTTGCCATCGTCAAACCACGAACTGAGCATCCGTAGGTCCTCCCATATTTCCTCTGTGGTATCGCCCAATGAATTATGGTCGAATTTGCACAACAATTTTACATCATCGGCAAACAAAAAGGGAGCTTCATGGCGGACCACGGCAAATATGTCATTTATGTACATGAGGAACAGCAAGTGACCCAGTAAACTACCTTGGATCACCCCGCTGGTTACAGGGCTAGGTGTGAAAATTGTGCAGTCAGCCTTTGCTACTTGATTGCGCGAGGACAGTTTCGATTCTAGCCAGGCACATAGTGGGTCTACAATGCCCTTGTCTGGACCTTTGGTGGCTAAGAAACATGAGACACACAATCAAACGCTTTAGACATATCCTCCTGTGGGAAACTGTTTGCGATGCTGTTTTGTGAAGAGGGCCTGACCCTTCCAGACCATCTTCTTTGTTATCCGATGAACTATTTATGAGAGGTCTCCCTAGGGCTGATATCTCAAAAAGTTCGTCGTACTGAGTCACTGTTCGAGCCATCACCGGGGAGATGCGATTTTCTTGGGAGACAGCCTCACGGTTATCAGTTACCACTCGGATCCTTCATTCATCCGCGCTTTTTGGCTTAGATTCAGCGCCAATACTGATGAGATCTAGTAAACTCAAGGAGACCAATTCCTGAAATTCATTTCACACCGAACCGCTTAGTGTCTGTCTCAAAATGGTTCTATCCGCATATAGTTCTTTAGTTTTCCCAATCTTTTGATCGAATAACCAGCTGGCCTCAGGCTCTTCACGGCCAACAAGTATGTCAACCTGTGTGCATTTACCACCTCAAATGGGACCTTTCTCAGAAGAGGCCACTGGTTGGCGACTGCCGTAAGGGAGTCTACCGGTCGCATCATCAGACTATCTGTGATGAACACCCTTGGCACTTGAACTTCGTCTGGATCCTCTGGAGACACCAGCAGTAATTTTACCTTTCCCAACTCAGTAGCACATATACCCTCGACAGTGCTGATATTTAACGATATGGTTTCGCGCCCTAAAACATATCGTTTCGCAAATCTCGGGCACTCTGGCAACCGGTGGGTCGCTCCGCAGGGCTTGCAAGTCACCGGTCTCGTACTCCCGTAGGAGATAGCCTGTGTGTTTGCCACAATTTGGTTCTGACGTACCCCTCCGGCTCCACTGGTGGAGTACTGAAGCTCGACCTGACGGTTTTGCTGCTTTCAAGTGCAATTTGCCCAAACCTTCTATCTGCAGTGCATGATTGCCGATCGACGTTCTCGGTGATCTCCATATATGGCTTCCCGTTCGTTGCGGCAGATTCGTTCTGCTTACCCGGCCCAAAAGCTCCGTCTTTCAATAGGCGGAAAAAGAAAGATTGATTCAAATGTACGCAGCGCGTTTATATGCGAACATTCACTCAGGGGTTCAAGGCTATGCTACACTTGTGCACTTTTAGTGCTAGGTTTGATAGAGAATAAGCATCCTCTTAACATGCCTTGCTTCCATACTACACCCTCAGCCAGGTATCGTGCAACTACAAATGGCTGTCTAAAATGCTTTTCAAATAACTCCTGGGCTCTGGCATTGCCCAAAGCTGGGTCCAGTATGTCACATCCCTCTATTGACTCCCTAGCAAGTCCACGACAATAGTGAATTCGGTATGGGAACCTCTCTCCGGGGTCTGATATCCTGCAATCGAAGGAATTTTCGTACAGTTTCAAGGACCTACAATGCCAACCCGGACGGCCGTTGGACGTCATCAGCTCCACTCTTGGATGATTAGCAGTTAATCAAGTTTCCGAGACTTGATCCACTATCGGCCTTTGTATTTCTCTATCACTAAGGACCTTAGGACATGCAACATGTTCGGAGAAAATTCCGCCTAACGTTCATCTGGTACAATTTCCTTCGGCCTCGTCAGCATGTTCTTTAGACTACTTAAGCTAATGCTCCAATTCAGATATTCGACGCTCCTAGATATCAATATCTTCGTATTCTAGGTCACTTGATGAAGCATATGACTTAGCACTGACAGGACTGCAAGGTCTGAGTACCTAGAGAATCAAACGCACCCAAACCCTCCCCAGTGACTAGCGAGTTACCTTCTATCCAAGTCATGGTTGCCTTTTCCCTCTTCTGGGCGTAGTCTGCACCCTAACGGTTCCAACAAGGCCAACCCGACTATTGTAAGACGCTTTGAGCAATAGGTAACCGAATCCGCACGAATCCCGAAATCAAAACAAGATTGATTAGCGGTATCCAAGATGCTGAATTATTAGGTGAATAACCCGGTTATGTATACACAAACGTCAAATATGCAATCACGGGGATTCAAGGTGAGAGCCAAGTTCACTGCATGGGACACACGAGCACGTGAGTCAACACAGGTCCAATCAAAGACATGACAAATTTGCGCCCTGGACGCGAATAAACAAAGGGTAGTTTGCAAAAAGATAAATGGTGCGAAACACACAAATATCGTATATGTGTGGTTATTTTGACGAGATCAGGGCACTGTACTGTTTCGAAAGAATTTTTCCACGACTGATAGCTAGGATCTCAGCTTCGTCTGCAGACAAGTAGCAAGCAGATTTTGGCCTTCTTGCCGGGTCATTTACAAAGACAAAGAACTGCGGTGGTTCAAAGACAGATCCCTTTGGAGCCTCAAAGCATGTTTTCACAAAGGAGGAGATTGCGGCTTCTGTTCCGACGTAAAATCTCCGGTCTCTCAGATGGTTCACTAACCGCGCAATTACTGAGGGCTCTGTTTCTAGCACTGCCAGTTTAAAAATGAGAAGACGATGGTTTACCGAGTCTAAAGCCTTCTGGAAGTCCAGGTAACACACCTCGACCCCTTCACCCTTGTCCACAAGTTCTGTCACTTCTTCTGCGAAGGATGGTAGGTTCGTGGAATATGGCATACCCAAGAAAAAATCGTGGTGCTCCGTTCCCGGCTGGTCACGGTTGTCTATTTGATGGGCAGCTTCGTCCCTAACACATCTCTCCATGACCTTCAATACAACTGGTAGAGGACTTACACGGCGATAATTTGAAATCAAACCTTTTCGTCTCTTTCTTTGGATCTGGACAACCGTGCCATCCTTCAGTCCTCTCGTATCGTCCTCTCTGAGATGGAGAAGTTGAATAATGTTGCTAGGTAAGGCTCAGTTACCTCCGCTAAGGGCCGCAGGATTGCGGGATGAATTCCATCAAGCCCCGCGGTTTTATGTTCATTCAGGCTGTGGAGTGCCGATTTTACCTCCCCTGGCGTGGTTGTCACACCCGACGTAGTGGGTACTTCTGAATAATGAGGGTGCCTTGGCAGTTGACATAAATCTTCGATGTAGACCGGTCAGAAGCACTCCAGTAGGGCTTCAACTTTCTGCTTCAGAGTGATGACGTGGTCTCTTGTTACGATCTGCGCGTTTCCGAAGGCCACCCGAACCGGAACTGATTCTGTACTCTTTTTGTATTGTAACCTTTGGGTTTCTTACCCTTACGTACTGTAGGCTTCTGGTGTGGCTTCACTTTTCCTGGAAGCACTTCCAGGCCTGGGGCTTCCACTGCTGAGCCTTAGTCGCTGCTCTTATCCACCACGGAGGACGACCCCTTAGAACAGCCCCCCAAATTGGGGCGAATTCGTCGGCTAAAGAATGAGGTTACATTTTGTGTGGCCCCACTCGTCATTTACTTTGTGCGCTAGATGATTCCATTTTTACCAACTGGACTTCAACACTAGCCTGCTTACGTCTTGCTTCCTGGAGTTTCTCCTCCACTTGTCAGGAAGCTTTTCGTGGTCCATAGCATGAACAAAACGTAAAGCACCATGGCCGCTTCTACCGGGTAGGGCAGCGATCCTTAGGTCCCGCCCGCCGAATGGGTGCTTGATTACCACAACACTTAATAGGGCAGGTGTGTGCCCGTCCCTCCAGCTTTTGCGCTGATAAATTTGCCGGAGTGGATCTTTCGTGGACCACATCAATGAGGTGGCGGCCGAAGGGGGACTCGTGCTTCTGCCCACTTTCCCAGTCCACTTATGGTGACTTTATTTCCTCGACATTTGGGACTCGATTACTAGCCCCAACGGCCTATGGTAAGCAATCCATAAAGCTTATGTCTTCTCCCGCAGTTGCTGAAGGTCCGTGGCAAGTGCAGATAAGGATGACTTTTCTATCCCCAGGATTGGCTGTGGCAGAGGCCGCCTGGGTGTGGGGTGCCGCAAAATAGGTACCTTGGGTTGGCTGAAGTTGTTGAGCGACCAGCCACTTTACACTTCCGCCCTCTCCGCCATCCTCCCTGTCTAGCCTACAGTCGGGGTGGGCGAAGTGGTTTTGCATCAACTTTATCGTTTAGCCATGTTTCGTAGATAACCGTTCAATCTATCTCAGCTGCCCTTACTTGAAGTTCCTTCCACTTGCTGCCTACGTTGCCGAAATTATTGTACCGCATCGATAGACAATTTTGCTCTTCTAGGCAGCTTTCTTTGGGTAGCCACCTCTGTCGTGTTTGTAGGGCCAGCGGGTACCTGGCAACCATCGTTTCCGAAATACCCTGGCCAGGTACTTCGTCTGCTCTCACACTGGTGTGTGGCTGCGTCGGAGACTAACCGTCCTTGAAATCCCATATTGGACAATAATGTCGACAAATTATTTGCAATAGGCTCCAGATGAGTGGGGTCGCTGAAGGAGGCAGGTGTAACAGCCGGTCGTGGAAAATCCCCCTTTTTTCCCTCGCGATTCAGTGTTTTTCCCAACATCACTCATTTCCATACACTATTGACTTGTCTTTACGAACTGGTTGTTTTTCCGGACCAATTGTTGTTTGTTCGCGCCCAGAGCGGTACTTTGACACATCCTTGTTCAGGATCTGCGTGACGCACGTGCTTTCTGCTCACACGCTGCTATTCGGTTTCTCGTTGTTGAGTCCTTGTGATCGTATTATTGAGGTTTGTATATTGTTTATGTCATTGTTTATCTTAATAATCTAGTATTGTAGAATTATCACGGATAATCGCCTTCTGATTTCGGGATCCGTTGCGAATTTGGCTACGCATTGCTCAAACGTTCGTAACAATACTCAATAGATCAATTTTGGAACGAGAAAAAAAAGCACGCAAAATGCCAAGAAAAGGATCAAAAGCAGTCGAATCCGGACAGGAAGTAATACGGCAAGTCTCTGGGGAGGTTTTGGGTACATATGATTCTTTAGTTAATGTTAGATCGCCTAGTCCTGTCAGTGCTAGCTCATGTGTTATTGAAAGCAATATTGATCGTAAGGATGTCGATTTATATAAGCTGAGAATACTAGAACTAGAGCAACAGTTACTTTCAGCTAGACTACAGGCGCATGAAGCAGAGAAGTGTACACAGAAACAGCGAGAGCATGAGACCAGTGACTTCGACACTTCCAATAGGTTAGAGTGCAATAAGGTAGGGAACCCCACGCCGGTCGCCGACTACAAACCACCATCGATCGATCTGCCTAGAGTGGAGTTAACGGTTTTCGACGGGCGAGCTGAGCAATACTGCAAATTTGTCAAACAGTTCGAGACGTTCGTTGAAAACAAGGTAACCGACCCTGGGCAAAGGCTTCTTTACCTCACTCACTACTGCCGAGGCCAAGCGCGAGAAGTTATCGACGGGTGCACCATGCTCGATCCAGAACAAGGCTACACAAGGGCAAGAAAGATTCTGAGGGACCTGTCTGGCCAACCTTTCAAAGTAGCCCGTAACCTAATAGAGGGCGTGATGGCAGAGGCAAAGAGAACCAAGGGCGACGTCTACACCATGGCCGACCTGGTGATCAAGATGCAGAACTGCTCAATAGCCCTCGACCATTTAGGTTACAGGGCTGACCTAGACGCCATGCACACTTTGGAAGGCATAGTCCGTCACCTCTCTCCCGAACTACAGGGTCGGTGGGCGGAAGAAGCGGAACGGATAAGCCGAAGCGACAGAGAAGCCAACTTCGAAGACCTGACTGAATACTCAGACAGGCAAACGAAGATAGCTGACAGCAGATTCGGCCGACTCATCCGGGACAGCAACCGAGCAAACAAGCCCGGTACTAGCCAAGCCCAAACCCCTGTACGGGAACATACAAAGTACCAGCCTTGGACCAACACACACGTCATTTCACGAGATGCTACGGCGAAACCAAATTGCAGGTCCTGTGGTACTAGCCATGGCCTACCAGAATGCCCCAAGTTCGGCAACGCCACAATAGACGAACGGTGGGGAATGGCGAGGATGGCAGGGGCATGTTTTATCTGTCTCAACACCACGCACCGGGCAGCAGCCTGTAGGACAAGGAATCGATGTGGTTACGAGGGCTGCACGGGCAGACACCATCGGCTGCTGCATCAGGCGAGAGTAACCATATCCGAGGCGAGTGCCAAGCCCAGTGTGATTTGTTCAACTTCACAATCTGCCAGTAAACCGGTACCTTTAGGTGTAGTGGCCGTGGGAGTATTGACTCCAACTGGGATAGTCAAGGCGTTGGCTTTCGTTGATAGTGGATCCGACACCACTTTGGTGAAAGAGCGGTTTGCCGACAAACACCAACTGGCTAAAGGTGCGACGTCATTAGCAGTGAGCACGGTGGGCGGAACACAGGTAATGACTGCCGGTAGATTAAGGCTGCAACTCATCTCTCTAGACATTAACGAGGAAATTGAACCAACGGAGGCATTCACGTTAGCGGATCTCCCCATGCGAGCACCAAGGTCGGTGAACGCAATCTTGACTCAGTGGCCCCACCTGCAGGATATAACCGTTGTAGACTGGGAAGATGATGAGGTGGATCCCCTCATCGGATGCGACGTGCCAGAGGCGCATTGGGTGCTTGACCAAAGAGTGGGCGACCGCCAGGCACCTTATGCCGTACGCACGGCTCTGGGATGGATGTTATACGGTCCAGTAGGGGTACGCGGTTCCGTGAATTACTTATCCGCCGAAACGGACCGCATAGAGTATCATCTGCAACGGCTGTATGAAAAGGAGTTTCATGACATTGGAGACGAAAGACCGACGTTGTCTCAAGAGGATCACTTCGCCCTACAAACGGTGCGGCAAGGCACTAGAGGCCTCAAAAAACAGTTCGAGGTTCCCCTCCCATGGCGCACACCGGTCGACCCGTGGACTGACAACAGAAATTATGTTCTCCAACGATTACTACGACTAAAAGAACGCTTCATTCGAGACCAGAATCTGTGGGAACGGTACGCTGATTTGATGAAGCGAAACGATACCCTCGGTTACGTTGAAAAGGTGCCTGTTAACACCGACAGCAAATGGGGTATCTGGTATCTGCCTCACCACCCGGTTATCAACCCCAAGAAACCCAATAGACTGCGGGTGGTTTTTGACTGTGCGGCCAAGTTCCAGGGCAAGTCGTTAAACGATCGCCTACTACAGGGGCCTGGCTGGACCACACCACTGATCGATGTTCTGTGCCGTTTCAGAGTGGGTAAAGTGGCTTTGTCTGCTGACATTAGGGAAATGTTCCATCAGGTGAAGATTCCGGTAGGAGAACGAGATGCTTTGCGTTTCCTGTGGTGGGAAGGGAGCGACCGGGACAACGCAGTGGTGAATTATAGGATGACCGTCCACTTCTTCGGAGCCATATCGTCACCATTTTGTGCAAACTACGCCCTCCGAGAATCAGCGAACAAACATGGCGATCTAGTACATCGGACGGTGGTAGAAAGCGTCAGCAGGAACTTCTACGTCGACGACTACCTTGGGTCATTCGATGATGTGGAATCAGCTCTAGAGCAGTTCAGGGGTCTGACGAGATTGCTGGAAGAGGGCGGCTTCCATCTAACTAAATGGATGTCGAACGCTTCAGAAGTGCTGAAGGTCATCCCGTATCACGAAAAGGCCGAAAGGGTAAGAGATTTGGACGGCTCTCCACTTCCTATCGAGCGCACTTTAGGGATACAATGGGACGTGGAAACGGACGATTTTGTTTTCGAACTGAACGTTCCCGAGCTGCCAATAACCCGTCGTGGCATACTATCTGCCGTCTCGAGTTTGTTCGACCCGCTCGGTTTCGTCTCACCATGGCTGCTACCCGGAAAGATCTTGCTGCAGCGGCTGTGCCGTAAGAAAGTTGATTGGGACCAGTCACTGGACCGAGGGAACCGGCTGGACTGGGAAGAATTTTTGAACACCTTGAAGAAATTAGGGGACATAAGAATCCCACGATGTTTGACCCCTGGCCATACGACACGGACTGGAGAACTACATGCCTTTTCCGATGCATCCGAAGTCGGTTATGGAGCTGTGGTGTACGGACGATTGTGCGCAGGAGATGGACAATATACCACGAGGATCCTGTTCGCCAAAGCCCTCGTTGCCCCACTGAAGTCGGTCTCAATCCCACGCCTTGAACTCAGCGCAGCCGTGTTGGCAGTCAGGGTGGTGCAAGCTGTGAAGAGATGTTTCGATCTCTACATTTGGTCGGTGAGCTTCTGGACGGATTCAACGATAGTACTTTACTACATTACCAACGTACGGAGCCGGTTTAGTGCTTTCGTTGCTAACCGGCTCACGATTATCCACGATGAATCAGCCACGCACCAGAGGAGTCATTTCAGGTCTGGCGATAATCCGGCCGACCTGTGCTCCCGAGGTGCGAACAACTTCAGGCAACTGGACACGTGGACGAGAGGGCCAAACTTCCTGCAATTGCCCAAACAGGACTGGCCCGCGTTCGAATTGAAATCCCCTACGGAAATGGAACTGGAGATCAAAGGCGTAGTGATAGCAACCAACGTCGTCGAAGCGTCGTCCATTTTATCGCGACTGGTCAGGTTTTCTTCCTGGATGAAGACGCTTCGTTCGCTAGTTTGGTTAACCAGGTTCAAGATAAATTTACTAGTCATGAAAGGGCTACGGCCCTCAGGTCGGATACCGGTCGGCCCGATAGGTCCCGATGAGCTACAAGCGGCAGAGTACGATATTTTCAGAATGATACAACGCGAGGCTTTCGCCCGAGAACTCAAGAGGGCGGAAGAAGTGGGGCCAACCAATGAAGACATGCCATCTCCAAGAGGCGAGCTGAAGCGTTTAAACCCCAAACTCATCAACGGACTGCTGCGGGTGGATGGTAGGCTGACCAACGCACACCTGAACTTCGACAAAAAGTATCCTATACTGCTGCCTGCGAGACAACCTGTAGTAGAGCTAATGATTCAACACGTCCACGCCATGGAGGGACATGCTGGGGAAAGTCACGTGACGAGCGTCATCCGAAAGCGTCTTTGGTTGTTGAGAGGACGAGAGACTGTAGAACGCGTACTCCGACGGTGTGTGCAATGCAGGAGACGCAATGCCACAGCAGGCAAACAACTCATGGCCCCACTACCAGCATGCAGGGTGACTACGGGCTGGTGGCCGTTCAGTGACACCGGGTTGGACTATTTCGGGCCCTTGTGGATCAAGTGCGGGAAAAGATTAGAAAAGCGATACGGATGTATCATGACGTGCATGAAATCACGTGCGGTACACCTAGAGGTCGCACATTCGATGACGACCGATTCGTTTCTACGGGCCTTGCAAAGATTTATCAACCGAAGAGGCTTACCGGCCGATATATACTCAGATAATGGATCGAACTTTGTGGGCACTCAACGGGAATTGCAGCGTTGGCACAAGAACATAAACAGGGACGAACTGCAGAATCGAACCGTGGCCTACGGCATACGATGGCATTTCAACCCCCCACAGGCCAGTCACCGAGGCGGCATATGGGAACGCATGATCCGGTCCGCCAGACGGATATTGCTGTCAATCATGGAGCAGCAGCCGCCCGACGACGAGACGCTGAACACCGTCATGACTGAGGTGGAGCGAATCCTGAACAACCGCCCCCTGGTTCCAGTATTGAACGGCGACCCCACCCACCTGGCGCTCACCCCAAACGACTTATTGACGTTGAGGTCGAACGAGGGTTTCCAAGGGCCGGTAAACCTTCGTGGGAGCTACCTCCACGGGTGGAAGCAAGCGAACTATCTGGCCGAGGTCTTCTGGAGGCGATGGCTACGGGAGTACCTACCGGCTTTGCAGACTCGACAGAAGTGGCTGGCCAAAACAAGACCATTCAAAGTTGGGGACGTGATTATGATCGCCGACGAACGCGCACATTTCAGCGCTTGGTCTTTGGAAGTAGTTACGGAAACCATCAAAAGCACTGACGAAATGATAAGAACGGTGAAGGTGAAGACAGCTAACGGAGTGCTCATTCGTGACATACGCAGTATTAACCTACTCGAGAGCGAAGACGGAGGAGCTGATAACCCTGAGGCCTAGTACACCTTTTCACACCAGTAATCGAGGTGGATAAAGAAACACCATATATACCACACAATCTCCGTCAAACACGTTAAGGTGCTCGCGGTCCTTTCGTTGACATTACAGAAGGTTCTTTCCGATATGTGGTGATGAGTGCGATTCCATTATACATCCCGATACATACACGCATGCACGACGCACTCTACATCCCGTAAACCCATCAAACATGTGACAGTGTTCGTTGTTTTGCTTTTTGTTGACGCTACCGAATGCCCCTTGCATATGTGGAAGTAGCGGAGCTCAGGTCATACACACATGCTACATTTTACTCGTTTTCTTGCCACGCGGTCTTTTGTTGACATTGCAGAAAGTTCCCCTTTGATGTGTAGTCATACCTGTGATTTCATTGTAACCCCGGCACACACACACGCACTTACACACACACTCAAGCACGTACATCCAGGACCGGACGGCCCCTTACGAGGACAACGTCTATGCGACCATTCACGCCCGCCATCGGTCATTTGGTCTTGTGGAAGATGTAGACTAGCCTCACGTCTATGTATCCAATGGATTAGGTGCGACCAGTAGTAGAACGTCGACGACGAGCATTAGACGCGCGCACTGACAGCAGGGCCTAGGCAGGTAGGAAGAATCAGTACCTTTATACCGAACCTTTGACTCTGCTAAGGATCCAGGAGGATTTTGGTGGGCGGTGTAACAGCCGGTCGTGGAAAATCCCCCTTTTTTCCCTCGCGATTCAGTGTTTTTCCCAACATCACTCATTTCCATACACTATTGACTTGTCTTTACGAACTGGTTGTTTTTCCGGACCAATTGTTGTTTGTTCGCGCCCAGAGCGGTACTTTGACACATCCTTGTTCAGGATCTGCGTGACGCACGTGCTTTCTGCTCACACGCTGCTATTCGGTTTCTCGTTGTTGAGTCCTTGTGATCGTATTATTGAGGTTTGTATATTGTTTATGTCATTGTTTATCTTAATAATCTAGTATTGTAGAATTATCACGGATAATCGCCTTCTGATTTCGGGATCCGTTGCGAATTTGGCTACGCATTGCTCAAACGTTCGTAACAGCAGGTACCATGGGCTTTTACTCAGGATTATGTCTACCTCGGTCATCACGCTGTTCATTGTCTCATCTTCCGTTAGATTTTTCGGTTAAAGACAACAGTATTCCTGCGGCAAACCTGATTAAGCTCTACCACACTCCGCCGCGGTGGTTGGCCTGTGTGGGTTGAAGTACCATCGGAGGCCGCAGGTTGCCTTTCGATCCCGTAATTCGTCTTTATTTATATTCTGGTTCAAAGGCTGCAATTATCACTGGGCATTCACAAAGTTCGACCCCTTGTCTTAGCAGGTGTCCAACAGCACGCCCCTCTTTTTCGTGAAGCTTTGCAGGGCCCGGAGGAAAGGGTCATTTTTCAGGCAGTGCGTGACTTCGAACTAAAATGGCTCGAGATGTTTTTGCAGATCACAATGCACATATATCCTTTTTCCATTTTCTTCTCGCATCTGACCCAAAAAGGTCTTAAATAGTCAAGTGCAGTGGCACTAAACAGCCACCATCCTGAGGTCACTCAGCACTTCGTTGGTGGAAACACGCCTTGCTTTCGCCCGACCTCCATATGTCTTCCACGTTGTGCACATTTTATTCTCTCTCTTCCTTTCACTATCCGAAATCGCTTCGGGATGAGGCGAGCAACATGGCTTTCCCCGGCGTGCCCCAGTGCAGTGCGTGTAAAAGAAACCAAGAGACCCTGTTCCATTCATCAACATTCACGTTTAAATCAACATTATTTTGTTTGTGTTTTAATTCTCCGGGTACCAGATACTGACTCGATCCCCAGGATGGCCTGTGGAACGGGCAACAGGCCAAAAGTTCCGACGCGCGCCATAATACGGTAAAAGTCAGTTGAATAGGTGAAGGACGGTCGGGATTGAAATAACGTCCCTCACGTTTACGTCCAAGAGCAACATTGGACGCGGCACTATCTCAAAGGGCTAAAGTTTCGACCCTCAGCTAACAGAGCAGTCAAAAATGTACTTTTAAATTGGCGGCAACCAGTTTTCCTTAAAGCAAACGGGCAAGCAACGCTCAGCCTCGTGGTATCGAACGACAAGCAAGCTTCTTGGAGCTAAATGCTAATTGGTTTCGTTTGTCTACGGTAATTTTTGGCCGCGGATTTGCACACTGAAACTCAGTCATGTCCAGGTTGCTGCAAGATGGGCTACCTTTACCGGGGTTCCAATTGTTTTTTTCGTTGCACTGGATCCCTGTACTAAAGCTCTCCTTCACAGTTTAATTGAGAGTGAGTCACTCCGATAGAACATTGTCGTGACCGTACTCGGTAGCCTCGCGTACCGTTCCTAAACTTTTGCTGTAACTCAACTGCAGTTGCCGATTTAACGTTCGACTTGCAGAGTGAGCCCAGAAGGAACACTGCCGAGGTTTAATTATTGTAAAATTGCTTAATTTGTCGTGTATAGTACCTACTGTCAAGTAAGCAAATTTAGACGCTCTAGAAAATGCTTGCAACTCCCGCGTGTGGTCTGTACGATTGGAAGGCAAACAACGAAGGATATATATGCCCCTTAGTTTCTTCAGTGTGACTACGAACTCCTCCCAGTCTAGCCTGTCTTCTAGGTCAGGTGACCGATCCCAGTCAAATTTCCTCCGACAAAGCCGTAGCGGCTAAGCTTTTTGGGGAGCTACAACAGGCAGACGAGACCGAGTGGACCAAACAGACTGAAAATAGCTGACAGCTTTCCCGACTAGTAACTGGTTGGTAGGGACTTTCACTTCGAAGATGAATTCATCCGTTTCAGAGACCCACTGAATTCTTAGTGTGGGTTCCACTGGGAGTGGTAGGCCATTCAAACCCCAAACTATTCCAGCTATAACCTTGCCTGAAATAACATCCATCACCTCCGGCGAGTGTGATGCCCATTTCGTGGGCTGAAGTCTACCCCTCCTCAGCGAGTCCATCTATCACCTCAGATATGTTAAGGCTGTTACGACGTCGTCAAACAATCCAGGGTTTTCGTCAACCTAGAAGTTGTGGCTCAAGTTATTTATCCCCTCCTGGCTAACCGATACTCAGTACCTGGTGGCGGTCTCAAGCTGGGTGCAGTGGACTCTGAGGGGGGACAACACCACCCTGGATGGATTAACAGACATCCCGTATTCCACCACGGATTTTTCCATGTCGTTCCCCTTCCTACCACAAGAACCGCAATGCGGCTCTGTCCTCCACTGGTACCCTGAACTGTAGGAGAATTTCCAGCAAGTCGGTCGACACTGCTATTTTGCCTGGGCTGAACTGGCACAGGGCCTTAATCAGTGGGGTTTTTCAGCCTGATCCTTGTGTTAAACTGTCGTTTAGAGACTTTCCCTGGGACTTGGCGGAGCAGAAAAAGACTCTTTTAAGCTTTTCCGGCTTTTCGGGGTCGGAAACGGGATGGTGCTGTAGGTTTCTTACCCCTTCGCTGATTCTAGAGGTGGCAGTCGTCTTTTCAGTGTAGCCGGGGGTTTCGTTGGGTATCTTCGCATCAGAGCATCGCTTCCAAAAGTAGGCCGCCAGGACAAAACCTCCCTTTTACAGCAGCAATCTACAAAGAACGCAGTTCCTGTTGTCCACGGGGTGATCCGTCTGCGAACGCAGTAGAAGGAGCATCACAAAATCACTTGGCAGGCCCTCTTCACCACCGAGAGATGACCCTCTCGCAAAAACGACAAAGGGATCATCTCCGAGGTAGAAAAAATCGTTATGGTAGAGGCGGTGAAGCTGATTTTCTGTATTATTTTCCGCTCATGAATAGTTCGCTGATACGTGCCGCCCCATAGGTCTACTTATTACCCAGCCCGGTGTATTCCGTACTGCATAGGGCGCCTGTCGGTTTTCCACCCCCTTGTCTCGCACCCAGTGTGCTTCAGGTGTGTCACAACAAAGCAGGAGAATCACCCCATCTCCCTGTTTAACTGTCGTTACGCCTTGAAGGTGAGGCCATTTGGACAAAACTGGATCAAGTGACCTTGGGGCTTGCTTCGGGAAGTCTCTGAGAATGGGCATCTCCTTAGTCTCGTTGTGTTTACAGTTGCCAAGGGAGAAGGGCTGCTGTCGTACTCGACCAACAGCAAAGACCTGACTCCCATTCACCGTGCTCATAGTCAGTGCACACCACGGTCCCTCCAGCAGTTACTATCTCGCAAAAAGCTCTTTCACCAAAGTAGTGTCGGACCCGCCATCCGCAAACGATAGGGCCCTGCCCACCTCACTGGGGGTTGTGAACTCTACCGCAACCCAAGCCAACTGGTTTTCTCGTAGGCTGAGATGATGAGCAGATCATGCTAGGCTTCATATTTCTGTCACGTAAGACTGCCTTTAACGGATGTGACAGTAGGCGAGGTCTGCCTGTCCAACCTTTTTGGTAGCATCTCGTTTTCACTGAACAAACTGTCGCCTGATGTAGGTCACAACTGTCGCGAGTCGAGCAACGAGTAGCCAATTAAAAAGAACCACAAAATCAGAACAACATGGCCTCGCTATTTTTACGGTACTAAATTGAAAGTCACAGAGGGTGAGAATATATGCAAACCTCAAGTATGTGGCTAGACAGACTCCACATAGAAACCCAAAGGCAGAAATCCCTGTGGCTCCAGCGAGAAGGTCAGAAACGGTTCAAGGCCAAATTCGAGTGTCTCACATGAATGAACAAACGTGCAAAGAGTGGTGTGTGGAGGGGTTCATCAAAGTTATTTCAAATATAGTGACATTCTCAAAGTATGTCGAGAATTCAGGAACTTTTTCAGCATGAGTTCTTTACATCCAGTGTGAGTTGTTGGGGCATATGAAACAGGCTCCCACCGCGTTTGGCCACTTTCCACCTTTCCCCTACTGCGACTCCGAGTAGATTTGGACTAACTGTCGACAAGTGATTGACATCCCAAGCCTTGCAGCCCAGGGAAGATAGCTCCCCGCGCGAAATGGCGAGCGTGCTTGTTCGAGGCCACGCCATCGATCAGATTGCGAACAACTTCAAACGGTGGGCCCAACAAGCCTTTTAAAATCTTTTTCGCTCTAGTGTGGCCTCGATTCGTGTCGAGCATGGAACAACTATCAATATTTCCGTAGCCCACCTCCAACCACAGTGGTTCAGGTATACCAGCCCCTGCCACAGGTAAGTCACCCTGGCTTCGGCAAAGGCTTTAAATCGTTTTGCAAACTTGCAGTATTGTTTTGATAGTCCTTCAAGGACTGCCAGGTCAACTCTCGGTTGGCCGATTAGCGGTTGGATAGGTAAGATTTGCCTAACAGCCACCGTAGGGCCTCCTGCTCCTAGCTGCCCTGGTTGGTTGTAGAGGTCGTTTTCAACGGCGCTATGCCCTAGCCCGCTCCGTCTGTATTTGTCCTGTGCATTCTCAGCCTACAGCCAGGCGCACAAAACTCTTGCTCTATTTATAAAATCCCCAGCCCTGACAAGGCAACACGGTTAAAATCAATAACACCCTTGTAGTATAAGGGCTGGCACCGACGGGGTTGGCAGATCTAACACCAGATCGTATCCCTCAAGGTTACCCATGCAGTTTTCACTCATCCGTCTTAGGCACCAATAAAAAACTACAGCTTCTTAAGGCATTCCAGTAACCCATAGCAATTCGGAGAGCTTTCCTCTGTAGTAAATTCTAACCTGGTATTAGTTTGCCTTTACCTTTCTGCTCCACCCACAGAGCCTTTTTAATACTTAAAAATGCCACTTGTAGTAAGGAAGTCTTCCAATAATGCCCCATCCCCTCATACTACGGTTACTAGAACAGATAGGCTCGTTTAAACTCCCTTGGCCCTAAAACAGTGTCCGGTGGACCTCTGTGACTTTGTAGGTTCGGCGACGGAAATAAAAGCCGTTTTAGACCGAGCATTTCAGATATAAAGCCCCAGCCTCTAACGCTGAAGATACTGCATCTAAACTCGCCTCTCTACTGTGCAACCCTGAACGCATCGAGCATTCTGCCCTACAGAACCTGAAAGCCGCTGGCCGCTATATTGACTCTGTTGCGTTCGAAGTTCTCATAAGAGTGAGAAACTCCCGTAATGCAGCCTTTTTTAACGTCCCAGAATGAATACCCCTGGAGCATGTCGAGCATACATCGTTGAATGCAAGTGGTACGGCCGACCTTCCTCGTCTTATATCGAGGCTGCGTAAGCGTACTCAAGGCTTTACCCGTCCAATCATTATGCGATTTGCAGATGATTTGTTTTCCAAAATGCTCATTGAAATGCGTAATACCATAGAATCTTATTTACCCTATAAAAACAAAACATCCGGAGGTAGGATCCCTATAAAGGGGAAATTTCTAGACTTCTGTCGGCCTTCCTCAAGAGAATGACGCCCCATAATCTCGGTCCTTCGACACACCCAGCTGATCGCTCCACCGCTTCTTCTCAAGTCCCATAGCTTTATCTTCGCACGCGCCTCCTGCTTCCCCACATCCACCATCTGCTCCTCATCTGCTCCCGCCCTGGACTCTTTGGAACTTGATCCCATTATCGTTGATCTGGGCATATCCGCTTCGCCCATCTCACTGCCACCCAGTAAAAATGGCAACCCTAGTCTCGCTCTCCCACTCCATCACCGTTTATGCACTCCTCAACTCTAATTCGATCTCTATTCCCTCCGGTGGTAAACTACTCGCAGTCCAGAGGAATAGGTCTACCAGTCTTTCCGCCCTTCTCACAAATCCCTGCTTCACCCAACTGTCTCCTCCTAAATCAACTCACCGTAACTCACCGAATCCGGTTTTGGCCTTGAAAAGTATCCCTTGCTCCTATGAATCGGCGACCTCTACGAATTCACCGCGTTTGCTGCATGCCAGTACCAAAATGCAGTCTCCACAAGCAGTCCTTTCTGTCCCACTTCTTCCTCCCCATCTGAAAGCTATCTCTATTGCTCCCGATAAAAATGTTCCATATTTGTTGGTGCATCCAACTTGCCTTACTCCTATCATAACGAGCAGCTAAATCTACCCATTTACACCCCTATTCCTCAAATATTTTCCACCCTGCTCTCTGCACCCCCTCCAGTCCATACCCACTTCTGCCTGGCCAGTATTTGCCAACTGCTCCTAATCACCCCTGCCTGCAGTCGACCCGCCCAATTCCACAGGTTTTTTCCCTTGCTCCGACATTCCCTTCCTTTGATGGCCAGTTGTTCAACCCTACGGCAGTCCCTCTAACCGCGACATTTACTCCAACTTGCCTGAAAGCCACCCCATCTGAACCTCCACTAGCCCTAGCTTTCATATATTCCCCTTTGACTCCGAACTTCATTACTCCCAATCACGATAGTTTGCATTTTTCCAACGTACACTGACCCTGATGTACCGGTACTACGTACCACAAATGGCGTACCTTGAGCCCCATTCAACCATCTTTCTATTCTCAGTAATTTCCTGCGCCTAAAAAGTTGTCTTTACATATAATTACGACAATATCCCATGTTGCGCACAGCCCGTTTCATGATCTGGGCTCGGAACGGGTCTAGGACGGGTTCTTTAATCAGCCACTTTGGTGGTATAAGATTGTATAGGTCGTCATAGTTTTCCCTACAGAACTCAGAAACACAGATATTTTGTAACTTGCCTATAAGAGATCTCGTAACAATATCAAAGGAGTTCGTTTAAATCGATGATCGGCTCCCTCTGGGTAACTCTGCTCTGCTCCGCCAAGGTCGGTGTATTTCCGATAATATCTAGGCAATCTTTCACGGTGAGTCACATTTTCCAAAAAAACTGAATGCCTCAAATAAAGTGTTATTTTGGGTAACGTATAGGCTTCGTTTTGGGTTCATAGAGTAGTAGTTGACCAGCCGGGTTCGGTGCTGGCTTGCTCTGGGTTCGGAGCGGGCTTTAGCTTGGCCCAGACAGGGTTCGCAACGGGTGCCCGGCCGGTTCCCTGCAGAGTTTCGACCGGACGACTCAGGCGTAGACCGGCCGGGCTTCGGCTGAGCTAGGGACGGGCTACAGCAGGGTTCGCCTATGGGTTTGTCGGGCATGCTATGCATACCACTCCACTACGCTCTGCCACCTTAGGTTGGTGACAATAGTCACTTACCTTTGTTGTCTATTAATACGTATTATGCAGTGGCATGGTTTTGCGTACTGATTTATGACGCTTCTCGTGCACGTCAATACCGAGAGCCAAAGCACGCCATTTTTGTCGATGTCCTGTTGAAAGAGGTATTTGATGAAATGGAAGGTATTCCAGGAATGCAATTTCCTTCTCGTTCAAATGTCACTCTCTGTTAACATCGTTACGGATGTCCACCCTTAGTGAGCCAAGTGTTATTCGTAATTTACAGAGTTGCATGTATCTAATGCTGACGCCGAAGGTGCCTCACGAAGTGCGGCAGAAGATTGATTTCAGCTATAATAGATCAATCCTATTATATAATCATTACTCCGCGTATGCAATCACTTTCTCGCAGAGAATGAGGAGCCAACAATTGTGCGAAATCGACAGGCATATTATGCGTTGTTCTCCAGCGCAAGAGATCGTGGAGAACCCGCGAGGCATAGAAGGTACGTTCCGCGCACGAGGTACGTCATTATCACCAGTTTTATACACGTTTATACTTCCTTTTCGTTACTTCTCCCATTTCTGACCTTCATATAGCCAATGAATTAGTGTATATATGAATTTGTACATCTTGATTTTTTACCGTTTCACAGCTCACGCTTTCTTTCAAAAAAGAGATTGGTTTGACCGATACCAATTTCATTTCCTTCATATGTCGCGGTTGGTTATCCACATTGTTTGTTAATCTGAGGTAACTGATACCACCATTTTATATCGCTCCCAATCAACTACTGGCTGGTTACACAATATAATTATTTTACTGCTGTCTTACAGGACTAAGAAGATTTGTGAGAAAGAACACGAACAAGGACGTGTATGCTGCAAACATCCAACCTAAAGAGTATATTGAATTTCGTGTGGATAACGTGGGCATCCCTTTTAACGACTTTTTCAATTTTTCTCATGTAATGGGACGTTAGCCTGGCCTAGGACTAGATATAAACCGAAATCTTTAGGTTGAGATTCGTTTGGCCCGAAGTAGTGGGCGAAGGTAGCACGCCTGACAAACCCGTAAGCGAACCCAGCTGGAGCCCGTTCCTGGCCCAGCCGAAGCCCGGCCGGTTTACTTCTGAGTTGCCCGGACGGAACTCGGCCGGGAACCTACCAGGCACCAGTTTCAAACTCGGCCCCAGCCCAGCCCGAGCCCGCTTCAAGGCCTTCCGCCAGCTCCGGGCTCGGTCCAAAACCTTTCGAAGTTAGGCCTGTTCCCGGCCGCGTTTGCTACTTGAGGTCTTGATAACGGGATCCTGGCAGTCTAACAGCACTCCCAAAGGTCAAGTATCCTTGGTGGGGTACAATCTTCTGAGGACCAACAGGCCGAACTAGCATTGTGATGGGTGCATAGCCCATGTCAAGGAAGTCTACACCACGACCCCTCTTTTACATAAGGCGCTCGATTCTATTCCCGATTCTCTCTAGTTCACTGTCAACATCCAAAGCACTGTTCTTTATATTGGCTGCGTGCATCACTCGCAAAATTCTCCCAGTTCCTTGTTTCCACTTCCCATTAAGTCTTTCGAATATCTCTCTTTCCTTCTTTCTGAAACCAAGCTTAGTGGGGGGGGGATTTTAATCTCCCTCAAATTTGTTGGCCTACCCTCTCGGCTTCTCTAAATCTCGTGGATCTGATCACTAGCATTCATCTTGGTGGCTGGACACAGTAAGCCTCCGAACCTACCAGAATTGGAGACATACTAGATCTAATATTTGCTCACAGTGTGCCCTTCATCGACTTCTCAGCAACACAAAATTTCCCCGGCAGAGACCACAAGATGATTATCTGCCATCTGCCTCTTAGCGGCCCTCCTTATCCCGGACTTCCCTCCAACGGTACATTGCTGTGCAAAAATTGGACTTCGCTAGTCACGCTTATTCGCCAAAAAGACGGGTGATTATTTTCTCACCCATGACCCGCAGGTTGCTCATGATGTTTTCTACTCCCTCTTTTCTGACCTTCTGAACAGACTATCCAATACTTCTCAGGCTGTACCTTCCCCGCCACTCCAAAAGAAGTATTATAAACTTTTCAAGCAACTACATAATTCTAACGACTTTTCAATTTTTGTTCGCTTAAACCGCCTCTACTCATTTATCCATCGACAAGCCATTACGCCACTTCATGACCAAGAAGCCAAGGCATTGGATCATCCAAAAAAGATGCAACTTCTTTCAAGGTTGCATACATCTGGAAATGCTAACATCAGTACTGGCTTTCGACTCCCGATTTTGGATGATAAATCATCTATCACCCCCCCCCACCTTGCGTAGCCGGAGACTTCAGTGCATTCTTTGCCTCAGCCATGGCTCCAGCTACTGTCTTTTCACTCCCCCATCCTCACCAATTACCGACTCCGTTCTTTCTACTATTCCCTTCAATGCTAGGAGTACTACGAATTCAATACGCAATAGCAAGCCCTCCCCTCGATGAGGCCTTGATGGCCTGCCACCAGTTGCTCTTGCCAATGGCGGACCTGACCTCCCCTTTCGCTGCTTAGCCTCTCCACAGCACCTGCTAACTGGACGCCCCGGTAATTGTTCCCACTCATAAAAATGGACCTCAGCATGAAGTATCCGATTATAGCCCTATAATCCACACCCCCATTTTATCCAGAATAACGGGGAAAATAGGAAACATTCGCATTAATAACCACTTATTAAGCCCCATCCTTTCTAATGACGGCCAACATGGATTCCTCCGCTCACGGTCCTGCATGATCTGTCAGCGTGGTTTTCTGGATCTTATCACTGACTCAGCTAAAATTGGGAAATCTTGTATTGTTCTTTATCTAGACTTATCCAGGGCATTTGATAGGGTGTCTCACCCCCGCCTTTTACCAAAGCTATGATCATTTGGCTTTATCCATCCACCACTCTCTTCGTTCTTACCTTACTTGTCCATCGTTCAAACGCTGTTTTGATTGACCAGCACACCTCTAGCCCTAGGCCTGCTATCTGTGGCTTCATTCAGAGCAGAGTTTTAGGCCTCTTTCTTTTCCTTCCATTCATAAATGATATGTTTCCGACGATACCTAATGACTCTCCGTTCCTGTTCGCGGACGACATTAAGATAGCCTACATACAGTAGTCTGACAACATCAGTACTACCATCCCTAAATTCTTAGCTGAATTAACAGCTCTTGATGGAAGGTGCTCAACCAGGGCGATGAAATTCTCCGCCGATAAGTGTATCTTCCTCAGCTGTGAATGCCAGGTTCCCCCAGGTTCCTTATGCGTCCGCGGCTCACCCATCGACAGCCATCCTTAGTAAGAGGCCTTGGCGCAAGTTATTCATGCTCATTAAACTCCTCCGAAAATGCTGTTTTCCGAAAGCCGGAAGCTAAAATGTGCCTCGGTCCTCTCTTTAGATCCGTTTAGCTTAGAGAGAGCATTCCTTACATCTGCAAAGTACATGCCAGGCTCCTTCTCGAATATTGCCCCATATTCTTCCTTTGTATACTAAAATCCGACAGGATTACTACTGAATGTATTCAGAGATAATTCACAAGGCAGCTCATTAGATGATCTTCAAACTTAAGCTACATGGAATGAGGTTTTTATCTCATAATCGAACCATTACGGCTTTGTCGAGTCGAGCTCAACCAGGTATTTCCACACGAACTATTGATTGGCGATCTCATTCCCTCAGTCAGTTGTGCTTCGCCTTGGGTACTAGGTATTTCCTCCGAAATAGAAGCTATAATATCACCACACCCTCTGTAACGAACGAATACTGAAAATCCTTCTAAATGTTCAACGTGCTTTGTGAATTTGACTATATTTAACATTATCTTGGAAAGCTCGCTCATACACCACACATTTTCACGTTTGTTTATCCATGTGAGACATTTGAATTTGGCCTTGAACCGTTTCTGACTGTCGTGCTTGAGCCACGGGGCTTTGGACCTTTGGGTTTTACTGTGAAGTCTATTTGGCCGCATACTTGAGGTTCGTATATATTTGTATCATTTGTGCATTTCAATTTAGTAACGTAGAAGCTACGAATCAATCTTGTTCTGGTTTTGGGATTCGTTTGAATTGGCTACGCGTTGCTCGATTTGCGAGATTTGACTTACAGTACTCAAGTGGAACCTGGACAAGAAAACCCATTGGAAATGCCCAGACGAGGAAGCAAAGACCTTTTGAGACAACTGGAAATAACTCGGCAAGTCTCTGGGGATGGTTCGGGTGTTATTGATTCTCTAGATAATGCTAAGTTTGCTAGCTCTGTCAGTGCCAAGTCATATATCTCTAACCGCGATGCGTTTGACGATACTAGTACTTATAGAATGAGAGTAATAGAATTAGAAAACGAGCTGCGGTTAGCCAGAAAGGAAGCAGAGCCCCTTACACAAGGAACTGGTCTCAGAGAGCCAACAAAGAGTCCATGTAGTTCACAATTTCAACATCGAAAAGGCACTGTGATCGACGAATATAAACCCTTGAGACAGCCGGAAACTACCGAGGTTTTGGCTCTTGACCTGCCGAGAGTGGAGCTGTCCCACTTCGACGGGCACCCCGAGCAATACTGTATATTCATGAAACAATTCGAAAATTTTGTTGAGTGCAAAGTTGCAGATCCTGGTCAAAGGTTTTTGTATTTATTACATTACTGTCGTGGGAGAGCCAAAAGTGCTATCGAAGGCTGCGCGATGCTTGATCCACCGATGGGGTACATCAGGGCGCGCAGAATCCTGAAAGATTTGTTTGGACAACCATTCAAGGTGGCTAGAAGCCTAATTGATAATGTTTTATTGGAGGCGAAAAGGACTGAGGGCAAGGCTGAATCACTGTCGAGTTTGGTGATAAAAATGCAGAATTGCAGTATAGCACTGGAGCACTTAGGATACCAGTCTGATCTGAATGCATTGCACACACAGGAACGCATTGTCCGATGTCTATCCATTGATTTACAGAGCCGATGGGCAGAGGAAGCTGAAAAAATAAATATGCTTGAGCGGGAATCTACGTTCAACGACTTGACGGAGTTCATAGGTCGTCAATCCCGTATCGCCAACAGTCGATTTGGACAAATCGTACGCGAAAGTTGCAGACTGGCGCGAAGAGAACCAACATCTCAAACTGTGGAGAAGGACTGTAACCAAACCCAGTCTTTGGCTAACATGCACATGAGAAGTCAAGAACCCGAGAGGTCAGCTGAATGCAAGCTATGCAACTCCCTGCATCGGTTACTAGATTGTCCGACCTTTCATGGGATGAGTGTACCCGATCGGTGTTGCGCAGTAAAAAGGATTGGCTCATGCTTTATGTGTTTGAACAACTCTCATCGAGCCTCTGAATGCAGCTTAAGAGTGAAATGCAACCAAGACGGATGCTTGGGTAATCATCACTCGTTACTGCATGGCCTTCTCAACAATAGACCTATTCATCCAGATGAACCCAAAATTGTCTGTTCAACGGGACATGATGATTTCAAACCGGCAAGATTAGGCATCGTACCTGTCGGTATCGTGACACCTAAAAGACTGAGGAGAGTCAATGCATTTTTGGACACGGGGTCGGATACCTCGCTGATTACTCGCGAGCTTGTAGAAAGCTGTGAACTAGTAGGCGACCCTACCTCGCTCACTATCAGCACGATTGCAGGGGGTCATGTTAGCAATTCTAAGAGGCTGACCCTGCAGTTAACGTCTTTATCTGATGAGGGGACCGTAGAAATTCCGGAAGCTTTTGCAATAGACAGCTTGCCAATGAGACTAGTCGACTCTGTTAGATCGATCGCCAAGAGATGGTCTCATCTCAGGGACATAGAGTTCGAAGAAGTTTCTAGCCCCCACGTCGACATACTAATTGGATGCAATGTACCAGAGGCTCACTGGGTGCTTGAACAGAGCATAAGCAATCGAAAAGAACCATTCGCTACGCGAACGATACTAGGCTGGACACTTCTCGGACCCCTGACGAGCGAACTTCAACAATCGGCATCAATAAATTGCTCAAATGTTGCTGAGAGAAGTGCCTCTGTAGAACACGATCAGCCTTTCGATATTGAATCCAACGGTCCATCTCAGGAAAGCGAAGTTCACTCGAAGGATCAGTCGGCGCTTTCGATGGCGAATTCAAAGACGGGACTTCACAGTGGGCAACATGAAGTTGCTATACCCGAGAGACCACCGTCAAGTCACTTATTGAGAAAAGGAGAAGTTGCCCGGAGGCTTTTGAAATATCTCAAAAAAGGACACCAGCAGGTCACCCAAAGCAGCTTTAAATTTGCCGACCCAGTGACAGTGTACGGTACCTGGGTGGAACTGCATGGCCGGCGGCGAAACAAAGTACCCTTTGCCAAAACAAAAATTGCTGAGCTGAAGTCAGTATCCCTAAACGAGCTCAAAACGACTGCACTGGTATTGGGTTTTAAGGTAGCACGAATGCTAAAAGAGAACTGCACCACCGCCGAACTGAGCCTTGCCTATTGGACAGATCCTACAGTTGTGTTACATTACAGGAAACGGAAGAAACGAAGAACGTGTTCGAGACATCAGAGAGTTAATCCACTCGTAGCAGGAAACAGCGAGAAAAATGTTGATGATTCGAGCTCGAAACCACATACAAAAGACAAAGTAGCTCGCAGATAGCCTCGCTCCAAGTTACTTAGCACTTTATTGCATTTCATGCCCTACAACTAATCAACTGGACCCATTTTTTCTGAAAGGTTGCAAATGTACTTAGTTCCAGTTTCTATCTAGCGTGCACATAGGCGAAGAGGAGAAATTCACCAGTATTTCACTTGAACAGTTCAGGTGAGGCATACTAGCTGCGAGCACATTGTGAAACTATTATTATCTTTAAAGAAGAACATTTATTTACATTTTATACAATATTGATTGTCACATATTTTGTGCACAGAAAAACTTTGAAATACTCTGATAGATGCCAGTATTCGATCAATCTCCGTGTTCATGTGTATTTCGATACTGTCCGCCGTACACTTGTTTTCGAAATTTATTCATAATCAGAAACCGGTTTTCATTTCTTTCGGAAGACTTGGTGCGTTAATTTTATGTAATTCCACTGGTTCGTGACCTGTCAATTTTGCGCGATATCTCATTAGGCGTTGCACCTGCGTTCAACTTCTGCGCTCATGCTTGTAAACAAAATTAGTCTAACCAGTTGCTGCAATGGGTTACTGCTTGTGATGCTTAGACTTATTTCGTGCGGCGAAACACTTCACTCTGCGAAGCCTTCATCTTCATCGTGCGTCTGACTATATGCGCCGGTCTCCTGATGAATATGTCAATCTCAAGTTGTGCAGCGGGATTTGGAATTGATTCCTTATGGATTGTGCGATGATGACTACGGCAAAAACCTGTTTCACGTTCAGATAACACAGAAAGTTAGTATCCACAGGCACTGACAATAAGTTAAAGGTAGATAGGGTGAGAATCATGACCCCTTCCTGAACCTTAGACAACCATTTTCGCGGAAGGATTTTGGCCGGCGGTGTAACGAACGAATACTGAAAATCCTTCTAAATGTTCAACGTGCTTTGTGAATTTGACTATATTTAACATTATCTTGGAAAGCTCGCTCATACACCACACATTTTCACGTTTGTTTATCCATGTGAGACATTTGAATTTGGCCTTGAACCGTTTCTGACTGTCGTGCTTGAGCCACGGGGCTTTGGACCTTTGGGTTTTACTGTGAAGTCTATTTGGCCGCATACTTGAGGTTCGTATATATTTGTATCATTTGTGCATTTCAATTTAGTAACGTAGAAGCTACGAATCAATCTTGTTCTGGTTTTGGGATTCGTTTGAATTGGCTACGCGTTGCTCGATTTGCGAGATTTGACTTACACCCTCTGCGAGGGCTGTTCTACGCTCCAAGTTCTCTCTCTTCACATGTTCCAGAACCTGGAATAAACTATCTTTGCACACGAGATCTTCTTAGTCAAATTTTGCTTTCTCGCATGCTACAGATGAATTCCTTTCTGTTTCGACTATTTTGCGTCTATTCAGCGTTCACATAAGTGGGGGTCAAGCTTACGAAATAGGCCTCGACTTTCAAGCCACTACTCTGATTTTTCGAATGATCTTGCCTTCCGGGTGCGTCCGCCTTTTATGAAGGCCACCGTAATACTTCTCATACACTACCAATATGTCTCATTCGCCGCGCAACTCATTACAGTTTATCAGTTAGTTAACGTCAGCCGTCCCAAAACCGGCCTCCATGAACCTAAAGGAACTGCATCCGTGACTAAGCATTGGTCCGCTATACGTATACACACATATATATACATTACTCTGCCGTAATTATTTGCAAAAGCACGGCAAGTAACCCAAAGCTCCTTGATATCTTTTTGCTTGCCTTGTCTCTCTTCCACATCAGGTCCCACGATATTCTTCCATCACCCTCTCAGCGATTTTGGACTGAGAAATCCGGTCTCATTTGCCTCACTTGACGTGTTTCATTAGCTGAACTCAACATCCAGTCACGAAGTCACTCATTCTGCCCCGACCCTTTCCCCAGCTTGGTTTCCTCCATAATTTCATGCAAAATTTATTTTTCTCCTCGACTGATCGATTACTTCAGGTCGAACCTTAACCTCGTCTGTGGATGGTATAGCTCCTACTTAATCGTTTCCTTTCTTGGCATCGCTTTCCGCTGCCTCATTTTTACTAAGGGACCCTCTGCAACTATAGGCCCGTGCTTTACTTTTGTTCCTTTTTCCAATAACCATTGATCCTCAGTGGAGTCATACCCAGACCGCCTTTCTCTATCTCATTTCCCTTTCCAGTGATCCTCGATGCCGGTCAACCACCCCGGGCACCTTACTTATTATCACCCTGGCTGGTGCGCGTGGAGAGTAACGCTACATGGCCGTCCGTAGAAGTCTGATTCCGGTGGCTTTGCTGTCCGAGTTCTCACAACCTGACTTCTTGATCCTGAATTATACACCCTTATTGTGGTCACTCTACCCTCTGTACAACCACCAATGATCACTCGCCAATCCCAATGGTAAGGGGCGCGGTCAGATCCCCCGCTTTGGACGGAGCACATCGGGCTTGTAGGCCGTCTGCAACGACGTGCGAGCGCAATTAGGCTGGTGATTCGCACCTCCTGTGTTCACTTCACGAAGTGTTTTTTCAGGCTGGATGCCTAGCACACGGTCAGCCCTACCTACTAGCACCGGTGGTGGACCGCGTGTTCTAACCCTCCTCGCCCTACCGCATCCAGTCCTGTCGGTTGCGCATCGCATGCTTCGACTATTCTCTTTCAGCCGAGGCTCGCTCATCTATCCTTCTTGTCCGCACTCCTATAACTTCCATTTCATGTCATCCTATCTTTGTATCCACACCAGCCTACCCTGTCCTTGTTCCTATCGTTTTTCACCACGACAACCCTCAGTGCGTGATGTCACTCTCGCCCTATCCATTTTACTCTGCCCAAGCCCGCTATACTCCCTTTTCCACCCATGTCGTCCCTGCCGGCTCATGATCTTCATTCACTTGGTACCCCACTAGCTACCAAGTTGTCGTGGCCCTTTTTGTCGATCTTATGCCCCCCGGTCATTACACACCAGACCCATCAGTACCCGTGACCAGTCACCATAAAAGAACTCGTCGTTCCAACCTCCGCATTTCCTACGGCTACATTTATCATCTTTTCATCACCACCATATTTCCCTCTCTTGACTGCACAGTTCTTCCATGGATATTCTCCTTACGCAGTGCTGCGACTGGCCACTTGCGGCTCAAGACATTTGTGCAAACCTCTGCAGGCAAGTAGCTCTCCAGTTACATTTTCCCGACTCCGACGGGCACGTATTTTTCATCCCTTTTGTTCCATCACAGGCTTAACTGCGTGGGAGCTTCTTTTCTTTATTTCTTCTCGGTCTTCGTCCTGTTTTATCTGTGGTAGAACGATCTGACTAGTCGACTCTTACCTGTTTCTGCTCGGTCAGTACTTCCATACTTTTCGCAGATTGCTCACCAAGGGCATCTTCGGCTTGCCTTTCAGGCCGCACTGCTGTTCCGTGTTCCCCCTAGTGTAGAGTTATTGTTACGTCAATATTTTTACGGCCAGTTTCAAACCACATAATCTGCCATTACCTGATCTTTCTGATCTTCTACTTCCTTATTTCCCTTCTACATTATTCTCTGTCACAAATGCTGCATTTTTGCACCAAGGCTCGTCATACCTTCAGTTTACCGCTCTCCAATGACATTCTACACTATTCCGACCACTCGGTATTTTCATTCGCTCTGTGTTCTCCAGCCATCTTCTTGTTGCGTAATGTACTTCCATTTATTACCGTTTCACTCACTTTTGACCGTTACCAAAAGTCACACATGCAATGATCAGACTGCTAGATTCGCTCCTACCCGCTTTCTTCCATCCTTCCCTTCGTATTCCCTCTTTATCAACTTCTGCTCAAAGTCGTCACTTCTGTACTTCCAGAGTCACTTTTCCCCCTCTGTTGATCCCCTGTGTTTGCCTATCATACAAAACTTCTTCGGGATTTATCCAGTTTGACTCTGCACCATTTGATCTAACCCTACACGCCTCTAGCAAGCACTGCTACTTCTGTGTTCTGATACTTCATTGCTCTTTTCTCCTCCCGTTCTTATGTATACATGTAAATATATCCGCATATCTTCAGTACATCCTCCGGCTCTTCACTGGCCAATTCTCTTACCACCATGCCGGCGTCCCTCATGATATGCATCCGTTGTGTCTATACCTGTGCCTCAACTTTACCTTGTCTCGATCCTTCCGCGCCACTGCTGCCATCTGACCCACTTTTCATGTCCAGCATTGCTCGATCCCTGCCTTCAAATTGACACCGTCCACTCATTGCGATGTAGCGTACTTCATGGATATCTACTGCCTCGCCATACGAATCAGTGTTTTTGTTCTCCTTCTCTTTCTTTTTTCTATTTTCTTCATCTTCCCGGATTACCGTGGTTTCTCATGCTGGTTTTCAGTCCTACTCACGTAAAGCTCCCAAGTCCCAACTTCCTCCACTTGGCTCAGCCGGCTCCTCCATTTGACCTCGACTTTCAAATTCGTCGGACACATATTTGAATTCATCCTTCGGTTAAACTAAACTTCATTCATTACTTCCTGGTGTGCATATTTTACCTCCCTCCCATCTCCATTCTGGGTCTACCTACCTTACTTTTTTCTTGCACATTTCTACATTTTTCACTAATTTTGTCGGTCTATTTCGTCGCTCGTAAAAAATTTGATAATGCTTTGGGCATGCCTCGGGCTTCTCCAAAATAACTGTTATTATCTAAAGAATCAAATTCACCCAGACCCGCTTCAGTGACTTGCCGAGTCATCTCCTATCCGGGTCCAGGTTGCCTTATCGCTTTTCTGGGCGTAGTTTGCATACTATGGTTCAAACTTGACCAATCTGACTGTTGTAAGACTCTTTGGGCGATACGCAACCAAATTCGCATGAATCCCAAAATCAAAACAAGATTGACTAGCGGTGTCTACGGTGATAAATGATTAGGTGAATAGCCTCGTCAAATATATGCAAACCTCGAATATACGATCATAAAGATTCAAGGCAAGGGCCAAGTTCACGGCTTTGGGCAGACGAGTGTGTGAGTCAACGCGGATCCAACTGAGTAACATGCAAGTAGCACTGATCTTCTTACTTGGGGATTCAGCGTGTTCGATCCACAAAAACAACGAAAGAGAACTCCATGAGACGTAAACGAGTAAACGTATCAGGGGGCGTCAAAAGTTTCATCATTGGAATGCCTATATGGCAGCTTACGACCCGGCCGTTACACAACGATATGATAAAGTCGCGTGTTGGACAAGAACAAACAAAAAACAGTTTACAACAAGGTAAAATGGTGCGAAACACACGAATAACTAATGTAAGTGATCATTTTCTCCAGGTCGGGGTACTGTAGTTTCCGGAAGTATTTTTTAAAATTTATTGTTACAACACTTGAGAACGTGGTGGCCTGAGAGGAAGCCTTTCGGAAGCGGAAGTAAACCTTAGTCTGGATGAACCACATAGGGGGATTCGAGGAGCAGAACATTAGGGTCCTCATGGGGGTGCCGTCGGTGCTGCCCTCGAAGTCTCTGCAATCATCCTTTTTTATGGTAGAGTCCATGTTAAGAAGAAGCAAAGAAGTGATAATACCAAACACTAAAAACTTAAGGGTGACTTTAGGAGTTCTGAGCGGATCACTTTGGGCACACCAATGGCGTGGCCTCCCGATAAAGACAAGGGACAATAATAAGGTACCTCAACGAAATGCTGGCGTAAAGGAATACAGTGCACCAGAAGTAGGGAAGGTAACTCGTGGTGAGTCCACTACTTTCCGCCAATTGACATCAAACCGGGGCTAAGCAAGAAATACAATCAGCTACACTCCAAATGTGGTACACTTAGCTGGATGTGCCCGCGATGCAAATAGCGAATCAGGTCAGGCAATAAAACCACAGAAGAGGCAGGGGGTGCCAGGAAAAAGGAAACATATAAACCCTCAGAAGAGCATTTGGCACCAATTTGGAACAGAAGCGGACACGAGGCGACCACCGTAAGCGTTAAGAACTCCGGAGCAAGGCCGGGAGAGCAAACTGCTGCAGCTCTGCCGAATCGTGAGACAAAAGAGTGATTAGGATATGCTAATGAGCGGGAAAGGAAGTTGAAACAAGACACGGCTAGTGTCTCTAAAATTCTGACTACTTTGAGAAAAAATGGCGAAACTGTCCTGGAAAGGAGCCGGGATGTTGTAGTTTACAAAATTTCGGAATTGTTCACGAAAGTTGGCAGGCTGAGGAACAGAGCGATTGGATACAATCTGGGCAACTTCCTCCGAGAGGTGAAAATCCCCAGGCATGCACTCGTGAAAAGACTTACGAGATTGGTGCCGTGCAGGATAGAGACCGACTCTAAGGAGCGCGAACTACGGCCTACTCTTGTCTAGTTTGCCAAACCCCATCACGGGGATGCCCTTTTAGATGCGGCCGTCCATACTGGGCAAACCTCAAGGGGAGAAATAGATGTGGTGCCCGAAGATAAAGCAGCCGTATTCAGTCGGGGAAGGGTGAAAAGTCCGTCACCTCAGGTTCTGACGCTTCCTTCCTGAAGTCTCCGAAAGTGAAAGCAAAGAAGAGGAAGGAGCCAAACACCACAGAGCCCACTGTCAGGGTGGAGGACGAGTTTCCCAGCCCCGTTACTAAAGGAATGGACTGTCGCCACCCTGACAGAGGGGAATTAAGACAGATGACCCCCACTGAGACCCCAAGGACGGTGGTTTGCGAAGCAACCCAAAGGGTGGGAAGAGCACTAGTCAAGAGTGTCTCTAGGAATCCAACCGTGATACAAAAAGTGGTCCGGGTGCTCGGGTCCTGAACCCGAGCACCTGCAGCCTTCCTCTAGAAAACACAGGGAAAATGACGAGTGTTTTGATGTTCGTGGCCTACGCCGATGCTGCAAGTGTGGGTGACAAATGGCCAGAGCTTGAGGCTAGGACACAAAAGGCAGGTGCGATAGCAGTCTCTGAAACGTGGCTACGATCGGGTGGAGTTGACATTGGGCTGATCCCAAACTTCTACTCAGGCCTCGGGGTGGATAGGCTGGACGGTCGAACCGGGGGTGGTGTAATGGTCCTCCTAGCGGGTCAGTATATCGGCTTTGAGAGCAGTCGACTTGTTACGCCGAATGTAAAAGTGGTAGGGGTTGTAATAGCTACGGGCAGACCAAAAGACTCGGTTGCTTGAGCCTATCCAAGCCCAGGAGCGGAAGGTGTTAAGGATAGACACCTACTTGACTTCCTCACTTAGGATGCCAACGCCAGACGGAAGTTACTTATTATGGGTGATTTCAACGATGCCGAAGAATACCGAGCCTCGGAAACAGCTCCAGAAGGCTCAACTGGGGAGAAGTTACTCCACTTTATCCACAGGAAAGCTCTGGTCCAAGATGACGGCGTAAAGTCCAGCCAATGGAAATTTTCGGGCGACAAGTGGCAACCAATTTCGACACGAATTAGAACAAAGTGGGCTCCCAAGAGCTTCGGTACTGTATACAAAAAAATGGGCAATTCAATTATAATAAAACCTCGACAGTGTCCCTTCTGGATCTCAAGCTCCATATTGAACAAAAATAAACAACTATATCCGAATTGCAGCAAAAAGTTTGGAAGCGGAAGGTGAGATCGCTGAATGCAGTCATACCGAAGTTCAGGCTGAGCGACTCACACTTGAGGCAACGGTGATAGTCCGGTTTGTGGCAAGGATTTAGAGCAATAGAACAAACAATCAGAATTCCGGCAAAGATAGTTCATAACAGTGAAAAAGGTCGTTCGTAATATGGATGCTGATGAATGGAAAGTAGCTTCCTGAACTCTTCTGCAGGCAGCTTGGTCAGTCAATGTCAAATCTTGACCGGTAGTGATCAGAGCCCCAAATGACCTAGAACATCTGGAAGTCGGGGAAACCATGGGGAAGAGTGATCACTGCGTACTCCAGTTTAGGCTAAAACTTCAGGGAATAAGTGCGCCTGATAGATTCAGAGGGAACTTCTCGTTGGTAGACGAGAATGGCTTAGTAGAAATGGGCCTCTGGATAAAATAGGATATGCTGAGCGATGGTTACAGCATGGAGCACCACTGGAGTTGTTTCGAGAGCAGAATGTTGAAAATAACAGAGGCTGTCGCTCCATCCAGAACAGTCAAACGAAACGAATTGCCGCCGTGGTGAACGAGACGAGTGAGAAGGGCTCTAAAACGGAAGCAAATGGCATTCAAAAGGTACAGAAGTGTCTGCGGCTACCGGGTATTCCTACAGTTAAAAGCAGCGAGAATTAGACTATCCCAGATACAGAAACTGTGCAGAAACAGCCACGAGGAAAGAATTGCGCGTATCGCCAAAAGCAATCCGAGAGCATGCTACAACTACGTCCAATCTAAGGCAGCACTGAGGAAAGCCGTAGACGGGGTCAGGAACTCACAGGGCTTGTGGGAAATAAGCAGGCAGGAAAAAGCAGAGACCCTGTTGGAATTCTTTCGGCAAGTAGTTAGACGGGACCAGGGTTCTCAGGAGCTACCAGCGACCAGGGGTAGTGAAATCCCGGAAAAGCATGCAGAAGAATTCAAAACAAGAGGGGTGTTGAGCAGCCTGAAGCAGAAGGAAGTATCCAAGGCAGCGGGGCCGGATGATATCCATCCAGCAATGCTGAGGCCACTAGCGTCCATCCTGGCTGAACCACTAGCTGAGATGTTCAGTGCTCCACTAGACAAGGGCATACTACCTAAAGACTTGCTTTATATCGATCATCACACCTGTTCATGGAGGCGGAGACAGAGACACATGTGCCAGTTACAGGTGGGCCAACCGGGCGTCATTGGTTCTTGAAATTCTCGAGAGAACACTACGAGACGTAATAGTGAGGCATTTAGAGGGGAGCAAGCTGGTGACTTTCAATCAGCATGGGTTCTGGCACAGTCGCTCTTGCCTGTCCAACCCAGTAAGCTTCTTGGACAAGGTGATCAGTCGAGCGGATCCAGGATAACGGGTGGAAGTCTGCTATCTAGGTTTTCCGAAAGGCTTTTGGTTCGGTCAGCCACAGACTGCTTGAAGAAGAGGCGAAAACGTTTCAACTAGTGGCGAAAATACAGAAGTGGATTGTACAAAGCCTAGGGGGTGCCCAGCTCAGCGTGGTCTAGATAGGGTATACCAGCTGTCAGTGGCCTGGGATATCCCTCTCAATCTGAGTAAATGCCAACGTCTCATCAAGGAGGAAGGACCACGGTCCTCACGATATAAGGGGCCACCAGACAATCAGCAGGCACTAGCTCAGGCCATAGAAGCCCGGGACCTGGGGGTGACGGTAGGCTGTGACCTTAAGCCAAGCGACTAGGGTTATCCTCTCTGGAAAGAAGGCGAGGTGACCTCATGGGGGCCTTCAAAACAATAAAGGGATTCGCAGAAGTACGAGGTCACAGAGGGGCCTTATATGAGCTGCGAAGGAATGGCTGCCCAAGGGGGTATGCTCTGAAAATTAGGAAAGAAGGAACTTATGACTCGAATCAGAGGTCAGTCTTTTGCAGTAAGGGTCGCTAATGACTGGGATAGGCTGCCGGGGGTTCGATAAGCACCAGCATAGTGTCTGAGCTCAAGAGGAGGTTAGATGAGGCACGGATCCCCAGTCTGCAAATAAGTCCCAAATTAGTCCCAGTTTAGTCTCAAGTTCGTCCCGGTTTGGCCCCCGGGGGACATTTTTGGGACTATTTTTGAACACACTGAGAATGCAGCGGCCCATGTGCTTTACTCTGAAGTTTCGGTAAGCTCTACCATATTACTTCATCTTGAGATAATAATCAAAGAACTTTCATTAAGTTGCACTATGGAAAATAAACTAATTTATGAATACCCTCGAAAGTTACTTACCACGACCCGGGAACTTCTGGTGCCCAGTATCCCTATAAGACGTAGCATTTCACAAAGAAATCAAGGCATACTTCTGCGTTATGAACCGTAATTGAAGCAACTGGCAAAATTCTCCGACCTATACTACATTATTGAAATGGTCCCAAAATGGATCCTTGAGGGACTATTCTGAGGCCTAATGCTCTCTCTTAGTGCTGGCAGGGCCGGTTACGACGCATGCTCGAATTGCGGGCTAAATTCCCGTCCAGCGAATGGAGATGCAGAACGATAGCAATTGCTGGGTTTTGGTAGTTATATTGGTTATCCTGCATAAATGAAAGGAGATGGGGGACTGAACGAGCTAATGGCCAGAGCTTCAGTTCATTTCAGTTCAGTTTGCACAGGACATGAAATGGCCACGGCCAATCGAGCATCCAAAATTCCTTCGATGGTATGCACACCAGTTATGCACCCACCACTGCCGAGTGTATTTCGTCGACTCCCCGCTTAAACTGAGAGGGAAACGGAAGGCCTCATCACCCATCAACTGCGAGAGACATTATGCATCGTGAGCGTTCACTGTGACTGTATGCAATGGGCGAAAAAGTCTGTTAAAACATACTCCAGAAAGACCACAGTGCTCCCCGTCATCCATCTAGTTGGTATACTCACGGCTCACTACGAGGAAATAACTCGTGCCACTTGCGGTCTAGGGCACCTTTAAAGGATTGGACTGTCTGCAGATCTACCATTCCGCCAGGCAGACCGTCCCACCTGTTCACTACCCTGTTGCTGAAGAAGTGCGATCTAGCCATCAACCTAGATCGGGCTTTTATCAACTTCTTTTCATGTCCCATTGTTCTGGAGTTTATGGCCAATTGGAATAGACTATCTGGTCTAAGGCCAGAAAATTCCTTCATTACCTTGAACGTTTCTATGAGATCTCCTCGACTTCTCCTCCTTTCCAGCGAGAAAAGATTCAGGTCACAGAGTCTCTGCTCGTAAGTCTTACGCCTCTGCCCTTCGACCATTCGCGTGGCGAGACGTTAGACTTTCTCTAGGCAGGTGGCATCCTTTTTGTGACCAAGCCTGCACGCTACCTTCTAAGTGAGGTCGTACTATAGCCATGTAAATAGGTACGAATACCTCCGGCTTCCGGCAAGACAAAGCTGATCGCAGTCTAAAGAGCTCCCCACGAGCCTTATGCGCGGCAGCATTGCACTGCTCCGACCATTTGAAGTCACTTTTCATGATGATCCCCAGGTCTTTAACCCTACTAGCTGCCTCTACGGTGAACAGCCCTTGATCGTGAGCGACAGTTAGGCTCTCTGTTGCCCTTGACAACAAATGGCTTTTTTGAGCGTTCAGATGTGAGTCCCACTTGTATGCCCAGTTCAGGACGGTACCCATTTCCCTGCCCAAGTATGCCCTACCTTTAGATCCATCAATCTTCACATCATCCGCAAAAATAAAGCTAGGCGATTGAAGAGTGGATGCCAGGTCATTAATAAATAACAAGAATAGGACCGGGCCTAGGACGGATCTCTGAGGTACACCACTGGTGACATTCACCAAACTGGAGCTCCTATCCCTCACTTCAATGTAAAACGTCCTGTGGGAGTGGAAGCCCTCCAGCCATCTAAATACTGGCCTGACGGGCTGGAGTGCACCTTGCCGCCTGCGTAGAGTGACGTAAGTTGGCGATGCTGTCGACTTTGCCGGTACCGGGTGAGGTTAAACAACAGACATCAAGCAACCAGTCGATTGGAGGAACCGAGGCTAAGTCGGATTCCCGACCTATCGAAGAGCCTGGTCAACTTTTGCTAAGCCTGTTGCGTACCCCAATGAATGACTGATGAGGATCACCCAAATGCCCTACAGGACTTCTACGATAGGCCCATGTGTCCGACCGAAGAAGTAAACCTAAGTGAAAATACCTATTCGTAAACAAGGCATGCTTAAACTCTGAGTTCGCAATTGCATTTTAGTGAGATTGGTGTCTGCGAAGCCGCTAGGCAGGTAAACCGTAGTGTTTTTCAATGAAGTAAAATTATTTTTCCATGTTTTGGACCTGTCCAAGTCTAATGGTACGACGAAAATTATTCTGAAACTAATTATTAAAAAATAGTTCCTCGTGGGACTACTTTGGGCTTAAAATGCGCACCCCTGTGGTGACTGACACCAGCGGTGCGGTTGTCTCCCTCGGTGAGTGTAGCTGTTTTTGAAATTTTGAGAACACACAGCTCGTCCCCCTCCATTTAAGTTTATCTTTATCTGTGCTGACTGGATCCTGAATAGTGTCAATGCCCCTCACCACTGATATAACCGCTTGCTCAGATGAGGCTACTTTCCCCATGAGGCAGTGCGATTCCCCCTCCGTGACCAATGCCTCACTCCTCAATCCGGACGAAACGGTCCTTCATAATGCGCTGGAAACGGATGCACTAAAATGTGCAGTCCAAAGTCAGGCTGCAGAGATAGCCGAGCTAAGGGCCACCGTCCGCACCCTCAAGGATGAGCTGACCAGCCTGAGGAGTTTGATAATCAAATCCCTCCCGGTGTCCCAGGCAGCCGATCAGGTGTGTAGAGTTTCTGAGCAGCAAATTCTTGACGCCGCAAAGATTTTACAAGATACCGAGAATTGCTCAAAGCGAGTCATCCTTTGGGGCCGCTTCCTCAGTTCAGATCACCCTCATGACACATACGCTCAGGTTTTTAATCGCCTTAAGCTCCCTTTCCCACTTAAAGGTCGGTTCACTTGGTTGGTAACCAAACGCACCAACCGGGTTCACGGTATTCTCATTGTAATGGGTTCCACAGATGCAGCCAAACGAATTGTTTCCTTGGCCGCAAAGCTCAAGGAGGAAATTAAAGGGCTCAAGGGCGTATCCATTGATAAGCCACTTCATCTGAGGCTCCGCAGTGAGAAGGCTAAGCCAAAAATTCCACAAAAAGCCGATCCTAAGCTCAGAGTGCTGCCAGTTGTCCAGGTAACTTGCCTTGAGGACCGAGCTGCATGCCCACCATCCCTCGCTTCCCTACTGACACCATTTCCCGTCGCCGAAAGTACTCCCAGTAGTAGGCCTAATGCCACTGAAAATCTGACGCCTACGAAAAGCATCCCAGGCCCCATCATAGCCAAAAAGACTGTTTCAACGGACGAGACTCACTCATCCTTGAGCCCAGACATGAACGTGCAACGTGTTTCTACTGAAAGAAGCAGTGAGGGGGTTAAAGCACCAGACAATATATCTGGTGCTGTCATGAAAAATAAGCTCACCAACAAGAGAACTCAGAATAGGGCATCAAGCAGTGCGCAGAAGGGCAAACCACAAAAAACAGCCCACCCTTTTCGGAGACCGAAGGATGTAGACCGTCCACCTGGATTGATACCCCCCAGGTTACTAGATATCAAAACCTACCGATCCCCCCAGCAGTCTGCTTACACTCTAGCCCCCCCAATATCTTCAGCCCCCGACTCTCCCAGGACCTCCTTTCCATCCTCAAATCCCCCTCTTTCCCCCTCCTCAAACCCAAAACCAGCTGCCTCTGGCGATTCTGCAACAACTCCTGAGCATGTGCTCAAGTGTTTTTACAGCAATTGCCTGAGCGTGTTGAATAAGATCCCGGAGCTTCGACAGCTTGCAGTGGATAAGGAGCCTCAGATCACAGTCCTCACAGAAAGCTGGCTCACCCCTGACATACTTGATGCCGAAATATCCATTCCGGGATACTTCACAGTAAGGCGGGACTCCAGTAGAGGTCGTGCCGGCGGGGTCATCATATACTACGATAATTCGATCCCTCCTCCCACCTTACTGACAACCCCAACCTTTTCATGTATTGATTGTTTGTGGGCCGTGTTTGACCTCTCTAGGACAGATACCCTATTGCTTGGTGTTGTCTACCGTCCTCCAGCATGCAATTCAACTGACAGCCTAGGTCTCATAGACTTATTAGGCTCCCTGAAAAGCTATACAGACTTCACCCATCTGTTAGTCACTGGTGACTTCAACTCTCCCAGTACAAACTGGCAAAGAGCTGATGCCCCGGATATCACTTTCGGTAAACCCCTCCTTGATCTCGTACTGAAAAACTCATGGGTGCAGAACGTAAGAGATCCGACTAGGTATCGCACAGGCCACGCCCCGTCCCTACTAGACCTGGTCATCACCAATGATCGGTTCCTAATAGATGTGGTGCATTACTTGCCACCCCTCGGCAAAAGTGATCACATTCTCATTGGATTCGATTATATCGTGAAATGGCCTCCTCTTCCGTCAGAAACTAAAATTTTGAGATCCTTCAAAAGGACCAACTTTGACCAAGTCTGTGATTTTTTCGCTCCCAGCTAAATTTAACTAACCCAGGTAACTCTGCGGATGAAATGGCAGAGAATCTCAGAGAGTTAATCTCCTTAGCTGATAGGCATTTTGTCCCCAGAATTCGTCGCCCACAGACCGCTAAGCGGCCCCTCCCTCGCCCCATTAGGCGCATTCTAGACGAACGCGCACGCCTCTTTGCTAGATATAAAGCCACAGGCCTTGCCCGTGATGCAGAAGACTTCAGGATCATAAGGAACATATGCAAAGACAAGATTAGGTCCTATCAGAATGCAGTCCAACGATCTGTACTTGATCGAGCACGGACCAATAAGGCATTTTTCTTTCAGTACATGCGCCGTCTAAGGGGCACAGCTCCGATGCCATTAGCTCTCAAAGATAGTGCCGGATCTCCAATCACTTCCCCTAGCCAAGTAGCCGAGGCATTCAGCTCCTACTTCCGTACAATTTTTAGCTCCATTCCCATATCATCCCACCCTACCATGCACCCGTTATCTCTGACCACTACCCTTAACCGCGTCACTATTCCCATTGGTGCAGCCGCTCAAGGTTTCCGACGGCTCAACTAATATTGCTCTATGGGTCCTGACCTAATCCACCCCCGTATTCTCAAGGAAGCCGCGGATACATTAGCTGCTCCTTATGCCTCGCTTTTTCGGCAATGTGTTGACGATGGAGTTTTCCCCCGTAACTGGAAAGAAGCAGTGATCGCACCCATCTATAAGAAGGGTAGTAGACACCTTGCTTCTAGTTACAGACCCATAAGCCTCACTAGCATTCCTATCAAAATTTTTGAGGGAATTCTTAAGAGTGAGATTCTTTCCCATCTTCATAGAAATAAGATCCTCTCCCCGTCCCAACATGGGTTACTTCCTGGCAGGTCATGCATCACCAATATGCTTACTGTCATGGATAGTCTTACGAAAGCCTATGATGATGGCCAGCTCTCACACGCTGTATTCATCGATTTTGCTAAGGCCTTCGATAAGGTCCCCCATGCCCCTCTTCCTTATAGGCTGCAGACATACGGGATCACAGGCTCCATGTTGGCCATCCTACGTAGCTTCCTTACCGACCGCACCTTTGTGGTTAAAGTCGGGAATGTTTTGTCTCAACCCTCCCCAGTAACAACTGGGGTCCCCCAAGGGTCGGTCTTAGGTCCTCTTCTTTTCCTGATCTATATAAACGATCTACCGACAGCCCTTCCTGCGAACATTGCCATGTACGCAGATGATGTAACCCTCTGGAGTTCAAGCGTTGAAGACCTGCAAATTGCAGTTTATGAAACAAAACGCTGGTCCGAGGATTGGAGCTCCCAGTTAATGATGACAAATGCGTGAGCATGTCTTTCGGCAGAGAGACTGGTCACACGTTTTCCATTAATGGAGCAACCCCACTGCCAAGGGTTGACCGACTCAAGGTTCTCGGTTTCTGGTTAGATTGTAACTTATCCTTCTCTCATCATCACGAACTTGCGAGCAAGTCTGCCTTTCGAGTTCCAAACATGATTCGAAGGTCCTTCCCGCGCATATTTAAGGATGATTTCCCCATAATTTCCGGCACTTATATCCGACCTCTGCTGGAGTACGGTAGTCAGATAGTGCACTCTGGTCTTGTCCGAGACCGTGAGATCCTAGAAAGAGTTCAGAGGGCCTCCACCAAGGCAGTAAGGGGTCTATCCCATCTACCTTATCCCGTCCGCCTCTCACTCCTCAACTTCTATCCCCTTGACTTAAGACGCGTAAGAGGTGATCTGTTTTTGATGTTCCACCTTTTTGAAACAGGTCAAAGCGATTGCTTCTTCTCCGTCTGTCCAGCCTCCTCTCTCCGTGGTCACAGCAGAAAAGTTTTCAAACCGAGGCCACGCACTTCACTAAGGATTAACTTTTTTAGCTATAGGGTTATTACTATGTGGAATGCACTTCCAGAAGATATTGTTCTCCCGCAGAACAAAACTATCTTCAAGAAAAAGCTAGACCTCTACCTGGGTCTCTCCCATTAATTCCCTTTGTCAAAAAAAACTAACAAAATAGATGTCTTTTATCGCATATATGTTCATGAATGCCGCACCCCCACTCAGCTTAAGGCAATGTCCACAGTGTGACACTGCATGAGGTTATGTGTATCTTGTTTTCGCTGCCACCCCCGCCCCCCCCCCCTCGCTTCTTTTTACTCTCGTTTCAGCTCGGTGAATCCGACAGAAGATCGAAGATTTCCTCAAGAACCGGGACGATTGGGCTCAAAGCCTCGAACCCGTGTAGTACTTCAAGACTTCAAGACTGGGGTGTTCTTTCGTGAACTGAACTGAGACGAGCGTTACGCTCGGTGTTGCGGCAAAGGGGTGAGTCTATGATTATTTGGTGGAGGTCTGTTTTGGTTGCCGTCCCCTCATGGAGTTTGATTTTATTGTACTTTTTCTGTATCCTGAAAAGTGAATAGATAATTTTGGCATCTGAGAATAACTGAACGGAACTGGAAACAGTTTGCGGTGATTTCTCTCTTGGCCACGAAACCATTTGTTTAATCTAGTTTATATAATTTACGATATCGTAGTGTTTTTTTCATAATGCTTTTGGTCAGAAATTTCACTGCGAGCTGCGTAGTTTTTCGCATTTGTTGAGCCATGAAATTGAAAGCCTATAGAAGACGTTTGAGAGCGGCTGGTGAACGTGTCTCCTATTGGGTCTAGCAGCAAAATACCAACAATGTCCCCTCGCGAGCGTGTACAATCGGCGAACGACCGAAAGTGAGAGTGATTCAAAACGAGGTCGACGGAAACCTCGGAAAAGTCAGTCAAGTAAAACGTACGCAACCGGAGAACACTATGAGGTCGATGTCAAACGTCAGAGAAGATCGTAGAAAAAATAGATCCAAAATGGTGTCCAGAAAACAGTCATTTTCTCAGAACGATCGAGGTCACTACAAGCCCATTGTATCATCCCATAGTTCTTTAAGCCCACAGCGCGATTGAAGGCATAGGTAACCCACTCAGAACGTAGACTGCCGGGTTTCGAAAAGTGTGGATCAAAAAAGCATGCTTTAGGAAACAGTCTGGGGGAAGTTTAAAATGGAGAAAGAAACATCAGCAATAAGGTAACGGTCACCCCAGAAAAAAATCACGAAAAGTATTCGGGTTGGCTGAATCTTAACGCCAAAATGTGTCTGCAGTTGCGCATAGGAACTTGCCGAAAAAGGTGATGGGGAAAATGAGACAGTGGACCGATGAACTAGCTAGAGAAAGAGAGGTAATACCAAAAAATAAGGATGGAAAGGAAGCGAGAGAAGATCGAGAGTGTGCGCACGATCGCCAGCCCGATAGGGAATGCCTGTGGGGAAATCAACGAGTTGACTTAGATTTTTCACTAGAGGAAAAGCTTCATCTTTGCGCCCCACAGCCGTAGTGTCGGAAGAGTGCAGTAGCCAGTTCTCATTGTGGAAATTAAAGTAACCAAGAGTGGTAGCTCGGCAATTGAGGTCTGATACGAACAAGTTCTCAATGCCAGAAAACAATAAACCAGAAGTTGAAGGGTCACTACTGTTGAGAGAATGAGAAACGGTACAGGAGTAGTGGTGGAAAAAAGGAAATTGGAGTTCCAGTTAAATCAGCTGGAGCTCGCGGTTGGCAAAGTTTAAGTGTGGGATGCGGGAGGTAGCGACTGACTGATGGATGTGGACACAAACGCCAGCTGTAGATGATAAAAATATTAAAAAGGTAGTTCGGAAACTGGAGATGGGTAGAATCCGACGAGCGAGAGATTAGCGTCTCAGTCAAGAGTAAGGCAAGGGGACAAGCAGATTGAATAAAATGATGGACAGAATAAATATTCTGATTCAAACCGCGAATTTTGCTGAGAGCTAGAATTTTTTCTTGCTATGAATGAATGAATGAATTCCATAAGTTCTTTGGTGAAACCAGCAACCTAACCCTTGTGACTTGGAGTGGCGAACTACAGGGCTCTAATAAGAAAGGTGGTGGTACTACCGACGGCAGGACCGTCTACCCCCCGAAGTGTCTGTGTCTATTGCTGGAGGAACGGAAGAGCCGGAGTGTGCAAGGAGTCCTATCGTAACAAAGAAGACGAGATAGTTAAGGATACCTGTATTTGGGCTATCTTGGTTGCCGAAGATCCCGATGCGTTCCCTCTTCTAGTCCAAACCTCTTTTTGTCTGTTGCGAGATGCTTCCGACATATTCACCGTCTGTTCTTTGGTCTTTGGCTCTTAACTGGATGAACCCATCGGTTTGATATTCACATCGTTCTATTGCTCCAGCATCCGCCGCTATGCTCGCTCTCTTTTTAAAACGTTCGGTCCGGTATACGAAGGTGCTAGGTCGCATCCGTTGCCTTAGTGCCCTTGATTGATTCTGAAACTGGAATTCTTCGGCTCTAATGTGGTGTATGGTCCATTTCATCGTCTCTGGGATTTGCCAGCCTCCGGACCAACCTCACCAGGTCTGTTACGACTCCTAACTTCCACCAACTCTCCCGGCACGAACGGCCTCAATTTTTGTGGCTGATTCTGTCTATCGTGCTTTGCCTTATGTCGACTCTAATTATCACTCGTTCGTTATACTGCCCATTTCTGTGGATGATGCAGCTCCCGGGGTGCCAGAGGTTTATCATTTTTCATTTTGAGCCACACGTCCAGTTGCGTTCTGGGTTCCTCCTTGAAAACCAGTTCAAGTGATGGTGTCCTCGTGTTTGCGCGATAACTGGACGTTATCTCCGACAGTCCTTCTTGCCAATCACTCCCTTGGTTGTTTAATCACTCTTTTATCGTACTGTTGAATTTTTCTCTCATTTCGTTCGCTTGCAGATGGTAAGGCGATGTATTCGTCGGATTCCCCACTATTCCAACATGTCCTGGAGTTTCTTCGATTTGATGCAAGGACCGCAGTCGGTAATGATCGTCTCGGGTACACCAGATCGCACCGCCACACTACGTTTGTGATAGCTTCCTTGATCGAAGTAGGTGCTACCTGTACCGTGTCGGGAAATGCAAATTTCCACTTACCTCCATATATATATATATATATATATATATATATATATATATATATATATATATATATATATATAATGGTCACTAGAATCTAATTTGAATCGTCTGGAGCGTGAATGGATACTTTTCATTGAAGAGCCCACAAATGAATCACAACTGTGATTTCTCATAGTTATTCGTATCTGGGTCACTGCTAACCCAACGAATAACAAGGCTGCATGTGCAAGCGCTCATATTGATAGTAAGCAGTATGTTTACGTGTGGACAAAATTTCCCCGGAAGCATACGACCAGTTTCGCGGTTGTTGCCGCTCATCAGGTATGCGTACCCGGTACTCTTCTGCCCACTCGTCTTCATACTTGTACACTCTGTGGGCAGAAGAGTACCGGGTACGCATACCTGATGAGCGGCAACAACTGCGAAACTGGGGGAAATTTTGTCCACACGTTAACATACTACTTACTATCAACATGAGCGCTTGCACATGCAGCCTCGTTATTCGTTGGGTTAGCAGTAACCCAGATACGAATAACTATGAGAAATCACAGTTGTGATTCATTTGTGGGCTCTTCAATGAAGAGTATCCATTCACTTTCCAGACGATTCAAATTAGATTCTAGTGAATATATATATATATATATATATATTGCACCAGCTTGAGAACAAGCGTAATGCCAACGCAAGAGCAGGAAAAAATACAAGGTCGGGGTAATCAAGAATTAATATTAAGATTACAACAAACGTTTTAAAAAATATTTCCACCGTACACGTTTCGTAAGTTTCTTTTGTCTGTTTTTCAGTTGTTTAGGGGGAACGTAAAGTCAACAGATAGCATTCGCGCCACTGTCCCGCTGCCTCGCGGGCTAAGCTTTGGATAGCCAAAGGCTCCGGTTGTGGAACCCTCAGAAAACCACATGCTTTGTCCTGGACAACCTAGCAGTACTACGCCCACAAACGGAACCATGGACTCCAACACAAATTTTCTTTCATCTCACGCACTCACGCTCCTTCGCCACGGCAAGATCATATGCTTATCCACCACTACACTCGGAACTTATCCATCCTCCTCGCACGTCTCCAGTTATTTTATGTGCCAGCCACGTCACTTCACTGCAGCAAAGCTGCCTCACTACTGGTGCTGGCTGTGACCAGACTTCCGCCAGAACCGTCTATCCTGCGACTATTAGAAAAAATCACACCACGGAGCCCACCTTTCTTCAACCTCGCCTACGATTCACATTGGCCAATTTTAACGTACGGACGCCTATGCAAATCGGACAACAGGCGAGTCTAGCTCGCACACTGTAACCGATCTTGATTGACATCTGCTGCATCTCAGCGACAAGACTGCAAGACGCAAGCTAAACGATCAGACTAACGTCCCTAGCTAATCCCAGCACCAAGTTTCATCTACGCCTATCTGAAGACCCGGACGTTACAGCAGTCCGGAGGTAGACAAAGATGAAGTCTCCCAACAGCTTCATATGCTTCTGCCCACAGCGCGCCGGACAGATATCGTGATCCTCTCCGGAGATCTTAACGCGCGCGTCGGCCGTTGGGAGTGAGTGAACGTCACCTAGGAGGACAGTTTGGGCTCAACTTCAGCCGTACGGACAATAGGGATAAATTGCTGACAATATGTGCTAATCACCGGCTTTTTCTAACAAGCACAAACTTTCTCAACTCCAAACGACGTACCGCCACATCGAGTCCCGCTTCCTCAGCACAGGATTGGTATCAAATCGATCACGTGGCGGTTGGCTACCGTTGGCACGGCAGCGTATCAAATTGTCGCTCTAACTGGTCAACCTACCTCGATTCTGCTCACGCACTAGTCTGCGCTACAATATACTGGCGATTTGGGAGCTCGATGAATTCGAACCGTGCTTGCCTAAATATCGACAAGCTGAACGACCCTCTAGTGCTAGAAGGTTTCCAGACTACGCTGGCTCAGGCACTAGAATCCACCGCTCCACCTGATGTCAGTGAGCACTGGGAGTGACTGAAAGAAGCTTTACTGAATGCCAGATTGACCAGTTCTGGTACGGTCCGCCACACCCGGAGAAGTTGGTTTTCTTCGAACTCCTTGTTATAACTTGAGAGCGGCTGACATATCTGTTATGTGCCTAATCTACAGCCATATTCGAGAGTAGACGGAAAACGAAAGAGGTGCACAATTCAGGATTTATTCAACATACAATACACTTATGAGAACTGAAAAGCGAAGACAAATAGTCGTATAACAGAAACGATAAACAGTATGTCATTCTCCCCGTTGTGATTTTGAGCTTGTATTGGGGTAAGCGATGTGTAAAAAAGGATAACAAATGTATAATATCGTTAAGCTTCTCGATTTCTTAGGAAATAAGAGTAAACACGGTCCTGCTGTCGAATGAGTGTGTCAAGATTGTGTACTTTGCCGTTTGTGTCAGAGCAGTGGTTGGGGGTAGGCTGAATGTCAGGCGTTTCAAAATTGAGTTCCATTCGACTGTTGGTGGTAACTAAGTCTGTGTTATTTCACATTCGGTTGTCATGTTTTCATTATGGTTGTCAGTTGTCTAACGAGTTAGTTGGCAGACTGGAACGGTGTCCTCTTTCCCATCACGAAATCGGACATGGGCGTAGTGCGGATTACAATGTAAGAGCTCTACCTCCTCCACAAAAGCGTCGTACTTTATCATTCTGCGGTCCTACGACGTCCGGACCCCGAGATCTCAAGACAGTGCCTCGTTCCTGTCCCATGTCGAGGATGGCACTGTCGCCTCGGAGGACAGCTGGAAACATGGGTCAGTACCATCAAATCGGACGTTGAGGGATTAGGACTCCGGGCTGTCTACGGCGCTCGCAACTAGAAGTAGAACTGGATTTCTCTGTCTTCAGGTCTCGCATCCGATCGCCGCTCATGGGCTGGTGCCATTCGGGACATACATGAAGCCGGTTCGTCCTCTCGCAGGAACTCGTTGCATAAAAGTAAGTAAGTAAGTTTGTGATTGTCGCTAGTGGCTACGAACACTTGAGCCCGGCAGGGGGAGTTAGAGGGCTGAATGATCCCATCGAAAAGAGTCTGTTTACTTTCCCGAGTATAAATATGCCATCTTCTCGGCGGTGTCGTCGGGATTTCGTAGTTATAGATTTGCATTCGGGAAATAAGTTCTGGAAAATTGGTCAAGCTGTAACGGAAGTTAGTTTCAACAGACAAACAGTGAGCGGGTGTTCCTGTCCACCAAATGAGATGTTGACACTCTCATAGAGTCTAAGGAAATCGTGTCCAAGTAATACATCTATTCACAGATTACTCAAAGTTGATACTCTGAACTGGTCATAGATGCGATCTCTGAACTTGATTGAGAGAAGGCAGTAACCTTTCGTGTTACTGGATAGAACACTAGAAGCCATCGTTATGATTTCTCGAGAAGGATATGTCCTACATTTATTGACATATACCAGGCCCTCTAAGACAGCTAACCAAACTGCCAGTATCTATAAGAGCACTTCAGGAGATACCATCTTCTTTAAGGTCCACGATGGACTTATAAAGATATTCCGGCGTGAAAGCGGTACAGACAGCGGATATGAAGAGCAGATAGGAGATGTTACCTTGGTCTGGGTTTTGGATAGACCGATCTGTTGAAAGTGACCTTTCTTTTCACACACCTTATATACAGCATCTCTAGCTGGGCATTTGGATCTGCGATGTTTGTCATAACTGCAGAAAAAGCATTTATGGTGAGTTATGGTCGCAGAGAGAGAAATATCAGAGATTTCAGACGTAACTGTGAGAGTCGGAATGACTTGAATCGCCACAGAAAGCGATAAAACGAGGCAGTTTGATAATACTGTTCTTTGGCCATTTCCAACGCCCTGGCTCGCTCGTAAGCCGTCTGGAAATTCAAAGAGCTGTTTTTCAGAAGGCGTTGCCTGATATGGTTCGATTGGATACTGGTGATGAAAGCATCGCGAATGGCATCGTCGCGGTTTTCTTCGACAGTCGTTGATCTGAAGTTGCAGTCTCTCGCCAATGACCTCAGCTTCTGAGCAAACTGATCTAGAGACCGTCCATTCTCTTGTTTCGCAGTTGCAAGAATATGGCGAGCGAAGATCTTGTTTTTTTGGGCGAATGTAGAGACCAGTGAGTACTTCGATGGCCTTGTCATAAGTTTCGCAATCTACAATATGTTCATATATTGTGGGAGGAATGTACGATATTGGCAGATCCAACTTGTCAGGGTTCACGGATTCAACCACCTTCAGAAGACTGCGGAATGTTCGACACCAATGACTCCTTGCTTGGCTGCGTCTGGTGCACTTGGTTCTGCGTCGAACCGTTCCAAACGAAGTATACGTTCCATCGCAGCGGTTTGTATGTTGAACAAATGATTGTGTGCAAACTACAGCCAGATTCGACAGTAGACGGGATGTAAGCAGCTTCTGCCTCTGGCAACTCCAGAAAGCTTTTTCAACTCATTCTCGCCACCAGACCGCAAAAAGAGGCGTTAGTGAGACATTCAGCGAAACCAATGAGACATCTATCAGTAACCTGTCTCGCAGAGAAAACCGCTGGGTAGAGCACTTTCACTCCCAATTTAACTGGCCACCGGCTGCTTCTACTCAGTTCAGTTTAAGTTTATATAACCACTAACCTTGGCTGCTTCTACTGCACCTAGCACTGCTACACTTTCCACGTGGCCTATTCCAGACGGTCGCTCAACGGGAGCGGAAATTCGTAAGGAAATACAAACACTCAAGCGCCACAAGGCACACGGATCAGATCGTATTCCTCCTGCGCCTTTCAAAGATGGTTCTGGTGAGAGATTTGAAAACCCTGTTCTCAAAGGTTTGGACGAAAGAAAAAGTTCTCCCATCCTAGAGTGAATTGACAATTGTATTCATCTTTAGAAATGGTTGCTGTACATTATGTTATAATCATCGTGGAATCAGCCCGATCTCTGTCGCTTCAAAACTTATGTCCAATATCCTCCACGGACTTTCTCTCTTGCTCAAGCTCCAGCGTCGTGAAGAACAAGCCAGGTTCCGCCCCGGCCGCGGCTGCACGGATCAAATTTGAACCCTTCGCCTTCCGCTTGAACATCGTCACGTTTATCAAAGACCAACTATCGTTGTGTTTCTGGACATTAGGACCGCCTTCGACTGTGTCGATAGAACTGCCCCATAGACTTGCCTGTCGAAGAATGGTATGCCTGAAAAGTACGTTTCCATCCTGAAAGCTCTATCGACAGACCTTGGACAGAGTAAGGGTCTATGGACAACTATCTCGTGCTTCATTACACTCATTACCAGCCGGGATAAACTGGCATGCATCAAAAAGGCGCAGAGACTCAGCAGAGATCCGGGTCAGGCCACAACTTACTATGTCAGCAAAATACAAAGCATTCTTAGTAAGTTACTAGAGCTGGTTGATGTTTTCTGATGGCGTTGATCTTAGCTTTTCAGCTAGAACATTTCGGAAAGTTGTGAGGCAGGGCGGATCAGACAGCATATCGCAATCTAACCGCTGCTGCATCCTGCGTTTGGAACGCCCACCGAAGCACATGGACAGCTGAGTGCAAACTGACGCGTGGTCGGAGTCAAGGGGAGTGCTCCAGTACGACCGGCAGTCTTGTATGTAGCCCCGCCATTTGTAGCTAGTTGCAACGTGGTCTATCTGAGTCTATTGTTGACTCAAAGAGGGCGGACGTCACGTGGCGTATATATATATATATATATATATATATATATATATATATATATATATATATATATCGTCGGACATTTGTTCGCTGGACGCTTGGTCGCCGGACGTTTGGTCGAATGAACATTTGGTCGCCAGACATTTGGGTTATTGGATTACACTATATTGACCTGAATCTGTCAAATGTCACACCCTCAGAAAGTAACAGAAACCCAGTCCCAAACCTTCTCCCCATCGGTTTTCAACCTTGAAATATATTAATTCCAAAATGTTACAGTCTTTATGATGTTCTCGTTATCACTCAAACCAATCTCAGTCTATCAAAAGTAGCACCCGATTGGCGAAGGCTGTTCTCATACGTGACTGGTCAAAGCAATTATTTTGAATCAAAATTATCTCACTTCATACAGCAAACGATCTTTGTCGCTCGAAGCACAGACTTACTGAAATATAAGACGGAATAAATAATTCAAGAAATGGAATGGAAGACTACAATTAAGCCCGGCTAGGCTCAACGGTGACAGGAAATAAAAGTAGAAGCCATATCATTGCTTGTACTGTACATTTATTGAATGAGAGACATACAACTGAGGCAAATATCTTCTCATTTATTACGAACAATCTGAAAAAATTCGCTCCAAGACTGTGCTGATTATTTTTGGGTTCCAGGAAAGCGAATCCCTAATAGTCCAATGGGCCTTTCACTGCACTCATGCGCAAGCATGTTATAAAAAACGAAACAAAACGTATGGCTCATCGACTCACCGATACACTCATAACCCCGACCAGCCAAAATAATGCTAACCATCAGGTTAGCATTGGGCAGCTAAAACTCGTCCGTTGACATCATAATTAACCCGAGGTGGCATATCGCATGTAGGCTTGGACAATGATGAAAAGGAATATACGAACAATGGTTCCTATAAGTTGCGAGCAATTGCACGCAAACAATGTACATGGCTGTACTCGGCGTACTGCTCAGCTAAACTGTGCAAACGTTCGTTGATAGGCACATTTGTTTTTCGACGGTCTCATAAGTATAATGGATGATAGTTGTCCCATCCTTAGTTCCTTTTTTGCTTGTTCTTCCCTGAGTTTTCCCACAAGACGACACAGCGTGGGGTGCTTCATTGACATTCTTTTTTCAAAGCCCCTATGCCAACCCTCAATCGAGTTTGTTGTTCTTGGGACCCCATGTAACAAGTACTCACGCACATTCCACAACCTCGGCTCGTATTTTGATCTTCGTCTATTTCCACTGTCGATTTTTGCAATCCAAGTAAGCTCAAAGTAAAAAAGGAGGCCTGAAATAACGTCCTAAGTTTCACGCTCGAGGTTTGATAGTAAATCACTTAGACAGACAGACACTTCGCCCACTGGAACGAATGCCAAGGTCTGAAATGATTTCACGATGATAGCATTGGTTTCCCTGTTGTACCAACTTTGCAATCCCAACGATTGTATTTTCCACGAAAGGCATTGTCCAAATGAAAGGAACATCCATACCTGTTAGTGCTTCGAAAGTTCCTTTCAATACTGCTGATAGCAGCTTTCTAGTAGTCAGTTGTTATGGAAACAGCGATCAGTTGTGGTCCTACTTCTTTGAGCGTCTCAAAAATCACATCATACGTAGCTTGTGATCTGCTACTGCAAATACAATAAACCAGCGGAACCGTGTCCTCATCATCGTCATCATCGAACAGCGTTAAACAGTAGGACAAGCCCCACTGACCACTGCCTTTCTCACCATTTTGCACGTTGAATTAGAAGGTATAAATATACAAGATGGACAGGGAGTGGGCCTACACGTGTGGGAAAAGGAAAGAATGCCCTAACAGCCAACACACGGAATACACAGTCTTACTGTACAAACGCACATCGACCAGTCATTCTGACTTGGCAGAGAGTGACAACACGATCGCCACTGTTCGCGATTTGCTGCGATATCCTTCAGTGTATTCAGCCAACTGGTTGATGGGTCTTTTGGACCCCAACCACGAACCGTGTGGTTCCCACTCAATAGGCGTGGATTGCATATAGCTGGTAGTTCAGTGGTGCCGGGTCAAGTGTTCCGTCGTACTGCTAGTGGATAACCTTTCAGTAGCTGCAAATTGTGGCTCGTGGCTAGAATAGTCAAATCAGAACTATTGTGAAGGACGAAATTTTCTCCACGAATAGTTTTCATTAGAGATTCTTATAATGAATCGGCATCCGGAACCATGCGTTTCCTTCTGATCATTCGTGACAGCGTTTCTTTCTTCGACAAACCGCCTGCAGCGTCAACGGAAAAATCACGTACAATTCTGTATCAAACGTGAAGTCGCTTCCTCTGACGGTTACGCCACGTGTTTGATGTGCTGCATTCTCTTCTGTGCTATGTTACGCGCAGCATCAGGAGGATGTGAGTGGTTGATGCTGCGTAGAACCGTGTGGTTATGTGTTTTCAGCCTTCTACCACATCGATCACGTTTTTCACATTTCCAGTAGGTAACGTCGCTGTTCTTTTTGTCCACCGTATGAGAGTTGCCTTGGTAGAGTAACTGCTGTCCGCCTCTACTAGAAACCGTAAAGTCCATTATATGCAACGTATCATATACGAACTCTCAGGCTTACCTTAAGAGGACGACCAAACGCTGCCGATCACGGGAATTTGAACTTGTGATTGACCGTGATTCGCTCATCGATCGATAACGCAGCCCACATGCGACTTGGGCGAACAGGACGATTACTTACTTGCCCAATGGCTGTGGCCGGTATCCGTCACCTAGCCGATAGGTGTTTTCTCTAGACTTAGACTTGCAAATCAGGGCCGCTGGAATGTTCATTGAAGGCAGTCGATGGTTAAGACAACGCCAGTGATGAATCCTGTTTTGCCTGCCGCATGTAATCGTAAAGGTGAATCATTTTGTTCACATACTGAGGTAGTCAAGTAAATCAGGTGTCTATCATCTCAAAAAGGACAAAGGCTTGAATCACAGATTCACCGGAGACTGTCGTGTTAGAAGGCACTTGGCCATTTCAGCTGACCTTGGTTTCAAGCCTTCGGCCTGAGGAGTTTCGGTGTGAAGCTGTTGCAAGATCACAACGGCCAAAAAAAATTGACTTTGATGCTTTTGCATAACACCATAGTACAAGCCTTTTCGCTTACCGATTCGTGATCAATGTATACCTTTATTGCTCTGGGTTACCAGGTGTTAACTATAAATCCCGAGAATGGCCAAGAAAACGGACTACGCCTAATCCACTTTCTGAGGGTGCGACATTTAAGAGACTTAAGTGAATATAGTGTAATTCAGTCATCGAGATGTCTAGTGACCAAATGTCTGGACACTTATATATATATATATATATATATATATATATATATATATATATATATATATATATATATATATATAATATTCCACATCCGCCTAATTTCAGACTGTGTGCCAAACAAAACATGGTACAGTCGGTGGGCGCAATACTGCCGATTTGCCCAAGCCAACGCAGGTAGTTTCCTTAGGGGTCCACAAACGAAGCCTTTAACTATCCAATGCCCAACCCGCAAGGCAGCGGGCGAAACGTGGGGTCCGTAACTCACTGGGAGCCGGTGACTGAATACTAAGTTCATACACCCTTCTGATGAGGCCAAACATCCTGGGTGCCCAGTACATCCGTCTGCCACGGATGCCGGTGAGCAGTGTCGTACGCTTCATACGCCACCCATGGTTGGTTTGGAATCAGAGTTTAGCCATCTTCCCAAGATTGATTATTAGTGAGTCAACCCGGTGGAGAGCGTCATTCGTTCGCCTTCATCCCCACACTTTTGTGAATACACCTCCGCCACGAGAAGGCAGTGAGTAGGGCTTCCTCAGCAGAAGCTATATGAGATGCGTGGTCATTTGGGAGCATTTCGAGAGGCGTTCAGGGCGAGTAGCCAACTCGAAGCCTGAAACACCCACCACCGAAGAAGTTCTGTAAGAGGCTACATTGTTTCGGCACAGCGGGGGATTAAACAAACCAGAGAATTAGCGAGGCACGGGATAGTCGCAAGTTTCTGCCACCTTGGCCCATTAGAGGTCGTATCCCTGAGGCCTAGGAATGTAATAGCGGACTTGCCCAGTTTGCATTTACAAGGGTTTATGGTTACACCGTACTTGCTGGGATGTTGGAAGAGGGTGTGCAAGCGTGCTATGTGCTCCTCTTCCGAAGCTACTGCAACCAAAATGTCATCTAAGTATACGTGAACATTTTTCAAACCGTGTGTTGCTTCATGCATGAACCTTTACAAGGTTTGGGCTGCTTTGCTGAGCCCAAACGGCGTGCGCAAAAGCCCGCATTGTCCGAATGGTGTTGTGACAGTGGTTTTAGGAATGTCGACCTCTCCCACCAGGATTTGGTGGTAGGCTCTAACTAGATCGATGCGGCCGTGAAGGGAACAACTACGTAGGCAAGAAGTTAGATCTTGAATGTGTATAATGGGGTATTCATCTGGGATCGTAGCTGGAATAAGTGCCCTACAGTCACCACAGGGTTGGATGTACAGGTTTTTCAACGTTTCGATGGTGGAATTGAAGGCTGCACATTCGGCGATGCATTTTGTACACAGTAGGAGAAACCAGATTAGTCACAATTTCGAGTTTATCTAGATCTTTTATGCTCACCAGTTAATTGTCGCGAGTTTTTTCGCAACCTGTCAGTTCTACATATAGCTGAAAATAAAGTTGGGTAATAGTTAGAATATGTCGAAAACGAACAACAGACAGTTGCGAGGTTGATAGTTGAATGAACTGAACTGATCTGTGCAGAAAGAGTGCAGGGCTATTGGTCGTTCACGGTTATATAGTCCCAAAAGACTGCTGACTAACTAAGTGGGTGCGGCCAGCCACCGCAGTTTCACGAGTGCTTTTTTCTTTTGGTTGTTAGGGCGAACTGCTGGGGAGTTTCAGGTTCCCGTATAACAGTACAACAAACTTTCTTGCAACCTTAAGAGGATCAGGCCTGCGTGCTTCTTACTGGAGATTAAGCATCTACGTTTCCGTACGTTAGGTTGCGGTTCAGAGTCGTGTGTTTTACGCATATAATTCATGAATGGTTCACCAACTGTTTTGTGGTTATCTATAAGCAAAGATATCATTGGTAAGTAGTTAAATGTATAACCACTTGAATTTGCTTGATCCAAATCTTGAAGTATGTGAAATTACGAAAAAGTGGACAGCATTGCACATTTCTAATATTGGATTCATTCTGTGTGGCACCACGCCTCTGTACTATGTACTGAGATATTGGAATATATATATATATATACATACCTGATGAGCGGCAACAACCGCGAAACCGGTCGTGTGCTTCCGGGGAAATTTTGTCCAAACGTTAACATACTACTTACTATGAATATATATATAATATTCAACGCTGCAGATAACCCGATACAAAGCACATAGGTGTGGTGCCATGAAAAACATGAAACAGAAAAATGAATGATGAGTCAAAGAGGAAACCTCTCTCTCGATCTTGAGCCAAATCCGACAAGGTTTTTAATCAGCTGTGTAGTGGATCTCGAGGTCCACAGCTGTGTAAGTGTGAGGAACCGACAGAAGTAATTATTGACATCACTTTGATACACCGGTGTCACGTGATAAATTGCCTCCACGTTGTCGTTTCCAGCCGGTCTTAGGCTCGGCGAACGAAGCACGACAGGGAGGTCGATGGGATGGCATACGTAGCACCTGCCCTAGCCGACAAAGCCCTTTGAGTGATATTGTAGCTCTAATTCGGTGTGCGGTGCGCCCCGGTTTTGTAGATGCGCATTCGAATTGTGGAACTGCTTTCTCACTGTTTGTAATAGCGAAAGGTTCAGCCGTATCGTCCGAGACGGGAAGCAAGAAGATAGGAGGCCCAGGTATTAGGCTTTATTCGACAAATAAATGCGGCATGAGGTTTGAAATTGATTGAGCATGTGGTGAAATTATGGAATGGAAGAGGTGTATTAGATGCACGATTGACAAGGGGAGGAGTAATATGCCCCATTCGTCCCCAGCTAGTTTTTTACCAATGTAATTAAAATCACAATACATGAGGAACAATTTGTTTAAGCTTCACGATTACGAAGATTGTAAGGGCGAATTCTTCGTTGCTGTTCGTACAAAGATAAAATCCGTGCTAGTATCTATTATGAATGATAATACCTGGGTGGATTTGTTTGCGTGTTTACATCGGGCGTGTTGTTAGTGGGGCTTCCATGTGAAATGAAAGGTGGGGTTTGTTGAGTGGGTGCTGGTGCTAGTTGATGAGTGAATACTGTTTTTTCACGGCCATCAGAACGTCGAACGCGAGCGCACTTGAGATTACAGTGGGTTAACTGCACGTCATCAGCAAGTGAGCCGTATTTGGATGTATTGACACTTTTGCGCAGGAATACCGGCCCGGGAGTGGACAACCAGTTTGGTAATGATACGCCGGAAGTCGATTAACGAAGGTATGAGAAAAGGCGCTCGTGTGGTGTAGCATTAGTGGCCGTGCATAATAAGGATCGAATACAATAAAGGGCATCGAGGAGGACGTTTTCTCGCCGGGAAACGGCCATATTTCTGAATTTGATGGCCAGGGTGATTGTTATCCATAGAGTACCGTTCAGTCTCTCCATTAGTCCATTGCCTTGAGGATTATAAGACGTAGTTTTGCTGGTCGCTATGCAATCGTTGTGAGGAAAATTACTTAAGTCCTTTCACATGAATGATGTGATGGCATGCCGAACAATGAAAACGGTTGATAGAAACAGTTAATAACAACAAGTGTGAATTTGTTCAGACAAGCAAATGCGAAAGAAGAGCAGGAATACTTATCAATAATTGTGAGAAGATACCTGTTATGTGAAACTGAGGGAAGTGGACCTTTGAAATCCGTGGTGGGTGTTTCAAAAGGCTTTGTGACATTGTTTACCCGTCATAGTAGTAGCTTGAGGAAATGGGGTTTGAATTCCGTGCATATTCGACAGTTGGAGATTGCTGTTTTGATTTCATCTATGGAGAACGGCAAGTTTCTTGAGCGAGAAAAGTGGAGCATTCTAGTGACGCCGGGATGGCATAGGGAACAATGGAGCTCGCGCAGGTTAGGGGCTGTCGGTCTTCTGTCCCCTGCTAGAGGATAAATCGACTTCATGAATGTCTCGGAAATTATTCATAGAGATTCTCGGGAATATAGTACGAGGCAGTGTCTCCAGCACCGTTCGGGACTGTTTTACCACTCGATCGCTCAGACCGGAGTAGGAAGTAAGTTGACGGCACCTCATTCGGCCTTTTTGTTCGAGGATGCACCTCTAGCCTTTGCACAATCAATCGCAGCCCTCAAGGCAGCAGGGTTGTTCCAGATGAGCCAGTGGTCCGTTGTGCGGTCCATTCGCTTCCGAAATACCGGGTCTGGTAGGTCGGGCAGTTTTCCTTTGTAATCATTGGGTCTGTATATCTCGTCCGCCCATTCAGGAATATGACTTTGCGTTCCGCTCACCGTGTCGCTGAGATTTTGTAACCTCGGTTACCCTCAACTTGGTTTAGCCCGCCTGTCTAGCGGTTTACCGTGGTGTGGCCGCTGATCTGTGCTTTAGATTTGTGAAGCCATTGGTGAGAGCAGGGTAAATGATGGATACCAATGAGATAGAGGATGCCCCAAGGGGCACGACATCCCACCAAATCAGGTGCTACTTCTTTCAGACACTCCATACACCCCCGTCAATGACGCAGTGCAATTTAGATGGTGCGAAGCGTCCGCTGTCACGTTCTGTTTTCCCCGACGATACTGTTTGTTGAAACGGAAGCTTAAAAGTTCGTTTATCCAACGCTTAATTTTGTCGTTTTTAATCTTGCTTCGGTGTGATATGTCAAACATGAATGCGACAAATCTTCGATCCTTAAGGAGCGGTAATCGAGTTCATACTGGATAATGTCTCCATTTCCTAATGGCTTACACGACGGCACAAGCTTCCTCTTCCACTGCAAGGTAATGTCATTCATGGTCTGTTAGAGTCCTGGAAAGAAAATGCTACCAGGCGTCCATTCTGAGTTGGATTGGCGGCAAGAGCAACATCTGACGCGTCCGTTTCTACGACGAAAGGAAGAGCATTATCGATTGTACCGATCATGGAATTTCCGATTTCTCTCTTTGGACCCTCAAAAGAAATGCAAACAACCAGCAGATGAAAACTATTGTTATTGGTGCGGGTTACGATTCACTGATACTATTTGTTTAATAAATTTTTGTAGCACGCGGCTGAGCCGTAGCGTCCAACAGAGAAAGTAAGCAGATGGGCGGCCTAGGTATTAGGCTTTATTCGACAAATAAATGCGGCATAAGAGTTGAAATTGATAGAGCATGTGGTGAAATTATGAAGCAGAAAAAGCGTAATAGACCGACAACTTACAAGACAAGGATGAATATAGCACATTGTTGCCACCAAACTTGCAAGATACTCCTCAGGCATCGACGATCGAACACGGACAGCCGGTCGACATTGGCCGCTCGAACAGGCTAGGTTTCACAAGTGTATAGAAACACACTACGCACAGCAGCGTTGTACACTCTACCTTTAAATCGGAGAAAAATGTCACGCCGTCTCCACTGGTGACGCAAATTCCAGAACGCCTCATGTACCTTCGCTATTCGGTTGTCAACATCGTCTTTAATTCGTCCATCGACAGTTATACAGCTTCCCAAGTAGACACACTTCAACAATTTCCAATCTAGCAGTAGCGGGGGTGCGTGCGGACATGGACTTCTGCCAGTCTTGCAGGTGAACTTTACTCTTGGAGAGTGAAAAGCTCATTCCGAGGTTGTTGTGGTATATTGCTCCTTGTCTCGTCAGTTGTGTAATTGATACGCCTTTTCCGAGTCGTATATATATATATATATATATATATATATATATATATATATATATATATATATATAATATCTGCAATTGAGTAGTAGGAGATTAGACTTGTATAATATGGTTCATCATGCAGCTTGAACGCTCAACTCACCATTGAAAACCATGGAAGCACTGTACGGCTGTTGCATCCTTGTTGGGAATCATCAGCAGTGCACATCCACCAAGCCCCCACGGGGGACTCGAACTCGGGATGAACGATTGTGAATCGAACACCTTAACCACAAGGCTCTCAAGGCTTTGTTGAACATCTACACTACATGATATAGCACCCTTCCTCACCGGCTTTGAACGGTAACAATCCGCTTCCCGCATGGTTTTCAATGGTGATTTGAGCGTCCAGTCTGCATGATGAATCATACACAATATCCTTGACAACAATGAAACGACTATAAAATGGTTCCATGAACGTTGGTGTTCAAATGGTGAGCTTTTAACCCTTCTGTTCCGGGTTCGAATTCTGCCGCCACCGGTTACCCTCCGCAATCGGCGGCTTCTAATTGAACGTGACTTCCTTCCTGTTATACGGTACCATCATTTTATAGTGAAAAAGATGCGTGTAAATAAAATGTAATAAAAGAAGAGGAAGACAGTATTTCAGTAGTGGTTGATGCATTGTGCAAGTATTCAAATTTATCAACCAGCATTTTCATCATTTTGCAGCACCCTTCGTGGAACTTCTAATCATGGCTGAGGTTGTACAATTCGCATATGACTATGCCATTCCTACTGTCACATCAACTCTACTTCATCCACTTGTGTACGCCAGAACCATGATGATGGTATGTCCACAGTTTTCTTATGTTCTCACGTAATTTCATTCCCCCCGGGGGCCTAACTTAATTTTACAGCTCGGCTATGAACCAGAACCTCCTGTGCTCCGGCCTGTTCTGTACACACTAGTAAATAAAAATTATCGGCGACTTGTCTATCCGAACATATTCAGCTATCGTAAGTTCTCGCCATTCTAATCCATGTAAATTCTGTCGTTCCTCAGTAAGTCGTTTGCGTGAAGATGTTGGCTTGTTCTGTCTATTCACTACTGGACTGCCGGCCAGTATTGTTGGTGCGTATATCAAGTCGTATTCAACGGAACGTGTAATGGAAGTACGTTTTCCCGTTGCGTGTTTATAAAACTTGGAATTTGGGAGAATCTGATTCTTGCTAACCATTTTCAGGCTGTTCCTCGAAATCTATTGTTTTAATTCGTTTGGCGTTTTGTCTACGCTTGCACATGCGGTGCAGTGGGTCGGGCGTACTCCATTGTCTTAACAACCCACTTCACTATAAGGGGTAACCGGCAACATTGAAATAGAGAGGCATGTAAGGTTAGGCGTATTAGAAAGCCGCGCGACAGCAAGCTACTGTTTAACATCAGTGTGACCGGCGGTGACGGATTTCGAACCTCATACCGAGTTATTGGTAGTGCATTTTGTCCCCGACGACCACCGATCGGCGAATCAGTCACGCTACAACTGTGATCGGTGCCCTACTTTTTCAGTAATTCTTGCCCAATCGGCCAAGCAATGCTTTCTTACTGTTTCGCGTTGAAGTGTATATATGTATTCAGGATAACACGTCTCATCCGGTTACTGGAAACTAAGCAATGCGAGCTTTATCATCTTGGAGATTATCGTTTCTTTGCGTTTGACCTGAAGTATGCCAAGTTCATATGCCGCATCTTCGTGTGACATGCTGATGCCGCTTGGATGCTACACATCTCGTTTTAGTCGTTTTTTATTCCACGCTTTCGCATGAGCATAGGAGAAGCAGGCTTCACCGATATGGTCCCTAAGGTCCACTGCACCGTTAGGGACACTGGGGAACCTACCCGCGTGCGGGTAGCAAGCCATCCATGTAAATCATCATCATCACCATCATCAACGTCGTCGTCGTACAGCGTTAAACAGTAGAGCAAGCCCCACTGACCACCGCCTTTCTCACCATGTTGCACATAAAATTAGAAAGTATGAACATAAAAGACGGACAGAGAGTGGACCTACAGGGGTGGGAAAGGGGAAGAACGCCCTGATAGCCAACACACGGAATACACAGTCTTACTGTACAAACGCACATCGACCAATCATTCTGACTTGGTAGAGAGTGACAACACGATCGCCACTGTTCGCGATTCGCTGCGATATCCTTCAGTGTATTCAGCCAACTGGTTGACGGATCTTTTGGACCCCGAAGACGTGAAACACTTTCTCTAAGTCCGATGTACATTTCCTCATTCCTCGCTGCCACGTCATCTGTTGACCTCCACGCGGTTTTTCCACTCCACAGGAGGAACGAAGAATAGGACACGGTATGGTGGACGTGTGTTTGCCATACGTAACACGTGTCCCAACCAACGAAATCCACTAAGCTGGATACGTTGTGATAGAACATCATCTGAACTGGTACCCAATACTATTTCTAACCTCAGTATTGTTTACTCGGTATTTCCATCCACTCTCAGCCATACTACGCAAACATCGATGGCCAAAAACTTCAAGACGACAAATGTTTTCCGCATGCAGACCCCAAGTCTCGCAATCATACAACAAAATTGAACGTACTGCAGCACAGTATACACGACCTTCAAACTTCAGTGAAATATCAGGTCGGCGCCACAAGTGCTTCAGTCCAGCGTAAACCGCTCGAGCCTTGGATATACGCGTACTCACCTCTACTACTATGCCGTCATCCGTTGTCACACTGCCGAGGTAGGTGAAGCGATCGACGATTGCCAGCACCTCTACATGGAGTATCGAGCTTGGAATCGTTGGCGTCCAGTCTCGCAACATCACTTTACACTTTGGAGGTGCAAAGTGCATGCTGAATGGAGCTACAGTTCTTACGAGTCTATCTAGTACACGCTGAGCATGTTCCGTGGACTCGAACAAGCAGACAGCGTTCTCCGCGTAATCTAGGTCACATAGGTTTTCACTATTTGCTAGTTCGACACCTACATCCTGGAAATTTTGCAGCGCACTCTCCATTATTTTGTCCATGTCGAAGTTGAACAGGAATGGAAACATGGGACATCCTTGTCGAACACCACTGGTCGTTTCGAACCGACTGGATAGTTCATTATAAACTCTTACGCGGCCAGAAGTATGAGAATACAATAATCTGAGTAGGTTCACGAACTTCTGGGGCATACCTTTTCGCTGAAGAACACTGAAAAGCGCTGTTCGATCAACGGAATCAAAGGCACCTTTCAAGTTTGAGAAAACCATTGTGGTCGGTCGGCGGTATGTGTGTGTGTGTGTGACGCGTTTCAAGTAGTCGGCGGAGAGTAAAAATCTTGTCGATGCATCCCTGAATTGGGTGGAATCCAGCCTGTTGTTCGCGGGTGTTCCTCTCGCGAGCGGGCGTAAGACCGTGGAGCAAAATAAAGGCTAATACCTTGGTGACTATCGGAATCAAGCTGATCCCACGATGGCTACTACAGTCATTGCATATTCCTTTCTTGTAGGTGGGTACCAATCAATGACTCGCTCTATAATAGCGGAATACGCTCCACGTTCGAAATGTCACGCAGCAAGTTGGTAAGTGATTTTCTGAATGCACGACCTCCTTTCTGCATAGAACTGGAGAGAGTCCATCGGTATCGGCCACTTTCCCTCGTTTTAGTGATCGAATGCATGACTCCACTTCCACTTCCGATGGGGGTTCAAGTGATACTCCCCAAGGAATCGCCGTTGTTGACGTCGGAGTAACTGCATTAGCGCGCAGCCAACTTAACTGCTCCTCGAAGTATTCGTCTCAGTGGTCCAGCCTTTGCTCTTTGTCATGAATGGGTTCTCTGTTTCCATCGCATATCGTTTCACTGACCGGGGTTCGCTGTCCACCGGTGTCGCAAATAAGTGCGATCAGTCTTTGACTGTTACCTGAAGCAGCTACTGCTTCCATTTCTTCGGCTACCTTGACCCACCGGTTTTCGCGATCATTCTTAGGGCTTTTCGTAACTTGCTTTTAAAGATTTCTTATTTTATTCATCTCACAGTTCGATAGCAGACGTTTTTGCTCCATTAAACTGACCGACTCTTGTAAACTCCAGTGTGTTTGATGGACATGGGATCTAGAATCTGTTATGATCGACAGAAAACGAATGATAACAGTAGTCTTAAAACGGTACCCGAAGTAAGGTTGTAGTCAACTTGGAACAAGGCCATACCTAAAATATGAATAGGCAAGAGTTATAGAGCGGTAACATGGGAGAGCACAAGCAATGACAAAACTGTTTAATCAAGGAAGATTTTTAGTTATCACAGAACCACAAGTGGAACCTGTAGCCACGTGCATTACCTGCCGGATATGGGCCCAATGCACATCTGCATAACTGTTCGTCGTTGATCCTAGCTCATGTGCTAATTTCTGTTCCAAATGGGTGCGAACTTCTGGATCGGATAAACGTTGAAAAACTAGCCGGGTTTGCGGTTTACGTCAATGACCATTGAGCTGGAGCGATAATCGCAATAAAACTAATGCGTGGTCCGACTCTACCTACGTAGGCCAAAAAGACCTACAGTTGTGAACAGTACTGCGATATGATCAATCTGTACGCTGAGTGGGTAAGGCACAACGCCCACCTAAACAGGCTTCTGACACACTAACTTTGCCAACTTGTGCATTAAAATCACCAGCTAGCACTACAATGTCCGAACCTTTGCTTCTGCGAACGAGAGTGGTGAGTTCATCATAGAACTCATCATTCTGCATATCAGAGCTGCAGTTGGTTTGGGGCGTATGCCGAGATCACAAACAAGTTGCGCTTAACACTACTATCCTTTGGAACGCCAACTGACCCCTGGAGTGTTATAGCACACAAACGACTGTTATCAGGGACCCAGTCTAAAAGATCAGTTTCAGCCTTGTCAGTTAAGACTATTCATATACCACGCTGACCCGCAGCTCTAGCTGCTTCGTCTCCTGAAGTGCGCAAGAAATACCTCGATGAGGAGCAGCCAGTTGAATCATTTCTGGAATCCTGGATACGCGTTTCACTGACGTAGCAGAAATCAATCTTCAGAGAGTCTATTATGAGGGCTAGGCATGCCTGCTGACCGGCCTGCATGAGTGTACGCACGTTGAAGGAGCCGAAATTCAGAGGCTGACGAGGCTTGAGAAAATGTTAGTTACCGGACAGGATTATTCTCGACACTATTTGACAATGAACCGTTGCGAGTATCGACCGTGTTATCAGTGGGTGCATTATGCGTGGATAGAGGGGCAAAGAGAGGTGGTTGGGGACAGAAGACAAAGGTTGAATAAAAAAGAGGGAACTCTGAGCAACAGCCCACTTATCACTACCCACCCCGCTCGATGCAATGGGCAGCGCGGTCCTGATTATCCTGTGCGACGACCAATCCAGTATGGAATTCTTTGCATCAGTGCAGTTCACGAGATATGTTGGACGAGTACTACTAGGGTGTCCAGCTTCAAAGCAGGAGAACGAGTATAGTTCTCAACCAAAGCCATTAGTTCTAAAGAGAACCTGTCCGCAAGGCAGCAGGGTGGCTGAGTGGAAGCCCATTTACTTGGATCAATTATTCTCCCACTGATTTTACCGACTGAGTTGCCAGCTCAAATCGACCCCCAACCTGGAGGAGTAGGAAACTGGAATTTGTCTGGCCTCTACTCATTGACCTGTCAGGCAAGATTGTATCTCCGGCTTAAGGAAGGCATTCTGTATAGCTGTTTGGGTCATAGAGGCACGCAAGCCATCACACCACGTCAAGGTGCTGTCTCGTCGAGTAAAGTCTTCATTCCAACCTGCCGCACTGCTTATTTTAACCTTTCCTTCCCCCAGTGATTGCAAAAATTTGGAACATCCTACTGCTTTCTGTTTTTCTTCATGTGATCTTCACACTTTCAATCACAGAATCAACGATCCAATGTTTATATGACTGTTGCCGAACACTTTTCCTATTGTACGGTAGATCTCTTTACTATGGAGTTTATCCGTTCTGCTACAACTCATGTTTATCATGCAGAAATAAAAAATAATTGACTCTGATACTTGGACTGGTATTGAATTCCATAAGGTCCTTATGGGTCAGGAGCGGTAACGAGCCGGGTAGGTGACCGTGGAGTACTGCCTACCACCAAAGTGACCACCGATGGCGGGATTTGAACGTCTAATTTTCGACCTGATAACCTATCAGAATCACTCAACCAACACCAATCAACTGATTAGTTTATTTTTCGCCTGCAAATATGAAACACTCACGGCTGCATACTATTAAATAAGTTGCTTGTGTACGTTTTTCTTTATTCTTACTTGCCTTATAAATTCCTTTGTCATGGAATCTTTCGAAGTTCATGTACGGTGCGTCTCTCATGTGACACTCGGAAGAAAGCCGCTCACGGGTCGTAAACATGTCAGGTAAAGCGCATAGGACCGCGGTCGACTGAGACTAACCACAGGAACTCCAGTTCACTTGTCGCATAATGACTTGTCATTCTCAAACACCACGGAGCAGACAAGCTTTGATTGAAAACCAAGTGACTGAGCCAGCGCGCTTGTGTGTGTGTGTGCGTGCGTGCGTGCGTGTGTGTGTGTGTGTGCATGAGTCAGGACCAACAGAGATTCAGCGGAGCTAATTTTCGGTTTTCATAGTGCCGTTGATCGCAGATATATTAGTGGGACACTCGGTCAGTCACTCAACTATCCGTCAAATCTTGTCTGCTCCGTGGCCCTTGAGGCCGTCAAGTCTTTATGGAACAAATTAACTGAACTTCGACATCGCACGCAGTTGGGAACGTTATCTGTGATTTATCTCAATCGATCACGATCCTATGCACTTTACCTGACATGTTTACAACCTTTGAGTGGCTTGCCTTCGAGCGTCGCTTATGGAATGCACTGTATGTTCCGTAAATTCACTATTTATCGGGTGCATAGGGGCACTCAATGAATTGACTGGACGTAGACATAGACTAAGAATTATTCAGATGGACGATGTGACTCACGGTAGTTGGAAGACTTTTGTTGATGTTCTTGATAAACTCGCAGTCTGATCACCTGACATTCAATTTTTGCATCTTCATTCCAGAGATTTACCGGCTGTGCATTTAAAAAAACATTCTATGTGACCAATCAAGGTGTTCGAGTATTTTTGATCGAGGTGAGGTCATGAGTGTATCGGCGCGTGCTTGTGTAGTCATACTGTTTCTGTCCAGTACGCTCCCATGCCTATCGATTGCCCATTTTCTCACATTTACAGACTTCCAAACTGACCGCAGCTCGTGCCCTTGGAGTGACCGTCAGTTATCCATTCCAAGGTAACTTCTTCCTGTTCCGTACTCATTATTTTGATCACCATCCCCAGTGATCATGGTTCGTCAAATGGCCGAATTTCTCGGTACGGATGGCTCCTACAGGTAATGTGCTTGTTCTGCCATTTCTCTGACACGTTCCACGTTCCTCATCTTCGCCTTCGCTCGCACCAATAGCAATTTCCTCTTTGCGATCCCGCGTATCATCAAAGAGGAGGGCATACTCAGTTTGTTCAAGTAAGTAATACATCCTCTCGTTCATCTCGACTGCTCATTCTTTGTGTAATTCTAGTGGTCTCATCCCGCGTCTGCTCGGTGAAATTATCACCGTTTGGATGATCAGCTGTTTTGTGTACGTTTTGAACCAGTATGTTTTTACAAAGAATGTGGATCCCTCACTTAAAGAACACACACCGATGATTGCCTCTGTAAGTTTCGCTTTTCCCTTTATTGTTCCCCATTGGTTTCGTTTTTTGTACGAGTTCTGCGTTTCCGATTGTTTTGCTTTGCGGTTGTGAAACGTAATCGTTCCGCGTTGAGAGAGTTTTTGGCGGCTTCCCTTGTTTGATCACCAGTGTCTCTGAAGCATTGCTCGCATCTGGTGGGAATATCAAGTGGGCAGTGACGACCGTGTATTAGGTACGGACAATCGCCTTCTGGCCGAGGTAATCGCTATACACCTCCAATGGCTCTAGGACATGATTTGTGTATGCCTGTCCATCACCTACCTTGATGTGTTTTATTCGTACGTGCTGGTCAAGCCTGGAAGAAGTGATAAGGCTGTCAGTGCGAGTCTTAGGGAAGGGATACGAAGAAGCTGGTATCAGCTCTCGCTGATTGGGGCTTCTCACGTTCTGGGTTGGGGTCCAGAGGATCAGTGTTGTCGTTGGTTAGGGACGTCGAGAAACATGGCCCAGAATAGAAATCAGTGTCGCGAATGCCGCAGGTCTGTCTGTTAAACTCTCGCGCTCCATTACCACTAAAAATCGTATACGAAAAAAATTCACTGGAGTATGTACTGGCAAAGGTGCATCAAAATGCTTCGGGATACATCATACGACCTAATACTATTGACTTCTTTGCTCAAATTTGTGTCGAGGAAGTTATGCTTTTAAAAAGTATGTGGTGAAAAAAGGAAAATTTACATTCGTTATTTTATTGGTCTTTTTTTCTCCGCCTTGTTGTACTTTATTCCTTGAAATATTTTAGTTGTGTTGCCATTAGTGTTTCTGCGTTGGCATTAGGCTTGATTTCGAGCTGGTGTAAAATATATATCCATATATTTGGGGTCAGTCACATCATCCTCATATAGGAAACTTGCGTAATAACCAATTGTCGGATGAGCTGCTCAATTCTGTGACCACGAGATCCAACTTAAAGCGATTTTGAATTTGCTTGCATTTGACCGACTCGACTTCACGTAGCGGTTACCGTTGAGGTTTGTACAGATTCTCTGTCATATATATGATTTCTTTACAAAAAACCGTATCGAAAACCACAATTGGACGTTTGGCATTTTGTGGATTGTGTTATATATATATATATATATATATATATATATATATATATATATATATATATATATATAGGCATAGTGTTTAAAACAGTCGTTTCGTGCGGGTGTGTTCCGTACCTGAAATGAAAACTACTAGCGCTACCAGTAACGGCATGCTGACGAAGATCAGAATTCACTGTTTGTTCTCGTGATTCCGGAGTTACATGGAAAACAGAAGTATAAACTTGGAAACGACACACGCGTTTTTCAGAACGGCCCATTGTAGCATTGAGAAACTATTACAAGGACTTAAAAAACTCATTTTAATTTGATAACCGAATACAGTGGTTTATTGCCGCTCCCATATGGCTCACTTTATCGGTTAACGGGTTGAATGTCAAGCCGATGAAGACATTCCGTCAGTTGACCGGTAGCGGCAACAACCCCCTGCGTTTGGTTATCAAAGTAAACTGACAGTTTTCCACATCAATATGACAGTTTCCCAGTTCTGTTTGATAGTATTTCAACTTAACCTCAAAGTGGTTTAGATGACTCAGAGCAATTAGCACAATATTTCCAGCTGCAAAAATCACATGTGTTCTGCTCCTGGTTGTTTGGTCGTGTATCCAGGTAAACAATGAATAGCTTGGTATGATCTCGTCTCTGAATATCTATTCATTCCACTGCGCATATTGTACGGCTACGTGCTTGTCTCTGCATGTCAAAGAGCATAATCCAAGGTAGTTCAGTTACGGGCAGTTACGGGCAGTTACCGCCAGTTCTGCCTTTGTGAGCGAATTCGACCAATCAGAATCGCAGCAGGCGACAAATCAGCGAGCGTTGCGGTTGCTAAAATCTGACTGGTTGAAAGAATACTAACATCGCATTGGTCCGATGTCTTTTCTTGCTGATGGTAGACAAGTCAACTCAGTGATGAACTTTTGTGCATCCGATGAAAGCTTACTTTTCAGTCTGTGCAAGGAAACCCATGGATTTGAAATATGGGAGCTTAATTAGAATTCGCAGGTGAGGAAAAACTGAGTGGTTGAACACGTTCACACTGGCAATGGAGGCGAGCATCAGTATCATTTACTACTTGGCTGCCGTCCAAAAGTATACGAACAAGGTGATAACGCTGTTTCTGAAGGTCAGCGTGCGGGAGGATAGTACTCTGAATTCCGAACAGTTGATGCGATCGTTTTGAAGAGTCGGTTGAACGAAGTGATTAGTATTGGGTATACCAATCGATCAATAAGTTGATGCTCACGGAACGTAGAGCCACGTGACATTCTGTTTCATTCTTGACTGATTGACATTAGGGATCGATTGCTATTGAAACAACAGGAAAATTTAATTGCGGGACCAGGGGTTGCTTAAACTGTATTCGCTCCTAGTGATTCGGTCAGATATGAACGAGTTGAACGACCTCATTTCTCAGTCATCTCGCTCAAGGGAAGATTGTCATTTGGACAATGTGTGTGTGTGTGTGTGTGTGTGTGTGTGTGTGTGTGTGTGTGACACACGATGATAGTAAGAGGCAATAGGCACTGTTCTGTTATTGCATGGTTCGTCGGGCAGTGTCACTTGTTAACTCATTCTTAAAGGTCCACTTTTTTACATACTTGCGCTTGAATACAGTGAAACGGGTATCCGGTCCACAGCCTCGAAGATTCACTGCCCTATTAGGGATAAACAGAAACCTGGCCCTACCCTAAAACTCAAAGCGATAGGTCAGTGTTCTTAGCGAAACGGGCGACAGTGGACTACTGTTTACTACCAAAGTGAACGGTTTTGGTGGCGGGATTCGAACCTCTGATCTCCAAGGTTATGGGCAACCGCTCTAAATCACACGATCACCACCGGCCATGGTAGCGCTGTACAGCTAATCGTTGAGCACTACCCTGGACAGTGCAATACTCAACTTGTAGGACTGGCCCATACTTGAATACTGGGCTTGAGTCCCAGCTGAGAGAGACTGTGGACGGTGGGAGGCTTGACTAGACAGCTGTACAGTGCTCATGTGGCATTTCAACGACGACCGAAGCGTTGATTCTAAATGATGAGTCATTCAGCAAACCATCCATGTCTCCTCCTTCTAAAACAACCTTCCTGCCTGTCGTAGAATCGTGTGCTAATGATATCAGGTAAACATCCACCATTCATAGGCATTGATTACCCGCATCATCCAGTCCGTTCATTTTGGCTTACAATCTTCTGGGGTCACCAGTATATATTGTCTGAGGTTACTAACGTCGCCTTGCCTTGTAAGTGATGCGCGAAGTAGTGTTTTTTTCGTCCAGTGTGAACCAAATGCCACCAGTTGTCGATCCGAAACTGACACGGAAACACTGCCACAGACCGGTGTGTCTATATGTGGTCGGTGGCTGATAATCAACGTAACTCACTTCCTGGTGACTTATTCGCAAGAAAATAAGGCGTCAACTCAGTCGCTTTCCACAGTATTCATACAAGACTGGTGAAACTTCTCCGCCCGGAAGGCGGGTAAAAATCTATGGTTGAAAAACAACTGGAATTGCACAAATGAGTGGTCCAGCCGCCAGTGGGTGTTCATCACTGTCGTGACATGAATACGGTAATCAATAAAGAAGTCCTCAAAAATGGCGTGGTATTACGCCTCGCCGACAGACGATGACTGTTGGTATTTGAGCATGGATGTCTTTGTAGTGTTGCTCGAATGTGGTGGGAACACCGTATCAGCAATCAACTGAGGTTAGGCATAGGGTGTTGGGAACCAGTGATCAATCAGTGGAACATGTACTGAATGATGATGAGTTAAGGTGGCTAAGGCGCGTGTTAGGCATGCCCACCGATAGACAGTTAAAGATTGAAGGTAGGTCCAGGTGGTCATTCCACGACATGTCAGAGAGGTATGAGAACCTTGATCAATGGACTTGGGTAAGTAGAACGTGTTAAAATCGCTGGTTTTAGTCCACATGACTTGGCTACCGGAGGGTTGGAGACATTGTGATATGGCTAGTTGTTGCGATCAGTGGGGTAGTTGCATTCAAACTCTTTCTTTATCTTCTAAATTTCCGTTTATTACTTTTTTCAGCTCTTTTTCACATCATGCTTCTGTTCATTTTGCTTTCAACTCGACGATGCTGGGAGGTAGCAATCGAGACCAAAGCACAAATGTACGAGGTTGTTGGTTGAATGAAACCAAAAGAACTACACCTTGCCAAATAGAAGTTGCAGAGGAACACAGTGATTGACATATCAACCATTGTGCCGTTCGTTCTATCACGGAAGTATTGTGAATATGTCGAATTCTTGAACAGTCGAAATAAAATTCTGACACTATATTTCTAACTATTAAGGAAAATGACTATTTAATCGAATTCAGTAGGAGGACTGAGATTGGTCAAGGTTAGGGTTGCGTGATGATTTCTTTATTTTCTATGATGTACTGGATAAAAAGATTGTCCATTCACCCTTACTACAACAACACAGCGGTCTCCCATTTTCCGTTCTGTCCAATCGGGTTGTCTAATAGAAAAGGCAATGAATATGTAATTAGCCTCACAGCCGCCTTCAGGTCGCTGATATCAGCCGAGGTGCGGTCAAGGTGTACCAGTGCTTAAGTCATTTCTCACTCCTGTTGTAGAGAGGGTTGACAGACAGTTTTTTACCCAGTGTATCAAATAGAAAACAGATCAGCACGCAACCGTAAACATGACCAATCACACTTTGCTCGTTAAATTTGATCAAACAATCGTTTTCGTTCCTAGTTGGAAATATAAAATGTGAAAATTTCATTTGGACTCTTCGGCGAACTGGACATTTTATGAGTAAACGCACTCGTGCAGTACTTATTCATTGTTCCTCTCCTTCAATCTCAGTTGTAGCTTCATGGCACCACCTCGCAATGGTGATCTTCGAAAAAGCCTTGTGTGATAGTCGGCACTCCCCGGTAGAGAACGACAGAGGGGTGCTGTATTTTGTTCTGGCTAAATAAATGACGTTGCTCCTGTTGTTTGTCTAACGGTCAACGTGTGCCACTTAACACCCGGGGTTGTGGTCCAAGTTGTAACTCGCTCATGGTTCCCAACAATTCAGATGTATATTCGTATAACAATCCGAATCGCCTACTATTCTTGAAGACATTTCGGGGTACTCTGATCAATAACTGTTTTATTTCGATCCTCTTTATTCGATGGTGTGCAACTACAGCGCTTCAGGTTCTGCGGTTAATGAATTTCCAACATTCCTCTGGGCGCTTGGTGTGTGAGAAGAACAGTTTTGACAAATAAATTCGTCGTTGTCCACGACTTATTGAACTAAAAAATACTGTATACTTTCCAACCAGCCAATAGAAGTTTTAACCGAAAATATTGATTCGTATGACTATATCGATCAATCGACGACCAGTGGACTTTTGAGATGGTTCTCAGTGTGCTTTAAAACCACCTTGGAAATTTATAATCAGTTTTCGATTCCAATGTTTTCCCATTTTGTAATTTTCATCCATCGTCTTATTTTTTGCTTGCTCTTTTTCATTCTCCCTCCTAACGTCCACTTTCATTCGCTTGCCCCGACTGCACTGACAGATGATCGTGTCCAATACGACCCATCCACTCACGGTGACTTCCTCCGTTATGGCTGTTAGTGGATCTCGGTGAGTTAATATTTTTGTGAAAGAGGGGACGGGCATGTTTTTTTCTTCACTCACAGCGGTTTTCAGGAGCTACTGATTGCTGAGCCTTGACTCGTAAACGGTTGATAACCAGCCTAGGTGACATAATCACTGCGCAGATAATGGTCCCTGTACTCGTCTGTTTGTGAGGCCAGGCTATATATATATATATATATATATATATATATATATATATATATATATATATATATATATATATATATATATATATATATATATATATATATATATATATATATATATATTCCACACCCGGCTGATTTCAGACCGTGTGCCAAACAAAACGTGGTACAATCGGGGAGGAAGGGGTACACGGTGCGAGCTTCCATGAATTGTTTGTGAACGCAATACTGCCAAGTTGCCCAAGCCAAAGCAGGTGTTTTTCCTAGGGGTCCATAACCGGAGCTTTTAACTATCCAATGCTCAACCCGCAGGGCAGCGGGACGAAACGGGGGTCCGCAACCCACTGGGAGCCGGTGACTGAATGCTCAGTTCATACGCCCTTCTGATGAGGTCAAACATCCAGTGCACCGTTTCGCCACAAATGCCAAGTCAGTAGACTTTGAGTTCATTGGATTGTATTCCGTTTTCTGAATAAGTGGAATTTCTTGGGCTGTAGGATATTGGAAGTGGGGTGTGATTCAGCCTGTTTCATAATCGGAATTGTTGACGAGTACCCGGCGTCCAGCAAACCCCTTGAGTAACTCGTGCCGGCTTGATCCAAAATGTGAGCTTCATGTTATTTGATATTATGTCATTCCTGATCCTGGTAAATGCATATTAGTAAAAATGAGTCGTGTCTTTTTGTGATTATGTATTCGCGTGAGAACCTTTCTTCCGGTTTGCGAATTTGTCGTAGTCCTTGCACTTGACCCTATATGTGAATTTTCTTCTGTCTTATGCTTTCAGTTGCCCTTACGGTCTTGATGCGAACATTTTCACGACTGTAATGTCCTCGTCTTATTGTAGTCTGGTGTTTATCTCAGATATGTTTTTGGTGTACGGTGGTACCTTCCCTTGGTTAGATTGTGCTGTCGGTCGTTTTGATTCCGTCTATGGTCCTTCTCACAAAGTTTATTGGGTCCGCGGCTTGTCGAACATCGTGAAAAGATAGCTGTCTGATTGTGCTCTCGGCTTCATTTTGCTGCTACTCACCAGGTTTTAGTGGCTGGAAAACTTGTTGCAGTTCTGTTCACTTTATTCAATCATCAACCTCGCACTTCTGTGCTCTAGTTTCGGTTGCTACCTCCCAGCATCGTCGAGTAAAGGGCGAAAAAATAGGAGCATAGTGATGAGGAATCAAAAAAGCCAAATTATCAAGCGGAAATCAAGAGGACAAAGAAGAGTCCTGAATGCAACTACTCCACTGTCCACGACACCTACATATATCACTTAATGTCTCCGAACATTTAGTAGTTGGTTGCGTGGACCCCAACGTGGAAGTCTAACAGGTCCTACTCGGCCAAGTCCACTGGTCAAGGTTTTCATACCTTTTTGCCATGTCATGGACTGACCACCTCGACCTACCTTCTAATCACCACCTGCTTGAGAGAACAACGTATGCTGAGAAAGTCTGTTGGCTGGAATGCGTACCACATGTCTCAACCACCCTAATCTGTTTAGATCCAGTACTTGATCCCGAGACTGATCTCTGGTTCCCAACACATTACGTCTAACCTCAGCATTGCTGATACGGTGTTCTCACCATATTCGGGCAGTGCTGCGGAGACATCAATGCTCGAACACCGACAGTGTTCGCCTATCTTTTACCATCAACGGCCATGTTTGTGAACCGTATAAAAGAGCATGTCTAAGCGCCACACTGTACACTCTACTCTTGACAGACAATGGGATGTCGTGCCGACGCCACAGATGACGAGGGTTGGCAAAAGCCAAACGCGCTTTGTGCATACGTGATGATACTTCATCCGTGATCTGCCCACCCGGTGATGTGTAACTACGCAGGTAACAAAATATATCCACTTTAGCTAGACTTTCCTCTGCCAACACAAGGTTTAGTGTTGAACCAACCCAGTCCTGCAGCAGCATTTTACATTTAGAAGGTGCAAAACGCATCCCAAACATTCTTACGCTGTTGGTAAGGTTATTCAGTAGAGCTGGCAATTTACCTGGATCTTCACTCAGAAGAACAATATCATCCTCATATTCCAAATCGGACGGATAACTCCCTGAGCGACGATCGGTGCCGCTATCCCCACATGAGGATAGGGCTTTCTCAAGGATCAGTTCAATCACAAAATTGAAGAGGAAGGGTGTAAGAGGGCAACCGTTACGAACACCACTTTCCGTGGTGAATTCGGATGAAAGATCGCCGTAAGCACTCACTACATTACTAGAGATCAAGAAAGACAGAGATTGTGGGCCTACGAAAGATGTGTCTGTGCTCTAAGGTTTGCCGAAGAGTAAAGATGTGGTCGGTACAACCCCAGTGGGGTAGTTGCATTCAAACTCTTTCTTTATCTTCGCGATTTCCGCTTCTTATTTTTCTCTCTGCTCTTTCACTTTATGATTCAATTTTTTTTGCTCTCGACCTGATAATGCTGGAATGTAGTAATCACAACCAAAGCAAAAAAGTGTGAGGTTGATCACGGCGCAGCAGGATCAGTTATTTTTCAAGTGGCGAATGACCCAGGCAGACTGGAGTTCTAGTTGCTCAACGTCGGACTAGACAGTACCGATCCATGTTTTCTTCTGTCCTCCAAAGCGATTGCTCATCTTGTGCATGGAGAAAGCGAGATACGCTGTTCTGGGGTCCTCGTGTTTGGACGTCGTGGGATGTTCCCAAACCGCTGCAATCGTCGGCGTCGAAGGGATACTGGCAGCTTTAGATATTGAGACAGCGTTGTTTTATGACGTTGTTTGAGAGCTGGTCGCGCACGTCAGTTTGCACGTCAATCTGTCGCGGACATCAGTGGTCAGACACTTCCAGCTTCCTGACGTCTTCGGCGCGCAGTAACCTCGTGTTATGGCCCTTGGTCAGTGTTGGACGCAAGGATGACACGAGCATCTTCAAACGAAGCCTCGCTTGATTGTCAGCCGTGTATGGGACGGGCAGCGGAAGCTCAAAGAAAGAGAAACTGTGCAAACGAAGTCAAAGAAAAATGAAACCGAGCAAACAAAATAGTGATTGCTGTGCCCTTGTAAAATCCCTGAGTTCACATCTCGGACAGACCTCTTTGGGCTCCGAAAATCGTGTTCTCTTTAATACTCCTAAACATCCCTTCTCTCGATTTCTCTTAAACTCCACTCCTTTTCTTCCCATTCACGCTTTGACTCGGGTTCACCTTCGTTCCTCCAACTCTGCTTCTCCTAGGTCTTTCAATCGTATCCTGTCTGCCCTGGTTTTCATACATATGCTCGCCTGTTTCTCGTGCTGTTTGCAAGTTTAGTTTTCTATTCCGCGCCGGATGCTTCTTTCATTTCAACCCATCATCCCTTGTGGCAGAGTGTGCATACTACTCACCGAGTAGGTAAGTAGTTGATTGCTCAAAACACAATTATGGACAGTTGGGGACTGACAACGGACGCGACTGCACCAGACGGACCGAATGCAATAAGGTATAGGAGGACATGTGAACCAACTTATTACATCCTCCAACTGAGTAGCGACCCTTTCCAAGTGGACCGAGCAGCTGTTATGCAAATAAGTATGGTTGCAACACGTGGTTGCTGTTGTCGATATGCGAACGAACGATTCTCAATAAACAACCTTTCTACCCGGCACGTCTTGTGGATTTTAGCACCTTTCTGGACAATGTTCAAATTCTTTGCACACCTAAGTACAGCTTTGGCGTGTGGGGTGAAGCTTCGTCTTCTCTTCTTGATCGGGTCCAGCGTAATGCCATTCGTCTGGTAGATGATCGAGTTTTAATATCCAGTTTGCAGGCGCTCGCCCGCCGCCGGGCAGTTGCTTTATTGTCCATATTCTACCGCTATTATTTTGGGTTTGTTCCTCCGAACTTGTCTCGGCTGTTTCCATTTCCATTTCTTCTCAACATCAATTCCGAGCAAAGGCAGCTTTGTCACCCTTATCAGGTTTCTGTCGCTCGATCTCGGACCTCAACCTTTCAATCTTCTTTCCCCCGTCGGACGATCAAGTTATGGGACACCTTTCCCCTGTCTACCTTTTCACCCACCTACAACCTTTCTCTTTTTAAGAGCAGAATCAACTCCTACAGTGTTTTCGAACTATGGTGTTTACTACTTTTACTGTAATTCACTTCGTGTGTGATATAAAAAAGTCGAGATAAGAGAAAAAAATGAGACTACTGCACGGCACTGAGCGATCGATTACAGGTAGTAAGTTATTGAAGGATCTTAGATGCCGCATAAATCTTTGCACTGAACCCGATAAATGAAGCATAAATAAGTGCGAAATTTCACTGCACATGTGGTTACATTTACCAAGACGAATTTGAGCGCTTTCCAATAGAAGTGACGTCTGACCTCGAACCCAATCGTTCGGACAGCTGGAGAAGCAAGCGTTGTAGTGTAGAAAAGCTGCACAGAGCCACATCTATGTCCACACTGTCTCTATTTTAAAGTTATTTTTTTATATCGGTATTGAACAACAGTGTTCGATGATGCACACATTCCACTGTCTAACGAAACCGATAACCGTACTGTGCACAGATGAATATGCAAACAGTTGTTCTGAAATAAATTGAAATCAACTCCCAAAAAGAGTTCACTCATTTTCAACTTGACTTTACTCGTTAGACTTCGGTCGTCTGAGACCTAACGACCACACACGCACAGAGAGAGAGAGAGACCAAACATGTTGTTTCCGCATGAAGATGTATCTTGTTTGAGTTGTTACAAGAGTTTCACCTAATCTGTGTGATCACTTGATGTATCGACCCGCTTCGGTTACTTTGTGCGTGTTGTACCGTGCAGTTGATAAACACGGGTCTTGGTAATGATGTGATGCCCATACAGTTGGCTGTTAGCACTCAGGTAAACTACAAGTCTTTATGAACAGGTTGGATAGTTGTGTAACAATGTTTGAGATACGTTTTGCACCTCCGAATGGGAAGTTGCTGCTACAAGGCTGTTTGTGGCACGCCCCAGGATAGAGTTCCTTGGTGTGCAATATTGGGTAATGTGGATCGTGGTGATCAGTCCATGAAGCGGACAAATGGAATGAAAGTCATGCCAAATAGAATCACTCATGTAGGGTGCATTAGGCTTCTTGGTTTATATTCAACAGATCTACCTACTTCGGGTTGAGAAGTATCGAGAGGTATGGATGGTATGTTGCGACCGGTGGTTGTTGTATTCGCACACTGTGTCCTTATCTATTGTAATTATCTTCTCATCATTTTCACACTCCTAAATTTTAGTTTCATAGCGAGGTTCTAGGTGAGATAACAACCAGAACTGTAGCATTCAGCGCACTGAGTGCTCGGTCTGTAGATTGACCTCTAGCCCCTAAAATCGTCCAACCTTTACTGATTGCTGACACGGTGGTCCTACCGTATTTGAGCAATGCTGCAATAACATTATTGCTCAATTGCTGATACTCCGTGTGTTTTCCTCCCGTAACGGCCTTGTTTGTGAGCCATATAAGATAACTGATCTAACTACCGCAAGTTAGCTCGATCCACGCCGGATAGACTAATGCTTCGTCGACGCCAAAGGTAGCTGAGGTTGATAAAGACCAGATGGGTCTACGGTATATACGACGAGACATTATTTTCAATCCGACTATCGGGTGAGATGTAAATGCCAAGGCAACATGACTTATCTACTTCAAATAATGCTTTTCTGCTGGAAAGTGGTTTGGTGTAGGACCAACCCAACCTTGCAGTGCCATTTTACTCTTTATAGGTACAAAACTCATCCTAAGACGTAATTGTACGGTTTCACAAATTGGTGACTTCCTATTTCACATCCATTTGACACAAGGCTTCTCGTAACTGATTGTTTTCATGTTTACGTGCACGAGGTTGTTGGTCAAAGAGTCAACTTTGTGAACTTTGGTCGCTCAGTTTTCATCAAGGAGCAACTGCCGAACACACACACACACACACACACACACACTTGTGCATTTGTTTTTGAGTGAGGGTTGGCTGATCACTCACTGGAACACTAGCCAAATACCTCGAATTCTTCTCTCCCTTTACGATCACCTGTTGTGATTGACCGATCGATCGATATCATTCATACTGGTTACCCTCCGTGCGCTAATGATGGTCACACGTCAAAAACCATAGCTATTTGAACCTATTTAAACAAAGTTAGTCTTTGATCCTGAATGCGATGAATGAACTTGGTTGAACCGACGTGGAGTTCTGATTGTGTCTGCCGAGTGAGTTACTGTGAGCGACCAATTTGGGCTAGTTGCATTGACTCGAGGATATATGTAGTGCATTTATAATGTGTATTGCTGGATTTCTCGTACGATAGCACACAGTCAATATTTCCATTTATAATGCAATCAGTCCTTTGTGGTAGACATTTTTGCCGCCCACTTATTTCCCACTTACATCAGATATTTGCTCATCATTTCTTCTGGTTAATTCTTGAAGTTTGCCGACGATATTGCCCATATATTCCATGCTTACGTGTGAATACCATAGGAAGAGGAAATTCTCGTAGCCTCTAAGGCAAGTCGCACTGTGGAAGGAGTTGGGTTGGTGACCAGTTCACTCAAAATGTAATCAGGAGACACACCAACTGGTACTAGAATGTATTGATTCTTTAGCATACAAAATGTCGCACTTTTATAAACATGAAATGTGTGCAGGAAAATAGGTGCATGTAGTTATTGATTCACGAAAAGTGTGATTGGTGGACACAAACTGGCCAAACACTGCTCCATGATGTTGAGGTGGGCCATGCACACCGCAATTAATAATAATACCCAGGGTTGTACTGCTATGAGTCATACACGCACGATTTATCTGATTGTGTATGGAAATGCACGGATGATGATTGGAATGTGCACAGTAATCGGTTCAAATGGGATCCCTCGTGTTATTTGTATGTAGGACGAAATCGTCACAAATAATCGGCAACGATGACCATGCGGTGTCCCACACAGGACAGTCGCGGTAGCGAGTCAACTAAACAGCCGATTCTGTTAATCCACTTGCACATTTTTCTGACTTCAGTTAACTACTTAGGAAACATTATGGATAACAACCTCTGCTGGTCACCATACGTTTAGTGTTGTGGAAGCTTAGACAATTCCGGACTCTAAAACCAATCATCCTTACCGGTTTCTGCCAATTCGTTCCTGTGTTATTCGGTGTATTCTCTTTTTGAAAGGGTGCTTGGTTTCAAGTTTCCACAACTTTGATAGTAATTAGTCAGGTTGCTTTCATCCCCACTGTTCAATAATTCATTGAACAATGGGCTCAAAAAGGGGCGCTGAATTCTATATAAAACTTACAAATAGGATTATCATGAGTAATACGAATTTGTTGTACACCGACCGACCTTCCTGCTGTCCCCACTGGACAACGTTCTGCATTTTCGATTTTTCTCTCACAACTATACTCCTACACAAACACCCAATTAATGTTTCCGTAAATAAAAGTCTTCTATTCCATATTTAGCTCGCATTTTGGCCTAGATAGAAAAAGTGACGGCGAATTGTTATTCTAGTCTTGTTGTTGCAGAAATTCCAATTTGTTTTGTGCAATTCACCCATCATTTCAGTACTATGTTTGAGGTAGTTCCCAAATGGCGTTTTGGAGTATTCGTTTTAATCAAAATATGAGCACAAAAGCTTATAAAAGTTACAAACATACATACATGTCGCTATCACTCCGTTTCCGCCCGAGACATCGCCAAGCATGGCCTATTGAGGCCTTGTGAGAATTTCCACTGCCATTCGGCCAGAGTCATAGTTGCTTGATCCCTTTAGCGTACTAATCTGTCACGTGGTAGTGGACTACGCAGCACTTCCACTGCACTCGCCCATCAAGATGCAAACTGATCGGAAGTGATAAATGCACCCGGTAATTAGACTTCTTCTGACGAAGGTTAGATCTCGCACAAACGATTGAACGTCTTTTCTCGTGTACTCGCTATACCCACTACTTAGGCCTCGATATTGCGATAACATGCTAAAGACGAGAATTTTCTCAATATCTTTTTTATCGCTAATTTGCATATCAGTGCAGCGGAAGGGATGGATCCCATAGCTTGGGAGACCCACTGTAACCGGTTGCCTGATCCGGAGAGTTAAAGTGATGCATAACCGCATGAAATCCCGGTGGTGGTCGAGTGGGTTAGAGCGTTTGCTTACTACCTCGGAGGTTCGAGGCTCGAATCCCCGTCATCACCGGTTACTTAAGTGGTAGACGGGAAACTACTGTCCTCTGGCTCGTTACTTCACCTGACCTTTAAGGAAAGCGGTCAGCTGGCTTTAGGTGCAGGGGACTGCAAACGCAAGGCACACAGTTCGCTACGAAAAGTTTCTGATATCACACGTTATTACCGGTTATGTATAAATACTCGCCTCAAAGATTTCATCTTTGACTAGAAACCAAAGGACCCAGCTATAAACCGGAATTTTCGTATGGGAGAAAAAATACAGGTAAAATAGGCAAATCAATCGCGAGAAAACCATCCGACTCCTCCCCTCCCCCCGAACAGTTGGGCTCCTAAAAAATGCGGCCATTCTGTTCATTCATTCGGTATCTATGCCCTTCGTTCTCGACCGATTTCGGAAATCAAAAATGCATTTTAAGCAATTTAGAATTAAACAATCCATTGCGCGATGCTACTAAGATTCTCATGATTACTAAACACTTGCATGCTTTGTGTTGACCTCAATTTATAATCCTCTTCCGGTGTTATTGCATTGATATCATGCTTGTTCTCAAGCCGGTATATATATATATATATATATATATATATATATATATATATATATATATATATAATATTCCAACTTGCGGCCGCAACATCGTCATTCTCGAGGTTAGCGGCGACTGACCTAGATAGAACTATCAGCGAATCACAGCCGCGACCCCTCAGTGGACTCTTCTAGGAGGAACATCCACTCACACTTGACGCGCAAATTAGATTATTGTGATCAGATGAGGAATTGCCAGTAGTGCGTACCTAGCGTGAATTCGAACCGTGACACGTCTAGGACTCTGTAGTCTAACAGGTTTGTCGTCACGCGGTCGTGGTCGATTGATGCAGAGCGGGGACTTGTCATCTCGAAGGTTTGACGTTCGAATTCCGCCACCGCCAGCCACTTCGCGCGATTCTATAGGAATCCACTGTCGCGCGGTTTGCTGCCTCGCCTTGGCCTGTTGCGATCTTGTGTAGTTCTTCGTCACTTTTGGCGCCAGCATGGCAGCCGATCTGTCAAGTTCCGAGTGTACAGTACGGGGGTTAGATTCGTCCTCTTATACGGTTCAGATTCATGGCTATTACAGGTAACAGATATTCGAAGATTTCCGGTGTTTAAGGGTCGATGTCTCCGTAACGTTGCTCGAATCTGGTGGGAACACTTCATCACTGAGCAAGTAAGGGTGTTAGAAACCAGAGACCAGTCACTGGAACACGCACTGAGTCTAAACAGGTTAAGGTGGCTGGGACGTATGTTACTTCCTTGGTGTACTCTCTTTTCCGAGACAGGTAGGAGTTATAGGGTAAGTCGCGGTGATCAGTACTTAACGTGGGAAAAAGGGACAAAAACCTTGACCACGGGACTTGGCCATGTGGGACGTGTGAAACTTCCGGTTTGGGGTCCACGGAACTCGTCTATTCGATGGTTGGAGACATTAAATGGATTGATATGGCTTGTTTTCGGTTACTGATTACAAGTCGACCTCCATGACAGACGGTTAGCCTTGGGGGCTTTCGCCAACTCTACTCGGACCCCAAACGATTCACTGCTCCACGTTGCCGATTCTCCTCTGATAATCCATTGGAATTTTGTAGTCCTGTAGTTTTCCCTTTCCAAAGTGCGCACTACACAGCATCCTAAACACACTCCGTGTTTGAAATTAAAACCCTTCTGACAGGGGAACATTCATTTTCCCGATGGCCTTCATTTCCAACCAGTCTAACTGTCAGCTTAGTGGCCGTAGGTATGATGATAACAATAACAATCTTTTACTTCCCTCTCTTTAATTGGACTTGCTTGAATGGTACACGATTTCCGGAAAAGGGTTGGGTCTAGTTAGAACTCACCGGAAGGTAAGTTGTCGACGGTGGCAGGAATCGAGATCGGGATCTCGAGGATTCAAGTTTACCATGACGACCGTTCACCACCACCAGACAACGATGATGCAGTCAAATTCCTACCCAAATCTATCGACCATCCTTTTTTCACGGTTTTTGAGTCCGAAAAAGGAGGTATCTATTCCTAACGAATTTCCGTGTAAAATATAATTACAGCCCATCCAAACTGGCGGAATAACGTTCATGGATTACCCTAACGACGCCCGCACATATACACCCAAAATACTTGATCTCCATTTCAAAATCAGCCTAAGAAAATAATCTTAGAGCGGAAAATCATGTGAGGGCAGATTCGGATTAAACATCGTAATACTGTCTCCCTCAGTTTCAGTTGATTTCATTCAATCATTAATTTCGCACTTCTGTGCTCTGGTTTCGGTTGCCACCTCCCAGCATCGTCGAGTAAAGGGCGAAAAAATAGGAGCATAGTGATGAGGAATCAAAAAAGCCAAATTATCAAGCGGAAATCAAGAGGACAAAGAAGAGTCCTGAATGCAACTACTCCACTGTCCACGACACCTACATATATCACTTAATGTCTCCGAACATTTAGTAGTTGGTTGCGTGGACCCCAACGTGGAAGTCTAACAGGTCCTACTCGGCCAAGTCCACTGGTCGAGGTTTTCATACCTTTTTGCCATGTCATGGACTGACCACCTCGACCTACCTTCTAATCACCACCTGCTTGAGAGAACAACGTATGCTGAGAAAGTCTATTGGCTGGCATGCGTACCACATGTCCCAACCACCTTAATCTGTTTAGATCCAGTACTTGATCCCGAGACTGATCTCTGGTTCCCAACACCTTACGTCTAACCTCAGCATTGCCGATACGGTGTTCCCACCATATTCGGGCAGTGCTGCGGAGACATCAATGCTCGAACACCGACAGTGTTCGCCTATCTTTTACCATCAACGGCCATGTTTGTGAACCGTATAAAAGAGCATGTCTAAGCGCCACACTGTACACTCTACTCTTGACAGACAATGGGATGTCGTGCCGACGCCACAGATGACGAGGGTTGGCAAAAGCCAAACGCGCTTTGTGCATACGTGATGATACTTCATCCGTGATCTGCCCACCCGGTGATGTGTAACTACGCAGGTAACAAAATATATCCACTTTAGCTAGACTTTCCTCTGCCAACACAAGGTTTAGTGTTGAGCCAGCCCAGTCACTCAGTGCAGAAAGCAAATTCCAATGTCACTTTTGTATGTCGTTATTCGTTTAATCTCGTGTACCATCATTTCCTTTGTCGTAAGCAGAGTGATTTTTATAATTCCATAATCTATACTGTATTGGTCCACTTTAATAAAAGTGCTGGCGAAAAATGCACGTACTTAACAGTAATGAATGCTTCCCCTCGGCGAAAGTGTTGACGAAATAGCTTTGGTGTGCGATAAATTTACCCTAATATCTATATCTAAATGCTAGAAAATCATATTTTCATAATACCTCGGCATGATAACGCATGGGAAAATATTTTTCCATGAAAAAGCCCTAGACAAATTAGCGTGGTATGTGCGACTAATTATTATGACTTACGTAACTATCAGTTCTACCGATCAAGCCGCAAACACAGTCCGAAGACTTCATGGTTTTTTAATCTGGAAGATTTGTAACCACATTTCGTTAAACCTGTCATTGTAAAGTGAACGTTGTTATCCGTTCGATGTCATGCTGTTATTTCTCAAACACTCACACTTGTGAAGGGTAAAAATCGAAATCATATTCACAGCTCATTCGGTGTGTCTCACCCACACCACCACTCATCCAGGTTGGTTCTCATCGGTACACTCCTTATCATTCATCATCGATCGTGCACCGGTTTGTCTCTTTTTAAGTTCGATGAGCTTAAGCATCTTCATATGTAGAAAACACGAATAACAGACAAGCTCGTTTTCGGTAACATCATCCTTGTGGCTAATACAGTTACATTTATAGGTTAGAGATACATAAATCATGAACTATGTCTGTGTGTTAAAATGTGATTGGGTAGTCATCAAAATTGGTGTTGCGTAGTTAAGAAAGATAGGAAGGGAAATGTTATTCCGTGGTTGGTAAAAGGACAATTGAAACAATGAACATGGGTTTTGGGAATTGTCCGTTTCTGGTTTCAACCAAAGGGGTCAGCGTTTGGGTCACACTGAGTTCCAGGGTCGGTCTCGGATCGCGGCCAGGGCAGTTTGAGTGCTTTAACCACGGATGCATCGACCAAATTTTCACCATCCGTCATACACTTGAGCTCCGCCACGCATATCGTAGACCGACGGTAATATTATTCTTGGATATCCGAGCAGCTTCTATTCCATTGATGGGATGGCCCTCTGGGATTGTCTCATCAGACAGGGATTCCCTGAAAAGTATGTCAAAATCGTCCAAGCTCTATACCATCAAACTTCAGGTCGAGTACAAGCAAACGGCTCTCCGTCACCCCACTTTCCAGTTGAAAGTGACGCGCGTCCAGATTGCCGACTCCTACCCTTCCCGTTCAGTTTTGCGATCGACAACATCCTGGTAGTGGATTTTCTGTTTCCCGTCGTCAGCCAAGCGATTACTTGGTTCAATGTACAGAGGCGTGCTGCCATGCAAAAACATGAAACATTACGATAAAAGTGAAGAATCAAAGAGGAAGTTTCTCAGGAGTTCAGACACGCTGTCGCAACCTAGTCGCCACTGAGCACGACGCTGAGACATATCCGACAAAGTTCTCAGCTAGCTGTGTAGTGGTTTTCGAGGTCCCCAACCATGCAAGCGTGCGAAACCGATAGAAGGAAGTCATGGCGTCAGCACTTGGACAGACCGATACCATGTCATAGCTTGGCCTCCGCATTGTTGTTTCCAACCAACCTTAGGCTCAGCGAATACAGCGCGCCGGGAAGTCCATGAGGTGGCATACGTAGCACATGTACCAGCCAGCGAAGTCGATGGAGTGATATGGTGGCACTAATTGGGTACGCGGCACGCTCCGTCTTGTAGATGCGCATCCTCACTGCGGAATTGCTTATTTGTTGTTGTCACCAAACAGGAATATTGCATTTCGTTCACTGGCAGATCAGTAGTCGGAGTATTTGAGTCGATCGATAAACATAGTGTAATGTGATTGGCCCACAGTTTTATCACCTCTTCTTGAGTAGTTGTCCGTTTATTTCGGAAAAGTTGTATATTACTGCGGGATTGTATCCACTATGTGCGCAACCGCTCAGCCGAAGTTGCCACAGAGGAAACCAAGTCAGTGTGCAACATGTGTTCTCCTAATCTTTCGGTTTCTATGTGAAACCGTTGCTCAAAGATGGCAACCGGAACCGCCGCACACGGGGGCGTAATTACCGGTTTTCTAAAATTGAACTGATCGGATAAATTCGAGTATTTGAATAAATTGGGTCAGGTCCGTAAAATATCCACGTGATTGGAACTGGTAGGAACTAACTAGTGTTCATCCATTACAAAATTCACAAATTATATAGTTCTAAGTGAGACTTACTGCCCCACCAAATGAAACATCTTTACAACTTTTCATTGGCATTTGACGTAGCGGATCGTGTAAAGTATATTACATTTTTTATTCTTCAAATAAGTAAAATGAAAAGAGAAAAACTAGAATGCGGAGTTGTGAGATTGTATGTTTTCAATTGTTATTATATTTTAGTCGTCATTTTGGTGTGCCTCCGCTGGTGTCTACCGGAGGCGGATGAGTCCGCATGGTTCCGTACTTGTACACAATCAGTGAGTGGTTCACAGATCAAATTCAGTTACTGCGGCAGAGTCCAGATCACATCGTGATAGTTTTCTGGCATACGATGAATCGCCTGTGCAACTTTTAATATACAGAAACATATGTTGGTACTGCTCCAAACATAGAATAACCTTTACCGGTCGACCTGGTGAATTGTTGTCAACACATACTTTGACATCGATCACCCGGGTATTTTTTTGTACTTCTATATTTGTTTACGCAGTCCCGATCGCTGACCTCGTGTTCAGCTCATTTCTGTATATGTGCAATCACACATTTGTACAATTGTTTCCAATCATTCCAGGGAAATCGCTCTGTATTTGCATTTGAATTCCTGGTTTACGTCTAATTGGGCGTGGCGTATCATCCTCCGGGATAACCGATATCTGCTAAAACGGAGAACCAAAGGAGCTATGGAAGTCAGGCGTAATTGAGTTCGTCAAAGTATCCATTAGTTCGCTGATTCACTCACACAGACACTGTGTGAAACGTTGGCCGTAGCATTCTGAGGAAAAGGGAGGTTGGCTCACCTCCGCCTTAGATCTTCCCATGATAACAACAAACAAAACGGCGATTATGGTGGCAATCGCACCTTCATCAGTAATGGAGATCATCCACAAGATGGGTCATCTAAAAGGGTATAGAGTTGCTGGACCAAATTGGCTGTCAACGTCCATTTCAGGAGTGAAGATGAAGCTTGATCATCGTAGTTAACACAACGTATCAAGGAGATATGGGGAAGTGAACAGACCACTGATCTGTTGTATGGATTTTATGTTTACCGATGTACGAAAAAGGCTGATCACCTCAGTTAAGTTCTCCCTCTTTTATTCAACCTTTGTCTTCTGTCCTCAACCACCTTTCTTTGCCCCATCTATCCACCCATAATGCTCCCACTGATAACACGGTTGAAACTCGCAACGATTCACTGTCAAATAGTGTCGGGAATAATCCTCTGTCTAGTAACCCACATTTCCTCAAGCCTCGTCAGCCTCTGAATTTCGGCTCCTTCAACGTGCGTACACTCATGCAGGCCGGTCAGCAGGCGTGCCTAGCCCTCACATTAGATTCTCTGAAGATTGATGTCTGCTGCTTAAGTGAAACGCGTATCCACGATTCGAGCAGTGTAATTCAACTAACTGCTCCTGGTATCTCATCTAGGTATTTTTTGCGCACTTCAGGAGACGAAGTAGCTCGAGCTGCGGGTCAACGTGGTGTAGGAATAGTCTTGACTAACAAGCTTGAAGCTGCGCTTTTAGACTGGATCCCTGTTAACAGTCGTTTATGTGCTGTGAGACTCCAAGGGTCAGTCGGCGCTCGAAAGGATAGTTGTGTTAAGCGCAAGTTGTTTGTGATCTCGGCGTACGCCCCAACGAACTGCAGCTCAGACGCGCAGAAAGATGAGTTCTACGATGAACTCGCCACCCTCGTTCGCAGCAGTAAAGGTTCTGACATTGTAGTGCTAGCTGGTGACTTTAATGCACAAGTTGCCAAATTTAGTGTGTCAGAAGCCTGTTCAGGTGGGCGTTGTGCCTTACCCACTCCTGCGTACAGATAACGGGGCAGGCTTCTCCAATTTTGTGCAGACTATCGGTTATTCCTGTCTGGTACAAACTTCCGACACAGCTCGCGTCGCACAGCGACATGGCGTTCTATTTCTACAATACTCTAAGCCAGATTGATCATATCGCAGTATGCTACGGGTGGCGCAGTTCTGTTCACAACTGTAGGTCTTTCTGGCCTACGTAGGTAGAGTCAGACCACGCATTAGTTTTAATGCGATTATCTCTCCAGCTCCATGGTTATCGTCGCAAACCGCTAACCCGATTAGCCGTGCAACGTTTGTCTGATCCAGAGGTCCGCACCCGTTATGAGCAGAAGTTAGAACATGAGGTAGAATCTACGGCGAACAGTAATGTAGATGATCGTTGGGCTCATATCAAACAGGCGATGCGCGCAGCAGCAGGTTTTTTTGTGTTCCTAGATCCATTGTCCATCAAAGACACTGGATCTCGCAAGAGTCGCTGAGTATAATGGAGCAAAAACGTCAACTTTCGAACCGTAAGGAGATGAATAAGATGCGGAGAAAGCTGCAAAGACAAGTTACGAAAAACCTTAAGAATGATCGCGAAAATTGGTGGGTCAAGGTAGTCGAAGAAATGGAAATAGCAGCTGCTTCAGTTAATAGTCAAAGACTGTTCAAACTTATTCCTGACACCGGGGGACGGCGAACTCAGGTCAGTGAAACGATTTGAGATAGAAATGGAGAACCCATCCATAACAAACAGCAAAGGCTTGAGTGATGGGCCGAGTACTTCAAGGAACAGTTTAGCTGGCCGCACGCTAGTACAGTTACTCCCGTGTCAACAACTGTGACTCCTTGGATGGTATCACTTGAGCCCCCATGGGAAGTAGAAGTAGAGTCATGTATTCGATTACTAAGGCGGGGGAAAGCGGCAGGTCCCGACGAACTTCCTCCAGTTCTTTTCAAACTGGGTGGTGAGGTGTTGAAAAAATCACTTACCACCTTGCTCCGTGCCATTTGGAACGCGGAGCGTATTTCGTTAATATGGAGTGAGTCGTTGATTGTTTCCATCTTCAAGAAAGGAATACGGAATGACTGTAGTAATCATCGTGGGATTAGCTTAATTCCGATAGTCACCAAAGTATTAGCTTCGATTTTGCTGCATCGTCTTACACCGGCTCGCGAGAGGAATGTCCGCGAGCAGCAGGCTAGATTCCGTCCAGGTCGAGGATGCATCGACAAGATTTTCACTCTTCTCCGACTACTTGAAACTCGTCGCACGCACCGCCGACCGACAATAATGATTTTCTTAGACCCGAAAGGCTCCTTCGATTCAGTTGATCGAACATCGCTTTTCAGTGTTCTTCTTCGAAAAGATATGCCCCAGAAGTTCGTGAACCTACTCAGATCATTGTATTCTCATACTTCTGGCCTCGTTAGGATTTACGGTGAACTATCCAGTCGGTTCGAAACGACCAGTGGTGTTCGACAGGGATGCTCTTTGTCTCCATTCCCATTCAACTTCTTCATGGACGAAATAATGGAGAGTGCGCTGCAAAATCTTCAGGATGTAGGCGTCGAACTAGGAAGTAGTGGAAATCTATGTGACCTAGATTACGCGGACGACGTTGTCTGCTTGTTCGAATGCACGGAACATGCTCAACATGCACTAGATAGACTCTCAAGAGCTGTAGCTCCATTCGGCATGTGCTTTGAAGCCTCAAAGTGTAAGGTGATGTTACAAGACTGGGCGTCAACGATTCCGAGCTTGATGCTCGATGGGGAGGTGCTGCCAGTTGTCGACCACTTCACCTACCTCGGTAGCTGCGTGACGACGGATGGGAGCACAGCGGAAGAGGTGAGCACGCGCATATCCAAGGCTCGAGCGGCGTACGCTGGACTGAAGCACTTGTGGTGCCGACATGATATTTCACTGAAGTTCGAGGGTCGTGTATTCTGTTCTGCAGTGCGTTCAGTTTTGTTGTATGGTTGCGAGACTTTGGGTCTGCGTGTGGAAGATATTCGTCGTCTTGAGGTTTTCGACCATCGATGTTTACATAGTATCGCTAAGATTGGATGGAATGACCGAGTGAGCAATACTGGGGCCACATAGCGAGTATTGGGTACCAATTCGTAGAACGTTTGGTCACAGTGTATACAGCTTAGTAGACTTCGTTGGTTGGGACACGTGTTACGTATGGCAAACACACGTCTGCCGTACCGTGTCCTATTCTCCGTTCCGCCTAGGGAGTGGAAGAAGTCACGTGGAGGTCAACAGATGACGTGGCAGCGAGGAATGGGAAAACGTACAGCAGACTTAGGAAAAGTAGGTGCTTCATGTCTTCGTGGTTGGGGTCCAAAAGATCCGTCAACCAGTTGGCTGGATACACTGAAGGATATCGCAGCGAACTGCGAGCAGTGGCGATCGTGTTGTCACTTTGTCTAATAAAAATGAGTGATCGATGTGCGTTTGTACAGTTAGATGATGTATTCCGTGTGTTGGCTATTAGGGCATTCTTTCCTTTTCCCACCCATGTAGGTCCATTCCCCGTCCATCTTTTATACTCATATTTTCTAATTCAACAAACAAGATGGTGAGAAAGGCAGTGGTCACTGGGGCTTGTCCTACTGGTTAACGCTGTACGATGATGATGATGAGTTAAGTATCACAGTCAAACAACTCATTGGCACTATTCTCCACCGACTGTTCATCACTGAAGAATGATTTAAGCGTGAAAATAAAATCAGGTTATATCGACCGCATCTTTACGCGCGGATGAATTTTCGAATATCGGCACTTTCTGTTGGTTCACAGTCTCTTTTATTTTAAAACAGCGTTCAGCTCATTCGACCACACAGTGCTCTGGTGATGTCTTTCATTGAAGGACATGCCAGAGAAATTCGCATCTGTTTTCCAACCTTTACATGCTGGCAGCCGAAGCTGAGTTCGTGCTTGTGATGCTCTTTCGCCCGAGTTCGCCATAATTTTTGATTTTCGTCGGTCTTGCCTTCTGTCACCCTTCCCTTTCGACTTTGCAATTAAAATGATTTTGCACTTAGCCCCATCTTCGTGTGATAATAGCGGCACCGATCTTTGTTCAGACAGCAACTTGTGCTTCTGATTGAAGATCCAAAGAAGTTGCGTACAGACCGATCCATTACGGTACACGCGCAGTGTTTTCCACGTTCAGTCAGTTGTAGTTCTTTGTTATCTGTTTTTGTTGTTGTCTATCGTTGCTTTTCGAGCCATTCTATTCGCTCTAGTCTTAATTTCGTCTGTTTTCATGTGAACAAGTTGAAACCTGTTTCAGTGTGAAAATTTCATTGGTCGTGAATTTTTCTTGTTTAGATGGCGGACCGATCGATCAGTTGTGTGTTAGGTTGGTTGTGGGTCTCACAGGTCTCTATGAATAGATGTTTGCTTTTTGAAGCGCAAATCGAGAAATCTGATTTATTGAAGGGGATGGGGGTTGGAGGCGGTATTTGGATCGGTTGTACCAATAGTTGGGTCCAGAAGCATGACAAAGAACATGATCGTCGAGGCTTAAAGTGACATGCTCTCTCTCCCTCTAAGACTTGATTTTCCCACCATGTCCATCCGGGTGACATTTTGATTTAGAATCCCGAACTCGGGCAAAGAACTTGTAAAGCAGTGTCTGAAAGAACAGTAGTAAAGGGCGATCTATTTTACAGACTTTGAGCTGGTTGAAATTTGAAGTGGCAGTTGTAAGGGTAAGATAAAATCATTTTCCTCAATTGTGTAACTGAACTTTTTTGTTCACATATGGTGATTGTTTATATCGTACTGTTTGGGCTCGAGAAAGAAGTTTTTTCTTTGTGCGATTCAAGGTGGAGCGTTCTAATGGCCATCGTTTTCGACCAATGAGCGCTTCTCGATTGATTTTCAACAAACGCATGCGCTACTCATTCACTGTGTACTGCATCATATCCACGTATTCGGTGCTCTCCCGTTCCACTTTACCTTATTAAAACCATCTACTCGTAGGTTCGTTTCTGTGTTCCACTTCCCCCCCCCCCCCCAGACTCTAATGTTTTTATTCAGCTCGAGCTTGATACGTTGGTGTTTGTTGAACTTTGATGCTTCATTCCGGTTCACAGTCTAATTTCGAATGCGTGTATCGTTCATTTGTGATGTTTTTGAGTCTGTCATTCGACCAGAGGTCGCCCGTCTTTGTCTAGCAAACTCATTTGTCCTGCCGCACCCGAATCCTTTTGTATCTTATCCGTGCTCGTTTGACTGTCGACGGAAAATTCGGTACTTTGATCTTCCTCTTGATTTATCAGTGTATGTGCGAGTTCTGTTGGCTCTTGGACCCTAATCGTGGTCATTCTTTACGGCTGGGTGTTTTCTGCATTTGGATTCTCATAGCTGTCGAATCTATCACAACTTTTAGCTCAGAACGCAGATCAGTTGGTCCATTTCTATATTCCTTTGTTCTTTCGGATCTGCTTGTCATTATTCATTATTCGGGCATTGAATAATAATCTTCCTTCAGTATTTCCGAAGGAGAAGTTCCTAACTGTTCTAAGTTGGTCCGCCAGTTCGAGGAAGAGTAGCTCTCTGCTTCTAAATCACTCTCATTTTTTGGTGTGGAGTGTAATGTTTATATTGGAAGTCGAGTGCCCGTAAGCAATTATTGCATAAAACTAATCGGTGCAACTAGTTTTGGAGCCGTCTGTTCTGATTGATTGACGATACAGCCTAGCAGCCTTTGACAGTTTTCCCTTTTCAGCTTGACTACCAGCGCCATCGACCCGCTGTCCTGTCACTCGTGGTCTCGCTGACTTCAACCTTACCTTGATTCTGGGCAGACGATACACTCGTGCATCATATGACACATGAATGGTACTCGCCTGCTAGTAAGAACAAGCAACATGTTGGCAGCTGGTCGATCAATACTGTCACACTAACTGAAAAAATCAGGCGTAGATTCGAACCTCACCACTGATCGGCCTCAGTGTTAGAAAGGTCCTTTATCACTCAGCTGGTTCTCACCCATGACCTTGGTTAATAGTCGTCTCCTCAGGTTACAGTCTTTACAATACACTGGTAAATAAAAATGGGATAATGAAACAAAAAGTCTTTCTTAGACTAGTCAAATTGACTATCACTAGCTTGAATGAAGATCCATTCCTCATTGTTATTGTTTCCTTACCCGTAACTCGGCACATTCCTGTCTTCACCCCTATCGCACACACGGCAGTGGCTGTTTGTTTTGTCTCGCTAATGTGACCATACCTTCCCTAACATGCCTAATTCATTTCCAGTGCCGCACCGATTGAATTTGAGCAATCGATCCGGTCCCTTTGTTTGACTCCGAGATCGATAACTGCTGGGGTTCGCAATTTTTCGCTGAATAATCCCGCTGAACTATAGAGAAGAGAATACGATATCGAATAAGCTCCTTTTCGACAACTTTGTCCTCTAGATAATACATATTTTACATAATATGAGATTCCCCTTGCAGCGTGAGCGTTCTAACCATTGAAAACCATGGAAGCATTGTACAGCTGTTTCATCCTTGTTTGGAATCATCAGCACGACGGATTTCATATTATGTAAAATCTAATCCCCTACTACTTGTATAATACATATTTTTCGGAGTAATGTTTCCAACGTCAAATTAACATTGGTTAATCAATGTTGTGAGTGTTGTATGGTTCAGAAAAAGGGAGAACTTTACTATTTGTGATTGGAAAAGTTCAGCGAACGAGGTACATCTGCGACGGGCTAGCTGCTTCTTGTCGCTGCCTAAAGATCACGGTCGAGGTCACTTCGATTTTGTCTGCCATTTTCCGATCGCAACCAGGATAGCCGAGGTGATTTCACAAATCGCTTTGGTGAGCAAAGCGATGGGCTTTGTAGCCTAATCGCTACCGCCTCCGCTGTTCCAAAATGGATTCGACAAATTCACGGGTACTTTGTAGATCATCTTGAAGAATTCGTCATTCACCCGGTATCCTGTGTCAGCATGGTTCACCACGATTGTACTAGTCGTGGTTCTTTTAGTTCCTGTTCTCAGTCAGACCGGTTTTTGTTCCATGTTTCTTTGGGTGAGCTGCCCTAGCTTGCTGAACATAAGCAAACAAATGAATAGGCTAATGTGGAGGAGGAAAGGTCGGTCTGTTTGTCTTTGTTTGTTCCACTCATGTTCACCTCAATAGTGCCGCTTATTTGTTCCTAATATGTGTTCGTTTTTCACTCGCATTCGCATTGGTAGCTCAACCAGCTCGATACGGAGGCTGCAGTCACATTCCTGACATTAAGACCCACCGGATCTGTAGGTTTAAATCTCAAGTTGGGCAGTCAGCTTTCCCTTGTACAGTCTCTAAGTGGTAGTATCGTTTTCCATTCTCATATACTAACTGAAGAGATTCATCCACTCAGTGGTTAGACACATTGGAGGTTATATCACTAGGGGTTGGCGATAAGTGGCACTCTTGTATTCACTTTCTTTATCGACTTGATCCTGCTATCTGTTCTTGTGTTACTCTCTTTCCATACTCATCATTTTTCTATATTTCCGACTGAGGTTATCGCTGTGGATAACATGCAGAACCACTGCGCTCAGTGCTTGGTTAATGGTTAGTCGAGCTGAACTGAATTGAACTAAGGTGGATAAATTGGAACGAATATTATTAATACTATCGTTGTTTGTATGATATTAACTTCCGAACCCTCGGTAATGTGTACACACTTGAGGGTGTGAATCACGGAAAACACTCATTCGCGTTAGAAATTATGCTCTCATATCGTAATGGGACTTAGAGTATGGCAGTTCTTGAATTGATAAGTCAGTTTTTTGCTTTTCGGGCGTTCTGTCACTGCCACATTCAGATGGAATTGGTGCTTTACAGATGTTCGGGGGATTTTAATCTTGCCCGGAGTTCGCTTAATATGGTGATGATAGTACTACTAATAGTCTGTCTACTCGCTTCATTGTTCACACAAAAGTGATACAATATTTATGGAAGGGGGTGGAGAGCAGAGAACAAAGTTACTCGGTGGCGGAGACGTTGAATCTCAGAATTCAGAGATCTTTGGCGCATCGAGATGACCGATTGATCATCGTCGGTAACTCTCTCTCTCTCTTCCTACTTCTGCTGATGATGGAGAAAGTGGGCGTAGCTGAATGCTTCCAAGTCGTGGTTAGGATAGCGGCTAGCCACGAATAAATAAGCAACAGCCCACGGAAAAAGCGGCCGCGGACGATCAGTGTGGGGTAGCTGGTTCCTGCCTAACAACGAGTTCCCTAAATAAAAGCCACCGAAACCCTTAGACAACAGTCAACGAACCTAGTTGCCTGTCCTATTTTATCAGTTGGTGGAGACCTCTGGATTTTTTTGGAATACGATGGGCACAGGGAAGATCGACCGAGGAATTGTCAATAAAGAGACGTTTTTAAATGGCTTCAGCATGTGCTTGCAGGGCGTTCTTCAATTTCCATTATTCCAACAACAGAACATAATTTACTCCACATGAGGGTTTTAGCGAAAAAAAATTGCCAAGCAGTATAGATGATGCGGTGATTCAATGGAACGATGCAGCCATTTGAAAAATGTTTTCCCCATCAGATTTCTCTCCCCGAATCGATTGGATCACTATATCGATGGTATAAATTGCTTGCCTTATACACGTCTCATAATCGCCCTTGAAGTACTCTGTTGACTGTCTGTAACTTTACGAATTGTAAAACTACTCACCTGTCGAAGACGCTGGCCACCACATAGTGGCTGCCCAGCAGCCTGGACGGTAATGAACGAGAAATGTGTCCTTGTTCTGGTAAATGGTATCATAATCGGCTCTCATTGGTTAACATGAAGTGGTCATAGTATCTGATAGCTGTAAACGTTTTCATGAATTATTCAGACGCCATGCTTTCAACCCCGGAGAAAGCCCTGAATGATAGGGTTTGATGACCAGATCGTCAGTTTTTTGTATGCGGAAATCATTCATCTGTTCTTGCATGCAATAAATGTTGAAATATGCGTGCGTAAAACTGAGGCTAATTGAACCCGTTCGAACTAGGATTATCGATCATATCAACTCGAATATGGAATGGTTAACACGATACCATGCATTTCTGGTAGTAGGCCAGTTCCATGTGAATTGGACGTCAGTTGTTACATTGAAATGGACTTTGAGCTGTGCTCAGTTGCCATTTCCCCTTTCCTTTATATTTGAAGCATTAACACAGTTTCATGCTCAAAAGCCTTGTGTGGTGCAGACGGTTTACCAGCAGTCGTCCTAAACGAATGTAAAGGGACACTGCCCCCAATAATATCAAAACTGATGTTTCCGCTCAATCATGAATGTTCTGGCTTCACTCACCCATCTTGTTTTATCATCATCGCAGGCTACTTTACACAGGCGGTCAGAGTTTTGTTTTTGTTATACACGATAACTCGTGCAGCCGGTTCGGCAGGTTGAAACTACTCCAGATTAATACTGATTTCGGATTCAATACAACTAGTATACATGCAGCTGTTGTCTCATTATTTTTCAGCTCACCACCAATCGACCCGGTTTCATGTGTCTTTCACAGGGTGTCGTGATATCGCCTTTTCCGTTATCTACTTATGTCCCTTCGAAGCCTTCTATAATGACTGCCCGCTTATGAAGTATGCTGTTATGCCTCGTCCCAGTAGTTTTGTTTAGCTACTGCTCTCAGCGGAGAGTTACTGAACTCACCAACTGATCTACCGATCTTGACCTGAAAATGATCCACCCCTGACAAATGCCTCGATTGTTTCTCTTTCCATCCACAAAAACACCAAGCATTCCGATCTACTTGCTTCCAGTCTATACCTATACATAAATGAGAAGCACATCGGTAGAATACCATCTGAGTACTTCTGTGGATTACTGTCAGCCACGATCTTTCCTCGTGTGAGCACGTCGCTGCAGTGTCCTGGATATTGTGCGTTCCATCTTCTGCGTGCTACGACTGAAAGCATTTGGGTACTTCACTTTACTATACATCTGGTACTCTTATTCATCTTCTCGCACTGGCTCTATGCTTCCCTTGTTCGATTGCTTGGTTGTCAAATCATTCAAACACATATAGAAGTTGTCTCTCTAACCGATATATATATATATATATATATATATATATATATATATATATATATATATATATATATATATATGTTGAGCACTTACCCTACTTGTTAGTTGACCAGCGAACTTTGACTCGAGATATTCTCATCATGATAAAATTATTTCACGAATAGTGAAAACACGACTTTATAGTGTTAGAATAGTGGTGTGAAAGTTGAAGGTTTGCATCCGACCCCAGATGGCTCTTTTGAGGCTTGAGTGGAGGCCTCTCCAGCCGTGGTGTGGGATATTGATCGTCGTGTTGCGCTCAACCGGCTAATTTCATGACATCAGTTACACAGGTCGTGGGCTCCAACTTAGGCAGTACCAAATCAACCAGACACAGCACACGCACATAGAACGAAAGGGCTCCTCTAGTCAGATAGATTCATTCTCCAATCATGATATTAACCTACTATTCGATACACTCACGGTTTGAGCCGGGTGTTTCTTGGTGCACTCTCTATCCGTGCAAAAATTGTTCGTCGGCGTTTCGGTGTGATCAAAATGCAACTGGAATTGGCGGTATCCGTTTCCGTTTTTCGCGCAAATAAAGAACCGAGTGGTTATAGGTTACATGCGGAAAATTCAGAGCTTGAATGCAACCACACCACCTAATGTATCCAACCATCTGGCGGGCAGATCTCGTGAACCCAAACCCGGAAGCCTGACGTATCGTTCCCGGTGAAGTCCATCGGCGTGGGTTTTTGATGATTTTTCAGCAACTCATCGACTCACCCTCTAACCACTACCACCTACCTCGGAGAACAGTGTACACCGACTGAGTCTATCCGTGGGAATGCGCAACACACATACACCTTCAAAAACTTCAGGCTATTCCACCAAATATCAGTTAGTGGGTCTTAAGATCTCTCTCTTGCGAGAGAAGCACTTTCATTCTTCTTCCGGTTTTGTTCGGGTTGCAGTGTTTTCTTATTTTTCTGAAGTCGTACCTTTTCACTTGTGTTTCTCATCTGTCATATTTCAGACTCGAAATTGCTCTGCCATTCAAAAATTGGTGGGATTGTTATCAGTTTTTGTCTCATCGAGTAAGTTATTGCTTTGTATGTTTCTGCTTGAAGTGATTTAAACACCATTAATTTGTTTTACTGTATGTTGGCGCATGAGTTCAGTGGGAGGTCAAACGGTCATCATGGGAGACTTCACACTCTTCTCTCCAGTATTCCCTTCATTCGCGACCCCCCTCCTGAAATATTGCATTATTATTATATTTTAAAAAGAAAGAATAACTATAAAACCCACTACTGTACTATAAAGGATAATCGACAATGTGACCCTGGCACTTGGAGTGGGGACCACATATGGTCCCAGTGGATCAGTGGTGATAGCGAGTTGGATGACAGTGGAATACTGTCGACCACTTAAGTGACCAACAGGAGCGAAATTTGAACTGCTGACCTCCACGGTGGGAGGTAGGCGCGTTAAACCATTACCGGTTGTATTACTGTATCAATAAATGGGATTTCCCCGACCGAAGAAGTAACTTACTCGTCCATTTTTATTGTTTTTTTCGACCCCTTAATTTTCTCTTATGCGCGTCAGGGCATCACGGGGTGGAGTAGTTTTTAGCGCCACAATAGTCATTGCTCTATCAAGCGGAATTCCGAGTATTGTTTCTGAAGCTCGAACTAGTGGTGAGCCGTTCAATGTCCCGCCCAAAATGCGTCACTTATGGTGTAGCCGACCGCACCACAGTATAATGTTGTCTCAATAGCTCTAAACAGTGATATTGTTGATAGCTTTGGTTGATGGTGTCCGTAATCACCCTATGGTTATATTAGGCGTTCACGTCGCAATCGTTTCATCATCAGCCGGGGTGACACCTGCGCGCTGATGACGGCAGGGGCGGGAGTTTGAGCCTGGTTTGTGGCTTATATCACTCGACCCTCAGCAATGAGGTACTGGTGACTTCTACTACTGTCACCATCAATACATGCTTTTACTGTCATTAAGTAAACATTGGTGATCGCTTAGTTGCTTCTGGTACGGTCCATCGGAAGTTACTGGAGAGGATCAGCAAGTGTAGAAATTCTGTTTTATAGGGGCTCCGTGATATGGTTGATTTTCTGTCTGACAAGCCTTCTACTCGAAACTTCACATAAATCCGTGAACCGCATTTCGACGAGGCGGATATGACTCGCCACTAAATAAGGCCTCTGCTCTTTGTCGTGATTCGTTTACCCGATAACATTCCTCAGAAAAGTCGGGTAAATCATGCTGCCGGCCACCGGCTCATCCGGAATATTAGGGTGCGTTAGAGATTTTGGATCCATCCCGAACTACATTGGAACCATCTCTTCCTCGTCACCAGCTCCCAACGGATACGCCCCCCCCCCCGGGTTTCGCCCCACTGCTTTGCTGGAAGATCTTCGGCCAAATGCTTTGGAGATGGTGCTCCTTAATATGACTCCCTACATACACACAGAGACATTATATATATATATATATATATATATATATATATATATATATATATATATATATATAGTCGTTCAACAAACAATTCTGAGGACAGTTGCATTATACGTTTGAAAAACCGCCGAACTAAGTCGTTGTTTGAGCAAATCGATATGACCCGTCATTTCGCTACCCATGCATTCGTGTTAAAGTGATCCAACTCATTGACGCGAGGGAAAGAAGTTCGCATGTACAGTTTTCGACTAATAAGATGGAGTGTAAACCAAATGGGACTAAAGTGGTTGGCGAATTTGGAGAGGGTGGGGCGGGTTGCATCGGAATTCAAGGTTTCACCTTAGGGTGACATTCGGGGGTGCGTGTTCCAATCCAAGTTGTAAGACAGTAATAAGGGTAGGACAATACAGTGGTAAATTCGGTGTTGAAAACAAACGACCGGTTTTGGCAGGAGGTTTATTTACCTCGAGCCATTCTCATCTGAGTCTGTCGGATAGGACCTGATGCACTGAAAATCGATAAATCCGTCCTCATTGCAAATATTCGCCATTGCAATTTAGCTACTGAGATTGTTGTTGGTAGCTTTGTTTTGGGTGAAAGTGGCTACCATTAGGTATGCCGTTAGTGGATAGCATCGACTTCGGTGCAACTCAAGATCAAATTGTTAGGCTCAGCGATCAATACCGAGGAATGATTGAAATACGAGCCCCACATGCACTGTGCAGTCAGGATCTCCGTATTGACTTCATCCTCTCCCCAGACTAAGGACAGAAGGTGAAGCCATTTTGACCGTTCCCAGATCGGTTGCGGTTATGCACGGAACACATGAATACTGACGAAAAGGTTTTCGGTAATTTGAAATCCGGTTGAGTCTGTTCAGTGCAACCCCAGTCTTCGTAGCTTTATTGATACAAGTCAAATCATTTATACGGAAAAGCAAACTTATCCAGTCAATCAAATGAATGCATTTGAAATTGGTTTCGTCCGTCTTCAGTATATAATTCATCCCTTAATCTGTAGCTCCGATTGGCTGGTAATGAAAACCCTTATAGAAACGCACTGTTGAGTATGCTTGTCCGTATTCATTGTCTCATTCGGCCGGACTATTCGTTCCTTCGGTGCAACGGCCATAGTATATGACTTGTCGACCATGCTTTGACTATGCCGTTACTTGTGGTCACCGTAAAGCAAATTTCAACTTTTTCAAGTCAAGTCAATTCAAATGTGACTTGTCGCGCTGCCTTATGGGTCGATACATGGTGTGAATGTGTTAGTTTATACCCCTAAACCATTATTCTACCGTTACTTATCCATCCTGTGTTTCTCTCATACTATTTCAGGGTGCCCTTAGTCGTGGATCATCCCTGTTCTTCCGGTACGCACCAATCCAATAGAGACAACCGTGGGCAACGAAACGGTAGCGAGTGCGTCGTTCCTTGATGGGCCAGTATGCACAACTCTCCAAAAACAGACACGAACACATCCAATAAGAAAATTTAACTCTTTCCTAATCACCGTGGCTAGAATTAGTAGTGTCGATGGACAGAAAAATAAACACACCGTCTGATCAGTATCTTCTTTCACGGGCGATCATGACACAGGTTGTAAAGACTGAGCAGCCTTACAATCTGGATCCTCCCATTGAACTTTTCTCTGTTCTGTTCTCTGCTAAAAGTATTCAAATCAGCAACCCACCGGCAAGTGAACGGAGACTTTAAGAGCAGGAGTTTCAGTGCTTTGATTTTGTCTTGTGTCGTATTTGCCGCGTTTCTTTAGTCCTTTTTCTATTGCTCTTAGTTTTCGTTCCATTCTCCTCCTCCTCCTCCTGTTTGTATACCACCTGTTTTTAGGCATTCGGCGTCCATGCTCTGCTAATCGCTACCAGCATCCGTCATTTGCCCTTATTCTCCAGCCCAGTTTATACGCATGCGTGTTCCCGGTTCAACCTCCTTTTTGATGCAATACATTAGTACGTGTTTCGAATCTTTCCCACTCCTTTTGGTTGTCTATCCCGGTGTTCTTGACGTGAAATCCCGATCATCTCTCCTGCATCCTCGTTTTGGGATAGTACCGTTCACATGGAGCACCAATCCTTTCATGTGTGCCAGTGTGTGCGTATACACGTGCGTGTGTTTGTGTGCACAGTATTATTCGTATAGATCACTGTAAAGTTTTCCTGTCACCGCAGCACGTTTCGTATTTTAGAAAGTCTCTCCACCCGTTCACAGCTAGTGCTGATTGGGCTATGAATGCGTCCACGGGAAGAGGGTGAATGCTAGTGACAAAGAAACCAGACAGACAGAGCAGTTCCGACAATTCTGATTGCTTTTGCCTAAAAAAATTCCCTTACATTAAGAATACGGAAACAGTAATTGCACAGAACTACTATTGATTTACTCATGCAGATGGTAGAAGTGTGTGTGTGTGTGTTCGTGAATTTCACAAACGCTGTTGGTTGCAAAGTTCCGTCCTATTCGACAACATCGTGTACCACTAGGAAGTAAGTCCCTTAGAATCTACTTGTCACTTTCACCAAGTCCCCGCGTTCTCAACTCCACGATTCCATCAGGCTTCCAGTGAATACCTAGGTCCCGCCAACTTCCAGGTCACATGGCTAAATGAAGTTGACCAAATTTTTTTGCACTCTCCACGCAAGACCAGTCGTGCACCGGGTTTGAAGCCAATAAATCATGAATAGGTTAGTCGGTTGGGCGGCCCTTCGGGAACAGTTCACAGTAAACTGGAGTGTTTTTATCCTCAGAGACTTTTCGCAACTCCTTGAAAAAATGCCAGTTCATATGAGGAACTTGGATGATACTCTGAAGCAGTACATGTTTGGTCTCAGTTCCTAGATTGTCTTGCTTGAATGCACTTGAAGCAGTGTTTTTACCGTCGTAAAGTGGTTGATCAATTTCAGTGTTTTGATAAGAAAATCACCCGAAATCACTGTCGTGCTTCCAGCAAACAAGACTAGGAATCGGGCAAGGTGTTTATTGAACAAGCGGCACGCTCGTGGCGTGGACACCAGTCGAGTGAGTCATAGCCTCATGCATGCACAAGCGTAAGCTCAGGCCAGACAAGGCCGATCGATCCGTAACGAGATCTGATTGTTCAACACAGTCGGGACTGAAGATATGACTAACATCAGTAGAGTTCAGTTCAACCAACCGCTAGCCGTGCGCTGGGAGCGGTGGCTTTAGTTGCGATCTCTCAGCTGCAGTATCAATCAGAAGTAATGAATAAAAGGACTGCAAATCGTATCAGGACAAATAAAGTTTATGGATATCAAAGCGCCACTAATCGCGACGCTGAGCCATATCCTCCAACGTATCTGTCTACTGGGTGGGTGGTCTCTTGGACCTCACTGAAAACCTAACAGGCCCTACACGGCCAAGTCCATTGGTCAGGATTTTCATACATTTTTCCATGTCATGGACTGACTCAACGAGCATCGCACGCTGTGGAATCCCATCCGAATGCACGCGCAACACGTCCCAGCCATCCTTAGCCTGGTGGCCTTGTGTTTCATGTGACGACCTGGTTCGTGTGCTAAAACTCGGCACCCTTCCTCAAACTTGCTGATAAGGTGTTCCCACCATATTCGTGCAACGATACGAAGACATCACTGTTCGAATACCGACAATATTCGTATATCCTCGCTCGCAGTGACCATGTTTCTGAACTATACGGAAGAACTTGTCTGACTGTTGCAGCGTGCACTCGACCCTTGACAGATAAACGGACGTCATGTTTACGCCACATGACTGAGGTTGGCAAAAGCCAAACGAACCTTCTATATACCCGAGAACACTATCCGACCTCCGAGTGAAAGCTGCTGCCTAGACAACAGAGCTTATCTACCTGATCTGTAATCACCCCAGATACCAAAAGGTTTGGTGTTGAATCAATCCAGTCCTGTAACCAAATCTTGCTCTTCGAAGGTGCAAACCGCACACCAAACATTGCTACGCAGTCCGTCAACCTGTCCAGAAAAGTTAAGGACTTACCTGGATGCTTACTTAGAAGAACTGCGTCGTCTGACAGTTTTCCACCCGAGAAAAGCTCAATGCCACTATTCCCACCCAATAAAAGCGTTTTCTCTAAGACCATATCAATCACGGATTTCAAGAGGGAGGTAGCAACTCTGAAAAACACCACTTCTCGAATGGGAGACCACCGTAAGCCTGAACTCGGCTTCAGCTGTTGATTGAAAGGGTTTATCCGTTTACCCTAGACCAATTGTCAGTCAGTCAACCCGGTGGACAGCGCCAAGCATTCGCTTTTCTCCTCTCACTTTAGTGGAAACACCGCCACGAGAAGGCAGTGAGTAGGACTTCTTCAGCAGAGGCTGTAGAAAACGCATTTTCATCTGAGAGCATTTCGAGAGGAGTTCGAGACTAGTAACTATCTCGAAGCCCTAAACAATCATCCTCGACTGTACCGAGGCATTTGAAGAATAAGGAGCAGAAAGACTACAGATGTTCCCCGAGGAGCCACTGGAGATTTCTGACCAAAACACCCTTCGCATCCGTCCATACCACAGAAGGGGTTTTGCTTTAGGAAACCTTACCGGAGCCTTTGACTCAAAAGTCTCACCCTCAAGGCATTGGGGCATTAACTCAGCACGGGAACGTGACCGAAGCACTCGTGAAGGAGTTTCTTCTGGTCTCTCACATGAGACCTGATTACTGTTCCTATCTCGTCTTGTGTTCGCTGATGTTTTGTTATCGATCCGCTTTTTGGGCTCAGTCCTTATCCTCATGCACCCAACAGAGTAAGCGAAACATGGACGCGGCAACATTTTTTGGGTTGAGGGCTGCCCAGCTTAGGCGATCGATAGCTGCCCAATGAAATGCAATGACTTCGCCCACCGTCGAGAGAAACCCCAGATACTCCACTCCTACGTCCATCTAGTGGAGGTTTTTAGACCGGTAAACTGTTTCTCTCCGTGTTTATTCACTGGAGTGTCGTCTTTAGGGACATAGTGGTTAGAACCAGATGTTGCCCAGGAACTGGTTCGGAGACTGGACTTTGTCTGGCCTCTACCCATCGACCTGTCGAGCATGATTGCATCTCCGGTCTAAGAAAGCCATCCTGCATAGCTCTTTGGGTCACAGAGACATGCAGGCCATCACACCACGTGAAGGTGATGACTAACATCACCGCCATCTCTGTATCCATGTACTAAGAAGCATGTTTTGTGAAAGATCGAACTATCGTCCCTTTACGTTAGCGTGCGTACGTGTCACAGTAATAGTGACGGATCGCACATATTCCGATCATCACGAGAGTTTCAGGGATTTTATGGTCACCGTAAAAAGTTAAGCAAAGCAATTCGCCGTTACTCAGAAAAATATGAAAATTTGTTGGCTGAGATTTTATGCTTACATTGAATTGCTTTAATAAAAAAGCGTATTATGACAACAGGTGTCGATCGATATCCGTTTGAGCAAATTGATGATATTGATATACCTGGTACTATAAAACAAGTTCAATGATCAATCTTGCACGATCACATCTGAAGTTGACATGGCTCTTGTAAAATTCGGATCGGTTCCAACAGTTATGTTTGAATGTCCTGCGACTTTCCTGTTGTACACCACCTTGGAAGTTTAAACTTGTAACCTGAGTAAGACAGGATTGAAAATCCCCATCTGATAGTCTCCCATATTCCTGTAGATTGATTGAGATAGCTTGAATCAAATCCCCTAGGATCTGACTCTATGGAAACCTCGTGCAGACGAGCAGTGGACAGTCAAACCGATTGCGAAAAATGCGGTTCATTATACCTATGAAGGTTGGGTTTCTATTGACTTCCCCTTCAAATGATCTGCGTACCAGTGGTTTTTCATTGGTTATACTGTACAAAATGCGTGAAACATACCAAATCAAAGTCAGTTTTTCTTCTGTAGGATTGCACAAAATGAAGATTACCGCCTACAAAGGTCACCGAAAATGCTGTCATTAAGTAACATGACCACGAAAGCACGAACGCTTGACCAAAAGTTGTATTTGTCTTCATTAATCATACAAAGGCTTACGAAATCCCTGTCTTCCCGATTTATATCAAACGCCTATTTCCCAGTTTGCATTATTGAATTGAGTTTTCTTCTACCTCGTGTTTGCTATGACACCCAATCAGTTTCCAACCTACCCTAATATTCTTTGTTTCGTTGTACAATATTCGTTTCTGTACCGCCTCCCGTAGTGTCGAATTGTGAGTATCACAAAGAGTAGGATACACAATCGAGTTGTTCAACTGTGGCATTTGAGGATAAAGTTGTCCCTAGGAATAGGTAATTAATATCGTATCGCATCTCCCCTTTATGCGAAGTTTCTTTGTTTTTCGGCTGGCAATAAACGTGTTGGCTCTATCTGTTTCAATGTAATAATGGTTTAGTGACACCGCGTGCATCGTGTTAACTCGCTGAAGTTGGAATTTGTTTTTTTCGCTGAGCATTCGCCCGCCTAGAACGTCTTTTGGGACAATCAAATCGATGGCGTTCAAGCACTTCGGTAATAAATCATAAGTGAATACTGATTCAATAAATAATTATTCACTTAAATCAAATACATCTCACACTTTTCGAGGTTATATATTGCTCACATCTCAGTTGGTATATATTATTCCATGGGAAATCACATTACTTTGGTCAATTGTTATTTTACATGATCTCCCATCTATTGTATACAGGATAGTTTTTGGTGACAGTCAAGTAAGTTGCGCTGCAAACTCATAGTCTTGAGTTTGAAACCATCCCGTGTGATTAACTTTGCTAGCTTCAGGGAGCTTTTCGTCTATCATACCCGCATTTGCTCAAGAGAGTTTATACATTTCGTACATTCCCAATAAGGCTGGACGTGTGAGCTTGAATGAATGTTTCATGTGTTTTCCGTAAGTAAGCGTTCCTCACCGGAATTCCTTCATCATCTTCCATGTGTATTATCTGGCTTACGACAATATAGAAGAGATAAATTCCTTCTTCAAGTAATGCCAGCTACTAAAAGTCACCACTATTGAGGTCCTAGTTTTTCCAATACAGGAAACAGTTCTCGAATTTGAACAGTGCCATAAGTAGGGTAGATAGTCAGATTATGATACCATCTGAAATAACCAAGCAATCGTCCTCTGATTCTGAAAAGATCCAAATAAAAAATGAGCCGTTGCGTTTTCCGGTTCCCCATATGCCGTCTGCGATCTCGTTTTTCAATACTGCATTGGCTTACTAAGTAAAACCTTATCAGTAAGGTGTGTATCTTTGATCACGCTTCATTCCATTTTGCGGTAGACCATAGTAAGCTACCTGACTGGAAATGTTTTATAAAAAAATTCAGCAAATAGAATAGCAACTTGGTGTTTGGTACAGTCTACACGACTTTGTCCCGAAAATGTTTAGGGGATTGCTATGAGGATATCGGTTGATTCGTGGCAAACACAGTCTGTCCTTCCTAGCAGGCCAGCACCATCACAGTGAGTCATGGGATGCGCACATGGAGCCTGTTCCGTACCGAGGCCGAGGTTTGGGTGGACGGAAGTATGAGCGACAGGACAGTGGATCGATAAGATGAAAAAGTATGCCCGTCAAGCAGTGGTCGGCCGACTGACCGTCCTTTGGACCCACGCTCTTCTTAGAGCTCATTAGTGATGCATATCCACCGCCACCATCACGATGAGACAGCACCTTGACGTGGTGTGATGGCTTGCGTGCCTCTATGACCCAAACAGCTATACAGAATGCCTTCCTTAAGCCGGAGATACAATCTTGCCTGACAGGTCAATGAATAGAGGCCAGACAAATTCCAGTTTCCTACTCCTCCAGGTTGGGGGTCGATTTGAGCTGGCAACTCAGTCGGTAAAATCAGTGGGAGAATAATTGATCCAAGTAAATGGGCTTCCACTCAGCCACCCTGCTGCCTTGCGGACAGGTTCTCTTTAGAACTAATGGCTTTGGTTGAGAACTATACTCGTTCTCCTGCTTTGAAGCTGGACACCCTAGTAGTACTCGTCCAACATATCTCGTGAACTGCACTGATGCAAAGAATTCCATACTGGATTGGTCGTCGCACAGGACAATCAGGACCGCGCTGCCCATTGCATCGAGCGGGGTGGGTAGTGATAAGTGGGCTACTGCTCAGAGTTCCCTCTCTTTTATTCAACCATTGTCTTTTGTCCCCAACCACCTCTCTTTGCCCCATCTATCCACCCATAATGCACCCACTGATAACACAGCGCAGTTCAGTTCAGACAACCGTTACCCATGCACTGGGTGCGGTGACTTTGGTTGCTGTCTCCTAGAGGCAACCCCCTCCCAAAAAAAAAATAAAGAAGGAGAAAAGAGTATGAGAGGAGTAAGAGGAGAGCTACATTAATGGAACTAAGTCGATGAAGAAAGTTTTGTGAATGCAAGAGCGCCACTGTTTACGGCATCTAGCCATGCCCCCAACGTGTCTAACCATTCAGTGGGAGGGTCTCTCGGACCCCACCCAGGAAGTCTAACAAGCCCTACAAGGTCAAGTCCACTAGTTAGACTTTTCATACTATTCTTCCGTATCATGAAGTGAACACCTTTACTCATCTTCCAACAATTTCCCGCCTCAGCAAACATAGCATGCCGAGGGATCCTGTCACGGGACATGCGTAACACATGTCCCAACCATCTTAGTCTGGTGAGGTTAAGTACTCCATCTAATGATTTGATCCCTAAACCCTAAGACTTTCCGCCGAACCAAAGCATTGCTCACACGGTGTTCGCGCCAGATTCGAGCAATACTGCGAAGTCATCGTTGTTCAAATACCGACAATCTTCGTATGTCCTCCACCCTCAGTGGCCATGTCTCCGAACCATACAGAAGCACGGGCCTGATTGCTGCAGCGTACACTCGACCCTTGATAGGTAAATAGATGTCATGTCGACGCCACAGATGCCTCAGGTTGGCAAATGCCGTGTGAACCTTCTGTGTACTCAGAGACACTTCATCCGATATCCGATCTCCGGCTGAAATGCAGCTCCGCAGATAACAGAACTTGTCTACCACGTTTATTGTCTCCCCAGACTCTGAAAGGTTTGGTGTTGGACCATCCCAGTCCTGCAACAGCATCTTGAACCTTGAAGATGCAAAACATACCGAACATCGCTACGCCACTCGTCAAGCTCTCTAGAAAAGATTGCAACTTACCTGGATCTTCACTTAGAAGAACTTTGTCGTCCGCATACTCAAGGCCTGATACCTTTCCACCCGGGAAAAGCTCAATGCCGCTATCCTCACCTGACAAAAGTGCGGTCTCTAGGATCTTATCAATCACAAAGGTAAAGAGAAAAGGAGAGAGGGCAACCCTGACGTACGCTACTTCTCGTGGTTAACTCGGGTGAAAGATCACCGTAAGCCCGAATTCGGCCTCGGCTATTATTGTAAAGGGATTTTACGATGGAAATGAATTTCTCTGGTACACCCTTCAACAAGAGGTAGCGACAGATAATTGTGCAATCAACTGAGTCGAAGGCCGCTTTAAGATCAAGAAAAACGGAGATAATAAGCCTACGGAAGGTGTGTCTGTGTTCTAAAATTTGTCGAAGAGTGAAGATGTGATCAACACAACCTCGACCAGGTCTAAACCTAGCTTGATTCTCGCGCGAGCGTTAGATAAGCGGTGGGAATAATACCAGCGAGCCATTTGGATGCGATGCTAACCAGACCTATTCCCCTGTGGTTTATACAGGAGGACCTGTCAATTTTTTTTTAAATTGGTACGATCAACCGATTCATACCAACTCTTTGGAACTTGTTCCTTCTCCCATATCATATCGATGAGTTTTGTCAACTCCACTAAAAGTGTTGGGCCACCGTCTTTGAAAATAGATGAAGGCAACCCATCCGTTCCGGCAGCTTACCTCGCGAAGAACCTCCGTTCCGACGGAGGACTGGTATCTACAACAAGAGCTGTACATATTGCGCCAGTGATCAAACCTGAAGAGGATAAAGGCCAATTAAACTGCTCAACATGCTCCCCCAGCGAATTAGACGACACTCCTGAGTTTGAATCAATGAGCCGTTCGCTTCTTTGATCAATTCGCTAACGCCTGGTTTACGTGGACCGATTTGTCTAATCGGATGGAAAAGATTGCGACTATTACCAATCGCCGCAGCTTTTTCCATCTCCCTACACTTCGCAATTCACCACTGCCCACGGTCATTTCTCAGGCTCCGAATCAGTTAGTGTTCAACGCATCTCCGTGTTTCATCGTATCTGGAATCCGGAGGAATCTTTTTGCGCACAGCTAACAGTGCAACTGAGGATGCAGATATCCATCGTTTCTGTGTGTTTCTAGTTGTTGGATCTTGGGTAGCATCAGCAGCTGCACGCAGAGCCTGTTTGATCTCTGTCCATCTCTTTTCTGGATCCTTGGAATTTGACTGCATCGATAACCTGTTGGATAATTCTGTTCGGAAAGCAGATCGTTGGTTATCGTCCAGCAGCAGCTGCGGGGGACGGTTTGCTTTGGCATTGCTTCGGCCACCGACGAAGCGCAAACTGAAGCGCGCGCGGACAAGAGCATGATCAGTGTCTACAGACGTGGACCAAAATGATCGAAAGTCTTGAATTGATCCGCGCCAGCGGTAACCGATAGCAATATGGTCGATCTGAGCACAACGCTGTGAAGGCGCCGGAGGACGCCAAGTTAGCCGGTGTTGTTTTTTGTGTGAGAAATTTTTACTCACTAGGAATAGTTTATGGTCGGAACAAATTTGAACGAGTCGATCACCGTTATCAGTTTGATCGGCTGGAACGCAATATCGGCATCCCATATTCCTCTCCATCTCGTCTAGGCTTCCGACTTGAGCATTGAAATCACAAGCGACAACCATGATGTCTGTAGAGCGAACGCTACGGAGCAGTTGAGACAAATTCTGGTAGAATTCGTCTTTAGCTTCAGGAGAGCTACAGTCAATTGGGAAATACACAGAAACGACAAACAGGCATCGGCGCTTCAGTATGTTGCTGTTGACATGCACAGAACCATTCACCCGAACTGCACACAGGCGCTGCTGACTGCGATCCAGTCGAGCAGTGCACGTTCAGCCTTCACGCCCAGAGCGATGCCAATGCCAGCCTGACCACGAGCACTAGACACCGAATCACCCGACACACGAAGAGTGAAGCGGGAAGCCGAGCTGCATCAGGAGAGCGAAGTATTAACATTGAAGTTGGGTCTTGTACGCGTGTTTCGGAGACAATACATGTCTACGTTAAAGGTCTCAAGAGTCCTAGTTAGAGCAGCCTGTTGCCTCGTTTGGCAGTGTGCGGACGCTGAAAGCAGCTGAGTGAAGAGGATGCTTAGTTCGGAGAATGGATTCTCTTCCTTCCCCTGTCTTAAATTTGCTACCATTTCCCAGAGTTACAAGGTCACAGTCACGGCTCATTTTGGCTACTCATACGCATTTAGAATTGGAACGTAGAGGATGAAGAGGAGAGCAATAAGGTGCGTTTCCCGATTTACCGCGGGAGATTTCTGGGCAAATCATACTTCGCGGCTGCCCACACCGCAGAAGGGGTTTTGCTTTAGGAAACCTTACCGGAGCCTTTGACTCAAAAGTCTCACCCTCAAGGCATTGGGGCATTAACTCAGCACGGGAACGTGACCGAAGCACTCGTGAAGGAGTTTCTTCTGGTCTCTCACATGAGACCTGATTACTGTTCCTATCTCGTCTTGTGTTCGCTGATGTTTTGTTATCGATCCGCTTTTTGGGCTCAGTCCTTATCCTCATGCACCCAACAGAGTAAGCGAAACATGGACGCGGCAACATTTTTTGGGTTGAGGGCTGCCCAGCTTAGGCGATCGATAGCTGCCCAATGAAATGCAATGACTTCGCCCACCGTCGAGAGAAACCCCAGATACTCCACTCCTACGTCCATCTAGTGGAGGTTTTTAGACCGGTAAACTGTTTCTCTCCGTGTTTATTCACTGGAGTGTCGTCTTTAGGGACATAGTGGTTAGAACCAGATGTTGCCCAGAAACTGGTTCGGAGACTGGACTTTGTCTGGCCTCTACCCATCGACCTGTCGAGCATGATTGCATCTCCGATCTAAGAAAGCCATCCTGCATAGCTCTTTGGGTCACAGAGACACGCAAGCCATCACACCACGTGAAGGCGCAGTCTCGTCGTGATGAACTGATAACACGCTGGATAATGGAAATGGTTCATTGTAAAATGGTGTCGGAAATAATCCTGTCTCGTAACTAGCATTTTCTCTAGCCTCGTCAGCGTCCAAATCTCCGCCCCTCCAACGTCCATACACTCATACACGGTGGTCAGCAGGCATGCCCAGCGCTCACAATGAACTCTCTGTTGATTAATGTCTGCTGCGTAAGTAAGAAGCGTATCCACGATTTGAGCACTGTGGTTCAACTAACCGCTCCTGGTATCTAATCGATATATATCCTGCGCATTTCAGGAGACGAAATAACTCGAGCTGTGGGTCAACGTGGTGTAGGAATAGTCTTGAGTGGCAAGGCCAAAGCTGCTCTTTTGGACTGGATCCTGGTAATAGTCGTTTATGTGTATTTAGACTCCAGGGGTCAGTTTGCGTTCCAAAGGATAGTAGTGTTAGGTGCAACTTGTTTGTGATCTCGGCATACGCCCCAAACCAGCTGCAGCTCTGACATGCAGAATGATGAGTTCTATGATGAACTCACCACCCTCGTTCGCAGCAGTAAAGGTTCTGACATTGTAGTGCTATCTGGTGACTTCAATGCACAAGTTGGCAAAGTTAGTGTGTCAGAAGCCTGTTCAGGTGGGCGTTGTGCCTTACCCACTCCTGCGTACAGATAACGGGGACAGGCTTCTCCAGTTTCGTGCAGACTATCGGTTATTCCTGTCTGGTACAAACTTCCGACACAGCTCGCGTCGCACAGCGACATGGCGTTCTATTTCTACAATACTCTTAGCCAGATTGATCATATCGCAGTATGCTACCGGTGGCGCAGTTCTGTCCACAACTGTAGGTCTTTCTGGCCTACGTAGGTAGAGTCGGACCACGCATTAGTTTTATTGCGATTATCTCTCAAGCTCAATGGTCATTGACGTAAAACGCAATCCCGGCTAGTCGTACAACGTTTGTCTGATCTAGAGGTCCGCACCCGTGATGAGCAGACGTTAGCACATGAGCTAGGAATGTAGATGAGCATTGGGCCCATACCTAGCAAGCAGTGCACGTGACAGCAGGTTTCGCCTGTGGTCCTAGATCCGATGTCCATCGAAGACACTGGATTTTGCAAGAGTCGTTGAGTATAATGGAGTAAAAATGTCTGCTCTCGAACTGTAAGCAAATGAAGAAGATACGAAGATACATACAGAAGCAAGGTACGAAAAGCCTTTAGAATGATCGCGAAAATTGGTGGGTCAAGGTAGCCGAAGAAATGGAAGCAGTAGCTGCTTCAGGTAACAGTCAAAGACTGCTCACACTTATTTGCGACACCGGTGGACAGCGAACCCCGGTCAGTGAAACGATATGTGATAGAAACAGAGAACCCATTCATGACAAAGAGCAAAGGCTGGACCGTTGGGCCGAATACTTCGAGGAGCAGTTCAGTTGGCTGCGCGCTAATGTAGTTACTCCGACGTCAACAACTGCGATTCCTTGGGGAGTATCACTTGAACCCCCATCGAAAGTGGAAGTGGAGTCATGCATTCGATCACTAAAACGAGGAAAGCGGCCGGTCCTGACGAACTCTCTCCAGTTCTTTTCAAAAAGGTGGTCGTACGTTCAGAAAATCACTTACTACCTTGCTGAATGACGTTTGGAAGAAGGAATGTATCACACTATAATGGGACGAGTCATTGATTGTACCCGTCTTCAAGAAAGGAATATGCAGTGACTGTAGTAACCGTCGTAGGATCATTTTTATTCCGATAATCACCGAAGTATTAGCCTCGATTTCGCTGCGTCGTCTGATACTGGCGCGCGAGAGAAACACCTGTGAACAACGGGCCGCATTCTTCCTAGGCAAATGGTGCGTCGACCAGATTTTTACTCTTCACCGACTACTTGAAAGGCGTCACACATATCGTCGACCGTCAATAATGGTTTTCCTTGACTTGAAAGGTGCCTTCGATTCCATTAATCGAACAGCGCTTTTCAGTGCTTTTTACCGAAAAGTTATGTCCCAGAAGTCGGCGAATCTACTGATCTCGTTGTACTCATACTTCTGGCCGCGTAAGAGTTCATGGTGAACTATCCAATCGGTTCGAAACGACCAGTGGTGTTCGACAAGGATGTTACGTTTTTCCGCTCTTGTTTAATTTCGTTATGGACGAAATAACGGAGTGCCCGGTGGGGCTCCAGGATGTGGGCATGAAACTAGGAAATAGTGAGAAGCCGTATGACTTAGATTACGCGAACGACGTTGTCTGCTTGTTCGAATCAACGGAACACGCTCAACGTGTACTAGATGGACGTGCGATAGCTGTGGCTCTATTCGGCATGCACTTTGCACCTCCAAAGTGTTAAGTGATGTTATATGACTGGACGTCAGCGATTCTGAGCTTGACGCCTGAGGGGAGGAACTAACAACTATTGACCCCTTTAGTTACCTCGGCAGCAGCGTGACGACAGATGCGAGAACGGTAGTAGAGATAAACATGGGTATATCCAAGGCTCGAGTGCCGTACGCTGGACTGAAGCACTTGTGGCGCCGACCTGATATTTCACTGAGGTTGGAAGGTCGTGTATACTGTGCTGCAGTGCGTTCAATTTTGTTGTATGGTTGCGAAACTTGGGGTCTGCGTGCTGAAGATATTCATCGTCTTGAGGTTTTCGACCACCGATGTTTACGTAGTATGACTAAGATTGGATGGAATGACCGAGTAAGCAATACTGGGGCCAGATAGCGAGTATTGGGTACCAATTCGTAGAACGTTTGGTCACAGTGTATACAGCTTAGTAGACTTCGTTGGTTGGGGCACGTGCTACGTATGACAAACACGCGTCTATCATACCGGGCCCTGTTTTCCGTTCCTTCTAGAGATTGGAAGAAACCATGTGGAAGTCAACAGTTGACGTGGCAGCGAGGAATGAGAAAATGTGCATCGAATTTAGGGAAAGTGTTTCACTTCTTCGTGGTTGGGGTCCAAAAGATCCGTCTACGAGTTGGCTGGATACACTGAAGGATATCGCAGCGAACCGTGAACAGTGGCGATAATGTTGTCACTTTCTGTCTAATAAAAATGAGTGATCGATGTGCGTTTGTACAGTTAGATGATGTATTCCGTTTGTTGGCTACTAGGGCATTCTTTCCATTTTCCACCCCTGTAGGTCCATTCCCCGTCCATCTTTCATACTCATACTTTCTAATTCAACTTGCAAGATGGTGAGAAAGGCAGTGGTCAGTGGAGCTCACCCTGCTGCTTACCGCAGTACGATGATGATAATGATCCACCTCCGCACCCAAGGTTTGAACTCAGGTTTTTCACCTGAAAAGCGTCTGTTTCCGCTGCGCCTCCCCAGTGCCATCCACCCTAACAAGAGTGAAACTCGAGTGCGGAGCCTACGTGTACAGGGTTGATCGAGTGACTTGAGATCTGTGAGTGAAAGGTGGAATCCGAAGGAAAGTCAGCCAAGCAAATTATCATCAATCCCACAGGGCTCGCAAGTAATTGAGATATATACAAATACCAGGTGCGAAACAGGGTTAAGTAAGCCATTCGCGGATTCACCGTTTAAAGGTATGTACCTAGATATGCATGGCTGAATCTCTGAGACAAGCATATGACTACTGGCAGGATCAACCAGATTATTCACAGTCTTCAACCCGTTCAGCCGAAGCCGTCGGGGCACAGGATCAAAATCAACGAGCTAGCCGCTGGACCGTGTCGCGGTTTCACGGAGCGTTAGCTTCACATGCGCACCACCACATGTTTTCACAGGAAGAGACGTTGCCCCGGGCGTCACTTTCCCATTCATACAGCAGATTTCTGCTAGCCAATATCGACCATGCACCACCAAAGCAACCTACACCTGGTCGTCCGGCTTACAGGACGAGCCAATCGGATTATTCAGCTCCTTGATAAAGACAGGCGCCTCCAGTTCTTCCGGGTTTATGTGGGCTTTTGCTATTCTCCGTAACACTGGCATTTTGTTTCCTTGCGTGTCTTCTGCTCCTTCGATTAATTGCCTTATCCATCATAAACTGGCATGACCGTTTGGCTGTTTGTCCTTCTGAAAGTTCTCCACTCGTTTCCTTCCATTCTTTCGGTCATGACAGACTGTATTCCTTTCCCACCTAAAAGCACAGCGGGTCAAGAAAAGTACTTCATTTCTCTGTATTCGTCCAGGGTTTCAGAGGGATAGCCAGGTGCATCCATAGTCCTAATAAACCAGACAGCGCGAGTTAATATGACCGGAAAACCATTTCGGCGTTTAAAAGTGAGGATGTGCATGCACAGTTACCTCACGTTGACGGGAATTAACATAATCGACCTAAGCGAACAACTGAATACAGATTCGCATCGAAAGCGAAAAACAGCTAGTACTGAAGACCTCCAACGAATTTTCCACTGTGCAAGGAAAGGTGACGACTTAAAACCTGCAGGACCGTCGCCGAACGGGACAAAGAGCCTATCCTCGAAACAGGATCCGGGAAAGCGCAAATCTTCGGATAAATTTGTAATGGAACTGTGTTCACTGGTTGATGGATATCCTGTAATCATGTTGAGTGGGACGAAGAAAAGGATGGAACTGGTACATCCGGATCCATCAGTCAGTTTGTCTTTTGTTGATCGCCTTCTCAATCGTTATGGTCACACCATGTTACAACTATGTATTCAGTCGATCGCGCGAAACAGAACCGATGTCAGAGAGAAAGGAGCTCAACTTGGATGTGGTTACAGAAGCGTGGTAGCTCCGTCGTACGTTTCTTTATATAGACGAGACCAATTAAAAATATGGTTCTCGCAGATACGAGGGTGATCAACAAAGTGAAAATCGTGCATAAAGACTTTACCATCAAACAAAGTGAAAACCTCAATGTTGTTCTCAGATCGGTATGATCTATTATGAATGCCACTCCAGAATGAACACTGACATTTGTGACAGCCTTTTGGAAAAGTTTTCTCCGAAATTAGCAACTGAACACCCAAACGCCGACACCATATTTCCACTCGACAATGATACAACTCACCGACGGGCGGGCAAAGAACTGTTGGCAACCGGACATGCTGATCGGTATCTTCCCCCCCCCCCCCATAGTTTATTCGTTAATCTGACCGAGCAGGTATCCAGTGTGTTTAAAATAACTCCTAAATAACTTCGACAAGAAAACGGGGCTCTCATTTGCGGCGCTCCGAAAGATTTGGCAGCTAAAGAACATAGGTTGGGGATGTTCGTACAGTTATTCAAACAAGCAGTTGGCTTGATCTCGCCCACCTCAAGTGCTACATCTGACGGACACAATTTCACTTTTGTTGAACATTCCCAAAGTTATTCCCGTTCGCAAATCTGATTTTCTTCGACAAATAACGTGATAATTTTTTCAATAAATTACTCTGAGATTTACCTTTGTAGTCACTGGGTTTCCAGGTAAGTAACTCGTAATAGGCCAAAGAAGCCCTGTAACTGGAATCGAGAACTCACAGGATTTGACCTTTTGCGTTAAGGGTGTTCCGGAAAGGTTTGGGTACTGTACTCTAGGCTGTGGTCGATAAATAACCGATGGTGGCTAGTAAACGACGATAAAACCTGTAATTAGGTCTAGGACGACATGCCACGTACAGTCTGACCAATGATTGCGGGGTCACTTCTTTCCGGTTAAATTTCAGTTCTCACTACTGAAACAACTGTCAGTAGCAAACACGAAGTGATCCCGCAATTATTGGTCAGACGGTACGTTGACGAAAGAAACGACAGATTCGGTAAGTCACACTGTGATTGTGACAAAGGCATCCGCGGAACCTCGCATTTGCATTGATCCCAAACCACCAAGCAAAGCACTCAGGCGCGAACACTTTTGGTTACCTGTTTTTGACAATATTCTTTCTGAGTTATCAAATTCGCTTTCCTTTACAAAAGTTGATCTGGCTTCAGTGCTTTGGCATTCAGAGTTGGATGAGACCTCAAGTAAGTTGACCACGTTTGACATACTGTATGATCGGTACCGTCGGAAACGACTTCTTTTCGGCCTCAGTGTATCGAGCGGAACACTCTAGAAGGGGATTCTCCAAGCGGTGAAGAACTCTGAGTAGCAGGTGATATTTTTATTTTTGGCCAAAATGTCAAGGAACCCAACAAAAGGTTCGATTCTTTTCTGCAATGATGTATCTGTGAATAAATTAGACTGAAATGGGACAAGTTGACATTTTGTCAAACAGAAGTCAGGTTTCACGGCCACATTCTCACAAGCGAAGGTGTCAACCCGTATCCGGAAAAGGTAAACACGATTGTGGATATGCCTGCACCAACCGATGCCAAGGTGTCTCACATTTTAACGGAATGATCAACTACCCGGGCAAACTCTTACCAGAGTTAGTGAAATGAATGGGACCGATTCGCCGATTAACGCATAAAGGAGAAACGCGGAAACGGGCAGATGAACAGCAATTAGCATTTGATCGCATCAAGCAGCTTATCGTGAAGGCTCCAGCCCTAGCATGTTATGATCACATCTTACTTCTACGCATACAATGTGATAGTAGTCAAAATGACTTAGGAGCCGTTCTGTTACAAAACGGGCACCCGGTTGATTATCGCAGCAGGACGTTACCAATTTGTGAACAGAAAAGTGCGCAAATCAGAAAATAACTGCTGGCAACTGTGTATGCTTTGGAGAAGTTCAGCGACTACGCTTTCGGCCAACCTACGCATGTATTCACGTCATAAGCCATTGATCACGATCGTTCGCATACGGGTATGAACGGATCTATCAACCGAGTCAGAAAAACATACTTCTAGTCAGGTATGACAGAACAGGTTAGACAGACGATAGCAATTTGCGAGTCATGTAGACGATTTGATCAACGACAAAAGAGAGAACCGACGGAGGTGCGCGCAGTACCTGACTGGCCTTGGCAACTGGTGGCGTTGGATCTCTTTTACCATGGGAAAGACGGTGACCTAGTGACTGTTGAGTACTAGTGATTTCTTCGAGGTCGATCAGAAGCAACTGCAGAAATTGTCAACAAACTTCCAGCCAATTTTACACGACATGGAATCCCGATTCCAGTGATTTCCGATGGTGGCCCCAGTTTTGTAGCAAGGAATTTCAGCGATTCTCGGAGATTTGGCTTTTCAGCCAGCACAACACCAGCCCCTTCGACAGTCAGTCCAACGGTAAAGCAAATAGCGCTGTTAAACAGGTGAAAGAGAGACTCAAGAACGGTAAGGCCTGGGGCTGAGATCCGTTCATCGTTCAGCTTGGGCTTCGAAATATGCCTTCTGTAACGGTGGGAACAAGCCCAACGAAACGCCTATTTGGAAAACGAACGCGCAGGATCCTACCAGTTTGTGTTGGGTTGGTTGACCTAGATCTTGTAGCGCCTTTAGTAATCAACTTAAAAATGATCAAGCGAACGGTGTTGCAAAAAAGATTCTACGATCGGGGCAGAAAACCACAATGTCCATTCAAACCAGATGACACGGTCTGGACTCACCCAATAAAACCGACTGGAAAATCCTGGACGAAAGAAAGGGTACTTTCGGGCGTAACAGAGGGATCATACATAATACGCTTTGGAGGTCGTCAGATTAGCAGGAATAGATTGCATCTGAGAAAAGCAGGGGAAGGCGACGATGGAGAAGAGACAAACAATGCAGGCGACAACGAAGGTGAGAAGAAGGAGACCGTAAAAGATGAGGAAGTGACCGAAGCAGACAGTGCTATGCAAATATCGGTAGCGGAGGAGCAGTCACTATCTAGAATTCAGAGTGGACAAAGTTGACAGACAGTGCACGAGTAGAAGCTTTTCAAAACAGAAAAGGTGTGTTGGATATGCTTTCCAACACAAAGTGACATTTTGTCTGATGATGGCTACATCTTGTGAAAATGAATAATTCCATGTGCATAGAGAAGAACAACCATTCAACAAACCTTTCTTACTCCCAAACGAACGGTTCATTCTGTGAGATGACCTCGGTTCACCATCTCAGACTGTACTTCACGAAAGGCTTGATCACACCTTGACCAACATAAATCAATTCTGTTTTCAAAGCGGTCACGATTTTTTGTCGGCGCATAAACCTTGGCATCTCTACCCGGTCAGTCAGAATTCCGCACAGGTTCCCGAATGATGTGAGATCGCTGATGCGTACTGAACACATCTTGACCTCATTGACGCAGCACAATATCCAACTTTTGGTTACATGTGAGCTGCGAATCGCTGCAAAGCGGTTTCTGGTAGGTGGTTTTAAGTATTTATCAGAGGACTTGTGCTCTCGTGTTTGTAATGGCTTTGATATCCTCAGGGGAAGTTCGAATCCCCACTTTGGCTACTGATACGGCCAAGAGTAGTTGGCTGTTGATCGTAAAGGATGTTAGCTGAAGTAATTCGTTGTATCATCCGGTTGAGTTGATCAACAACGACGTTGATTGTAATTTATGACTTAAAATGTGCATGAAGTTATCGGCATGTTTCGAGGACTCTGTAAGAGATATGCCGACAAACATTAGCTCACTGATTGCGAATAAACTGGTCCTGTCTGTATGCGTTCGAATCTTGAGCATTATTTAATATGACGGTTCATTCAGCCCATGAGCCGAGAAAGCACTCCAGATCATCATTGATTTTCCGTCGTCCACACTGGGACTAAAACGTAACCCGTCTTTACCCAAGTCACACCGGTAGTATTATTACTTCCAGACATCTATTTCAATTAGGCTGATTTTTTCTCGTCACTCTAAAGAATACGATTTCAATGGTCTGTCCGTGTTACATGCGGTCCAGCTCATGATAAGCGACATTCTATGAGCATTGGGATGCGAGATACCTCCCCTTTCATTTCCTTGTATTCAGCCCATATCGCGAATTTGAGGACTCTGGGCAAAGTTTTCGACCTTCAAAGTTTAGCCCCAGTACAGTTTCTAATTCTGATGCAAAACTTGTGGTGTTAGGGGCTCGACGGAAAACACGTCTCCGTCTAGCCGGGTGTGAAAGCTTTCTCGCCATCCGTTCATCTTCTCAGTGAATTTTGTTTGTTCTTATTTCAAAATCTATCGTGCCATAAGTACCTGTTTACCTATATGCACTTACTTGCGAGTTCATAGAAACTGTATTGCTCCCATATCTTCCATCCTCTTCTTGAATTCAGTTCATTTTATATAATCCATGCAAAATGGCAAAGAGCTGAGATTTCTTGTCGAAGTCACTTATTGTGTTATGGCACCTCAAACCAAAGTGTCCATTACGGAATTCACACCTTGTTGCCTATCGGTGCGTGGTCAACAACTTACCGTTTTTCTGGTTGTGCGATTCGCAGTATTTAGACTGAGCGAACGCATTGAAATCACTCGAACCCGGAACTACACATGTGGAAATAGCGGAAAAATCAAAGCTGCAGAATCATGCTTCAATTTTACTGCATAAATGATCTGTTCAAATATGTATCGGCAAAGCCACTAGATCACAGAATAACCAATCACAGCCCGTTTTTCAGTACTACTTCATCGTTTTTCTGATTGGCTGGGGCTTCTTAGCGTATCTAGCCACGGACCTGTGTCGCACCAATTTCCGTGAAATGCCTATTGAATCGTCACGCTGGTGTAGGACTTTAGCTGGTTTTATGACTGTTGAAGCAAAACTGTGTAATACCTACCAAAATGTGACAGAGCTTCTAGTGAATTAAATACTAAAATATCGAACCGAGGTTCTCAATGGGAACCACCGAAATATAGGATTATAGGTAGATCTGACCAAACAGGATGCTTGAGGGACGGAGTGCTTTTGCTCTTCTTAAACCGGCGAAGATCATGAGTGAGTCCACTTGCTACTGTTTCAAATGCACTGCCCGCAGATTATAGCAAATGTGCTTGGGTGTGACAAATACATGAGCTTGTACATACTGGGACTTGAAACTGTTTGGTAACATCATTGAGTCCGATAAATGAAGACAGGCGAGACTTCTGGTTATAAGACGACTTTCTATGGATTAAAGGACTGTATAGGGATTTGGCCTCTATCAGTCAAACCAGGTTTGGAAAGATGTCCAAGTACTCGTAGAAAATGTGAGATGAACTGTCGAGAGTACTTTACCCATGCTATTTGAATAAATAAAGGTGTATTAACAGCGATGGGATTCGAAACTGCACCCTGTCGGACCGACACCTCAGACCACTCGGACGCGTTACCCTGTGCCCGCATTCCAATGAGATCGACCTTGATTATTATGAAGGTATTGCTAAATGAGTCGCCTATAGACGGCCCCTTTCCTATAGCAGCAACACATCTTCGACGGCCCAGAATAGAGGACAAGGTTGGTGTCAGCGAGAGGGAGGGATAGATGGACTAATCGGTGATCAGCTTTTGTCTGAACCAACCGGAGTTGCATCAACCAATCGAGCTACAGCCAGACTAACTACCCAGAAGAGTCGTTTATGAATAACAAGTAAACCAACACATTTTTGTGCAAAGTTTTGGCTATGACCATCATCCACCTTGAATAAACTGCTGTTTTTGGTAGTAAAACGGGGTTATTCAAAGGCTGAAAAGTTTCCTCACTGGAGCTGACAGATCAGACTCAAACGATGATACGCGCTTATTTTTTATCCGGTATGTCCACATGCGTACAGGCGTTAAAGTGGTTCTTCTGTTCACCTTTCCCGCCGTGTCGTTCAATTGTTGTCGATGATGATGCCTCATGCTGAACCATGCTACTATTGCTACTGCTGTTAGAAATCAGAAGGGGTATCTGATCAGCAAGTCACTTGTCAGAAACCACTCGTTTAGAACCCATTAGAACTAATCATTTGGGACAACAATGCTTATTTGCAGTGGTCCAATCCACTCGAAGGCAATTGTTTTCTAATCGCAAGACGAAATCATGTGGTTTATAGGCCTTCTTTTAACTCATTATTTTTATTTCTCTGACAGCGGCGTTCATCGTTAATTCACAACTGTCCATAGTTGCGTTTTAAGAGATTAACTACTCACTTATTTAGTGAGTAGTATGTGCACGCCACCACAATACCACTGCTTCTACCACTGCTATTACAACTCACTGAATAATCCCATTTCATTATATGTAGAAAACACGAATAGCGAACAAGCTCTTTTTCGGTACCATCATCCTCGTGGCTAATACAGTTACATTTATAGGTTAGAAATGCATAAATTATGAACAACCTCTGTGTGCTAAAGTGTGAGTGGATGGTCATCAAAGTTAGTGTTACGTAGTTAGGAAAGATAGGAGGGGAAATGTTGTTGTTTTGTGGCTGGGAAAGGGGCCCGTGAAACAATGAACAAGGGTTTCGGGGATTATCCATTTCCGGTTTCAACCAAAGGGTCAACGTATGGGTCACACTGAGCTCCAGGGTCGGTCTCGGATCGCGGCCAGGGTAGTTTGAGTGCCTTAAAGAAACGTTTTTGAGACCAAAGCGATGGATTGAATAATTTGATCGTCACAGCCTCTGCCGTTTCTAGATGTTGTTTTCGAGTGGCTTTCGGCGCGTTCTTAGGGACTCTGCAGACTATTTTGAACGGGTCGTCGTTTACGTGATGTCCAGTGTCCGCAAGTTGTGCCACAATTGCACTGGTGATGGATTTTCTTTTTCCCGTCGACATCCAAGTTGGTTTGTGCTCTTTGATCCTTTGTGATAGTTGCCGTGTCGTTCTACCTATATAGCTTGCCGAACATGAGCAAAAAAACGAATAGGTTAGCATGGATGAGGTGAGGACAGGTAACTTGTCTTTTAGGTTCGTCGAGATCACTGGTCGACTGGTGAAGTGGGCACGCAGTGTAGCAGCGGGAAAGGTGCGAGCGATTGCCTTTTCCAAGCGTCTTATTAGTAACTCGCTTTTGTCATCTCCTTTGAAATTGAGGTGAATGTATAAATCTTTCTTCTTCACGGTCACTAACGCTTGTCTCGTTGCCCTTTCAGCTATATTCTTTTGAATGAAGCGCTCGGGGTATCCGTTATCCAATAGCGTTTGCTTCAAAATGTCTAATTCATCACTCACCGTCTCATTCGAACAAAGCAATCGCACACGGGCTGCGAGTGGGCGAATAAGGTTACGTTTACGTCCGATAGGTACAAAGCTGGCGAAATTGGTGTACTGGCCTGTTCACGTTGGTTTGCGATATACACGACGGAGCAGTTTGCCATCTCCACCTCTTAAAAGAAGCACATCTAGAAAGTGGAAAGTGTTCCTTTCTTCTACTTCCGACGTAAAGTCAACCGCATTATGTGCCTGGTTGAACTCCTCCACCAATGACTCCAGCCGTGTATGACTATCAGTTAGGACAAAAATATCATCTACGTATCGACAGCAGATGGGTAGACTTTCTATCGTACCGCTAAGTTTCCCGTTTTCCAGCTTAGCTATGAATATATCAGCAAGTAAGGGACCTAGAGGTGACCCCATAGCTACTCCATCGGTCTGACGGTATATTACAACTGTTGAGCTGAACCAAAGTATTCCAAACATGAGATAGAAGCCTCCGAATCAACGAGCACCCTATTGTTGTTGCTTGTGGATCAAACCACTAATTAGCAGATGAAAGTGCGCAAATTTCTCGGGTGACAAATTAGCTTATATTTGGCGTGTTAATGATGGGATTTGTACTGTGAACCGTACTCCTCCACCTCATCACTTTCTGATTGTGTGAGTCTGGTTAAATCTTTGAGTTTTTTCTCCTGAAAAGCGAGAAACAAACTCAGCCCGGTAAAACACTGAGAAGTTTCATTTCTTGGTTTAAAACTGATCATATTGACTATGGTATGCATCATTAAAGTTGCAACGAAATGCTCCGACATAAATTTTCCAAACCCAGAGTTGAAACGTAGTTCTTCGGTCAGAAACTCGTTGATAAATTCCATTCCATTCTTCCTCATAAAAACACGTGACAACTTTTTCATGATCCTGACAATCAGCCACATTTCTCGTAACTCAGCTGCTGTTTCCATATATTTTCCCATATATTTTACCCATGAAAGTGCCGCATTTCTAATTTAAAAAACCCAATACATTCAACTGGTAGTTCATGGAGATTCCCATTTCGTTTTGGTTAGTTCACCCACTTCAATTGTGCTTTCATTTATAAAACTGTTCTAAAAATCCGATCTTTTTCAAGAAGCCGATTCATGTCTGATATATCTCCGAGATGATGCTGGCTGAATTCCACGAGCTAGTTTGGGACCGAGTCTGACAAGCCCCAAAGGTACTATCGGATTTACATTCGGAACATGGCTCGTATTATATTTATGGCCAAGATTTCATCGTGCGGCCTTATTTTAGTGTAAAATTTCGTACCACAATGTAGAACGGGTATTTGAGTCAATCACGTGAATCGACCAAGAGTGGCAGACGGGAAAAGAAGCGGAGGATATAAATTAATCGAGAACGGTCCTCGACAGGCTAAATGGACTCTGAAGACCAAAAATAAGCGGATCTCAGTAAGCCCAAAGATGGCTAAGATCGAAAAATTTAGATCATTACTTCAACTGGGACAATCGGAGCAACGAATTAAGAAGATTGCATACAAGAAAGCCAGCAAGTCCGCGGTCAGAATGGAGCAGAAATGTGCACGCAGCCTAAGGGTTGATTTTTCGGGAGTGTGCACGCGAGAATAGACTTTTAAAAGACCGCTTGTCCTGTCATGTTCAGGACACTCAGCGGCTTTCTGTATTCGAACACCGGTGTATCCGAAGCATCACTCGTGCCTGGTGGGAACATCAGGTGAGCAATGACGAGGTTCGTCGTCGTGTGTTTGGTGCTGATATTCGCCCTCTGGCCGAGAGAGTCGATCTACACCGCCTCCGATGGCTCGGACATGTTCTGCGTATGCCTGCCCGTCGTTTACCTTGTCGTGCTCTTTTGCACGTGCTGGGCAAGGTTGGGATAAGCGGGGCGATGGTCAGGTTATGAATTGACGCAGGGGCATAAAGAAGTAAGCTTCTACTTTGACTTCGATTGGTGCTTCCCACCTTCCTGGTTGGGACTCAGGAGATGAGGAATGCCGTTGGTTAGAGACGCTGAGAGACACGGCTAGGAATCGAATCCAGTGGCGCGTATGGTGTATGGCCTGTCTGCTGACTTCCCGTTCCCCCAAAACAATTGAAAACCAGACAAAAAATTACAAAACGTGAACGGCGAAAATATCACAAACATTTTTTTGCTTTGGTTGTTGTAATCTTAATTTTACCTGTGAATGCCGCTCGATTTGCACTTCTGTTGTTGTTATTGTGTTGGCACCAAGCTTGTTCTCAAGCCGTTGTAATCATATATATATATATATATATATATATATATATATATATGTACGTATGTCACGCTGACTTATCTGTCTTACTTAGCACAGTAGCGACGCTCGTGCTTTGTCATCTTGGCACACCACGCCCGCTCACACAGTTGAAACAGCTTGCATCTGCTCCCCTCTTTCGCCATATTAACGTGGTATTCAAAGATGTTAACTTCCGAAAGTGTTCTGTAACTGCAGTAAATAAGGTATTTTCACAGCGTCTAATTGTTCTTCACTTTGTGCGCCTCTCTCTGATGATTCCTAGCGGATAACGAACATTCTGTGCCCAGCAAAATATAGGTTTTCATATGGACATCCTGGCTTCATGTGTTGACCTGGTCACAGCGTTCGATCACATATACCTTTCATGAAAGCCCTCCCTCCCAGCAAGATGGAGACAAAAACACGATTTCACACAACGTTAGGTATCTGTTGGAAATCAAACTGTTGGACAACTTGGTGGTCACTCAATTCCGCTGATTGGCTTTTACTCTGACGGATTGCCTCAACCGAAATTGGATCAGTTAATGAGACACGTTGGTGTGCGTAGCGCGTTGATTTCTGGGCTCCGCCAATATGCTCACCATTCCAGATGTACTAACTGAACGTGCGTTCTTTGCGGGCAACAAAACTTGAGACACAACCCGTTCTTCCATCTTCAAATCAACATACTGCAGACGTAGAATCAGTAACTAGTCCTTTATATTAGTGATACACTTAAACCTATCCCTCAACATGTCAGTTTAACCGTAGATTGTATCCCCACTCCCACCCATTCGTACTGTATTTCGTTTTAATTCGTGTACTGAAAAAGACGGATTTCAAGTCGATGAAAAGAGAGGAACAGAGGAAAATCTGCTTCGGACATTCGATTGTCGAAGGCCAATTTCTGTGCGAAGTTGAAACGAAGCAATGCACCACTGCCATGAACAGTGGCATCCAGTACAGGGAGAACGTGTTTTTATCTCAACGGTACGATCTTGTTAGCTGTGGGTCGTCCAAAAGCTAGAGGTTTCACGGCGACCGCGCTCTGCATTGGCATTTCCTAAGAACGACCTTATTGCTAGATCCCGTATCACACCAGGACCCTAGTGTTAACCAGGACAAGTCACCACAACATCTAAATTATGCTAATCGCTGGACATCTTGGTATTCATGCTGCCAGTGGATCCAATCACGAAATCTCCCACGAGCGTCCAGTCTAATCACGACCTTTTCAGGCTGATTTGACTATTAGGAACCAGCTAACATGCTTGGTTGGTCGATATTCGTCCTATTTTGTGGACTACTTTTGTACGCCCAATCGTGTGTTGAACTTGAGCCCACCTGCGGTGCAGAAGCGGACTGATTTTGCGTTCCGGTTGGGTACTTTCACGCAGGAGTGGTGTTTTTATTTCAGGAAGATTTCGGACACTCCTCAACAGAAAATACATCAGTGAAAGTCTACAGCGGGGATGAAATTCCTTAAATCCTCAACTTAGGAAGTGCCACAGCAATTTCTGGATGTCGTAAAAATTTATTATCTTTCTTGGTCTAAAAAAGCAGGAGCGCTGCAGTTTTCCCAAATTGGCGCTCATACTGTTGAGAAATTGATTTATCACAACTGTCCTGTTGAACTATAGATTCCACCGCAATTGTTCAAAAGACTTACTCTTTAAAGAACGACAGTCGCTGTCACTGTCGGTTTGATCGAGAGTGGCCTAAAAGTCATCATAGTGAACTGATAGACTTATGGTTCTGGGTCCGAGTCCCACCGTTGCCACGCACTTTGCATTCGGTAAGTAAGTGAGGAGGCCCTGTTTATCAGTGTTACGTGGTTTCTTCGTAAGCAGTGCGTGCGTGTGTGCGTGCGTGTGTGTCAGTCTACCGGGTAGAGTGGTCACAAATATGAGTAAACGTGGGTACATCCTTCTGTTTGATTGTGTTGAACAAGTCAGATGGTCAGCGGGGGCACTCAATGACAGAACAATCGTGATCATGGTACACTGTAATGCACAGGCACAACACTGAGATAAATACGGAACTGCTACAAACAATGCCTAACTCTCAAGAAACACGTCGTCTTATTTATTGACCTCGATGTCGGTCAGTTGATTTTGATGGCATCCATTTGAATCCCCTGATCCGACACATCAACTCGGAATAGATTTGCATTTTTCACATCAAAAAGTCGGATTTGAAGTTGCTGGTCGCTAACAATGGGCTGGAGAGAAGGTATCAGCCAAAGCCATAAGTTTTGGTTGTCGAATTCTATTAAATTTTTTTACTAGCTGAAATTTGGATATAAACCCCTCGGGGGGCTTAAAGTATCTACTTCACTTGACTCCACTTGACTGTCCGGTCAAAGATGTGCCAATTGTGGTTCGGCCAAGTCTCTTGGACCTGTTATTTTCCTGATTGTCAAATACTTGACCAGTGGCAGTCATATAGCTTCGCCGACGGTCACTTCCCGCCGTCGGCAGTCTGGAATTGGTCGCAACCGCCCTCCTGAGATACTTTACTATTATCACGTAAAAAAGGAAGCAAATAAAAGAATTTATATTGTCATATCGGTCGTGAAACATGAACGTTCAGTTCAGTTTGTTCACTTTGTGTGGCTTGAACCCAACTTGTGTCCAATATATTGTTTCCTGTCGATTGCCATACGTTCCTGCACTAGGCGATTGAGTTAAGTGATTGCACCCAGAGATTTCAAAGCAAGTGCTATATAGGTTTCTGGGCCCTAACGTCTAATTATTCACCGCAGATCTAATGTTCCCCATGAACAGATAACTTCTTTCATTACCGCCTACATTTCTGTGCTACTGACGACTTCCCCCTGAAGTTTGCTCCACACGTGACTGTTGGTAAAAAATGTGGCTTTATATTGGAGTCCTAAATGACCTGTTTGTAATTTGAAACCGCGCCCCATTTGGCTCACTCTATAGAATTTCGCAGTCAAATTCGCCGTGCCGTGATTCCAAGTTCGTCGAAAGAATTCCAATGCAGAAAATACAGGCAGGCCCTAATCGTTGCCTTCAGTTGGATATATCCGAGTTACCACGCTTAAATTTCAGCTTTGATACGGACCTGACACAGCATATAGGACGCCGTCCAACGTGCAGCTGTGTTGCTCTCGCCGTCATAAGTTCAGCCGTCATGTAGTTTTTCGCAATCGACGTTCTTACTGCAGAGATACCTGCGATACCCAAGAGAGGGGTTGCCTGACGCACGATGTGCGTGGATAATAACAACCAACTGTGTTTTCGATTTTTTCCTCGCCAATCATTGATGTCCCAACCACAAACTTACCTCGTTCCTCCGCTTGTCTTCCCCGCCATAAGCTCCGCTTTCACCACGGCTAACGATTTGCAAAGATGGTAACGTAAGTAGATTCCATGGGATTCTATTGACGAACATGACATCAAGTTATGGCAAACTCAAGCGGGAAAAGTTACAGAATATTAAAGGAAACCTCTTCCCGGTTTGTACTCGGCAGAGCTGGAAAGCTTAGACCAAGTCTCACAAGATCCTATATCCTTTGTGGAAACAGGTCCGGGCTATTTTACCTGTCACCATTCTATGGGTCAGTCTTTGTGCCCTGCAGAGGCGGCCCAAGTGAAATCTAACCATAGATTTTTACAGGTAAACAAAATCTTCTGACCCTATACATTATTCGGTGGTTCGCAGCCTAGAAGCATTCTCTCCTTGTCTTGTTTTACGTCGACACTTCCTGCTTGAATGATCTGAAGTCCTTGTCTACTCGTTCAGTCTAGTCTCTGAGTGAATGATCGGATTGTACGAACAGCTGCATGAAAGCGCGTCTTCCGCGTCATGCACTGAATATAATTATCCTTTTATTACATGCTTGCGCATGAGTGCGCGAGCCTCAAAGGCCCACTACACGCTACTTACCGGGTACGTGAGTAGTTAGTTGCGCAAACATAGTTATGGAGCAACAAAGAACATAATTAGGTCAAATAGACTGAAAGCATTGAGATAAAGAAAGGTATAGAAACCACGAAATTGCATCCTCAATCCATGTAAAGATGGCCTTCGGGTGAACCGGATAGCTGTGATGCAAATGAGCAGTTCCGTTATGTTTGATTTATTTTGTAATTATCTAAATGCATAATTCGTGTTAGATAATTTATTTCCCCCAGCGTGTCTTCTAGACTGTAAAACCTCCTTAAAGATAGCTGGCAACCTGATCGTGAAGCTTGGAGTTAAAGACCACATAAGTTTCCAATAGTTAAAGCATGTTTACGAGCCGGGCGACGGTGGGTTACAGTCTACCATCAAAGTGACCGGCGGTGGCCGCAATCGAAAATCTGACCCCTGATTTGGTAAGCAGGCGCTCTAAAACACTCGTTGAATAACAGGACGATACAGATTAGATAAACAGTGTGTATGATTTCTTGTGTTTGTTGATAACTTTAAAAAACCTGTTTTTTTTTCTTATTTTAGCCATGTCTGACGGACCATATAGTCGCTTGGAAGAACCTGACAGGGTGAACAGACGTCATCGCATTCACCTTCTTGGTTGGATGAATGTTGTCTTATGCTTGCTTCTCGTTCTTATTGGGATTATTCTGATGGGAACACTCATTCCCCGGGCATGGTACCATCGTCGTTTTCATCCGTATCCGGGAAACCCATGCACCAATCCGTTCACCAACTGTCCATTGATTTTGATTAGTATGAATGGATTTCGTCATGACTATCTGGAGTTGGTTCGTTCACGTTATGGGCCAAAAGCGCTGCCTAACTTCCATCGATTTCAGTCCCAAGGCGTTCGCGGTATGAGATCCATCGGAACTTACCCGACTCTCACAATGCCTAGTCATCAAACTTTAGTTACTGGATTGAACCCGGAATCACATGGCGTAGTTGGTGACAATCTGCAAGATACCGAGTGGCCCGGTACTGTATTCCGGATGCGTAATCAAACAAGTCTGAATAAATCCCCGTGGTTAGAATCATGGCCAGAACCAATTTGGTTTACTCTGCAACGTACGGGTCGTCTGGCTGGCTCGTTGTTATGGCCATTGACTGACGCACCGGTTCGATCCGACCTACCGTTTGTTCAAGTTTCCGAATTCACCATGTTAAATGAACCAGAATCACGTTACATGTATGATAAACGTGTGACTGATTTGCTACATTGGTTGGATAACCCATATTTTCAATTGGATCTGATCCTTGCATACTTTGGTGAGCCAGATCGTTCCGGTCACACTTATGGTCCAGCAAGTGAGGAAGTTGCTCGGCAAGTGGTCGAGTTGGACGGAGTATTGGGTCAACTACTCAGTGGTCTTGAGGCGAAAGAGCTGGGTGATCGGGTTGATATTATCCTAACCTCGGGTCATGGTATGACCGAGGTGAGACAGCAAATCAATCTGGACAGTTATGTGGATTCCAGTCTATACGCATACACCGAACTATCTACGGTGGGATTTCTCTATCCAGAACCAGGTAATTTGTTCTCGAAAGATCCAGCATGAATTGTTTAACTTTTATAAATACGGAAAACCCGGAAATTGTGAACAAGTTACATTTTCAGCAGTTCTGAATCATATCAACACATCGAATAGTACATGACTTATCATACGCGTTTATAGAAAAAATACGTAGTTGGGGTGCCGGAAAAAACACAAGAGTGTGACTGGCCATCCAGATCTATCCTTTAGTTACAAGCGCACGTATTCGATCTAATGAGTCTAATCGATGGATCTCGGATAGTTTCAGCAGTAGGAGGTTGAACCAGGAGGCTTCAGTGTTCACACCATTTGTTTCTGAGCACACAGTGGACAATCGTAGAGAAGATCCTAGAAAAGCTGTCGCCAAAACATGACAATTCACCAGTCTCCTACTCTGAGCCTTGTGAATTGACCCCGAAAATGTCGGTCACATTCACGGAATGATGTGACTCAACAAGATGGGGATCTAATGATCGTAATTACTTGAGTGGTCCTGGTGTTCAATCAAGCCAGATAATACCCATTTGTAAACTGTAATTCGACCGCATGTTAGGATTCCGATCGACCTGAGGTGTTCCCGAATTTTCGGACAGATTGTGCATAGTGCCACAGGATCACTGGAATGAATATGCACCTAACTGCAAGAGCAAAATTGGTTTTGATGTGAAGAAAGTTAGTCTTTTTGATTGCCTACTTAAATTGTACATCATTCATTCATAAAAAGGTCAGGTTGGAAAGATTCTCTTATTAAAACATAAAAAGATGAACGAACGGTTTTTCAATGCTTCGTGTACATGCCCATAAATCCCAGGTCATGGTAATTAGGATTTGAAAGTTGTGTGATGGTATACGATAAGCTAGGAAAAGAAGTTTACGCAGATGATTTAGACCTATCTTTATGAGCCAGTAAATAGCTCAAATGAGCTCTTGTCTGGTACAGTTTGATCTACCCACGTAACCACTCACTATTTGATTCGCGTTCGAGGTTAGTCATGCAAAGCTCCATGTAGAATGTTTCATCATCCTGTTTGTTGACACTCACCAAAGAAACCTGCGAAACTTGCTACTGTCACACTAGTTAGTAGGTAAATTAACTTTAGAAAATATTCCGTGGAGGCATAAAAGGAGACGTGTGATGCCATGTAGTCACAACTGGCTGTCGCCAAGACTGACGTTGACCTGCCAAATTACAGAAACGCGGTAATTGTTAGGGTCTGATGACAAGAAAACTAGACTGCAAAGGACTAAAACCCGAATAAAAATGATTGTCAAACCGACTAACACAATAAAACCTGAACACACACAAAAGTGCTGACCGAGTGTTATGCATATAACATCATCAAAGCCAGTTTGGTTTCATACAATTTCAGCAACTTATTGAATGCCCCAGCATACGGTGAGGTGACTGAAATCATCATCAAAAACCATAATAGATCACCGATAAAACGTGGATAGTGTCCCACTGTGTTCGATCGCTTCGTATTAACCCTACATTTGCCAAGCCTACAAAGATTCACTCAAAAAATAATCTGTCGTTGTTAAGGATGTGATGTGAGATGACATTTCCAATGATGATTCCACAACTACGTAACAGTCATTGTCCATATAACCCATAGTGACTATAGTTTTCTTCTAAATAAAGGTATGTGACTGAAATAAAATTTATGGACGAAACCAACCATCTTTCCGATTAAAGAAAATAAACTGAATGTGGTTTTAGATGTCCTGTGGTCGGTCTGTGTTTTATTCACATACACCAGATTACAAAGTTAGAGGTCAGTTAAACTGCTTCTGAAACTTCACATTTCCCTTCAAGGTTTATCTACCCTCCGGTTAACCTTAGGAATGCTATTTGTAGATTCAAAGTGTAAATCGCTGCTGGAGGTCTGAGTTGGAACCAAATCAAATCTCGTCCTAGCAGGAGCAGCTTAGCTTGATGAAGATACGTTCCATCGCTATGAGAATCACACATCATTTGATGGAAGAGGCATTTTCATGTATAACGAAGGCGCGTTTGACTTTTTATCGGTCTTATTCACGAATGGCATCGAAAAGACGTCTTATAGTCTATCGAGAACTAAGTTTGTATTGATGCAGTTAGGTTAGTCTGTCAAAAGTGTGGCTTCAACGGATAGAAGTCACCCAAGTCCTACTGGCCTTTGAGAACCAATATCCCGATTGCACTGATCGATTTCAGTGGGAACACCGCGTCAGCAACACTGCGGGTGTTCGAGATCATTGATCAATCCTCACATCAAATACTCAAATTTCTGAAGTCACAATAGTTGAGCAGGTTCAGAGATAGATTCTCTCGATTTAGGTAACGTTTGAACTCGCTGGTCCGTAATACGGTGAAAAGTTTTGACAAATCCAGCGTTTGTATCCTTGCTAGGCGTGTTGGGGCTCCCAAGAAGGGGTCCACCAAATCCACTTATCGAAAGGCTGAAGTATGAACTAAGTACCGTGGTCCGCTGCCGTGGTCATTGTCGTATTCACATTACATGTGTTTATTTATCCAGATGACTATTCATTATGGTCTACTTCAACTTGTGTCAATCTCAAAATGAAAGTCTTCTGATACCAATCAAAATCGTAGTAGAACAGGATTGAACTAATTAACCCTGACTGTCTCTATCCCTCTACCTGTGGCTTCAGGAAAGTTAGATGAAGTCTTCCGAAAGTTACAAGGGGCCAGTATTCACATGAAAGTCTATAAGAGCGAAGATATGCCGGCTGAGCTGAACTTCAGTCAGAACTCCTCCCGTATGCCGGCTCTCGTGGTAATCCCAGACGCTGGGTGGTGTCTCGTGAAGGAAAATAAATCACACTGTGATGGTAAGCCCTTTTCTTCTTGTCACACGCAGTTCTTTGTGAAAGCACTACATGTTTGGCGTCGATTTTCATCAGTCCGTCCTTACATTCCATTCTTCTGCGCCTTCAGTTCTAGACTAGTGCTGAGACGTTAATAATCCCAAGTGAGGTGTTTGAAATGAGCAGTCCAGACAGTTCACGTCCTATTAATTTGATAAGCTACCTAGAAGACACACTGTTCCCATGTGTTACCATGAGGTACTCTGAACCAGTGATTCTGTTTCGAAATTTCGAAGCCGACTGTTTTTTTGTGGTGGAGTGGACACGCTACTTACTGAATAAGTGAGTAGCTGGTTGCTCAAAACGCAACTATGGATAGTTGTGAAATAACAGCGAACGCAGCTGTCAGAGAAACAAACGCAATAAGGCAAAAGAAAGCGTGTAAACCGGAAGATGACATCCTGAGACTAGAAAACAACTGCCTCCAAGTGGAATGGACCACTGGAATGCAAATGAGTATTGCTGTTCCATTTGATTGGCTTTGATGACTTCTGAACCAGTAATTTCTAGTGAACAGCGTATTTCCCAAACACGCCTTGTGGACTATAGCATTATAGCCGGGTTTTACTTGTTGAAACCCAGTTCTGAAGCGTAAACAACCTAACTGATCAATTTGAATCATGACAAAATCCCACGGGAAGAACAAGCTCATCGAGTTGATTGAGTAATGAATGTGTTTACGAAGTGTCTCATCAAGCCGTGTTAAAGCCAACCAAGCCAATGAGATAAATCCTGGATAGCATAGTGATAATATTTGCGTTTCTCTAATCGCTCCCGGTTCAAGTCCCGGTCAGAGGCTCGGTGTATGTACACTGCAGCCGGTGATTCCTGACAAGCTGGATGAAGCAGTTGTGGAATCAGTCTGATGTTCATTTCATACTGGTCGAACTGCAGTTTCCACTACTAATCCATTTTTCAGTAGACAGATTTTGATTAACCACCATGGATAGGAGGAGAAATTCAGTGGAACGTACCTGTGATCAGATTATCAAGAACAGTGTTCCTTTCTACTTTTTGGTTATCACCAAGGTCTTCTAAATGAACAATCAAGTGGGTCGAGATGTCCATATCGTCATGATGGATTATAGTGTTCATGAAGTGGTTTGTTATTATAATTCAGCTGTTTGCAAACTGTATTGGACACAGGAACCAACTAACGCGTCATAAGGGCGCTTCATAACGCATCCGCAATCAGTTGAGCAATAAGGAATATAGACGACTTGTTGAGAAATTTACCGTTTTAGATACGTCCTGAAAAATAGTCCGTATATCGTGCCAATAAAATAGGTTGGAAACCAAGGAGTGAAGCTTATGTATTAACATTGGTCATGGGCTGAAGTCAAAGGTCGAAGAACGGTCATGAAATGTGCACCTAACAGGTTTAACAGAGTTGTTCAGAAGTTCATCGCTAGAATGAATTCGATAGGATATATGAAATCATTTCATTTGCCTAATGATCCAGTTACTTACGTAGATAAATTTTATTCGCACAAAGGTATGGTATGTAAGGACCAGTGATCTTCCACCGGGTAGTTTCAACGGTCCAGTGGGCAATCACAAGAAAATCTCCATGAACCGAGACTCAATAAAAGATTCAATAAGATTCTACACTTAAGTTTTTCGAACAATAATAACCCTTCCCAAAGCTGGATCACTACAAAGGTAAGCATAGACGAACCGGAACCTCCATGTAGTATTACTTCGACGGGCTGTTGAGTAAAAGTCACTGGCGTAAGCCAATACGAAGGCATCGACATCTTAGCACACTTTTTATCTATTTGGAAGACATTCGTGAAGACCCACATTAGTAAACAATCGTGTCATCGATCTTCGATCACGTGTACGCTCAGCTGGAATTTCTCTCGAATGCATAGTAGATACCTAAATTTTGACTGCTGACAGTTGTTTCTGTAGGAAAAGCTGGAATTCGACCTGGATGAAGTGGATATAGTATCAGTGGATGGACTATACAGGTCTACCGTGAATTTCTGTTATGACTATGCCTTCGATACTGCATTGTTTCATGCACGGTGAAACCCCACAAAAAAGAACATGAAATGCCCCCAAGTACGGGATGCTCCTTTTGTAGGGGTTTTGCAAACTCACATTGAGATAACAGAGAATAAAATTATTCAGTCAATGTTGTAGCTATTTTGTTTCGGAAAAACGGGAAGTCAGTTGTTCATGATTGGGAGAATTCAGCGAATAAAGTACATTCGATACAGGATAGATGCTTCCCACGAAGACTGAAAGGTCACGATTGAAGTCATATTGATTCTGTCCATCATTTTCCGATCACGGCCAGGGTAGTTGGAGTGATTTGGCAAATCGCCTGTGTGTACAAAGTGATGAGTTTAACAGCCTAATCGCTACTGCCTTCTCTGTTTCCAAAAAACTCAGAAGAGAATTTTGGAAGTTCCTAGACGACCATTAATAATGATAGTTAAGAAGAAAGAGTTACCTATGCAGCTCAACTACAAAGAAGACGTCAGAAATGTGAACTATTAGTCTGACGCCTGAGCAGTGCAATCACCCGTATATTTACCGCCGCCACTCTACACGTCCACTTCACCAGCCGATCAAGGACCTCTATGAATCTAAAATAAAAACTGCCTACCCTTCCCTTCTCCAGGTTAAACTATACATTTTCTCGCTCATGTTCGGCAAGTTATGTAGACAAAACCACACGGCAGCTGTCTCAAAGAACCAGGGAACACAAATCGGCTTGACTGAGGACAGGAACTTGAAGAACCGTTCCTAGTGAAATCTTGGCGCATCTTGCCGACGTAGGGCACCAAGTGGACGAAGAAGTTTTCAAGGTAGTCTAAAAGTACACGTGAATTCGTCGAGGGCCATTCGTCAAATCCATTTTGGTAACGGCGGAAGCAGCAAAGATTAGGCGATCACACTCATCACTTTGTGCACACAGACGATTTGTCATTTCACTTCAGGTACCCTGACCGCGATAGGAAAACGGTAGACAGAATCAACATGACTTCGACCGGGACCTTTCAGTCTTCAGGAGAAGCGGTCATCCTGTATCGAATGTACTTTATTCGCTGAGCTGTTCCAGTCGAGAAAAATGATTTTCCCGCTTTTCCGAATCACATGCCACCTACAATATTGAATAATCAATATTATTTTGACATTGAAAACATTACCCCGAAATTATGCTTTGCTATCGTATATATGTATAAGTATCAGCCAGAGGATGAAGTTGTCTAAAACGAGCTTGTTCGCTATCGTGAACTTATCTCTATAAAACATAGAGATTACTCAGTGAACAGTGTGTAACGCAGGTAACTTTCACAAGTCAACACCCCATGGTGCAAAATGGAATTGCAACAATGAACTTATTGATATTTTAAATTGCGCAGAAGAGATGGTTTCTGTTTGTGAATTTCGGAACGATTTTTATACAGTGTGGTTAAACTGTGTAATTTTCTGCAAAAAATTCATGTAAGTCTACATTACATACCAATGTATAGTTTCTGCAAGCCGGCTCACCTGGTTAAGTGTTCAAGGGACCGACTCAGCTTATTCGTGTGTTATCGCATTCATCCTCACTGTTGTCTCCCTGCGTTAGCAACATTAGTGACTCTTCGCGGCAGGCGACTGCATTATCTTAAATCACCATTAAGTGACCGAAAGAATCCCGTATTATAATTATCGAAGATTTTATTAGGAAGAAGCAAACTACTCATGTCATCTTCCACTTCAGAAATTCTTCCGCTGTTTCTGAAGTATACTCTGGTAAAACCACACTAAATGGTTCTGACCTCCCGTTTGAAAATTAAAACAAAATCTCTTTCCATATTCCTTTTTCATTTATGCGAGCTCTGCCTGGCTGACAATGGCTATGAATGAATTGTTTTTCGGTTGACTGTTGAACTTTCCCTCAGTTGAACAGTTTCTACTGTGTTTTTTAAGTCGTGAAAAACACTTTGGAAATGTGTCCCAGCTCATCTGAACTGCATTCTGCACCGGCCTACGTTTATGCTACTCAGTAGGCAAATTGCCGAAAAATCCTCTTGGGCTGGGAGGGGCAAGCCTGATAGCTTAAACCATGCATTTTGCAAGCTGAAAATATTCTTGCCCGTAAAAGCTGCCGTGAAACCAAGATTATTGACTGGGGAATATCAGCATGTAGTCGATTACTCGGTGCTCTGCAAGCAGTTAGTTAAGGTTAAATGTTACGAAGCTAGTGGTTCAAATTGCTTTCCCACAGTCTTATTGTATGTGGTAACAAATTAATGTTATCAGTACCTATTCCGTCTGAATACATCAAACAATCGAGAACTTGAATCTGTACAGCTTGAAAAAGAATGAAAAATATGATCTATATGGTACAAATGAAATACCTTGAAGGCATGTAAATCCTATTTCAAAAGATTTCTGGTGTGAACCATAATGAGTATTACCACTCAAACAGTGAGTCAGGTGTTGTAGCCTATCTAACGCCATAATTTTTTTCTATCACTCATCGGGAAACTTAAGTATGCCGTGAAGTGTTAAATAATGATCCAAGGAGTTCAGTTACGTCAACAAGAAAACTTGCTACATACTATAGCGACAAGCAGTATCCCGCTCCCAACCAGAGATCAGTTAATTAACTGCAACATAACACGTCGTTACAGTCCAAACTACCGCTTATCTTACGCCGTACTTGAATACACGTTCCTCATAACATACATGCGTTTGTTCCACTGCTGATTCACGGACACAACTGGTGTTCCGTATAGATCGGTCGTTTATTAATTAGCCAAATCAACACCACCATTCCGATTACGAGTTAAATGTGTATTGTGTCTGACTGTTTAATTTAATTCAGAAGGCCTCACCAAATCGCAACTGAGTAGTAGAAGATTAGATTTGTATAATATGATTTATCATGCAGCTTCAACACTCAGCTAACCATTGAAAACCATGGATGCGCTGTGCAGCTGTTTCATCCTTGTTGGGAATCATCAGCAGTACACATCCACCGAGCCCCCACGGGGTGAACGATTGTGAATCGAACACGTTAATCACAAGGATATCCGAGCTGGCTCTTAACGGTTTGTTGAACATTTACACCACATGATATAGCACCCTTCTTTCACTGGTTTTGAACGGTAACAACCCGCTTCCCGCACAGCGATCGACTCCTATGATGGATGACCTAATCAAGTTGTCGAATGAGGATGGGGGATAATCACTACACACGTGGTGATTCTCCCTTCCAACCTCCCTAGAGTGACTATTTCGGAAAACAATAAAGTTTGTCCTGGTAGGGTGCACAAGGACTGCTGTTACCGTGTGCTTGATCATTTGCGCGCACGGCGTAACATTTTACGTACTATGCGTTGCTTCTTAATTAGCACTAGAACGCCGAAAGAGTCCAAGGGGAGGCCAGCTGGTTGTAAAAACTGAATAACTTGGTTTGTGTAGCAGTTTTTTGAAATTTTGTGACTTTTTCTGAGGATGAATTTTGCGCCCTTCCTAGGAATTTCGCTGAAATCTGGTACTCGATTCATAACCCAGGACGACCCCCAATCCACTTTCCATGACACAAAAACAAGGTGTTTGGGGTCACCCCATTAAGTAATCTACCTCTTGTATAGCTTCTCAAGAACTGAAACGTAGTATGCTAACATCGCAATTATTTGCCATGCTGTATCAACCAAAGAGGAATAAATAACCTATCTGACAGTCTTCGAAACATTGCGAGCTATTATGAATAGAGTGATCTTTCACGTAACCCTTCGTAGTGTTCTGAGTATTTCTTCACCACATTTCACTCAGCCTTCCCGAATGATGAGTATACTCCGCGCAACATTCACTTACACAGAGTTCAATCTCCTAAGTACCTTGGAGTGACGTTGAGCTCTGATATTCTCATGTTGTCAGTTGTGTGTGCGAATTGTGCTGGCTTATCTTTCGAATTTGATGACTCAGGCAATTTTGAGTGACAGTTATCAATACGCATTATTTCTCAAGACCCCGATAGTACAGTAACTATGTGGACACGAAAATGTCATTTGTTGTCACCATGATTACCAAGTTTCTTGTTCTTCTATACTCTGAATTTAAATGCCTATAAAACGCGCTATATTAAGCCAGTTGTGAAGCCCTGGAAACAGCCTCTTTCTCTACCGACTGTTCTTATCCTCCAGCCGGGTGTTTTCGATCAATTCTGCGTTAAACCTACGTCCGCATTTTCCTGTCCCTCAACACATTTTACAAATCCTACCGTGTCCTCCTGGTGGTGGCACGCCACACACACGTCGCAAACATGTCACGTGAGACGTATGAGAGCGTGGGCGATTAAGCCAAACCCTGACGGTTAAAGGACCACGGAGCAGACAGGCCTTGGTTGAAAGCTGGGTGACTGAGCAAGCGTACCTGTGTGCGTGCGCACTTGTGCACAATCTAAGAACGGTAGCGAAATTGTGTGCATGATTTACATGAACTGAGGCCTCGTATCCTGATCGCAGCACAAACACTCGTGTCTTAACTTGCGTGATGCGCATATGTGATTTTGCGGCGGGAATACAGCTCAACTGGAGTATACACAACCGCGTGGTTGACATGTACGTCAATTATGATCCGTAACCAGCCCCACTGCATTTTATTTTTGTTCCTTGCTTGTGCACACGTGCGCAGGCACACAGATGCGCCCATTCAGTCACCCGGCTTTCATTCTAGGCTTGTCTATTCTGTGGTCCTTTTGATCGCCAGACATGGACAACAGGTCTTTCGACCAATCGCACTATAGTGCGAAGACGTCTTTGAATTCGAATCATCTCAGTGTTTTGATCAGGTACAATAAACATACAGGTTGCTGGGTCATGTGTTCGGACATAGTGACAACCTGCGTCCCATTCGGTGATCAAATTAGTGCATTTTTCATCTGAGGGGTAAGGTTGCGCTGCCCAAGGCATAACAACAACAACAACAACAACAACAACAACAACAACAACAGCAACAACAACAACAACAACAGCAACAACAACAATCACAACAACAACAACAACAACAACAACAGCAGCAACAGCGACAACAACAACAACAGCAGCAGCAGCAACAAAAACAACAACAACAACAACAACAACAACAGCAACAACAACAACAATCACAACAACAGCAGCAGCAACAACAACAACAATCACAACAACAACAACAACAACAACAGGAACAACAACAGCAGCAGCAGCAGCAACAACAACAACAGCAACAACAATCACAACAACAACAACAACAACAACAAACAACAACAGCAACAACAACAACAACAACAATCACAACAACAACAACAACAACAACAACAAACAACAACAACAACATCAACAAACAACAACAACAACAACAACAACAAACACAACAACAACAACAACAACAACAAACAACAACAACAAACAACAACAACAATAACGAGTATGCCATTCAGACGGAATTGGCATTGATAACCATCGGCTTCATCACCTGTTGCACGAAGTCAGTTTTATTTCGCGGTCACGTGCACGCACGCACAAAGGTAGTGGCCACTGTCAAACAATTTTGACCTGCAAGTGCAATGGTTTGGATCGCAAATGGCTCTTGTGGCCCAGTGTCACGGTTGAGCTGAGTACGGCTGTTATGACGGATGAACTAAGCTGTTGTTCGTTTGCACGTCTAAGACACAACAATGTGAACTGAATTGACTGTATTATTGAGGGACGGAACACCAGGAACCGATCGAGGCGGTCAGTAGAGTGAAAAGGCTACTTGGACGCACTAAGATAACCGCTGTTCGTTGTGGTCATCACTCAATGAGCTTCATGGCTGAAGGATGCGAAAAATAAAACAAATAGGTCTTTCGGGAGTTCGTCGTTTTTTGTAATCTACCGATCCGCGTGTGCGTGTGTTCGCCAACTACAATACACAGACAGTGGCGAGATAAACTTATGGAGGGTAGGATGAAACCAGTCATTGGAGGACTTTAATGCACCTGACTGTGCGAGTGTGAGTGATCGGAAAAACAATGTGGACCACTTGTCTCCCACCTGATCTACGGTCTCGCTCCCTGATCATTTCACTATTGAAACTGCTTTCTGACTGATTTGGTGGTGCAATAACAGGAATGCCAGTCTTAGGCACGTCTGTACTGAGATGAATGGATGTGGGCACAAGCTTGTTCGACAATGTCTTCCAATTTCCGATCGGTGTCACTACGAAAGGTATTCCATGTATTTCTATATACTGTATTCTTACCGATACGGTAGAATTGACGTTATTCAGAAAACTAGGCGACTACATGGTTCACTAGAATTGCTTGCTTTTAACACAAGTTGATTCGCAACTTTTTCCAATTTTGTTAAATTAGGTCAACGTGTGGTATTGCTGCACGCCTTGTGGCATGAGAAGAAGTGCTCCTCTCTTAGGAAACCGATCAATTTATGGTGAAAGATAACACAGAATCGTGATATTACTCCAATAGACCTTTCCAAAATTATAAAATAATTCACTAGATAACCGGCAAAAATAAAAGCGCGACAATGAACTCCAATATGGTTGCCGACACGTCCAAGATCCACCAATTTCCCTGGTATGCTACATTATCATAACAAGCGAAAAGCTACCGAATACTGAAAGGACGAAGAAAACAACCTCGACAGAATGGTGACACGTCAGTATGGACACTTCGAATCATGAAACAAGAAAAACTGCCCGCACAGACTCATCGGACCTAATTCGAAAGACAATAATGAAATCTTTCCAAAAATACCAAAGCTATTAGGGGAATGGAATGCAACTATGACACACCACTTCAGTGAAACTTTAAGGAAACGCGTGAAACTTACCATCAGTAAAAGTCACGAAACTTCAACAAATTGCTATGAAATCCAAATTATTCCATTTTTACTACGAACCAATGTCCCCTTGGACTCCCCCTGGCTTTCCAGTGGTAATGAAGAGATAACGCGAACTATGCTAAATGTTACACTATACGCGCAAATAGTCGTGCACTCAATAATTGCAGTTACTTTGTATTCCATCAGAAAGAACAAGAGTAATTATCATCCATCTCTGTTTGACAGCTTGATAAAGCTAAACCCATCCTCTCAGTAATGAAAACATCATGACACTACACGGTTCACAATGAGTATTCGAAAGAAAATTATAGCGTTAGAGATGTTACAGTATGTGATCTGCTATGTGAGTGGTAACATCCATTATGATTCACATCGCGGATCTTTAGAAGCAAGATTGACATGCTTTCTAGGAGTTTTATATGCAAATTACGGATCATAATTTTCATTCTTTCACTAGTGTGACAGACCCACCTTTTTATTTGTCCAATATATTCAAAAAGGGATTGGTGTTCATAAGATTACCTTGTTATCGCATGCACTAAGACTGTCGAAAAGCAAACTGGACCACCGGCTTCATAACCTTGTGGATTTCAGAGGAGGTGATTACATATTGGTATCTATCCGTCGATAATCTTGGATTTACGGCAACTTTCAATGGCGAGAATTTTGTCAGTTTGCAAATATACGGCCTATGCAATCAGGTCGACACTTACATCCCAAGTGGATTTTTCAGTAATGTATCTACTGAAAAGCATAAAAGTAGCCCGTCGCAGAATGTGGCTTAAATGGGCTTAAGCAAGTCTCCGGAATTTTTTTCGCGACTTAAGCAACACACTGTATTTCCAGGCTCTGTATAGCAATCGACTGTATCCGAACGGCATCTGTCACGATGCATCTAAGGGTGTTCAGGTAACTAAAGATTGTGAGTAGTGTGAGTTTGGTGGATACATGTAAGCAACGTCGGTCAATAAACCAGCTCGTCCTCTGGAACATGGGCGAGCAGATTTGGTGGTCCGCAGACATACCCTTTAGGCTACAGACAGTGTGTTTGCTTGTGAGCAAGTTTGATACATTTTGGGACACACAATGTGAATGATGTCGGTTACTATGCCAAACAATGTCGCTGCAACTGGGTGCTGTGTCCCTTATAGAGAGGTATTTTTGGCCAATGGGATATCATAAACTGTCCCTTGTTCGGATAAGCGGGGTTATGTACTTAATTCTTATGGAGATACTGACCAGGAATTGATTGGGTTTTACTGTACTTGGTAAATGCTTAGTGATAGAAAACTGGAGGAGTGGGGTTTAGACCAAATCAAATACGGAACTGTCCCACGGTCATCTTCTGGCCATTCCTGTCAGTTTGTAGGGCCCATTTAGAACCATACGATGTTCCAATCGTCAAGATCCACCTCGTTGTGTTTACCCAACGATGATCCTCAATCTTCGAACTTTAGTCTGAACACCCTAAACAGAGGTTAGCGCCGATGTCTTTTTGAGGTTTCACCGACGTACTGCTTCTTCCAGTCGTGTCCACTTGACTCAGGGCCCATTCACCACCGACTTTAGGATCGACTGTTTACCGGGAGTCTTTTCAATACCTGTATACGGTGATTGTGCGAACACTCTTTCGCTTGTGTTCAAGTCCTATTTTTCGAGCTAAAGTATTCCTTCTGTAAACTGTCTCATCGAATTCGCCATAACTCGTAGTCCGGAAGGTACCCTACAAAACTCGTAAGTCGATACTTACTAGCCCACGTCACTATGAATAATGGAGGGCAAAATCTTCAATTATACCTGGTCAAAGTTCGTCAAGGAGATATACGGAGGGGGGGGGGGGCGTGGTTTGTCCACAGTATGCCATATTTGATAGCACATACGTGCAGATACGGCATGCTAGCGTGCGCCGACCAGTTATGCAAAGCGTAGTGAGTGCGGTTGCCGCGAAATATGCTTTCCAACAGGAGATGATCATGTATTATGTAAGCAAAAAACGATTTAAGTACTTTGGAAGATCTAACTCAGACAACTCCCAGCCTACAATGACGTTCACTTGGAGCATACTTCTGTGGTAGATACCGTGTTTGGTTTTTTGAGTCATGTGCAAGATCAAAGCAAATCTAATGAGCACCGAAGACGATGCTATACACGTGAAGATGAGTGAGATAATAAAAGTGCACACCTCAGAAGTGGTCGGGCACGAGGTCAAACAAAGGGAAGGAGTAAATCACCCGACAGTCGTTCAAGTTCACCAGGGTGTCGCACGAAAAATGAATGAAATAGGTCTTTAGTGGGATGTTCCATTAGAGCGATAAAACAAACAATCATTGAAGCGTTTGCGATACCAAATAATATAGAAACAGGCCGGGTTTTGTGTCAGGGAAAGTGAGAGGCTATTGTGTCCGGTTTAACCAGCCATACTCAGACCGACGTGCACGCACGCACGCACGCACGCACGCGTACACACTGCTGTTTGGTATTTCTCGAATATCTAGCTACACGCAGTGCCGACGTTATTCATGCTTCAGCCCGGACTGTGTTGATCAATAAGATCTTGCCAAGTTTCCATCGACCGCGCTGGGCCTGAGCCGAATATCCCCATGGCTTACGCCCGTGTCTGTTTGGAAATTTGAATCACTTGCATACAGATAAACGGATCGCGTATGTTACCCAGACGATTACCTGTCTGATACAGAATAGCAGTGGAATATTTCCGTGTTGAGTTGGTGGTGGAGATGGTAATAACAAAAGAAGGGCCCTAAATAGTGCGTCAAAAAGATGTTACAACATGATTTTAATTATTGGGTGGCGTAAAAATTGGACCGAACAAAATACTCTGTTGATAACGCTGAAATTCCACTGATGGATCTTTTACGTCACACTAACTGAACGATTGATTATGTGCTGCTTAGCCCCTTTGGTAGTAAACACCGGACTGGACCAATCCCCTATCCAGTTTCCCGGATGTGGTTGGTGTGAGGCTATTCGCTGACATATCCATAGACGGCCTTGTTCCGTCAACAGATAGCCCATCATGATCTGCCCAAAACTGATAGCAAATCTCAGGCCAGCGAGGTGGGTCAATGGCCCAATCAGTTTGTGACGAAACAATCCAACTAGCTGCCAGTGATCACAGTCGGTCAAACTGAGTGACCTTCCATCGTGAGAGGTCAAGAATTCTAACAGTGCAACCGCGAAATGCTGAGGCAAATTTTAACTTCACAATTCTCACAAAGAATATCGACACATCCTATCATTAATTATCTACGGAATCGCTGCACTACATCGCAAATAGTGTCCACGGCAAAATGATGAATATATGGATTCATTTTGTAAGAAGTGTACTAACTCTGAAACGCAATTCCGACGCAATCGCCAAGGCATATTCAAGATGATACAAAAATCGTTTTGTTGGCGTAGAGTGCTTTGCCTTCCGTTGAAGGATATAGCACCCACGAAGTGTAGAAATCAAAACTCATCGTAGTGTAGTGCCCGAAATGGCTTTTCGTGATCGGGTTTGTGGTCTGTCACTCGAAAACTCTTTGCTTTTCAGGATTCCGATGTCTTATTGATCTTGTGGCTTACAGGCTGCTGTAATAATCGTTTCTGGTTCCATTTTGGAATATGTTCAGTATCACGCTTTTGTAACCGTTTCTGCCTGTTATCCGTAAATCACATATTTGGTTTGAAGAGATGAGAACAGAGACATGTTTCTCCCCGGGTCTTATTGATATCCTGGTCATACCGGAATAGAGCACTGTAGAAGCGGCAAATTACTTTCGGCCAGTGACTGAGATCAATCTGTTAAGTAATATTCGATTTGATCCACCGTCTTTGGAGGGTATTTCTAGTATGAACCCAAGTTCTGTAACTACTATTTTGTTCATATATATTTAACAAATTCCAGTTGGCGACCACGGCTATCCGACGAACGTGACTGATATGGACGCATTCTTTCTGGCTCGAGGACCATCATTTCTGAACAATGCGACAACTCCACTGATTAACGCCTTAGATATCTACCCATTAATGGCCGGTATGTTGGGTATCAACCCGCGACCGAACAACGGCAGTCTGGAACGCATCGCTCATGAAGTACTCAAACCAGACGTGGCTGAACGAATACTCACAACCCCTGTATGGTTTCCTCGTTGGTGGGCTTGGTTTATGTGGAACTTGAGTATGATTTGGATTATCATTGGTTTTGCTTTTTGGGTCGTATTGTTCAGCTTGTTGTTGACCTCTGTCTATGTACAGCGTCAGGACATTCGAATTTTGGTCGTTCCGGACACTAAATGGCTTGATGAGAAAGTTTAATATGCACCTCCCAGGCCTCCCATCTCATATTTGACTCAAACCTCCGCAGTTTTCCTGCTCTATCATCCTCCTCTCAAACTCGTGAATATTCACTCAGTCGCGTTATTGTCATTCTGAGGTCATTTTGATTCAACTTCGAATGTATTACCACACACACACACACACACACACCTGCTTGCTCAACTATTCACGCTGATTTCAAACCAGTCAAAATGTTGAATTTGCTGCGTTATCTTCAAAGCACTGTCAGTCATTTGCTTCTCCAAACCGCGAATTGTAACTGTTTCTTCGTCGTGATTCTTGTTACATTTTCGTTATAAAATGTTTACATATGTTCCACATCTCAATCTGTCTTCTTTCGGCCGAAATGTATTCATTTACAAGGAGTGATTTTGTGAACCGTTAAGTTTTCATTTCAAACTAGAGTTCATGCTTGTCGATTTCGAATCAGCTCGCATAATAATCACCAAGCAAAACATTGTGACACCGAACGCTGTGTAAAATTTTTTTGTATCCGAATTTGGAAGACATGGAGTGGCCAGCACAGACCAGTATTTTCGGTACTTCCCATCAGACTGAACACGTACAACTCCCTTCGGTAGAGCATAGCCCCTGTGTGATACATATTTGGCTTCCCCGGTGGGACCGAGTGGTATAGGAGGCCTTGGAAATAGACTTGGCGGAGCATTGTGTACGGAGCTCACTAGAGGTCTTGTGGAACAGCTTGCTCGATGTGTCTTCCCCGTGAATTGAGTGCTCCTAGAGTGTGTGTGCTGTGTAAGATTACGGAACACTATGGGCAGTGTCCTTTCGTTGGCCGGAACAGTGTAACGACCAGAGACCTTCCGTGGGGGTTACACGTGGTCGATCTGAAATGCGAAAAATAAAATAAACTCCACGAGCCCAAAGCTCAGTAAGTGTCTCACAAGGTTTCCGCACTTAAATTAATCAACGTTCGTCTACAGCCTGACCATTACATCAGTATAATACACGTGTAATACGTTAAATGACATAGACATATCTGTCTTTTCGATGATGTTTCTCACCAGACCAGTACAATAACAAGAGCAAATTTAATAACTATGATCACAAGTATGATCTAAAGTTGTAACAGAGAAGTGCAATACTGACTCCTCAGTTCACTTGCGATTGAGTTTGTGCGGACAGACTAACTACCTGTCCCGTATGTTTGCCTCACCATCTCCTTGAATTTTGAGCAAGGGAGCAAGTTCTAAGTAGTTTTCAACGCTTACTGGAAGCATGTCGTTGGAGCGTCGGTTATACGCTCCATGGGTCAGACAACGTACTAGATCAATTTCATCAATTTCAATGCTGCATGAGGACGAAGCTTTCGAAGTCAGCGTATTGTGTTACCCTTTTTGGTTCGTCATATTTGCTACTCGTCGCTGGAGGAAGACTATGAAAAAAGGAGTACACTGCCCTGTTCAAATCCTAGTGAACCGATTAGAACAAATATATTACCACGGCTTAAGCAACAAGTTGGGCATTGTCCGACCTGCTCCTAAAAGCACTTATTCAAAGCACTATGACTCTCAAGACCCAACTATGGTGTGAAAAATACAAGTGACTGTGAACTCATTGGTTAACCTGTCCGCATTAAAGTTGTCGCGACGTGGACATCCATTTTTGTGATTCACTGATAATACAGCTACAATTTTCCATGTGCACTACGTTGGCCTGGTGAAAACCACCTACATCGCATACCTGTGCTTGCAACTTTAGGTTTCTGAATACTGCTTGAATTCGGCTAGCTTCGTGAGTAAAGAACCAGCAATTTGTTCTCCAGGTCCACAGCGCACGACTGGTCCATTAGACTCTAGCTGTAAGTGTCTGGTAGTAGATCATCAGTTGTCCCTGTAATCGACCAGCTGCTGAATAGCCTGACGCACGTACTAGAGGTGATGCAATCAAACATTGACCTGGTTTTGAGCCGAGTGATCCTGCTGTATGAGGTGATTCAATTTGGGTGAACTTGTTTTGTTGATCGAGACAAGGATTCTGCAAGCGTTGTTCAGACCAATATCCCCATAACTAGAAGAAAGATTTATTCGCCGCATAACAGTATGTACAGTGTGTTTTTTGAGTCACGGGGGAAACGTTACAGACTTGTCCAAGCCCACTTAAACCACTTTCCGCGACGGGCTACTTTTATGCTTTTCAGTAGACACATTACTGAAAAATCCACTTGGGATGTAAGTGTCGACCTGATTGCATAGGCCGTATATTTGCAAACTGACAAAATTCTCGCCATTGAAAGTTGCCGTAAATCCAAGATTATCGACGGATAGATACCAATATGTAATCACCTCCTCTGAAATCCACAAGGTTATGAAGCCGGTGGTCCAGTTTGCTTTTCGACAGTCTTAGTGCATGCGATAACAAGGTAATCTTATTAACACCAATTCCTTTTTGAATATATTGGACAAATAAAAAGGTGGGTCTGTCACACTAGTGAAAGAATGAAAATTATGATCCGTAATTTGCATATAAAACTCCTTGAAGGCATGTAAATCTTGCTTCTAAAGATCCGCGATGTGAATCATAATGGGTGTTACCACTCACATAGCAGATCACATACTGTAACATCTCTAACGCTATAATTTTCTTTCGAATACTCATTGTGAACCGTGTAGTGTCATGATGTTTTCATTACTGAGAGGATGGGTTTAGCTTTATCAAGCTGTCAAACAGAGATGGATGATAATTACTCTTGTTCTTTCTGATGGAATACAAAGTAACTGCAATTATTGAGTGCACGACTATTTGCGCGTATAGTGTAACATTTAGCATAGTTCGCGTTATCTCTTCATTACCACTGGAAAGCCAGGGGGAGTCCAAGGGGACATTGGTTCGTAGTAAAAATGGAATAATTTGGATTTCATAGCAATTTGTTGAAGTTTCGTGACTTTTACTGATGGTAAGTTTCACGCGTTTCCTTAAAGTTTCACTGAAGTGGTGTGTCATAGTTGCATTCCATTCCCCTAATAGCTTTGGTATTTTTGGAAAGATTTCATTATTGTCTTTCGAATTAGGTCCGATGAGTTTGTGCGGGGCATTCTTTTTTTACGAGACTTTTTGATGAGCTTCTTACAGCTGAGTGATAAAAATTGCCTACAGAACTTTGAAACGACCACCACAAAATTTGCAGAACAGTTCGCGGCAGGAATTAATTTGCACGTGCATGATGTATAATCCATTCGGGAACAAAATTTCCGATTCTGTTCAGCCTACTTCTTTCATGACACATCAACACGTTTCGCACCGATCAGTGGTTATTTGTCGTCGTCATACGATAGTCGATGAAATTGGTGTGCACAAACATTATCTTCATTTATAACGAAACACTTGTGTTCTAGGTGACGACCACCAGCATTCAATAATCAAGTAAATTCCATAGGACCTCTTCACCTTACCCATAAACACCGCACGTACATAAACAGCCAACACGTACAGTCTGTTCAACTCACCGCTCGTATGTACAGCATTTTCTTTGGGAACAACTACACCCCCAGAACTCCGAATTCTTGATGTTACCAGTGAAAACAGTAACAGTAAATAGATTTTGACTGTTTCTGAATTCTCGCGAGAAAAATCGCGTGGCACTTTCCGTTTGAGTAAACGGTTAACGAAAACGCATTTTGTAGATTATACATTCGAAGGTGTGCTAGAAACTTTCAGGTTCACTTTTGTGGTCGTAATTCGCAACTTATTAATGCAATGCCTTTTCGTGAGGGCATCGGTGATGGCTGATACATTCGTAGACGGCCTAGTTCCGTTAGCGGATAGCACATAATTGTTTGCCCAAAATCGCCGGCAAATTTCGGGCTAACGAGGTGGGTTAAGGGCCCAATAAGTTCGTGACGAAACAATCCAATCACCAGCCAACCATCGCTCTTACCGAGCAGAGGGTAATCAACCAAACAGCTGGCACTTCGTCACTCTTACGGACTGCCAGTAATCATGACCGTCAGACGTGTAGTGGAGTGCAGAACTATGTAAGGTCCTTCAAAGTCAGACATGGTAACGAGTCGGTAGAAAGCGAATTGCTGTCTTCCACCTGTGACTGGCTTTGTGGGGTTCGAAATTTGTACGTCGTGAGTGATCACAACCCGTCTAACTGCGTGACCTTCGATTGTGAGGAATCAAGAACTCTAACAGTAGAACCGCGAAATGCTGAATTGAATTTTAACTTTATAATTCACAAGTTGTGGTTGTCAAAAATGTGAATTATTTTTCGCAACACTAAACGTTACTCCGTGTATCATTATATCATATAGTTTCTATTCCAAGAATACATATACATATAAACTCATATTCGAAAGTAGTTTAGTGTTGTACTTCAGTAAACAACCTTCAGATCGACTAACTTTCTGCCATAACTTGGTTTTAATAACCATGCGTTGTCATCGTAAACGGAAGGTTAAGTCAGGCGGAAAACCCTAAAATGCTTCAACCCAGGTGCACTCCAGTTTTTACTACTGGAACAACTGCCAGTAGCCTGAATTCCAGTAACAAAGATGGGTTAGAAGAGAAATCCAATGGAGTTCAGTCGTTCAGCCACTAACCTGACACTTCTGTGCTCCGAATTCGGTTGCGACCTTCCAGCATCGTCCAGTAAACAGCAAAGAGAATAGACGCTTAAGTAGAAAAGATCGGACAAATCAGAGTAATAAGTGGAAAACACAAAGACAAAGAAAAAGCCCGATTGCACCTACACCACTGACCACGACACACACCTAGCCATATCACTTATCGTTTCCAATCATTTTGTAGGCAGGTCGTGTGGACACCAACCCGTGAGTCTAATACGACCTACTCGGCCAAGTCCACTGGTCAACGTTTTCATGCCTTCTTGTCATGGCACACACTGATCACCTCAACCCACCTTCCAACCACTACCTGCTTCGCAGAACAGCGTACAACGAGGAAGTCTATCGGTGGACATGCGTAACACATGTCCCGGACACCTCAGCCCGTTTAGATTAAATACCTCATCCACAGACTGACTTCTGCTCCCCAACACCCTACGTCTAACCTCAGCCTATTGCCGGTACGGTGTTCCCGCCATATTCGGGTAGTGCTACGGAAACACCGACGCTCGAACACCGTCAGTCTTCGTCTGTCTTCTACTCTCAGCGGCCATGTTTCTGAGCCGCATGAGAGAACAGACCTATCCGTTGGAGAAAACACTCGACCTTTGACAGACAATTGGACGCTACGCCGAAGCCACAGATGACTATGGTTTGAAAAAGCCAAATGTCTCCCGCATCCGTCATGAAGCTCCCATCTAATAACTGACTACAGGGTGAGATGTAACCACCTTAGTAACGAATACTTATCTACTTCAGCTAGTTTCTCTTGGTGTTCCCACCATATTCGGGCAATGCTACGAAGACATCGGTGCTCGAACACCAACAGCCTACGCCTATTTCTACCCTCAACGGCCATTTTTCTGAACCGCATAAAAGAACGGACCTAACCACCGCATTGTACACTCCACCTTTAACAGACAATTGGATGTCACGCCGGTGCCACAGATGACGTATGTTGGCAAAAGTCGAACGCACCTTCTGTATACACGATGACACTTCATCTGATATCTGTCCACCTGGTGAGATGTAACTATCCAGGTAACAAAATTTATCCACTTCAGCTGGAGCGCCCTATGTCTTGACAAGGTTCGGCGTAGAGCCAACCCAGTCCTGCAACAGCATTTAACATTTTGAAGGTGCGGAACGCATCACAAACATTGCTACGCTGTTGTTTGGTCTATCTGGAGAAGCTTGCAACTTACCTGGATCTTCACTCAGAAGAACAATATCGTTTGAGTATGCCAAGTCAGACAGTTTATTGTTTGAGCAAAGATCGATGCCTTTATCCTCACACGAGGATGGGACTATCGCTATTTTGGCTGCCACGAGCGTCCACCAAATGGTCAAACAAATTTACCGGGATATCGATGACTTTGCGGTGGCCTATTGTATTTGTCTGTTATTTTAATTTAGTTGTTTGCGAACTGCATTGAACACTCACGCCAACTGATGCGTCATGTGGCATCTTCATACCTCATCCGAAGTTGACTGAGTTCAACATTCGCCGATTAATGTATGACACATTGGTACTGGCGTCCTCATTCACCAACCTCTACGGATATTTAGAGTTTTTGTATCCGATTCCACGCTTACGACTTTCCAGTCGGGAGGATGAATCATGTGGAAGGCTTAGACACTTCTGCGTGAGATCTGCACTGATATGCTCGTTTGTTTCCGAATGGGTTCAATAAGAATATCACAGCTCAATCTTAGTTTTATCTCCAGGTATTCATGCAATCAGTCGTCTATCTTCCAAACCACCAGCAATGCATGGGGTTTTTCGGCTTGATGAATTTGGAACTAGGTAACCTTTCGACTAAATTCGCCACTCGGCGTAGCCTTGTGTAAGACTACTATTGTTATGATCCAAAAGATGCGCCTGGTAAATAGGCTGTTTAATGAAAGTCACAAAAATCTACCAAATGCAAAAACAGTGCTCAGTTACATAACCGCGGTCCAGTCCACTCGAAGACAGCCATGATCCGATCGCACGATGCAATCACATGTATGACGCAATCACGTCCCTTATCACCGCATTACTGTCCACTTGCGTTTTGCGCAATCAACTTCACGACACTGTTTGTTGTCGTAATTTTAGCTCTCCTGAACAGCAGAATTTTGATGTAGACCACATGGACGCATTTATAGTAGGCATTATGTACCCAAAACGGCACAAATATCTCATGGTGCACATGGAGACTGACCGTACGGCGATAGATGTACTTCCCATTAAGTGGAAAGCCAGTGGCTCAACTTCTGGCTCATAGCACGGACTCCTGAACGGAAAAAATGCCGGCGGATTTTCCATTATCTAGAATTAGAGATTCAACACACATGGTGAGTCAGAAGTAACCGAACAACTGAATCCAATTAAAAAGAACTAGGTGAATCATCGGTTCTCAATCAGTATTGGACCTGGGTTTAAATTGTCATTGAAAGGTACGCCAGAGAAAATCCTTTTCATCACAAAGTCCCTGTAGATAAAAAAATCAATTAGAGTTTGGGCTTACGGCGCTCTTTCGCCCAAGTTCAATGCGAGAGACGGCGCATGTCAAGGTCGTTCTGTGCATCCATTTTCTATAAACTTCGGTAATATCATAGTCTAGAAAAACGTAGTTTTTTCATTTGATGACTGTGGTATAGAAACTTTTCCGGGTGGAAAGTTGTCAAACGTTCATTAGGTGGGATGCATCGTTTTTCTAAGTGAAGATCCAGGTGAGTTGGAAACTTTTCTGAACCGTCTCATTATCTGTGAAACAATGCTCGGAATGTGTGTTTTACACTTTATAAGCGCACGATGCTGTTGCACGACTGGTCTAGTGCAACATCAAAGCTTTTGTCATGGGAGACAGTAAACCAGGTAGATAAGTCTTTATCTCGGTCAGAGGACGACTATCAGCACCAAACACACGACGACAAACCTCACCATTACTCACCCGATGTTCCCATCAGACACGAGCAACGCCGGTGGTCGAATACAGGAAGCCGCCAAGCATCATCAACGCGGAGGGGACAGGTCTCAAAACCGTAAAGAAGAACACCACGAACTGTGGTACTGTACACTCTTCCTTTGAGAAAACCGGATCTCATGGATGCACCTAGGTTCGGAAAAGCTATTCTAGCTCTCGCAATTCGTGATAGGATCTCCTCCCCAACACCAGCACCAGCTGTGATCAAGCTCCCGAGGTAATCAAAGCTATTGACTACCTCTCAGTGAGCACCGCAGAGGGTGAGTGCAGGCACAGGCTCCTGCCAATCTTGAAGAAGTACCTTGCATTCCGAAGCCGCAATGCACATATAACATCGGGACACTTCAATTGCTAGGCGGTCCAATGCGTGTTGAATTGCCTGTGCATTATCACTCAGCAGGGCGATATCATCGACGTATTCTAAACTAAATACTCTATTCCCTGGGGGGAGTTCAACTCCACCGCTCGGAAGACCAGACAAAGTGTTCTGTAGAGCATCCTCTATGGCAAAGTTGAATATAGGAATATAGGGCAACCTTGTCGTACTCCAGTGGAAACGGCAAAGAGTGTCGAAAGCTTGCTGTAAGCCCTAACCCGACCTGAGGCATGACGACACAACTCTTTGAGGACGGACACACTACTCAGGTACTTCATTCCTTCACAAACAGTGCCACAGTGCAGATCTATCGGCAGTCGTATACCACGCGGATGTCTAGAAACACAACGATCGTTAGCCTTTGGAAAGCGTGACGGTGCTTAGAAGGTTAGGATTTGATCAATGCATCCACCACCAGCATAAAACCCAGTCTGCTCCTCGAGAATTTGCTCATCACATGTATTGTACAACTTGCAAGGAATGACAGACGCTAGCAGCTTTGACGCCTTTAGGATCAGGATTATGCACATATGGGTGGCGCATTCACTGCGCGAGCCCTTTTTTAAGATGGGAGTGCCAGACCTAAGAGAACAAACCTTGAAGTTCTCTAACAAGCTCCGTTCCACCATCTTCCAATAGATACCAGGAAAGGTGATCGCAGTCCGGCGCTTTATGACGTTCTAGGACTTGGATTTCCTTGAAGATCTCCGCCTCAAAACGCGGACTCGTCGAAACAGATCAACGGACGTGTGTCGGAATAGCTACAGGAGGGGACTGACACGTGAGGTCACCGAAACTGTGCTTCAAAGTACCTCACCCTGCGTACAAAACGTCGCTCACGTCTGGTTGTGAGCAAAGCCGCATAATACTCACTACCAGCCGGGATGAATTGAGGTGCATTAGAAAGGTGTAAGGGCTCAGCAGAAATCCAGAGTGTAACGAAAGAAACGGTCAGGCCAAAACTCACTTTGCCAGTAGAATACGAAGCAGACCAGGTTGAGAGTTATCGAGGTCTGAAAAACTTCGGCGAGACGGTGTTCGGCATTTGGAGACAGATTCTTCTAAATGGGCGAACGAGATATACTGATCAAACAGCTACAAAGGAGAACTGTTCAACTGCCTGATCCGGCATTCCAGAAGAGGCGAAAGAACCGTACAGCAGGTCACCGGCTCCTCTAGAAACACCCTGCTGTCTTGCAGTTTGCACTTGGGTGTGCAAGGGCTAAAGGTGCAACCTCGAACAAAAAGGCCGAACGGTGCTGGGGACACCGCTTCGTACCCTACTCCCGCGACTCTCCATGATTATTCACGGAACCTCAAGCGCTCATCATGCTACGGCGTCCCCGGTAAGCGACGCGCCTCGTATCCCGGCGGTCGAGGTGATAAGACAACAAGCTGGGATTATTCGCTGCAGAAAAAGAACACACATAGCCTATTGGGATGTAAGGACGTTTCTAGACGTCGGCAATCAGTGCATCACAATGCAGACTCCACATGACTATGACGCAGATGTCGCCTGCCGTTCGGAAGTCCGCCTGCCCAACTCAGATAGCCGACAAATAAAGGTCCCGGGAGTGGATACATCTTATTTGCTCTATCACAGTGGCCCGAAAGACAACTCCGGTCTCTACGGTGTCGCGTTTGCTCTGAACGAAGCAGCTAATGATGCGATGATCTCTTGGGAAACAGTCTCATCCAGATTCGCCTTGGCACGTTTTAAAGGCTCCCCGCACGACTTGACGGTGATCGCGATCTATGCTCCAACCAATTCAGTTGATGACGAAACCAAAGACGACTTCTAAAATAACTTGCAGGAGGTAATCAACCGGTTTCCGGGTGCGATTTATTTTTCATCGCAGGAGATTGGAACGCCCGCACAGGTACGGCCGATGAATCTACTCGCCATATTCTCGGGAAATTCGGTCTCGGTCAACGCTGCGAGTACGGTGGCCGACTGATTGGTTTAGACGACGTCAACAGAATGGTCGTCTGCAGCACTCGATTTCAACACCCCAAGTAGCACCTACTCACATGGCACTCTAATGATGGTTACACTGCACACCAACTCGACCACATCCTGGTGAGAGCCCGTTGGGCCTCGTCTGTGGAGGATTGCCGAGCGTACCGAGGTGCAATAACGGGCAACACAAACGGCACCGACCATGTCCTCCTACGCGCATGTTTCAAAGTTCATCTGTCTACACATGCTAAAGTGTCTGCACCCTCCCGGATAAACTTTGCTGTCCTAGAAAACCCAGAGAAGCGAGAAGCGCTGCCACGCGCACTCACAACTCGACTTGCCAACGCAACTAACGCACAAGCAGATGAAGTTTCTGTGGAAGGGCAGTGGACTCGAATGAAAACTACAATCAAGGAAGCTTCTTGGACAGTACTCGGGAGAACAAAAAGGCGGACAAAAGATTGGATCTCCGAGAACAGGTTCCACTTCCCAACCGAAACATACGAAGCCCGATTGGCAGATAGTAACGAACGCCGCAGACTGCAACGAGTGGCCACACGCTCCGCCAAGGCTGATCGCAAAAGATACTGGATAGAAATAGCCGAAAAAATGGAGACCGCGTCCGGAATTGGTGACTTCGGTAAACTGTTCCGCCTCATACGCAACGCCTCTAATAGGTTTTGAAAGGAAAATTCCCTTTTTCGTGACACGACAGGGAACCTAATACCAAAACACAGTAAGAAAATGAACCGATGGGTGAAACACTTTGGTCAGATGCCTAACCGGCCTACAGACCACCCGACGGACAAAGCAATATCAACCTCTCCACTCCAGTACGAAAGCAACCAGGACCCGCCCAACACCGCGGAAATCACGGAAATGATAAACAAATTGAAGGACAGAAAGGCTGCTGGGCAAGATGGCATCCCTCCTGAAGTGCATAAATCATGTTAATCATCATTGATTGACAGGCTGTGTACACATTTTAGCACCATTTGGCGAGAGGAAGCATTTCTACCCGACTGGGGAATGTCCATTCTGCTGCCCATTCCGAAGAAAGGTGATAAGTCGGCATGTGAGAACTACCGAGGGATCAGCCTGATCGATGTGGCCGCAAAGATCTTTGGTGCGTTGTTACTAACCCGTTTCTCCGAGGCAAGAGACCAGCGCACTTGCCCGAACCAAGGGGGTTTCCGCCGTGGCAGAGGCTGTGTGGATCAAATCTTCACACTGCGCCGAATACTGGAGCACCGCTATAAGTTTCAGCAGCAGACAGTAGCTTGTTTTATCGACTTCCGGGCAGCTTTTGATTTGGTTATCCGCGAGTCTCTTTGGACCGTAATCCAATCCGGTGGGACGCCCAATAAGCTTTTAAGGCTGTTAAGGGGATACTACTCGACAACCGGTTCTAGGGTTCGTATGTACGGTGAAGAGTCCCGCGAGTTCACACCCACTACCGGAGTTGAACGGGGATGTCCTCTCTCACCGGTGCTGTTCAACTACGCCATCGATTGGACAATGCGACAGGCATTACACAACTACCCTGGAGTTCAGCTTAGCCAGGAAATATACATCTCGGACCTAGAGTTCGCGGATGATATTGTCGTGCTTGGAGACTCCGCCGCTACGCGACAACCAATCCTCGACCGAATTAGTTCCTTCTCGAGGTCCGGCGGACTTGAAGTAAATCCGACGAAAACAAAAGCTTTTACAACCCATCTAGGCCCGAAAATTCAACTACGGTTGATCAATGACCAACCAGTCGAATACGTCCCTTCATTCAAATACTTAGGCTCAACTCTGCTTCCAAACGGCCAGGCAAAAATGAAGTGGTATTATGGATCGACAGCGCCAGGAGAGCCTTTCTTCAGCTAAGACGAACGCTGTGGACTCGCAGTGAAATCAGTTTAAGAACCAAAGTTGGTATTTACCGTACTGCCATCCGGCCCGTACTCATCTATGACTGCGAAATCTGGCCACTACGAGCTGAGGATACCAGAAGGCTGGAAGTTTTCGACCACTGGTGTCTGCGGCAAATCCTCAAAGTCAAGTGGCGTGACAGTGTCTCGCGAAGAGGCAAGGAGACGATGCTCTGATATCGATGCCCTCTCCATCCTCCTCCAACGTCGACGACTTCAGTGGTTCAGCTATACGCTTCGGCGACCCGAGTCAAAGATAACCAAGCAAACACTCTGCCCCATTCCCTGCCCTGGTTGGCGTTTTCACCTTGGCGAGCAGCCCAAAACGTGGACCAGTACAATAGAGAAAGACGTAGAGCTGCTATGCCTCCGGTCGGTCCATGGAGCCCGGCGATGGAAAAAGGACTAGATCAGGATGTGTACGGAGCTCGCCTCCGACCGCAGAGCGTGGTCAGCAATGGTCCGTGATATCCATGGAGCCAACTTATCCTCTCACAGAAGATAGTCGCGCAAAAGTAAAATGTAAGAGGTTTATTCATTGCCGTATCGTACGTTTGGCATGCCCATGGAGGGCCATTGGCAGCCTAGAGCAAACTAAAGCTTGGTCGGAGTCAACGGGGGTGCACCAGTACGACTGGCCATTTATAGCTAATTACGACGTGTTCTATTTGGGTCCATCGATGACTCGAAGAGGGCGGACGCCACTTAGAGTACCGTCGATTAGAACGTCTGAAGTTCGTACTGGTGAGAAATAGGCAGTGGTCCGAAAGCGGAGCCAACAACAGTTCCCAGTCCTCTGAACGACAGGCACCGAGCCCAAAAATGCCTCCCAAATGTGCTTCGTTCGTGGACAACCGACCGACTCTAGCATTCAAGTCTCCAGCTAAATCACGATATCACCCTGCTTTGCTCTACGTAAGAGGTAGTGTAACTGTTGGTAGAACACATCTTTGATTGCATCTGGGCTGCAATCTGTAGAAGCATAAGAAAAGACGACAAACAATTTGCGTCTATCGTGACGGCGTTTGCATACTTTGCACGAGTCTCTAAGTATCTGTCGAATTCTTTTTCGTGTCACTGCTGTGAGTATAGCTATGTACTGCTAATACTTGACTTGAATCGAAGTCTCACTGCGCACAACCGACTGTCAACTGGGATCCAGTCAAGTAGCACAACCTCAGCCCTCTCACTGCGAACTACACCTATACCAGCAAGACTGGCAGCCGGAGCCTTAGAGTCTCCAGACAAACGCAAGTGAAACTTTGTAGAAGGATTGGATGGGGGCATCAATCAAACGGCCGAGCTAGAGTCTCTTGAATACAACACACGTCAATGGCAAGGGTCCCCAGCGTACAACCTAAACGCGCCGATTGTCCTTTACAAATCAGCGTTCGCACATTAAATATGGCAAGTTGGAACGGACGAATAGGGAAAAGAACAGCATCAGCTGGCGGAAGCGGATTCGGTGAGACTTGGAAATTAGAAGAGGAAGAACGCGAGAGAACAGGAACGGGACTTCCTTCAGAGACATTACCGCTAGTACGGCCGACTGCAGTCCTCGAAGAATATGAAAATGTGTGTGTGCGGGAATAAAGTGTGGAATTAGAGAAATCAACGAGTGTGCGCTATGTGGGAACATCTGCGCGGGCATGATTTTGATGAGCGTAACGATCGAGCTGTAAGATATCCATCAGTTGCATTGTTGTTGATGTTGTGGGCCATTGTACCACTTGGTTGCCCGGTCCAGAGTAGACATTTTTATTCGAAGATGCACGTCCAGCCATTGCTCAATCAAGCGCGTTCTGCAAGGCGGCAGGGTTGGTCCAGATGAGCCGGTGACCAATTGTGGTTCATTCGCCTCTTCCGGGAACCCGTGGGAGCCGATGACTCGTTGCTCAGTTCATACGTCCTTCGGATGAGGCTGGACATCCTGGGTGCCCAGTACATCCCTCTGCCACAGATGCCAGTGAGCATGGCGTTGTACGCCTCGTACGCCGCCCATGGTTGGTTTGGAATCAGGGTTTAACCATCTTACCTAGATTGGCTGTCAGTCAGTCAACACCGTGGAGAGCTTCGGTCGTTCGTCTTCGCCCTCACACTTTTGTGGAAACACCTCCGCTACGAGAAAGCAATGAGAACTTCTTCAGCAGAAGCTATGTGGGTTGCGCGGTCATTTGGGAGCATTTCGAGAGGCGTTCAGGGCGAGTAGCCAACTCGGAGCCTGAGACACCCACACCCGACCATACTGAGGCCTTTGGAGGCACCAGTGAACTTGGGCATGAAGGGCGTATAAAACTCCCCGAGTGTGTCCACAAGGTTCATTCGGTGACGCCTCTGTATTCACACACTCTCCTCATCGACTTCACACTGAAAATCTTGTTCACTTCTCACTTTCCTCCAGGCGACTGAGTTTCATGCTGAAAATCAAATAGAGACGGTCGCTCCCAGTGCGTGCGCAATGGTTTTTTTCTGAGCTGATATTCGTCACCCAATCACCGCAAATTCCCAAAGGATGATACAATTGTTGTAATTTACAAGGCGCCTCTGTGTAACACGTCGTTTAATAGCACTTGCTCGTGGTTATGGATAAAATTAACCGAATGTTACAATAATGCTACTTTGCAAGAGAGCTGCCCGATCCACTCGAAGGCAGTTGTTATCCAGGAAGATGATGCAATTGTTTTGTTCACATGCTGCCGTTTCCCTTATCACGTTTAGTCCCTTTGACATGGGTGCGTCCGTTCATGTCAATCCACAACTGTTCATAGTTGCATTCTAGGCAAATAACTACTTACTTATTTATTAAGTAGCGTGCACACTCCGCCACACTGACCCAATGCAATGGGTTGATCAGCACGCACGAAATCAGCAAACAATATAACAGGTTTATTCAATTGTTGTGTCATCGTTAACAAAGGGTAGCTACCAGTCAATCAAGAGAAATAATGAATCGTGAATAGTACAAAAAACATGACTGAGTCCGATTCGTGGCAATGTGACTTTTCAACAATAATAAAAAACAGATTCCAATATAAGCAAGGACAATACGAAGAAAAGTCATGCTGTTAAAAGGCGGTAGACTAAATCAGGTTGCTGAAGTCTGGGAAAGAGTAAATGACAATGAAGTATAAACTATCGTCCAATCGGAAGTAGGTCTTACTCATTTGTGTAGCAAGACTATTGGGTTGAAGTGGTCCAGGTTTCTGATGGCTGCGACAGTAGTTACTGTTGGTGTTTTATTACTTTACACAGGTTCATTGAGTGCCTGAAAGGTGACGGAAACGCAAACAGAATTAGTGGAAGTCACTACTGAACGGTAGCGACGGTCATCAAGATTTAATAGAAAGCCTGAGTACGAAACCCATCGATGCAGATTAGCTGATATCGGAGCGATGTTACCGCGTTTCTGTTATTCACAGCATGAATTACAATAAAAGTCTCAAAATCAAAGGCCAGAAGAGACACTGTTAAAGGGAAAGTTTAGGAAACAACGGCATGCTAAGAAAGTTCCGAGGATTGCCGAATTTGATCATCGGAATCTCCAAAAAATTGATCACTTTTGATGGCAACATGTGAGCCGTATGGATGTTCATCATGTATATGACGCGGATAACTGCTTTTGTTTAAACCTATCACCACCTACCAGTGGGCACTATATACAAGCACGCCCTGGACACAGCTGGATGGCTCGATACGGCTATGGGATCTTGATCTGCGGTAGGGGGAAAGCATTGGTAGTCGCGCACGTCTGTTATCGTTCCCCGAGTTCTACGTTGACAACCAAAGGTGACAACTGTTGTCCGTGAAGGACACTAGAGGGTTTCGCTCAGGGTCGAAGTGAACGGTGAGGAAGCTGTGCAATGCACTGAGGTAGCTGATGAATCCCATAAATATGAACAGTTATATTATTACGTCTCATCTGAGGACGAATACCAAAGGGAACTCATATCGGTCTTGTGGCACTTCTTTACATGTAAATGGTGGAAACAGAAAGATACGCTGAGGCTGTGGAGATGTTCATAACGCTTTGACGCAAAATAAGACAGTCAAAGATCATGTTGAACAGTCTATAGAGAAATATGTCGATTTCTTTTACTCGACCCATAGTGCTACAGTTCAGTTTAATTCAGACAATCATTAACCATACACTGCGTGCGGAGCTTTGGTTACCATTTCCTAGCGATAACCATAATCGGAAATAATGAAAAAGGACAGGAATACGAAAGAAACAATAAGCAATTTTAGTCTCAAGTCGATAAAGAAAGTTTGTGGATACAAGAGCGCCACTGATCGCGACACACAGCCATATCCACCAGTATATTTAAAGATACAGTGGACCCCATTCAGGAAGTCTAACGGGTCTTACATGGCCAAGGCCATTGGTTAGGCTTTTCATACCCTGCTTCCAGGTCACGAACTCGGCATTTTCACTCATTTTTCAATCGTTACCCGCCACAGCGGACATTGCGCACTGAGGAATCCTGTCAGGAGACGGGCGCAACACATGTTCCAACCATCTTAGTCCAGTGGCCTTTAGTGTTTCATTTAATTATTTGGTTCGTGAAACCGAGACTATCCGCCCTGATGTATGCCACTTTTACTGGTGAACTCAGGTGAAAGACCAACGCAGGCCCAAACTCGGCTTCAGCAATTCCTGTACAGGAACTTATGATGGAAATGCATTTCTCGGATGAATCCCTCAACAAGATGGCTACGAGATCGACTGAGTCGATGGCCGACTCAAGATCAAGGTAAACGGAGATAGTGGGCCTGCGGAAGTTGTGTTCTAGTGTTACAGGATTCAGGCGAATACTTAGTGATTGTAGTGAAACTGGGAATCTGCTCCCAAATGATCCTTGAACAAACTTGATGGAACCATTCGTGAAGTGCAGTTCAGCATGAGGAATCATTGCCCTTGGGTCGAGTACGTCCGTTCTGGTATAAACCCCAATACGAAACCACAACATTTTTGTGCATGAAAAACGCGAGGAGAGAACTACCGATGATAGTTTCAAGTAGCTGAAAGAAATCTAGAACGCCAATGGATGCGATATCTATCCATTACTGTATACTGTATTATAAAAACCATGATACATAGTTAACCGCTGGAATACTGCCCGGCTGGTCAAATATAAGTTTTCCTCACTCGCCTTGCCTTTTTCGTTACAATATACTTCAACGTTTTTTCCCACTAAGTGGGAGAACCTCCTGAATCTCATCTACGAAGTTCACTAATAAAGTTTTACATATTTCCGATTTTATGCACAGAAATCGCCAATCTTACTCATCTCCCCACCACAGCCCGCCTCAGCGGTCAAAGAACGCAGAGGAAGCTTTTAGCGATCATGCGCAAGCCTGCTGGGTTTCACTATTTGATTTACCGAGTCCTATTGTGCACCTGATACTTTGCGTCTAACCTCAGCATTACCAACCGGTTGTTTCCATCAGATTCCAGCAACGGCGCAAATGAATGGTTGTGCAAGTATCTCCGTGGAGTGAACCTTGTTCGTCAGAAAAAACCGAGGAAACATTTGCACTCAGTTCATTTACGTTCGGTTAACTTTTGGTCGCACAATTCTGTGCTCTAGTATTGGTCGCTACCTCAGCATGTTATAGACGATAACAAAACGAACAGAAGCAGACAAAGCAAGCCAACAGAAAAAGTTCTAAGGAGAAACCATTGAAACGGAGAAAACGAGTGTAATTACGCCATGTATTAGACCGCCCAGTGACCCCAGTGAGACGTCTCGGTTCCCTCCGAATCAACTCGTTTACTAGCGGGATCAGTTCAGTTCAGCTCATCCAACCATTAACCTCACACTTCTGTGCTCCGAATTCGGTTGCGACCTTCCAGCATCGTCCAGTAAACAGCAAAGAGAATAGACGCTTAAGTAGAAAAGATCGGACAAATCAGAGTAATAAGTGGAAAACACAAAGACAAAGAAAAAGCCCGATTGCACCTACACCACTGACCACGACATACACCTAGCCATATCACTTATCGTTTCCAATCATTTTGTAGGCAGGTCGTGTGGACACCAACCCGTGAGTCTAATACGACCTACTCGGCCAAGTCCACTGGTCAACGTTTTCATGCCTTCTTGTCATGGCACACACTGATCACCTCAACCCACCTTCCAACCACTACCTGCTTCGCAGAACAGCGTACAACGAGGAAGTCTATCGGTGGACATGCGTAACACATGTCCCGGACACCTCAGCCCGTTTAGATTAAATACCTCATCCACAGACTGACTTCTGCTCCCCAACACCCTACGTCTAACCTCAGCCTATTGCTAGTACGGTGTTCCCGCCATATTCGGGTAGTGCTACGAAAACACCGACGCTCGAACACCGCCAGTCTTCGTCTGTCTTCTACTCTCAGCGGCCATGTTTCTGAGCCGCATGAGAGAACAGACCTATCCGTTGGAGAAAACACTCGACCTTTGACAGACAATTGGATGCTACGCCGAAGCCACAGATGACTATGGTTTGAAAAAGTCAAATGTCTCCCGCATCCGTCACGAAGCTCCCATCTAATAACTGACTACAGGGTGAGATGTAACCACCTTAGTAACGGATACTTATCTACTTCAGCTAGTTTCCCCTGAGAACAGAAGGTTTGGTGTAGAGTCAACCCAGTTCCACAGCAGCATTTAAAACATTGGGGATTCAAAAGGCATCACAAAAATTGCTATTGTGTTACTCAGGCTATGCAGAAAAGTTTGCTTTTACCTGAATCTTCACTCAGAAGAACAATATTGTCCGCGTACTCTCGGTCAGACAGTTTATTGTCTGAGCAAAGACCGATCGCACGAGGAAAGGTCTATCTGAAGAATCAATTTACCTACAAAACTGAAGAGGAAGGGCGAAAGAAGGCAATCCTGAAAAGCACCATTCTCCGTGGTGAACTCGGGAGAAAGATCGCCGTAGGCACGAACTCGGCTTCGGCTGTTTGTGTGCAAGCATTGAAAAAGAGAAATAAACCTTTCTGGCACACCCTTCGATGAGAGGCGTCGCCAGAGAACTGTGCAGTCGACTGAATCGAACGCCGTTTTCAGATCAAGAAAGACACAGATTGTGGACCAACGGAACATGTGCCTGTGCCCTAAGGTTTGTCGAAGAGTAAAGAAATGGTCGATACAACCTCGACCGGGAACTGAAACCGGATTCATTCCGTCACGTACACATTTCGCGACCGGTCGATAATTCGTGGAGAATAAGCCTGGTGAACAGTTTGGATTCGATACTCACCAAACTAATTCGTTTGTTTCTTGTACACCAGCACAATCACCGATTCACACCATTCCCAGATTACCCAGAAGAGGGATTTGGTTAAGCCTGAGACCGAAGCCTTGCCTCCATCCTTGAAAAAAGATGGAAACAACCCACCCGGTCCAGCGGCTTCGTATCCTTTTAGCTTAGCTCACATATAACCTATATTTTTGATGGAGAATTGGTTTTTACCTGCACGTATATTCGGAGGGGCCAGTGTTGAAGCAGACCAACCGGACTGTCCCTAAAGTGCTCGCCCAACGTTCCAGACGACGTCCTTGAGAGTGAACCAATAAGCCGCCGGATTCCTTAATTACCTCACTTACACCGGGCGTCCGTGGACCGGTACTTCTAAGCAAACGGTGCAGGTTTCGAGTGCTGTCAACCGACGCAGCTTTTTCCATCTCCCTAAATTTCGCTATTAGTCACTACTGATGGCTACTTTGGAAGCCCTTAGTCGGTTGGCGTCTCAGGAATTTACGCACTTCATTGAATGTGGCACCTGAAAGGACGGATCTGCGAGCAGCAAACAGAGCAACTAATGTCAAAGATATCAATCGTTTGTGAGACCCACTTAAACCAGAGTCCTGTGTGGCGTTAGAAGCGGTACACAAGGCTTCCTTGATCTGTTTTCAGCGTTTCCCCGAGTCTTGGACATCCGACTGCGTCGATAACCGTTTAGACAGCTCTGCCCAACAACCAGATCATCGGATATCATCTAGAAGCAACTGCGTGGGGCGAATGACATTTACGTCGGTTCGACCACGGGCGAGACGTAAACGGAAGCGAGCATGTACCAAGGCGTGATGAGTCAACAGGCATAGAAGAAAACGAATTACTATCTTCAGTTGATCCACGCTAGTGCAGACCGATGACTATATGGTCTGTTTGAGTCCAATGTTGTGAAGACGTAAGAGGACGCCATGTGAATCTATGCCGCTTGTTATCGTAGAAGTTCGTACTCCTCAGAAACAATCTATGGTTAGAGCACAGCTGAATGAAACGATTGCTGTTATCGGTACGATCGGCTAACATAGTAAACGGGCCTCCAATATGCTTTCCGGGATCTCTAAAAAGGCCAACTTCGGTGTTGATATCCCCAGCAATGACCAAACCGTCCGTTGAACGCACGCCTCGAAAAAGCGGAGACAAATCGTGGTAAGATTCGTCCTCGGTCTCAGATGAACTGCAGTCAGTGGGCGCATACACAGACACGACGAACAAACATCGACGCTTCAATCTGTTACCGTCGCCATGACCGTCCAACTGTACCGCATACAAATGACTGCTGACTGGAATCCAGTTGAGCAATGCGCACTCAGCTTTCATATTCAAAACCATCCCAACGCCGGCCTGATCAAGAACAATGAACACCAGATCATCTGACAGGCAAAAGAGTAAAGCGAGAGACTGCGTTTGTATCTAAGGTGCGAGGCGTGACCACAGGTGTGGGGTCTTGCATGCGCGTTTTGGAGGCATAGCATACATCCACTCTGAATCTCTGTAAGGTTCCAGCGAGGGCAGCCTGTTGCCCTATCTGACAAAGTGTGTGAACGTTGAGTGCACCCCACATGAAAGAAACATAAGGCCTAAGAAGTGCAATCGATTTATATGCAACTCCTGAACTACCACTTTCTTCAAAGGCAAAATTACTTACGGCGTTTTCCATAGACCTCGAATTAGGGATGAAACATTCGTGAAGCCCTCTACAAGGAACATGCTGCAGGTTTCTGGGCAAATCCTAGTTCGAGGTTGCCCACACCGAGGAAGGATTTTTTCTTTAGGAACTTTAACCAGAAATTCTGACTCGAGAGACTGACCCACAAGACAATGGAGATTCAACCCATCTCGGAAGCGTGACCGAGACGCCCGTGGTAGAACTTCTGCTTTGTCACACGAGACCTCATTGTTCATCCCATCATATCTTGTCTTCACTGGTGATTTATTATTGATTCGTCCTTCGGATTCAGCCCTTAGCCCCATCCACCCCATGGATCGAGTTGAAGGAGGCGGAACGTAGACGGAGAATATCCTTTGGGTTGGGGGCTACCCAGCTTAGGCGGACGATAGCTGTTCAATGAGGTGCGATGACTTCTCCCACTGTCAAGAGAAATCCTAGGTACTCCACTCCTACGTCCGTCTGGTGGAGGTTTTTAGATTGGTATACTGTTTCTCTCCGTATTGATTCGCTGGAGTGTCCTTTCCAGGGACATGGTGGTTAGAGCCAGATGTCGCCTATCAACCGATTAAGAGACGGAACTTCGTCTGGCCTCTACCCATTGACCTGTCAGGCGCGATTGCATATCCTACTTAAGGAAGCCATCCTGCAAGGCTCTTTGTGTTATGGAGTCACGCAAGTCATCACACCACATCGAGGTGAAGTCTCGTCGTGATGGAAATATATAGGATGCTGTTCTATGTACCCAGTAGTTGCATTTAGCGTATTGGTGTGGGTAACAGAGCCTTGAGGTTTAAACATCGCTGACAGGACCCATCACTCATTCTATCGATCCACGCCACCAATGGGCTTTGCTGTCACTCGAGATTCCGTTGTTTCAAGCTTTAGGCTTGGAGCGGTACCAGTGCTAACTGCCAACGTGACATTGCTGTCTACCAACGACGAGTTAATGTGTACCCTAACACGCCACTGGCTGCAAAAGTTAGCCCCATCACTTAATGTCCCCAACCATTTAGTCGGTGGGTCTCGTGGACTGCAACCCAGTCTTCTGACACCCTACTTGGCCAAGCCCAATGGTCAGGTTTTTCATACCTTTTGCCATGTCATGGCCTAACCGCCTCCACCAACGCACCAATGATTACCTGTCTCAGAGAACAACGCGCATCGAGGACGTTCATCACTAAGCATGCGCATCACGTCTTAGCAATCTTAGCCAGTCAAGAATGGGAGCTTGATTCAATGACTGACCTCTGATTCCCAAAGGATTACTGATGCAGTATTCCCATCATACTCGAGCGATACTGCGAAGACAGTGGTGTTCAAACACCGACATTCTTTGCGTATCCTTTACCCGTAATCGCCACTTCTGCGAGCTGTATAAAACGTCAGATTTAATAGCCGCAGTGCAAACTCGACTCTTGAAGGGTAATCGGATGTTACGCCGGCACCACTCATCAGCTATCTGAAACAGGAGGTCTCAACCGTTGCACTTAACATTTCCCGATTTTGTGCTTCTCTACTCCGAATATCACTGTTATGACCACTAAGTCTTTGTGGTAGTTTACGTGCCGTCGAAGTTATAAAGTGCGCTCGATCCACTGCAGTCATAAAAAAACACGCGCAGAGGAAAAAAGTACTCGTTTTTCTCATCGAAATAGTGGGTAACAATAAGGTGGAACACGGCCAAGAATGCGCCACTGTAGCTAAACAAATCCACTGACCTTTAACGCATCCCCGACAAGATAAAGACTTCCGGTAATCAATATGTGACACAATTCCGTAGTCGTATCACAGTGTTCCACGATGTCATATGAATTACAGCTAGGTTCTGCGGTGGAGATGGCAGTTTCCCGTGAACGGATAAAATCCAACAAACAGTCCCGAGTCAATCGAGGTGCTTGATCAATCCAGGCGATCAGACGGGTCAAATCGTTCACAGATCCGGTGAGTGAAGTTGTTGGGACGCCCGTTGAATTTAACGACAGCCAACAGGTTAAACAATGCTCGTGTTGGGATTCTTTGCCGGCTGGAGACACTGCAATGATAAATAACGAAGGATGTGAGATTACTTTGGAGTTCAAACGAAATAAATTGCTACCCTAATTTTTGGATGGATATCTTCTGGAGAAATGAAATCAGATTTGACAAAGATACAGAAGCACAAACACGAACACATTGATGAAACAAAAGCGAACCATAACACCTGGGCATAGAAAAAAACACTGAATACGTCAACTGGGCCGATCTAATGACGGCTACCTAAGAGGTGATTGAGGATAGAACTGGTGATTGTGCCTGTGTTCCACTGGTCCAGCCATGGGGCACTCTCTGGTGCGTTAAGATAAACGGTTGGCAGTTAGACCGATGGATGATGCACCACATGAAAGAACAGATGACTATAGATAAGGTCAAATACGGTAATTAAACTTTTATTCGCATGCGGATCATCGACGGAATAAACAGGCTTGATTTTTGTCGCTGGAAATGCTGAATTCACAACTCCTACGGGTAATCTTATCAGTCGTTGTGTATCCGTTCTGAAGGGCACGTTCAAGAAGTTCCTGGTTCGGGGCATATGCGAACCGCTCTGCGGGTATAGCCGATTTCATGTTCTTGAAAATGAACTCTGGATTCTGAGGTGGACAGTGATTGGAAGACGAGTAAACGTGGCCAGTTGATGACGTGGAAGAAAGAAATGGAAAGCCGCAACCAGTGGACTTAAGCATGTAGAGCGTATTAGGCTTCCTGGGTGAGGTGCAAAAGATATCCTCCCTCAGTGGTTGAATATATGAGAAGATATGCTCAGGTGTCGTGATCAGTGGCGCTCTCGTATTCATAAACCTCATCAATTGACTTGATGGTATTCTTTTATTTAAAAAATACTATTGTTTCCCGAATGAGTTGCGACTAAAATTCCCGCTGAGATTTGGTAACCAAAACCGTTGTACCCAGTGCCTAATTAACGGTTGTTTGTACTGTATTTTTCTGGGTACCCGTTCTCTTGCCAAATCTGTTTCACGAGTTTTAACTTATCTTCTTGAATATCCGGTAAGCATTGTCGTCTGAAAGCTAGATATTGGATTAGGATTTCCCATTATAGTGCAATGGCACCTATATGATCTGTAACAGCAGAACGATTAGTCACTGAAAACAATCACTCGATTGCCAGTGTTGTTGTTCAAATATAATCATGGGACCACTAGGAACTTTAGTCTCAGTTTGAATAAAGCATTCATCATGCGCCCGGGGACAGATCGATTTTGGTCATCATCCTTCAGCGGAAACCTCACTCGAAAATGAAGTAAGGTCAACTGCAGGAAAAAAGTAAGAGGAAAATTATATCAAGCAAACGAAGAAATCATAGGAATACAAAAGAGACATTTAGCCATATCCTCAAATGTGTTCAACCACTGAATGGTCAAATTTTCGGCACAATCCCACACACCACAATCGGTTAAGAGTGGATTTAGGGTATCTGGGGCACATTTGCAAACAAAACGTCAAAAATACAGCCTTAGTTAGTTGGGAAACATATTGTAACAAAGAAGTTAAGACGGAAAAGGAACGCCTGTATTTGACCAGCCAAACAAGTTGGTGAGATGAGACATGTACGTGACCGCGCTGCGGTAACATTAATCCTCCGATTGCCTGAGTATTTCGGCTGCGTTCTGGCCAGTTGCACGCGGCCGTTAGCTTGATTCGTTTGCGCACTATTTTTGTTCGGCTGGTCCGATTGTTCCGGTTCATAGCTTGATCGGTAGCCCCTCGCATGAGCTATCTTGCCGGTTGCCTGAGATCTTGTCGAGCCCCATCTACTAGTCCGTAGGCCTTTTTTGTCTGCTAGGGAATGCTTCCGACACATTAACTGTCAGTTCTTTAGTCTATGGCTTTCGATTGGTTGGGCCGTTCGGTTTGACATCCACATCGTTCTGTTGCTCCAGCACTCCCCGCCCCGCTACAATATGATTATCGTCTCCGGATAGAGCATGATCAACCTGTTCGGTTCAACAACCTTTCGGTAACACTACTAAGAGGTCTGAAATGTTTGTGGTATAACTTGTCATGTACGGTTCAGATACGTGACCACTGCTAGTTAAGGATAAACGGTGGTGATCGGCATTCAAACACCAGAGTCTTCATAGCATTGCTCGAATCCGAGGGGAACACCGTGTCAGCAATGCGGAGGTTAGGCTAAGATGGTTGGGGCACGTGTTGGACATGTCCTCAGCACGATGTTCGCTGAGGCGGACGCTGGTGGAAAGCATCACCGCCAAGGTTAGCCCATGACACGGAAAAAGTGTAGAAACCTGATCAGTGATCTTGATCACCTAGGGCGCGATAGGCTTTTTCATCTGGCTCAGTTTGCACGGAACCGCAGAAAAAGTGACGCAAAACACACGCCGGTGATTATCTGGCTTTAGTGGCAGTTAAACCGGTCACAGGTATATCGAATCAAGTCAAATCAGAGCGGATTTTTAACATCATTATCACTGTCATCATCGTACAACGTTAAACAGTGGGGCGAGCCCCGCCCCCGTTGCACCTAGCATCTACACTATCTGTTTATATGGAAATATGGAGTCGGAAAATATGTACAAATTGTGGTAATTTTCTTACGTATGTTTGTGGTGACTTTCGTCAGACCAACAAGCAGACGAGCAAGATATGCTGAAGGAGAACTGATGTATACAGGAGTGCGAGCGAATAGAACTCTGAACTTTGAGCGTGCGCAAGATGTGGATACAGCATTTGCGGGTTCATTATGTGCAAGATGATGAATGCCTGAAAGTCTTTTGGAAATAAACTGGCCGCAAGCATTGAAATGTTTATCAGTGATAGTATCAACAAGTGTGTAGCTGAATATGACACTACACTGAGAGATGTTTTATGGATCTCATTACCAAATTATAATTTTCTTCCAAAAGACCAGGGGAAATATCTGAAGAGCAGTACGATCGGTGAGGAAGACCGCAAGAAACCCATGAATTGAAAAATTAACGGAGTGAAAAATGACAAATTTCTTACTTTACAAAATGTCTCTTGAATGTGTGTGGACCACAATATACTGCGAGACAATGTGAAAGCAAGATATTTACCCGTTGGTGACATTGGTATAAATCCATTATTTGCAGATACGAGAGGAAACTTGTTAGTGAGGGCTCTATATGGATTACCAAGAACAGAAATTAACACATCCTGGCATTCAAAAGGATTCGGGGCAAGGAAGAGAGATGTGGACCAGCTCACAACTTCGTTTAGTTTGCTCTGAATTTTTGAGGTTCCTTTGAATGTGGGTAAGTCCCACTCTAAAACTACATTGCCAGCGTTTTGAAGCCAATAAATATTGAGGGGGTTGGAAGTTGTTCACCGTACAAAAAAAAAAAAAAAAGACGTGAGTACGTGTGAATCTGAATGTACGTGACTCGCGAACTGACCATGCAAATATCAACAGAGGTTTTCGAGCATCATACGGAGACCATTTCGATTATGATGACTTGGGCATTGATACCGTGTGCTGAGTCATCCTAATGTAAATCCTCGTTCTCCCACGGGTGTTCAGGTCCTCTGCGGATTGCTCAAAATCATCTTAGTTCCATTTAGAACTGTTCTGAGAAACCGACAGGCAGACAAACATCGGATAAACCACTAAAATGGAGCCTGGCTATGTACTTTTAGTTAGACCATCTTGGAGTTAAAACAAGCCGCCGATAACGCACCGGCGTTTACAACTTGGTTATTTAAATATTGCCTATTGGTGCCTATATATCGAGGATCCACTATTTCTGACCTTAAGTCTAAAGAGATTGATTCTAAAAAGGTTCACAATGAATCCATTGCTCACGGCCTTCTACGGCTTTCCACACTATTAGGTGAGTACTGTGGACTACAGCACCTGGAGATCGTGACATTGCTAACAAGTAAATCACTGAGTCACCTATGAACATGCTCTATGGACCCCCAGAAAGCCCATCAAGACGAGACTTCACCTCGATGTGGTGTGATGACTTGCGTGACTCCATAACACAAAGAGCCTTGCAGGATGGCTTCCTTAATTCGGATATGCAATCAAGCCTGACAGGTCAATGGGTAGAGGCCAGACGAAGTTCAGTCTCTTAATCGGTTGATAGGCGACATCTGGCTCTAACCACCATGTCCCTGGAAAGGACACTCCAGCGAATCAATACGGAGAGAAACAGTATACCAATCTAAAAACCTCCACCAGACGGACGTAGGAGTGGAGTACCTAGGATTTCTCTTGACAGTGGGAGAAGTCATCGCACCTCATTGAACAGCTATCGTCCGCCTAAGCTGGGTAGCCCCCAACCCAAAGGATATTCTCCGTCTACGTTCCGCCTCCTTCAACTCGATCCATGGGGTGGATGGGGCTAAGGGCTGAATCCGAAGGACGAATCAATAATAAATCACCAGTGAAGACAAGATATGATGGGATGAACAATGAGGTCTCGTGTGACAAAGCAGAAGTTCTACCACGGGCGTCTCGGTCACGCTTCCGAGATGGGTTGAATCTCCATTGTCTTGTGGGTCAGTCTCTCGAGTCAGAATTTCTGGTTAAAGTTCCTAAAGAAAAAATCCTTCCTCGGTGTGGGCAACCTCGAAGTATGATGTACACAAAAATCTTCAGCGGTCCAGAGGGGAAAATGTTTATTCTCTCTGTCCTCAATTTTTCGCACCCTAGTTCTAGATGGACGCGAGAAACCACAATGAGTCGTGAGTGTGAACTAGTGATTCTCCGTAAAGATAACTTGGTGACGGGAAGAAACAGAGAATCAATTCTCAGACTTAAGCATTCTATTCACACAACTGCTCTCAATCTCCGCACACTTTATCAAAAAGGGCAAACGGCTGGCCCTAATAGAAATCTCAAAACTCTTGGAACAGATGTGTGTGATGTCTTGGAAACACTCGTACAAGACCCAACTTCGGTTGTAAAACTTCGCTCCCCCTATATAAGCTCGGCTACCGTTTCACGCTTCGTGCGTCGGGCTATTCATTGTTTATTGCTCGTGGCCAAGTTGGCGTCGGCATCACTCTGAGCACGAAAGCTGGACGTGAACTACTCGACTGGATTACAAACGGTAATTGTCCGTGTGCGGTACGGTTGAGTGGTTCTGTGTCCCATCAGGAACAGAATGAAGTGTTGATGTTTGTTCATCGTTTCTGGTTGCAGATCGCCTAAGGCTAAAAACAGATTGTACCATTATTTGCCTTAACTGCTCAGCAGCGTGCGCTCTACGGACATCATGGTTGTTGCTGGTGATTTCAATTCTCAAAATGAAAGCCTAGACGAGACGGAAAGGAATATGGGAGGCCGATTCGGTGTTCAAGCCGATCGAACCGATAATGGTAACCGACTCAATCAGGTACATTCCGACCACAGAATGGTCCTAGCAGGTACAGATCAACCATATTGCTGACGGTTACCACTAGCGCAGATCAATTCAAGACTGTCGACCATTTTGGTCCACGCCAAAAGAGTTCGTGTGAATCGGTGATCGTGCCGATTCATAAGAAAGGCGGCAGGTCTTTCTATGAAAATCATAGGGGAATATGACTGATTAGCATCGCATCTAAACAACTATCTGGCATAATTCTCCACTGGTTATCCAACGCTCGCGTGAGAATCAACCTGGGTTTAGACCTGGTGGAGGTTGTTTACCGCAACTTCACTCTTCGACAATCTTAAGAACACAGGCATGCCTCCAATAGACCCATCATCACTGTTTTTCTTGATCTTGAAGCACTCCTTGACTCGGTCGACTTTTTAGTTCTCTGACGCTGCCTCTTGTTGAAGAGTACACCAGAGAAATTCAATTTCATCATGAAATCCCTGTACACGAACAACCGAAGCCAAGTTTCGATTTACGGTGATCTTTCAACCGATAAGTGGTATAACTCAGAGTTGCTCCGTCTCTCTTTTTATCCGTAACTTTTTGACTGATATGGTCACCAAATCTTCTGTTTTCTTAGATGAGGATAACATTATTGAAATTCTCGAGGATGGAAAAGCGTCAGCCCTTCCAAGTGAAGTTTCAAACATTGCTGGACAGCATGAATAACTATGTATCAACGATCGGTATGTACTTTGCAAGTTCAAAGTTGTTATGACCCGTGAATTCTTGTCTGCTATCTGAATGGGCAACCTACCTACTTGATCGCAGCTAGTAACTCCAATCGTTCAGGCCTGCGATGACAAATTAAAAGACGACCGCACAGCTCGTCATCGACAATGTTTACATAGATTACGTGATATTTGAAGCATAGATGAAACATTCCCGAATTCGGGCGTTACTTAGCTTCAAGCCTTGTTAGGCTAATTAGGTAGATAAAACTTCTGCCGGACTGATCACGGATCGTTGGTTAAATTTGCGTCGGAACGCAGATGAGTGCTCGATTAACAATAGGAGGTTAGGTTTTGTGTGATCTGATGGTTTGTTGGTTGTTTAATCCGACCTAATTTGCTCCAGCTGATTAGTGGCTTCCTTCGGAAAATTTTTCTTTTGATTTCCTGAAAAAAACACGAGTTGCTGTTGAAGAGCCCGGTTGATCCAACGCCAAAACTTTGATTGTTTGGAGAATCCAGGTAGACAAGTGCTGTTATCAGGCAGTTGTATTTTACGCAAAGGTCGGATATTGGATGGTGTCTTTGCATATACACAGGGCTCGTTGGGACTTCGCAAACCTCAAACATCTGTGGCTTCAACACAAAACCCGCTCATCTACTAAGAGTCGCGTGCAGGCTACAGCAGTCGAGCCAGCTTTTCTGTATGGTTCAGAAAGACGGCCACCGCGAAAGGGGGATACACAACTGTTGCCGGCATTCGAACACCGAGGTATTCAAAGTGGTGCTCGAACATCGTATCAGCAATGCTGAGGTTAGGCGGAGATTATTAGCTAAACGAGCGAAAGCATTAGATCAAACACCAAAGGCAACTGGGCTAAGGTGGTCAGACGTGCTGCGCATGCTCCGGGATGGCATTTCTCGACGTGCAACGTTCACTGAGTCGGTTAACGGTTGAAAGGTGAGTAAAGGTGAATAAGCCATGACATGGAAGAATGATGTGAAAAGCCTGACCAGTGGACTTGGCCATGAGGAGCGTGTTAAGCATCTACAGTAGGGTCCAAGCGTTCCTATCACGCAGTGGTTAGATACCTGGGGCGACATGCATTGATGTCGTGATCAGTGGCGCCCTTTTACTTACAAACTTACTTCCGATGTGATACTATCTGTAGATCACTTCCTATTTTTTTGTTTCATTCTTTCAGATTAAGGTTGCTACCTAGAGATAGTGACCGGACCCAGCGCACCTAGAGCATGGCTGAAGGTTGTTCGAAATGAAACTAAAGTACCGTAATTCACAAGCCTACTACGTGCCACATGTTGGAGTTCACTGACCAAGGTCTTCATATCATACCTCCGCATTTTTGGCAGACCACTTCTTGTGCCAGTGAAACATTATATGCCCGGGGGCACGTCAGATGCATTTTCCTAACATTGTATCTAGATTGGCTGAAAGCCTTGATCTATTGACTTACCTTGTGTATCCAATACTCTGCGACTAACCTCAGCTGATTACTGATCCCGCGTTCCCACCACATTCTAGTAATGCTCTGAACAAATTATTTTTTGAATAACGAAAACCTTAGTATGTGTGTTCTGCCGTAATATATTTATATGCTCCTAAATCTGAAACAAGAAGGACACACAGAGAAGATACGTACCAGATCCCGTTGGATGCGGATTGAGGAACAGTACCAGATCGAATCCGGGTTGGACGATCCTCTGTCAAGAATTGATGTGATCGATGGCATGAAAATGAATCGGGAAATGCATCATCTGAACACTTTCAATGTGCAAATAGCTGCTGACGTCGTTATCGGTAGTGGGAATAAAAATTTGAAACTCCGGGAGTAGAACCGAAATTCACTTACCGTGCGAGTTCGACTTCTGTGCGAAATAAGATGTTGTTGGACCCAGTACAGGATTACGTTAATGTAAGATTAATAATATTGATCGGCAAGACGACTATCACTAAGGCGTCGTTGTGTGGTTTGTACTATTAAGTTTATGAGATGAGGGTCAAAAAATATCGACACTGGTTCAGTTGACCATCTTTCAAATTTGATGGCAGTCTTAACGGTTTAGAAGTCTGTGAACGTATGTAGAATCACGGCTATTCTGCCTGAGTTTTAACAAAACAAGTGAATTCGAGGCTCTAGTTGAAGATCGATTCGACCCCTCTACCCTCGCCCCATATTTGTGTTCCCCATTGCCGTTTTGCGTCACACCTGTTCGTTTGTTGAACCACACATCGGAAATTGATCTTACGTGACCACTGACTGGTGTGTATACTGATTTTTTTCCATAACCTTTGACTCAAGTTATCCACGGGTATTTCTTTGACTTGAACGCTTGAATCTCAAGCGATCCTGAATTTGCTTGCATTTGGCCGACTCTAATTCACGGAGCAGTTGCCGTTGGGATTTACAGTTTCTATCTCATTTTTATGATTGTTTTATAAAGAACCGTACGGCAAACAACAACTGGACGTTTGGCTTTTGGGACTGTATTACGCGTATCTGAGCGAATACTAGAAGTCCATTACAACTCCTATCTGTTGTGATTTTCACGCTTATTATCTAATAAAAAGTATTGGCATAGTAATCTGCGAGTTTCGACTTCTCAAGGATGTTTCCGGGTTACTATTCAATAACTTCACTTTCAAATGAGAAGTTTCGAATCTCTATTATAGCCACACGATGATAGCAGTTCTTCAGTGTTACCAGCGTCAACCGATATGAACATGTGCACCATAACGAACGTCAGACAGAAAAACTAACCAGCAAACATATTGATCGAAATGTATCTATGACGACCTTAATGTAACATCCAGCTGTTTTGGTATACAGACTGGGCTTTAATCTACGGACTGAAACAGCTCAATTCAACTGATCAAGTTAGTGGAATCGGTTCACAATGAAGTACGAAAATCAAATTCGACGTAAATGCGGCAACAGTTCCATTGATGGAACTATTTCTTTTATTCTTCATTTTTTACCTGCTTACGCATGAGTGCAATGGAAGGGGTATATCCCATAGTCACAAAGTCCCACTGTACTATGAGCGACAACCGGCAAAACAGACCCTGAGAATTGGAGTGGAGAAACGCATCATGTCCTAACAAGTCGGATGTTGTAACGAACCAGACGACAGTGGATTACTGTCAATGCCTCGAGATCACGAAGCGCCCTTCAAAGATTATCAACAGCTCAGTGATTTAACCGCCAAGTTCAGTGATCAGAAACTGTTGAAAACCACCAGATTGAGCTACAATAAGCACCAAATATTATAAGCGTCGAGAAGCTTTGAAAAATGATCAACCAAAAGATCACAAGTGGTACTTCAGAAAGATCAAGCGAGAGAGAAACCCCGGTATCAACGACGAAAGGGACAACTGTTGCCACTTTACTATTCAATAAAAATGAAATCAACATTCCAGATACTTCAGAAACGCTGAAATGTGAAGGATATCTGATTCCATGACGACGTATGGGTAGGAAAACGGAATCCCAGCCACAATGTGATAACCGGACGAAATTGCATCACCTGGAACGCAACGAGTTCTCCAAACAAATTGGGCATCATGAGCATCACTAAATATTCATATACCACGGTGCCTACCTAGTTCGTGCATAGCCTAAAGTAACCTGCAAACAACACCGAAGAATGAGACTTTGAGCAATAAATATACTACTGAATAGCAACTCCGTAAACATAATTACCTAGTTCTACAAAACCCCGTACGTGTGCTCTATTGGCCTAATGTGAAGTACACAAAAAACAGGTCAGTTTGTTACACTGAGTTTTCCAAAAGTTTGGAATAATTGACAGTATTGGCTTGCAGCAGAAAAACAGGCACTCACTACAGTACGGGATTGCAAGCTTACATACAAAGACTCCAACATCGGCTGGGGATCACGTGGTCCTAGCACGGTAAAGATCAGCACGCGCAACACGGAACTGCTTGTTGTTGATCAGTGTGAACGGATGTGCAGATGTCCGCACCGACCAAACGAAAACAAAGGGAATGGGAGAAACGGAACACCGTGATGGATATCACACCCAGAAAAAAAAAACATTTGGAAACAAGACAACCCAATCGAAAACCGAAGAAAAAGCATTTCCGTTCAGTGGGTTAGTTTAGGTTCGAGAAAATACATAAACAGTGAACAAATCAAATGATTTGAGACACGAAAAAATTGGATAAGCTGGACGCGAAATCCTCCACACAAACCCATGAACACCGGGTAAAATGAAAAAAGCATGACTAGCTTCTCCCGAGATTGGTTTGAACAGAAAAATCAGTGTTGCAGCATTGCACGATTTATATATACATATATATTTCGCTGCATACCAGCATGGCGTACAGTACAGAACACTAGGGTTAAAAAATACGTTCATGTAAAACAGTAGTATCCGAACACTACGGGAAACAAAAGGGGGAATTAGAAAAAATATTAGCACGATTTGGACAAATCACCTGTCATTTCTGTTAACTCAATGCAGTATTCCATCGACGTACGACAATGGCCCTTGAAGGCCTCAACAGTCTCCTTTTCGTTGTTGCAATGTTGTTATCAGAAAATGATGAAGATCCTATTTATTTCAACATCGCCACCGTGCGTCTGACCCAACCCGGATTATGTCACGAAATGCTGGAACAAATCTGGAATATGCTCGAACATCTTGGTTACCTAATTGTTGGTCTATTCAAGTCACAGAGATTGCTGCGCGCCTATACTGAAATTCGAAAAGTGGATTACATTTGGCGTACAGAGATACGGATTTCACTGCAGGTGCGGAGCAACCTACTGGGGTCGAGCAGAGCAACAATTACGTAACTGGATCGCTGAACATATTCCGAATCGGGTTCAACTTTCCGTGACGCAATCGGGGTCTTGTTGAATACATGCTAAAAACCATAAGATCCCGTGGTGTAATTTTAGTCTCTCCTTTGACTTCTATCATTTTTGGGCATAACTGTTCTACATGAATCCATTAAAACACTATTCTCGGTGGTCCGCACTATGCTGTGATGTAGCGGAATCACCCTAGACATAATTCGAGCAACGGTGCAACATTGGACGTTTCATTTTCCTTTCTACGAGCGCACGAAAACCCGTAACGCGAGGAACCGCAACGAAGTCTAGCCCTGAGACATAACCTCGCCAAAAAATGCGTTTCACGATTTTCCACTAATAAGGACGCATATTCAAACACCGTCTAGACTTGATTCTCCTATCCGAAGTATTTTCGAATGGAATCCTAAAGTTCAATCATCCAACGCAACCTAGAAATCATGATGAACAAGTATCGTTTTTCTCCGAAAATAACACCCGAAATTATATTTATTACGTTCAGAATTGCACTAAGGCTTATTCTGGGGAGTTCTTATATCTCAGATATGAAAACCAACATTCATTCATGTACAAAATTCGTACGTTCATTCAAACAGATTCATGTGATAGTCTTCTAGAATATTTCCACAAATCTCCAAATAAGGAATTCGCACTAAAATTCCCTGCAACTTCATTTACCGTAGAATCACTGGCATCAGGCTCTCCTGTTCAGCGATAGTGCTTTCCTTGAATGCGCATTCACTGTTCAAGCACCCTCCTCATAGTACAATGTTAACGCAACCATCGGTGAATTTATTCCATGAAATTCTTCACCCAAGCCACGAACACCCTTTCAAACTAAGCTTCGGTAAGTGAACAGGCTTGTGCTTTGTTATTATGCTTTGCGTTGGACTAGGTTGCGGCGAATCAAGCTGCAAATAACCTCAAAGTCGAATCGCATTGACCGTTATGACCTCACCATACTGTGTGCTTTTGCCTTATCGAACTAGCCGGTAGTTGGCCGACTGAATTAGTGCTTAGTTTCGGGGACGAGCTTATGCTCAAAGCATCTCCAAAAACCGTGCTGGAACTTACCACCTTGATAGGTCTTGTAATTAGGAAAATACGATATGTGGATTCATTGACTCAACTGCAGACACATTTTCATACCACGAAGCTAATCGTATTGAGAATCATTTCTACTCTGAATGGGAGCTTTCAATGCCCCGAATCACAAAATCCAGTAATCAGACAGCACCGTGCTCAAACCACGGATCGCTTACCAAGAAGTAGCGGAATCCAGAGCGGCAACCCGGAAAAAGAAAACAACCGAGGAAGCAATAACCAGTCAGAAGTTGATGCAGTGAAATGCAACGTGAATGGGATGTTAGTCTTTCGAGGAAGACGAGGATCAATCAGTCAGAAATGAGCGGCGCAACGGGGAGAGGGATGAGCGATAGCACACCCGGTTCAGTTTGTACAAACGCGTGACAAACACGCAACAAAACATTCGCGTATGGGTACATGGAAAACGGGATTCACAACACACAAGCCTGTGATCATCCGGCCACATTGAAACTATCAGAGAGGGGTACAACACCGATGTGAGATGGCATCGCAAGCACAGATACACTCAAACACACGGGTGATTATACAGGCTCAACAACGCGATTTCTGTCGTGATGTAGAAGCCTTACAACAGACTCGTTTTGCATGTTCGATCGAAAATGACTCTGACGAGTCTGTTTTTAAATTGACACATTTCGTGTATGGATCAAAGCTGAGCAGACTGGAGGGCACGTATTTGATCCGTTCTGCACGGGATGCTGATGCACTGTCTCAGTTAACCGCACAGCTAGTTTGCTGAGGCGCGCTAACGTGGAAAGCAGGTTGGTCGCTATGATACGTGAATATGGGAACGTGTCTAGACGGGTTAGTAAGGGTTTGAATACGCGACTAGCTTTGGTCGCGAACCGAGAAACATCTATTAATGTTTTTACGATGGATCCACTCGACAACCTAGCGATTTCAACCGCAAACATCTTCAAAACTTCACCACAAACTTTAATCGCAGATAAATTTACACAGCGAAAAAAACACGGAAATTCTTACCCAGATCCAGTCGTTGGCCAGGCCGATTGAAACCACTCAGCGATGCTCTGGAACAGAGTGGATCGGATCCTATTCCAAATAAACTATAATAGTGGTTGGAGTTTCTCCCGGACAATCAAAGATTTACATCACAATCTTAAAGTATTTTAAGAAAATTTCCGCAAACGGTGACCACTAGGTTAGTTCGACGGTAACTAAACATCGATTACCGAGACAAAAACCCTGACAAGGATTATCTGTGAGCGGTCAAAAGTAGGAGAAATTTCCCCCGGATGGTAGGTCACATGATATGGAGAATCGTTTACCGGGAATGACTACTGAACCATGGATTATATTAACTGAGAAAAGTCAACAAAAACAGTGCCGTGCAGATTAGATGCATTATTTTGAGTTGTATATCTCAAAGCAAAATTTTCGCACAATTGGAATTAGCTATTGATCGATGGTGGTTGAGTAGTATAATTTACCGGCTAAAAAATTACGCATATGGGTTTGAACCCCAGCACTATTGCCGGTGAACAGTTTTCGACTGTTGTGTTCGGTTTAAACAGCATGAAAGGACAGACTCTCTCTCTCTCTCTCTCACGCACGCACAACCATGGGGACAATCCACCGACATCACTCTCATACATGAGCATACGCCTGTATTGGTGTTGTCATGTATTCACAGTTCAACCCGGACAATGTTGACTGACCGATTAGTCTTATTTGGCTTCAGCCGAATGAACGCGTGGTTTGCTCGCGAAAGTGCATGTATCTCCGTTCACTTATTACAAACTTGACTGCTTGCTTGCGTGTTCATTCACCGGCCACGGTCAGATTTTGTGTTTGCGTGATTATAAATAAGTGGTGCCTCATAGTTACGTTTTCAACTGCTAATTACGTGCGTTCTTCCACATTCCGACGGACACCTCCAACTGTGAGGTTAGCCTCTTCAACTGCACTTATATTTATATCCATATATTATTTATTTATATTGTTATCATTGTTTGTATTAGGTGATATATTTATATTAAGTGAGTAATTGGCCTTTTTGATGTTGTCATGAGCGAAGTCTCAACTCTACCGAATTTCGGCTACAGATGTTCGCACTAATCACCCAGTGTGTGTGGGAGTGAGGGAACACTTTCATCGTGCCACAGTGCAATGGCTACGTGGAATGAAGTGCATAAACAATGTCCAATACTGTTGCGTTCCGGAGGGGTTTAACTATCGCGTTAAAGGGTTTCAGAATCCTGGAAAATGAACCATGAAACTGTAGACCGGTGATGAAATTAATTCCAATGACTGAGTGACCCGCTTTTTCACTACACGCGAATTGAATTACGGTAATAGGGGCAAACACAATAGTTTGAAAACAAACCGTTAGAAGAGTCTGCAGGGAACATTCACGTCAAAATCAGTTTGTTGAACCCCCTTTTGAAAAGAGAGAGGTTGTTCCATAACTTAACCGTCCGGCGGAAAAAAAAGACTGGAAAGTCTTCTGAAAGCAAAAATTGATAGTGACATTCTCTGACTCCTAGGCGGATCGCCTACTTTAAACTGAATTTTTCCCAAAGATAAAAGCGATGTACGAGGTTTTACCGTCGTTTTAAAAGTGGAAATTCATTCTGTGCTCAAGAAGGGAATCATGAGAAAACCATTGTGGCCAGCGAAATGCAAGCTCCCTGTTCCTTCGATGAAATCATTCAACTGTTCTACAGTACTAGGTGTAGTTTACGATCTATGTGAAAAACTCTAAACATACTGCGCAAGGCTCCAAAATGATGCGGTTTGACAACTGAACTTCGGAAACACATCCGGTCCATCTCATAATCGGCTTTTCGAAAACGAGACTACAACCGATCAAGTTCTACCCGAGTTAATTCTCTAAGTTCTCGTGTGTTTTGGGTCCGAGAAACATTGGACTGCAACGGATAAACTTCATTCGTTATATGCCTGATACGGTTTGGACCAATGCTAGTTCAGTTACAGTTGACGCATTTTGTACACTGCTTATTCCGTTTATGTGATGAATGAATAGGTTTCCTTGGGAACCGCTACCTGTGAAGTCGATACAAAAAAAACCTGTATTCGAGACATGCAAACTAAATACACACTTCACAATCAGCTCGAGTTTGTTCTGACTGCCTGTCTGAAAGTATCACAGAGCAGCTGGGTTCAGCACAATATATCCTATCTGAATACTGTAAACCCCCTGGTGTATACATAAATCTGGGTTTACTGTTCATGATAAACAGAGGAAAATCATATATTAGAAATGATTATGGACAAGGACGCGATCTGCACTTGCATAAACTGCGCAAAAAAGAATCCATGTGTCCCTGAACATTCCAGGACGACTTTACCTACTGGAATGGTTGTTAGTAGTAAAATGGAGGATTTGAATGGTGAAGATCATATAAATGCGCTGGGAGGTGCACCGGATGAGTTGCAAGGTTGCCCTGCCGTGGTTCACCACAATTCATTTTTCACCCTAAAAGCAAGGGCGAATTTCTCGATGAAACGGCACCACGGCTGTCTTCATCACAGTTAACCTCCATCACACACATACCGATTGGATACATTAAAAGCCATTCCTCTATCTCATGATACATACAAACTGTAACGCCTTGATTGTGAATTTCCAAGATAATCCTCGCCTAAACTCGTGTTTTTCATGTGGGGCGTTCATCAAGCTTCAACCATAGACGCCGGATTGCAATTATGTAAGACTTTCAAAATCAGTTAGGCACTGAACAGTGGAGTATTTTCAATGCAACAACCATGAGAAAAATGACGAATTGAACGTGTGATTCGTGTACATTCAACACTGACCTGGATACTGTCTTCTGTGTGTGCGCCATCAATGAAATAGACGGCATTCTTTCGATAAACTTTGTGCCATCGACCAGGCCAGTGCGTTTTCAAGGCAGCTGATTCGAAGTGACGAGAAGAAGAGGGTACTGTGAGAGCGAGGATGACTTAAATTTCATTATAAAACGTTTCCTTTTGTAGGTACATGTTTATAAAGAGTTGTGGTAGGAAAATCAGCCGATTTTGCAACCGTTTCAGAACAAACCTATAAGGTGTGCAGTAGAACACAAATTCTGTAAATACGCATGCCCGCTGGGTCATCAGAGGGCACCAGCAATCATGACCCGGAAACTTGAAGCGACCGAGAACCACCTAATGTCCCAACTGGTAACGAGAGGCGACAGCGAAATGCCACCTACCACCAATGTGAGCAACGGTGGCGGGGTTCAAACCCGGGGTGATAAGTGTTTTTACCACCAAACCACCGACGGTAGGCAGTAAATTGTAGGGGAAAAGGCCATATTCATCAGATAAACGTTATCAAAAGTTAGACAGCTGAGATACTTATTGGCGTTGGACACAGAAATCAAAGTGTGGAGTCGTGAATCAACGTGACAGTGCACACTCGGCTTTCATTCAAACAAAACCGTGAACAGAAAATCTGCCCCGTTATAGAAGAGATGAGTGAAATCAGATACAAGATCAAAAAACAGTTATCATCCACTTACTATTCACGCTATCCTGAGGCAGAACTATTGATGGACAAGGCTGAAGTCCTGTAGGTACCGGAAAAATACGTGAGGGTTTTGTTCAAGTTATGGTAGAAATCGAAGGGGTTCCAAAAAGTGAACACCAAAGAAGAAAACCGTATGAGAAATTGTTCCTTTTTCGTTCTAAACATGCTATCCTCGAGATAATTTTCTTAATGTGAGTAAAATATGCAATATTTGATTTCGCCGGATTTAATAATCAGCGCATGCCACTTGAGAGTTCATATGCTTACATTTTAGTCAACATAAGACCATCAAAAACCATCACTTTGGTTTACACAGCGTAATCAGAAAGTCTGAACACATTTTAAGATGGTCAATATTCGTAAATCACTACTTTAAAGCGTGATAGTAGGTAAATAATGTTTTCACCACTGAATGATGTGATGTGTGTGCGGTCGATATCTATTGACACACTGATAACATTACGGTTACGATCAATGTTGGTGGTGGTATGGTGAGAGGTGGAGTAAAAAAGAGAACGATGTGGGGTGGCACCGTCGGAAATAGCGTTGATAAGGTTAGAGGTCTAGGAAAGATCATTCATGAGCAGAAGGGGATGGGCGCAAGTACGGAACTTTGGAGAACGCCAGCGTTCACGCGAAGTAGTTGGAATAGAACCCTATCGACTCCGACGGGAATTTTCAGTTTCATTGCATGTTTGCACATGAATGCACTGGAACGAGTATACCCCATAGCCTGTAATCTTGGGGATAGCAGGAAACCTAGTATTAAGATGTGTAGCGGAGAACCACATAAGATCCCAATAGGTCAGGTGAAGCAGCTTATTACTGTTAATCACCAAAGCGACCGGGGGTGGGTGGGATTCGAGTCTCCGATCTCCGATGTGGTACTCAAACGCTCTAAACCACTCGACCAACACCGGTCAGAAAATGACTCGCTTACAAAGCCGGAGGGAACTCGAGCATTGGCAAGTTCACCGGTAGACCTTTGTGCCAGATTCCATCGTGAGCTTTTGTGATGTCGAGCGTGTACAATTGTCGAGTGCATCCGGCCAATAGTGTGAAACAAAAGGTTCACAAAACTTTCAAAATAACAGATGCGAGAGAGATGGGGTAACTGTTATTGGAGTTGGAATGGTCGCCGCGTTTGAGGATGGGAAAAGTCACGGTGCGTTTCCAAGGGGTTGGAAAAGTAGCGAGAGACAGATGAGATGGTGTAAACGAGGAGCCAACTCCGGAGCAAATCATTAAAAACGATGGGTGGAATACCGTTCGGAACGGGTGGTTTATCTGTGTTCAGAAAACGCAGTGTGTTGTGGATCTTCCTGGTAAGCATGAGTGTAACAAAGGGCGGTCATATTAGGAAGTAGAAACGTGAGTCGAGAAACTGGGTGAGGTGGAATTAAAAGCAAGCTGGGAAGTAAAAACCCCAGCTTTCTCGTGTGGTTCGCATACGAGATAAGCAGAGGGATTACGAATGGGATGGAAATTGGGAGGGCAGAAATTCCCGGAAACTGTTTCGGTAAGAGACTAAAATGTACTGCTACAGGTAGCGGACGGGAACCAGCGTTCGGCTTTGTGGTGAACGATGCGTTTTTTGACTGAGTGCGGTAGACGAGCACTATGATCCAAGCTGGCATAAAGTGATGGCCAGAGGTGGGAGTGGACAGGCGGAAACGGTGGCACAATGCTGGACGTTTCAAGCGAACAGCACAATCACACAAGTGGTTAAATAACTCGCGGGATTTAGGTTTACCAGGTTTAGAAAACTGTGGAATAAAAAGATATATGCTCCGAAGAAGAACAACAACATCGACGAAGTTAGAAACGGTAGTAGGTGCGTGGAAATGAAGCAACAATAGTTCCAAGTATATGACGTCAGGAAGTCACGAAAACCATCCCAGCTGGCTGGATCGTAACGCCAAAAGATGTGTAGAGTTGCAAGAAACTGGGTGAGAAAAGCTGATACAGAAGGAGATAAGACGATGGTCCGATGAGTCAAGTGGAGGAAGGGATGTAATACAATGGAACAGAGGGAAAGGATGTGAGACGAAGATCGAGGCCATGTGCGCGATCGTCAGTGCGTTTGGGAATGCACGCGGCGAAATCAACTAGTTGACTTAGTTAGTTGACCAAACGCAGCCGTAGTGTCTGAACAGTGTAAAAGTCTGACTTTTATGGATGCTGAAGTCACCGAGAATGGGAACTTGGCAACTGGAGTGCAATGCAAACAAGTTCTCAAACCAGAAGACAAAGGATTGAAATTTGAGAGGTCATCACTGTTGAGAGAGCGATAAATGGCACAGAAGAAATGGCTAAAAGCAGAGACCCAGAATCGTGGTCACTTTAGCTGGAAGTTGCGGTTGGAAAAGTTCAAATATGGGATTCAGGAAGTAGGGACAGACTTGTGGATAAGGTGCAGACACCAGCTTTAGGTGAAAAAGAGGGAAAAGTAGTTCGAAAACTGGAAATAGGTAGAGTCCGAGGAAGGGGCGATATGCGTCTCAGTCAAAAGAAACGGCAAAAGGAGAAGAAGATAGGAGAAAACGGTGAACAGAGTTAATGGTCTAGTTCAAACCGCGAATGTTGGTGACGGCGAGCTTTTTCTCTGGTACAACGTGCTTGATAATATGATGCAAATTGTGAATTTGTGAGTGTTTTTGATGAAACCGGAAACCTAACCCTGGGGCTTGGAGTTACAAACCACATAAGGCTCTAGTGGATGTTAACAAGAGTTCATTGTAAAGAGGGTGTTGGTTTTAACCACTCCTTTGAGTGCGGGGGTAGGTAAACTTTGAAGTGTAAACATGGTCTTCGGACAGACGAACTTCGGTTGCTTTGACACAGAACAATATTGTCTGCATACATTGAAACATAAGCAGGAAAGATGACAGACAGATTACCAATGTAGGTGGGAAATAAATGAGGAAGAACATCGTCTCGAAATATTCCATATTTGTTGATCAGGGACTAGGAAGATTTTTCCCCAAGTTAGAGCAACGCACTGCTTCAGTAAAATAGTTAGAGAGCTATGCAAGAACCTGCTTCGGACATAAGAAATATTCTAATTTGGAGGATTCGAGTCTAAAGCAAAAAAGTGATACGTTCAGGGATTTGCTGGTAAGGAAAAGGGAAGAAGCTGCCACATACAAAAGGCATCTATTTTGTTTTCATGTGTGAGGGTGGAGGCTGACTCGTTGTCGACAGACAATCAAGTCCCGTTAGCATTTAGCATCTGTCCGAATTCCGGGTCAAGTTTTGAACAAACGGAAGCACAAATGACAGAACAACGGATTGTTAAGGCCAGAAAGGAATCTCCTCAAGTGGTAGCGGGCAGTATCGCTAATCAACAAAGCGGAGGAGATGTTACCCGATGCCAGTTTGAACCAACAAGTTTGTGGTGCGACGAGCGATGACAATGACTCTTGCATCCGGTATAAACTGGTTGTTTTTTGTCAATAAAATTAGATGATTCCAGGGCGGAAGAGTCTCCTCACTAGAGACAGCGGGATGGATCAAAACAACAGGGTTGTTAGGAACTTTCACCCCAGGAATTGACAGGAGAATAACCCATCTCCAATTTGGTCAAACATGAATAGTTCTTGACGCTACTGGTATCACGGGACTTGAAAACACACATATTCAGTCAACAAAGCTACTTCGGACAGGAGGACTTCAACCTCCCGTTGAATACAAGAACAAAAAATTATTTCCACAAAACAAAATAGGTCAAATTTTGCCCCCAAAGTGGTGTTAAAGACTGAAACAACTAAAGGAGAAGGAATAAATGGAGGAGAGTCATGAAAAAACAGTTATGAGAGATCTGCCAAGTAGGGAAATATTCTGGAATCAGAAATTATGTAGGCGAAACTGAATTTTCTTTCGCTGTGTGGCTTACGGATAGATCGGGAATAACTCGTTGGCCCAATTAGCAGAAGACAATGGTCGCTGATGAAAATGGGGCTTTGTGAGAGGGGAAAAACCATAATAGTTAGTGATCACTGTGTAAAACAACGGTACCTCTAGTCGGGAAGTCAAGAAAACCTTTCGAGGCCAAGTTACTAATCGTTTTGAGCTTATCAAGCTGAGTCGATCAAACAGTATTTAATAAGCTGCCGCAAAAGGCTTCAATTATCAGAGAAACGAACGTGAGTGAGAAGCTGGACAGAATTGGATCCAGGATCCATTGATCACGATATCAGGTGTACTGAAAAAAACTAATCAACTCGACAAGTCAAAATAAATGTGGTTGGAAATCCGAGTTTTGGAAATGTTCTATTATCGCTTTGCATACCATGTTGTTCATTAATGTAAACGCACTGTTATCCAACGTGTTCATCTGACACCTGATTTACGTTAACGGACTGGTTGGATAGGAGTTGCAACGAAGATCAATTGCTCAGGGCGTGCGTAGGAAAACCGCAGAACAGAAGCGTGAGAGACCACAAACAATTGACGACGGCGATGGGATGGAGTGCGGCAAAGATCGGTTAAACCAAAAGACGGCTAACAACTTTCTTGATGAACATTAGCTTTAGATACACTTACATCAGTACGCAGACAGACAGAGGCAATCCGGGATGGCTCTTAGTGCTGAGTTGAGCGCCCCTTCTGTATGACAAATCGTTTCACAAAACAAATATGCTCAAACTGAAACGGGCGAAATAACCGTGAAGTGATAATAACAATCAAAACGTACCAATGGTGTCAGAGACAATTCCTTTTCGATGTTGCATCCACAGGTGTACGGCAGTCAAACCTAGTTCAATATTTGAAAAACGAGTTGTAGTCCCGTCTGGCAAACAGCTCTTGCACAAACTGGCCAAGTTCGTGGTCAATTTATCATGATCTTGATTATTGCTATTCTCGATCAAAACCATGATTTCTTCAGCGCTGGGAGCCACAAATAACGGACACTGGGCACATTACGGGGCCGAGTGGATAGGAGAGCTCTGTTAACATGCATTTCATTAATGACCATGCGAAATTATTCACAATGAGTCTGACAGACAATGCGGGCCACACTATAGTATTTTGCGGGAGGAATTTTTGCGAGAATATCCTTGCTATTTAACGTACATTAGATAGTGCATACAGTACATGAATGGTAGTATAAACGTTTTACATCGGTTTAAGAACAAGCATTGGTGCCAACGAAACAACAACAAATGAATTATGGAGTCGGGGGGGGGGGGTAGGAGTCAACATAAAAAATAACAAGTAAAAAAAAGTTTTAGATATTTTCACCGTACACATTTTGTAAATCATTTTCGGCTGTTTATGGGTAACGGAAATTTAACAGACGGGCTATACAGCATTCGCGCCACTGGATTCGGTTCCGAACCATATCCCTCAGAGTCTCTAACCAACGACAATCCTGATTTCTTGGGCCCCAACCAGAAAGGTGGGAAGTCTAAACCGTAGTCAAAGCCGAAGCTGACGTCTTCATGCCCATACACCCAGTCATAGTTTGATCGCCGCGCCGATTCTTCCAGTCTTGTACAACACGTGCAAAAAGAGCTCGGAAGGGTAAACGATGATCAGTCATATGCAAAACCTGCCCGAGCCACTGGAGGAGGTATAGAGCGAGTATCTCGGTCCGAGTGCGATTATCAGCACCAAACACACGACGACAAACCTCACCATTACTAACCCGATGTTCCCATCAGACACGAGCAACGCCGGTGGTCGAATACAGGAAGCCGTCAAGCATCATCAACGCGGAGGGGCCAGGTCTCAAAACCGTAAAGAAGAACACCACGAACTGTGGTACTGTACACTCTTCCTTTGAGAGAAACCCGGATCTCATGGATGCACCTAGGTTCGGAAAAGCTACTCTAGCTCTCGCAATTCATGATAGGATCTCCTCCCCAACACCAACACCAGCTGTGATCAAGCTCCCGAGGTACTCAAAGCTATTGACTATCTCTCACTGAGCACCGCAAAGGGTGAGTGCAAGCACAGGCTCCTGCCAATCTTGAAGAAGTACCTTGCATTCCGAAGCCGCAATGCACATACAACATCGGGACACTTCAAGTGCTAAGCGGTCCAATGCGTGTTGAATTGCCTGTGCATTATCACTCAGCAGGGCGATATCATCGACGTATTCTAAACTAAATACTCTATTCCCTGGGGGAGTTCAACTACACCGTTCGGAAGACCAGACAAAGTGTTCTGTAGAGCATCCTCTATGGCAAAGTTGAAAAGAAACGGGAACATAGGGCAACCTTGTCGTACCCCACTGGAAACGTCAAAGGATGTCGAAGACCGACCGTAAGCCCTAATCGAACCCAAGGTATGACGATACAACTCTCTGAGGATCGACAAATGCTTCTCGAAGAGACCATTCCTCAACAACCAGTCCCATAGTGCAAACTTGTCGATTGATTGAAGGTCGCGCCAATGTCTAGAAACACAACAATCGTTGGTCTTTGGAAAGCGTACCGGTGCTCTAACAACTGTCGAAGGGTGAGGAGTTGATCGATGCATCCACGACCAGCACGAAATCCAGTCTGTTTCTCGCGACTTTGCTCATCACGCGTGTTGTACAACTTGAAGAGAATGACAGGTGCTATTAGCTTAGACACTATCGTGATCGGGATTATACATATAGACTGCGCAGTTACTGCGCGAACCGTTTTCAAACACGGGGACAAACCGATTCCCCACCATCCCCACATCACACCAACCCTCTCACGAGGAAGAGACTTTCTCGGAGTGTCAGACCTTGGAGAACAAACCTTAAAGTTCTCTAACAAGCTCCGTCCCACCATACGTGAATAAGGCTAGGTTCTAGGTTTCCTTGAGTATCTTCGCCTCAGAAGGTGAATCTGTCGTAGCAGACCACAGGACATGTGCCGGAATGGCTATGGATAAAAATGACGCTGGGGGCCAGCTGAACTGTGCTTTAAAGTGCTTCGCCTAGTGTACAAGAAGTCGTCGCAGACGGTGGATAAGCGAACCGTCGGCTTCACAGAACCGTCTCGTTCACACCCAATGACTTTCTATCGGTGACTCGGATGAGATGAAACGGTTTGCGAGAATTTCCCACAGTGGCAGCATGTACCATTTCTGATGCTTACTAAGACCACCAGTGTTGCGCTCCGTCCCACTAGCTCCAGTGAGAACTTAGATATGCCTCAGATTCACGTCCGTTTATTAGCACAAAACAAAGAATATATTGCTTGCTCTCACACTCGCCCACTCGTTGCGCCCAACGCATTGGTCCGACTGGTGTGGGCGACCACGACTTGAGGCTTAAACAACGCTGACAAGACTCATCTTTCGCTTATCGATCCACTCCAGCGACCGGCTGTCTTGTCGCTCGAGCTTCCGCTGTATCAAGCCGTGGGCTTGGTACCGCACCAGTGTTGACTGCCGACGCAACTCGGATGTCCGCCAATGATAGGTTGACACATGCCCCACGCTTACGCGTGAGTGCAGCGAGGAGGGCACACTCCATAGCCTCAAATGTTTATTGCACTATTATCGATCATGCGAAGCCATTGCCCTGAGAGTCTAAGTGCGGAACCACGTAAGGTACCAACTGGTCAAACGTGGTAACGAGCTGGTTACCACCAATTTGATGAATGGTGATGGCGGGGTTTGAAACGCAGACCTGAGAAGTGATAGACGCCTATACAACTCGACCAAACTGCTATAATGGATAAAATGAATTGCCTCAAGGCAGATTTAGGATGAACAATCCTGTTTGACAATGAAAGCAATTAACGCAATATTTTAGCAGATGAGACTAATGGACCTTTAGTAATTAGGGTAGTATGTTTTGTCATATTGCCTTGGAGGGGACAACAAGCCGGTTACCGATAGCTGAGTGATAGAATATTAACGACCAGAACAGAGCCACCCGTTCGACTCGTTCTTCGATCGCATCTGCCCAATTGCAGTTCTACACTATCCGGGAAAATCAGATTGCAAGTTTATCCTACGGTGATCTATTCAAGTACCGTCTTAACAATCCGGTGAGATCATGCGACTCAGCTAGCAAAAAACATGTTGTTATAAAGCGTAGGCTCGAATCACACCCGAGTCGATGGCTGCAGGGATTATGATAACCACACTATCAATCTGAAGTCATCCGGTGCACTCGATTCGAGATATTTCAAACCTGTATGTACAGGAGGCAGATTTATGAGCTCAATCAGTACGTCGAGAAGGTCGAGCTGAGGCCGATTCAGACATGTGAAATACAACAAATGTTTTGGCTAATTCGCTTGACTTGGAAACCAGAAGCGTAGTGCGGACATGAGTATTCACGCGACTTGGAGTTAATCTCTTACTAGTGACGTTCAATCAACCTGCTGTGTCGTTCGTTCATCTTGATCGGTTCGCTAATCTTCGCGTTAGCATACTGACCCGGACAGTTCATCGATCTGACACGCCCGTACATATTCATGCGTTGTTACTCACACATAAACATACACACGAGCATTCTCGTCTTGATTCTTTATCGGTAGCTACTTTGCCTCAGACCACGGAAATACCAAATTTGAATATATCGCTTACTCACGCATGCACAATACACATGTCCACATTCATACGATCTCGACGATGAAAGTGACTAATTTACTGGATCTTTGTTGCGGATTATTCAGATATGTCTTTGAGAAACATTATGGACGTAGTTTCACAGAGGAATCATCTTAACTAAATCACAGCGGATAACAAAGTTTGATATTTGTCATCCCTCGTACAGGTAAATTAACCGAACACTGTGAACTGGAAAAGTGGGTTGCGAAAAACTTACGTGTACTAAATCTGCTTCCTGTTCGAAAACCCGCATCACTTCGTCTGTTTGGTCGCGTGATACAACGGCATAACAATGCGGCTGGCAAGACGGAAAACCCAAAAATGGTGTGATACGTGATTTTCATCTCGTTAAGAAAAATATAAACATATCCTCTAAAATCATGCCATCATTCAAATAGTTTCGCATCTCGACACAACACATATCTAGGGTAATTTTATGCCCCACCCAAACGCACCACGAAAATTTCAATTCTGACCAATCACACTCTGGTCTGTACGATGTACAGTGCGTTCAGAAAACACGGAACCATCAAATGGAAACGTAATTATCAAGCTCTACCGGTGGTGGTCGAGTGGGTTGGAGCGTTTGCTTACTACTTCGGAGGTCAGTGGTTCGAATCCCTGTCATCACCGGTTACTTTGGTGGTAGACAGTGATCCACTGTCGCCCGGATCGTTACCATACCTGACCTATTAGGACCTTATGTGGCTCTTCGCCACCCCAAGTTTCAGGGTCTGGTTGCCGATTGTCCCCAATAGTGCGGCGGGCTTTCGTGGCTATGGGGTACACGTCCCTTCCACTGAACTCATGCGCAAACCTGTAATGAAAAACCTCACTACTGTAACATTGATTAGTAACCCGATCACACATTTATGCGGAATGGGATAAGTCCGAATTCGGAAAGTGTGGAGCGATGCGAACGGCATGCAGATACGTCACGGTACACGGGACGGGTGTGGTCAGCGAGAATCTTCTTGGCGAATTTTTCACAGGCTGTAATGCGCACATCCTAAACTTTGGAGATAAGACAGTCCATGGAAATCAAAGAGACACGACTGATAATGACTAGGCCTTGGCGTAGAGTGATAAAATCTTTCTTAAGTAGACCAGGAAAGATTACGGGAATGCAGTAGAGTAAGACTGGTAGAACACATTGATGGACAAAAGAAAGAATGACAGCTTGTGTGACACCAGACTGCCTTAGCCTACAAATTTGAAAAGACAGTCCACGCAGTTTCTTAACACAATCAAGAATGTGAGAAGACCATTGTAAATTGGAACTGATTGTGACGCCTAAGTATTTGACCAAGTCAGCTCTGGAAATTGAGACACTGTTGATGATTGATTGCTCATTGGGACAAGAGGAATGAGAAAGGGGGAGAAAATACACTAAAAACATTCGGAAGTGTTGAGATGTAGTCCAGAATGGGACGAAAAATTCTGAATATTATATAAGTTCTCGGAAAAAGAGTTTAAGTCTTGTTGGTCGGAGATAGGTTGGCATAGTACGACGTCATCAGCGTACTTAAAAAGTTGTGCAGGTGGTGCAGTGGTCAAGTCGCTAATATATGTGGTGAAGAGAAAAGGGGAAAGAACGGCACCCTGAAGAACGCCTGAGTTGTTATTCAAATGATTCGATAAACTTGTACCAACTCTAGCACGTTGATTTCTGTTGGAAAAGTAGTCTTTCAATCACGAGAGTAAAGAAGTGGGACGGTCAAAGGACTCCACCTTTTGAAAAAGTAGAGAACGGGGAACCGAATCGAATGCGGAAGAATAGTCGATGGAAATACATCGGACGGAATTCATGGAACGATTTAAGTTATTTGAGATGAAACGGCAAACTGAAGCAAGTGCATCCAGAGTGTATCTGTTGGATTTGTACGCAAACTGATCGGGGTCATTTGGAACAGCAAGAGAGGAACGCAATCGACTTAGGATAGCACGCTCGGTCAACCTGAGCGCAGAAGAAGTGATGGCGATGGGACGAAAGCGTTTTGACAAAATATTGGATTTGAAGTGTTTGGGAATAGGCACTACTGACACATTTGCAATTTTTCGCATTTCGGTGAGAACTCAAATGATATTTCCGAACCGACATAATTGCTTAGCGTTAACTTGCGCGATAAATGTTAGTAGCACACAGTCTTGTGTAATTCGGTGAATATCCCGACGCTGGGAGTAGTTATCCTTCACTAGGTATCGGGTTTATGACAGTAAAACTATCGGAACCCCCGTGTACCGGTGGCTTTATGTACGACTTCGGGGATAGAATCGATCGATTGACCTGCATTCCTCTTGCCAAAATTGAAGTCCTTGGCTCAAAATGAGTGCGACCATAGAAATATACGATTCCAAACCGGAATTCATGGTTGCACTGAAGGCCCGCGCCCAACGCCTGCGGAGAGCTTCCGACATCAACGGGTAGCTAATTGACAGACGATGTGGATCACTCAGTATATTCTACCTCGCTTATTTTAGTCATGGAGTGAACTACCTTATGGTGAACGACGCGAATAGTTAACAGCGTGAAAATGACTCGATCACGTCACGTTTAGATTGAGAAACCAAGTCATGAGTGAACGTAAACCAAACAAAAACTAGACTAGCTCCTAACAGAACATTGCTATTTAATATGACAAAATAAAATATCCATACATTCAGTGGAGCTATTACTTGAACCTGCTGGATATTTTAGAACGTTTGTTGGTAACTGACATACCAAAACCAATTTCAGTGGTATTATTTATAAGCATAGAGTGACAGTGAACGGGCTTACAGGACGAATTCGTGGAAGAGAAACGGTGTGGAACCTCGGAGAATATCGGCTGTTGTGATCGCGAGAACGTGTCAACTGTTCACGATGGATTGAGGGATCCGAAAATTTAGCTCCGGTGAACATTTGATTATCACCTACTGCTGAAATGCTAAGAAACTTTGCCCTGGTTACAAAACTGAACGCATCAATACAGCCCTGGAAACAAATACTGACCAACTTTACATTCCCACTAAATGAAGAACGAAATGCATTATGTAAGTGATGTAATGACATTTAGTGGACTGCTTGAGTGATTGTGCTCCGACGAGTTGACTAAATTTGCATGACATCAGCGGCTAATAATATAGAAGCAGCTGGCACGAGGAGAATCCACTGGATTGCGTAGTGCCTCACACAAAATGTCAAAATAAACGTTTGGAGCGACATTTATAGTTTGCCATTGCAGTGGTGATTGCCTCAGTGTATCTCCCCGACAAGATAAGTGCATCTGCATCTTGAAATGCTTAAAGAAACGATCGGTGGGCATCTGGCATTGACACCCTGTCCAGCACATGGTTCGAGCATGACGGCGCAAAACGCATGCCAAACATTGCTACACTGTTGTTTAGGCTATCTATGAAAGCTTGCAGTCATCAGGATGGTCAAATACACATTATTTTCAGAACAGTACAGTAATTAAAAAGTGTATGCATCAAAACGTTTACGATCAGTGCGGCCCACCAACATGACTGCTAGTAGCCCAGTCTATTAAAGCAGCAGTGGCAGAACGATCAACACTACGGATCAAAAACCGGGGCAGTACTCCGGTTCCCGATCTCGGCGGTCAACCTACTCCTTTTACCAGTTGATCGTCGATCACAGTCTAATTCTGAACAAGCTGCACAAACAGTGAGAAGTGGAGATCCCGATATTAATATGTTCCAAATGTTCACCTTAGTTTTGGTTCAAATGAAAACCAGCTTCGTGTTCAGCTCCTGTTTATGATATCTGTAGTTTTAATAAATACACGAACGCACGGGTGGAGCGAGCGAGATGTAATTTATGGTCGAAAACCTACAAAACGCAGTCAACTGAAACCGGCACCTGGAACCCTAGGTCGAGAACCGATCAAAATCTCAACTAGGAAAAACGGCCAAGCAACAAGAAAACTTTAACACTGACTGATATTCGAGGTGTCCGGTGCTCAATAAGTTCGGTTCCACCTCTGGAGTTTCGAATTCCTATTTCGCCTTCCGAAGGCGATCGAACGAAAGGAAGTCATTTCAACTGTACCTTCTGAAGGTGACCACAGTATTGGACTTGAGCTCCGTTCTAAGCCGAATACATATGGCAGCCCAGTTACACAGTGCAGACCACTAGAGGACCAAGATTCAACGATCGCCATGATAGTCATATTGTAGTAATACCTCAAATGTTGTCTGGCAGCTCACTTGCAGTAGCGGTGACACGTACATAGATGGAACAGAAAGACACTTGCCTTGAAGAGTGACTGAACAAATTCCGACATGGTTTTCACAGGTGGCAGACAGTAATCCACTGTCGTCCGGATTGTTACAACACCTGACCTACTGGGACCTCATGTGGTTCTCCGCCACTCCAAGTCTCAGGGTTCGGTTACCGATTATTCCTAGTGGTGCAGCGGGCCCTCGTGGCTATGGATTATGTACCCCTTCAGCTGCAATCATGTAATAAAAAAATACTCCATGACTCAGTTGAACCGCATAAAACAAATTCGGGCAGGATATCCAGCATCGGCTTTTAACAGGTGGTTGAGTTCAACTGGCCCGACCATTCGAAGTACAACTCCACAACCGCAATGTTAGCGTTTAGTGAATCTATGTTGACCAAGACAGAAACCCCTTCTATTCGGGCATAGAAACAATCATTGCGGACGGTTTACCTTTTCTGTTTTCAACTACACAGTCCCACTAGAATTGCAGACTTATTTGTGATAAACATGTGTCTCTTTTTCTGCTGTGTACGCATCGTACCATATATGAACCGACGTTTAACGTAAGTGATCGAGGAGAGCAAGCGAAATGTTTGCACTTCACAATATCTGTCTCCTTTCCTCTCTTAGTAACAAGAATCCCAAGCGCCAGGACAGCGGATCGATAACACTGATCGACAAGCCGCGAAAAGAGACCTGTCAAGCGGTGAATTCATTTTTACATTACATGCCTGCGCATGGGTGCAGTGAGAGGGATATATCCCATAGCCACAAGGGTCCACTGCACTTCCAGGGATCACCGGCAATCAGATTCTGAGACTTGGAGTGGAGAACCGCATAAAGTTGCCTCCAAATGCCTCAGTATGGTCGGGTGTTGGTATCTCAGGTTCCGAGACGGCTCCCCGTCCTGAACTGCTCCCAAGTGACCGTACACCACACACAGCCTCTGCTGAGGAAGTTCTGCTCACTGCCCTCTAGCGCCGGAGGTGTTCCGACTGAAATGAGAGGACGAAAGCAAATAACCAGCCCCCTTCACCGGGTTGACTGACTAATATACAGTCTAGGGGAGATGGCTAAACCCCGATTCTAAACCAACCGTGGGTGGCGATTGGGGCGCACAACGACTTGCTTACCGGCATGTGTGGCGGAGGGGTGCACTGGGCACCCACGATGTTTGGCCTCACGCGAAGCGTGCATGAGCTGAGCAACCAGTCACCGGCTCCCAGTGGGTTACGAACCCCACGTTTCGTTCCGCTGCCTTGCGGGTTAGCTTTGAATAGCTAAAGGCTCCGAGGGCAGACCCCTAAGAAAGTCACCTGCAACCTGGCAATATTGGGCCCAAAAAAAAAATCATGGGCTTGGACTATCTACCCCTTCCTCCTCGATTGTACCATGCTTTGTTCGGCATATATATATATATATATATATATATATATATATATATATATATATATATATATATATATACAGTTGGTTGTATCCACGGTAATCGGAACCAGTCGAACCGATTAGTCTTGTGCAATAATTAGTTACCGTTATCCAGAACCTTGGTTGAACAATACAGTCTGCATATTCCAGTGCCAGTTTGTGTGTCTTCCGATTGCATTTCGCGCAGTTCGGCCCCTACGGTCCAGTACATTATACGGAATATTTTGAACACCAATACGACATCTTCAAGAATCTCACCAGCTGGAAATCTTACTTACTTTGAAAATCCCTGCCTTTCTCCAAGCAATCTCGGCCAAGGTGTTTCCCAGAATGGGTGTATGTTCCAAACACAGATGTGTCACGACAGAAACAGCAGGTGTGCTGAATCAGGCAAAATATTCCATGGTTTTTCAGGAAGAGGAGAGTAAAAAAAGAACGATCTGAAAAATGGCAACCAGTTAGTACGGCATTTAACAACGCATGATCAACCACTTGCATGTTCGGGATTCAAATCATGTTTTACTGCACTTTTGTGGGACGGAAACTAATACGCATACGAGGCCAAACACTGTTTTCCTATTATTACTAATCGCTTGCACAGCCTAAAAGGCCCACTGAATTGTCAAGGATAACCGGCAACCTGATCTCTCTCTCTACCATCACGACGAGACTGCACCTTGACGTGGTGTGATGGCTTTCGTGCCTCTGTGATCCAAAGAGCTATACAGGATGGCTTCCTTAAGCCAGAGATGCAACCATGCCTGACAGGTCAATAAGTAAAGGCCAGACAAAGTCCAGTCTTTTGGTCCTCCAAGTTGGGGGCCGATCTGAGTTGGCAACTCAGTCGGTAGAATCAGTGGAAAAATAATTGATCCAAGCTGATTGGCTTTCACTCAGCCACCCAGCTGCCTTGCGGAAAGGTTTTCGTTAAAATCAAAGGCTTTGGTTGAGAACCCTAATCGTTCTCCTGCTTTGTGGCTGGACACCCTAACAGAACCCGTCCAACATTTCCCATGAACTGCACAAACACAAAGAACTCCAAATTGCATTGATCGTCGCACAGGATAATCAGGACCACGCTGCCCATTGAATCGAGCGGGGCGGGTAGTGATAAGTGGGCTGCTGCTCAGAGTTCTCTCTCTTTTATTCAACCTTTATCTTCTGTCCCTAACCACCCCTCTTTGCCCCTCTGTCCACCCATGATGCACCCAATGAAAACATGCTCGCGACTCGCAACGGTTCATTGTCAAATAGTGTCGGAAATAATCCTCTGTCTGGTAACTCACATTTTCTCAAGCCTCGTCAGCCTCTGAGTCTCGGCTCCTTCAACGTGCGTACACTAATGCAGGCATGCCTAGTGCACACGATGAACTATCTGAAGGTTGATGTCTGCTGCTCAAGTGAAACGCGTATCCAGGATTCGAGCAGTGTAATTCAACTAACTGTTCCTGGTATCTCATCGAGGTATTTTCTGCTCACCTCAGGAAACGAAGCACATAGAGCTGCGGGTCAACGTGGTGTAGGAATAGTCTTGACTGACAAGGCTGAGGCTGCCCTTTTAGACTGGATCCCTGTTAACAAACATATGTGTGCTGTAACACTTCAGGGGTCACTTGGCGTTCGAAAGAATATTTGTGTTAAGCGCAATTTGTTTGTGATCTCGGCGTACGCCCCAACGAACTGCAGCTCAGACGCGCAGAAAGATGAGTTCTACGATGAACTCGACACCTTCGGTCGCAGCAGTAAAGGTTCTGACATTGTAGTGCTAGCTAGTGACTTTAATGCACAAGTTGGCAAACTCAGTGCGTCAGAAGCCTGTTTAGGTGGGCGTTGTGCTTTACCTGCTGAGCGTACAGATAACGGGGATAGACTTCTCCAATTTTGTGCAGACAATCGATTGTTCTTGTCTAGCATGGATTTCCGACACAGCTCACGTCGCGAGCGATATGGCGCTCTAACTCTACAGGTACTTTGAGTCAAATTGATCATATTGCCGTGAGCTACGGGTGGCGCAGTTCTGTTCAGAACTGTAGATCTTACTGGTCCACGTACGTAGAGTCGGACAATGCATTAGTTTTAATGCGATTATCGCTTCAGCTCCAGGGTCATCGTTGCGACCCACAAACCCGGTTAGCCGTGAAGCATATGTGATCCACGAGTACGCACCCGTTATGAGAAGAAGTTAGCACGTGAGCTAGGAACTACGACGAACGGTAATGTAGATGAGCAGTGAGCCCATATCAAGAAACATCAGAATCTCGAGTGTCAAGATAGCCGATCGCTGGAGCGGATCGATAGATGAGAGATGATTCTTGTCAGCGTTGTTTAGGCTTAAAGGCGTGGTCAGCCACACCAACCAGACCAACGCGTTGCCTGCAACGAACGGGCGAATGTGACAACAACCTACATATTCTTCGATTTCCCTTAGCAAAATGACATGATCCTGAGGCATATAAGAGTTCTCATCAGTCAGTCGGAAGGTACTAAACGCTCCTGTGTCAACAACTGCGATTTCTTGGGTGGTATCACTTGAGCCCCATCAGAGGTGCACGTGGACTCATGTATTCGATCCCTAAGGCGACGGAAAGCGATCGGTATCGACGAACCTTCCCCAGTTGTTTTCAAAATGAGTGAAAATGCTTTGATAAAATCACTTATCACCTTGCTCCCTGACATTTGTCAGGAGGGGATAATCCGTCGATTGGGAGGGAGTCATTAAGTACTCCCATCTTCAAGAAGGGAATACGCAATGACTGTAGTACCCATCGTGGGATTAGCTTAATTCCGATAGTCACCAAGGTATTAGCCTCGATTTTACTGCGTCGTCTGACACAAACGCAAACGAAAGGCCGGATTCCCCACAGGTCGAGGATGCATCGACCAGACCAGTTTGCGTTCGATGTCAATTCCAGGACATTTTTCATTCTTATCATCCAGTCGTCATCAAGTAATTTTGTAGCTTCCATCTCTGATTGGTTTTGCTGGGTTTTGTAGGTGCATTTTCTTCGGTGAGCGTTGTTCACGCACAGCACACGAGCTTTTGGGATAGCTTTTCCATTATATATATATATATATATATATATATATATATATATATATATATATATATATATAATTGTCTGATTTCAGACTGTGCCAAGTGAAACATGGTACAACTGCAGAGGAACGGGTAGTTGGAGTCAGCGAAAGAGAAAGAATAAAAGGCAGTCCATTGTTTTATTGTGTGCATATTTTGCTTTCTTATGTCACGTTTGATGCATCGACCAGATTTTTACTTTTCGCTTACTACTTCAAACGCGTCACATGCACCGTCGACCGACCATAATGGTTTTCTAAGACCTGGAAGGTGCCTTCAATTCGGTTGATGGAACAGCGCTTTTCAGCGAAAAGGTATGCCTCAGAAGTTTCCGAACCTGCTGAGATCATTGTATTTTCATACTTCTGGCCGCGTCAGGGTTTACGGTGAACTATCCGGTCGGTTCGAAACCACCAGTGGTGTTCTGCAAGGATGTCCCATGTCTCCATTCCCATTCAACTTCGTCATGGACGGAATAATGGAAAATGCCTTGGGAGATTCCCAGGATGTGGGCGTCGAACTGGGAAATAGCAAGAAGCTGTGTGACTTAGATTACGCGGACGACCTTGTCTGCTTGTTCAAATTCACGGAACATGCTCAACGTGCACTAGATAGACTCTCAAGAGCTGTAGCTCCATTCGGCATGCGCTTTGCACCTTCAAAGTGCAAGGTGATGTTACAAGACTGGACATCAACGATTCCGAGCTTGATGCTCGATGGGGAGGTGCTGTCAGTTGTCGACCACTTCACCTGCCTCGGCAGCAGCGTGACGACGGATGGGAGCACAGTAGTGGAGGTGAGCACGCGCATATCCAAGGCTCGAGTGGCGTACGCTGGACTGAAGCACTTGTGGCGCCGACCTGATATTTCACTGAAGTTCGAGGGTCGTGTATACTGTGCCGCAGTGCATTCAGTATTGTTGTATGATTGTGAGACTTGGGGTCTGCGTGCAGAAAATGTTCGTTGTCTTGAGGTTTTCGACCACCGATGTTTGCGTAGGATCGCCAAGATTGAGTGGAATGGCCGAGTGGGCAATACTGAGATCAGAAGGCGAGTATTGGGTACTAATTCGGAGAACGTTCTGTCACAGCGTATACAGCTTAGTAGACTTCGTTGGTTGGGGCACGCGTTACGTATGCCAAACGCGTCTACCATACCGTGTCATATTCTTCGTTCTTCCTAGGGAGTGGAAGAAACTATGTGGTGGTCAATGGATGACGTGGCAACGAGAAATGAGAAAATGTACAGCAGACTTAGGAAAAGTAGGTGCCTCACGTCTTCGTGGTTGGGATCCGAAAGACCCGTCTACCAGTTGGCTGGACACACTGAAGGATATAGGAGCGAACCGTGAACAGTGACGATCGTGTTGTACCTTTCTGTCTAGTCAGAATGAATAATAAATGTGTGTTTGTACAGTTAGACTGTGTATTTCGTGTGTTGGCTGTTAGGGCGTTCTTTTTTCCCCTTGCGTGTAGGTTCACTCCCTATCCATCTTGTATATTCATATTTTCTAATTCAACGTGCAACATGGTGAGCAAGGCATTGGTCAGTGGGGCTTGCCCTGCTGTTTAACGCAGTACAATGATTATCTCTTCCTCTCTCCGCTTGAATCAATTCCCATTCCTGACTGTTGGCGTTTTAACACAGTCATTCCCATACTGAAAGGGTCGAGTAACCAAGAAATTCCGCCCAGCCGTGCGCTCATTGTCCGTTCTGAAACTAGTTGAACGTGCAGTACTCCATTGTCCTCAGAACACCATCAGAAGTCCTACTGACGAATACCGATTTGCGTATGAACCTCGGCGTTCCACGACTGATTTAGCAGCGTGCATCTTCTTCAACTGGCTGCATAAGATCTGCCTAAAGAGTTAATCATGCCATTCACACGTAAAACTCCTTTGGGTTTGTGTGGTGCAGACATGTTTCCAATCGCCTTGACTTTCTTTGAACCGGCTCTCGGTCCCCTGTCCGACAAAAGCTGTCTATGGAAAGAGACCGATGATACACGATGTACCGACTTCCCTGAACTTAGCCGTATATCCTGCTGCATAAAACGTCTTAGAAGATCATCAAAATGTGAACCGCGTTCCTCGAGTGTCTTACCGTAAAATCGGCACATCGTCTGTGAGGCAAATTACGCCCTTGGGGTCGTCCAGCGCTTGAACACGACGCCTCTGAAAAATTTCACCGGACAACTTTGACCCGAAAAACACTCGGGCCCAACGCAAATGACCGAAAAGGTTACCAAAAGAGGTTAAAAACTCGACTCGTCATACAAATTCAGTTATCAGACAGCTGACGATGAGTCGACCTTGGTAGAGAAACGTGATAGGTTCAAATCTACCAGAATGTCATCAAGTACCGGCAATTTGAATTGCGCTCTCCGGAGAGCGGCGTTCAGATATCTCGGGTCTATGCATGGGCGAATGGCTTCAGATTTATTTACGATAAATAAAAATTGGCCAGCAAAATATGTTGGCTCATCAACTTTGGCAATTACATTTGAATCCAGTAAACGATCTCATGCAAAGGTTTTTCGCAAGGCTACGGAGACATCACGGGCCGCTAGTGCGATAGGCACGACACTGTCGACCGCTGATAAATGCCTTTCACCGGAGAAACATTTCAGCTGCGAATCAGAAACTGTTGCGTACTGAACAAAAATTTTGGATTTTTTCTTTCTGAACTGTTTATAAAACCGTCCTCGTTCACTCTGGTGAAATTCAATCGCTGAATAGCATCAAGCTCGAGCATTGGTTGCAAGTTTGTCTTGGTCACCATAATCTACTTTCTGTAGCGTGATTCGTTGGGTTCTCGACGTTTAACTTTGATCCGCTCAGGACATCCCTTTCTGTCCCGTTTCTACATTCTCAAACTGAGAGTGCAACGCTCGGTGGCAACTTCATCGACGCAGGACACAGCAAATTGTCTTGCACCAATTTGGACAGTCTTCTTTTCGTTGATCATGCCTGTGATCACAAAAAGTGCATGTAACGCGCGTGGCTCTTGTCACAGCGTTCAACTCGGTCGTTGTGACCTGTTTCGTGAGATGACTCATTTGATTTTTTATGGCTTCTTCGCTTCTGCAAATATTAGTGCGAGTTTTCAAACCCAGTTGGCGCATCAGTAAAAGCTTCTTTTATAGTGGCATCGTTCCACACGCCGGTCACCAAGAGGTCTCGTAGTAGAGTGCCTTTCACACCGTTGCAAAAACTGTAAGAGTTGTCCATAGTTTTCAGCGCGATTGCACAACCATTTATGTTTTTCACTCTCAAATCCTTCTCTGAGGAAGAATTGAAATTGTTCGGAGATTTTATTGTACTGGCTGAAATAATAATCACCCATTTTGTTCAGCAACGTCAAAGGGTCATCTCGGTCTTCGTCCGGTCCAAAAGAACACGTGCTCCATACTCGTCTGGCATCATGTTCAAGATAATGACGAAATATCGCTCTGGCATTCTTTGCGTTCCGAAAACAGACGGTTTAGGACGGCAAAAACCTTGGAATTTCTGTTTCCACATTCTCCATTCGTTTTCCAACCGATTCGGATTTGTCATTTTCACGGGCTCCAGAGATGGTATGGCGAACGTTCATGACATGCTCAATGAAAGACAATTACCGGGTTTTTTTTCAGTTTCTTTGCTATCATATTCTGGTTCGGTCCGTTAGTTCTAGTAAGAAGCTTCTTCTGGCTTCCAAGCATCTCATCTTATTAACACAAAACAGACAGTCTATTTAAAATGACCGGTGATCGTAGCTAAAAGGAAACGGTTTGATCCTAAACATTTTCACAACCTAGTCTTGTGACTCGCTCTTTCAATGATACTCGCGACTGGTTGATTTCGTCCTGTACGGTTGAAAAACCTGTTGCCAACTGATTGGGTAATTTCGTCCCGTTCGATTGAAAACAACTGTTGACTTTGTTCCATTTTGTCACGAACTGATTGGACCATCGATTCGGTTCGCTGACTCCAGCTTTACCATCAATTTTGGACAGGCGATGCTGTGTTGTCAGCTAATGGAACTAGGCCGTCCACGAACGATATGTCCGGCCAGTTTGTGTGCACACTCACCCCGCTTGGTTTCATGTGCATGGTAAGTTTTCCAATCAGATTGGATGTACACAACATGGTCATTACAAACAGACTATGATTGTTTACCGTTCAAAAACGTACACCGCAAGATACTTCTGACTATAGCATCTAAAAGCTGTATCCGTGACTGATTACTAAGACCAACAGGTACACAATGTTGGAAAAGCCATCCAGAACAATAAACCAGAGAAACTGTTCGCCTGAAAGCATGGCAATCTGAGGGTACCTGGTTGTTTCCATCGACGATTCCATGTTTTTAAGCTAGGATCGTTCGACCTTCTATTCGTCACTGTCAGTTTAAACTAGGTAAATCCAAAAGAATAGATGTTCTTTGCCGTTACTTAAACAACTGCCTGAGAGAAAAGAACAGGCCTAGAAATATTAACACAGCATCCAAGTGGAAAATCGTACCAGGTTGATCAAACCTGAAATTAAACGTTCAAATAGGTTGTATCGAGATACCATCTTAGGAAATGTCAGTTTTCACAGCATGCGTAGCAGTGGTTCACTAACAAATATCTTCCAATGATTACCTTGTGTGGGAAAATCTCTGACATTTGGAGAATGGCCAGGATAACGCGAATCAACAAGGACGAACCTGGGAAATGCAACCACGTTGGCTGCATGTCCGTAATGCTCTAACTGCTCCAGGGGTCTCTGCTACCACTGGTTGTCACGGAGCCCACTGAAGATATAAATTCGTCCGCTTATCGCTCTTCGTGCTCTACTTGACACCGTAGCTCGTCTAGTCCACTCAATGTTTTCGGTTATAGAGAGAAAGTCCAGGGCCGTCAAAATAGTGATTGCATACCATAAAAACGCAGTCGTTGTCCTAGATAGGTCAGTGTTACCGAGCTTGCGCTCCCGAACGTCTCCAGGTCGATTCGCGACAACCTCATCTCAAGCCATTCAACCATGAAAAAGATATCTAAGTATGGGTAGTGGGAGATAGGAGCTTTACATGATATGATTCAGCATGCAGTGCGAACGTTCAAACTATAGTCTTGTGGTGAAGGTGTTTGACTCAATCGTTCATCCCGGGGTTGAGTGCTAGTTGGGGCTTGGTGGATGTGCATTGCTGATGATGCTTAACAGGGATGAAACAGCTATAAACTGTTTCCATGGTTTTCAATGGTTTGAACGTTCACACTGCACGATGAATCAAAAGATATATTTATTGCAATGACTGACTGCTCTCCTACGCATGCACACTATCGCTCTCTTCTCTTATACCGTACACAAAAATTAATTTGTCCATCCCCTGGCTCATATTCAATTCCCTCCCCATTTCCCTCGTTACTTTACATCCAACGAAAACTTCAGTCGCCCATACTAGCTGTAGTGCTTCTGGTGGAAATCTTGGTCGTGTAGTTTTTCATCCTTCTTCGACTAGTTTCTAAGTCTCACCGAACGCATTACCACCAGCTGATGCTCTCCTTTGTCCTAAATGTCCATTCAACGTGTGAACCCTGGTGCATATAGGGCGATAAGCCGGTTAAGCTTGCACACTCAAATCTTTTGCCGTCTATGTGTGTTCCATTCGAGATTCCTATTTCATCATTTGATTGATGTCCTCATCAAATCCCTCTGTGAAGTTTCACTTCTTTCTGGGGACGCTGAGGCTACGGCCTCTGGTCTTGCGGGCGAGGGCCTTACTCTCAGTGAGAGAGCTGAAGTGGCGCTGCTAGACGGGATCGTAGTCGACAGTCGTTTATGTGCGGTGAGACTCAGAGGTTTGTGCAAAGTGAGCAGCCGCCGTCCCGACAAACGCAACTTGTTTCTCGTTTCGGCGTGTACGCCCACCGATTGCAGTTCAGATGGAATCGAGGATAACTTTTACTAAAAGCTCTATGACCTCTTACGTAAAGCAAGGCGGGTGAATATCGTGATTCTGTTAGGGAGTACGAATGCTAGAGTTGGTCGGTTGTCATAAAACAAAGCACATTTAGGAGGCCCTTACCGACTAGATTTCTGTCGCTGGGAAAACGGGGAACGGATTTTGGTCCGGTGCTTTACCCACCTCCTATATATACATATGCACATATATATTGATAGTAAGTAGTATGCAAACAAGTGGACAAAATTTCTCCGAGAGCACATGACCGGTTTCGCGGTTCTTGCCGCACTCGGTACTCCTCTGCCAATTTGTCTTAACACTTGTACACTCCGTTGTTATATGTTCACTAGGATCTAATTTAAGTCATCTGGAGTGTGAATGAATACTCTTACTATCAATATGAGCGCTTGCACATGCAGCCTCGTTGTTGGTTGGGTTGGCAGTGACCCAGACAGGAATAACTATCAGAAATCACAGTTGTGATTCATTTGTGGGCTCTTCAATGAAGAGTATCCATTCACACTTCAGACGATTCAAATTAGATCCTAGTGAATATATATATATATATATATATATATATATATATATATATATATATATATATATATATATATATAATCTAATAGTTATTCGCGTCTGGGTCACTGCTAACCCAACGAACAACGAGGAAGAAAAAAGAGTATTTTCTTTATATTCCTCATCGTCCTATTCATCCTTATCCGACGAAATCTAGACCGTATTAGGTATAACTTATTTGTTGCGCACAATAGCACCTCTTCTTTCGCCCGGACTTTTCCGTCGATCCGGTAGGGTGGTTACATGCTGCATCACTTGGCTTAAGTGGACGCAGTGGTCTTCAACCCGATTGTGAGGTTGTTTTTGCACCGCTACTCACTTTTCAGCTTCAGTTTAATGACCGACGCCATCATGATATCCGGATCCGACCACCTAGTGCATACGGGTAGGGTCGTGCGCGTCCGTCCTCCAAAACAGGGTTTTGTTGGGCCTGACCCTATAGTTCCAGAAGGCATATTTCGAAGCTCGAGCAAAGCGATAAACGGACCACTGCTCTCGGCCTGGCATTTATTAAGTATCTTCTCTATCTGCTCGACCGAGCTTTTCGATTTACGTATTGGCATTGAGTACAGACTTTTTTGATGTTCGATGTAGCGGCCTATCCACGATCGTAATCGATGGCTCGTGATCTGAATATATGTGTGAGTCGGTCGAAGGTGTAATTGTTGAAAATTCCCACAGCGTTCATAACTACCAGTAGTTCTTTCTTGATTCGCACACATGTCTGTTCGTAAATTAACTTCCTGCTGCGTTAATCAAGCGGCCGCCCATTTTGTAAAAGAACGGCTCTTGTACCATGTTGACTACCATCACACTGTGTGCATATAGGTAAGGTGTATCATAATATGTTAGGACTTGTAGCTTCATGATAAGGTGCATTATGCGACCAAATGCCAATTGTTGTTCATCTGCCCACATTCACGTTTCTCCCTTATGTGGTAATCGGTGGATCGGTCTCATCAATTCCGCTAACTCTGGTAAGAATCTGCTCCGATAGTTGACCATTCCGTTAAAACGTGGAACACTTCTCGTATCGGTTAGCGCAGGCATATCTACAACCGCGCTGATCTTTTCCGGATCCGGTTTGATACCGTGGAACTTGACTGCTGTTTGACAAAATGTCAACTTATCCCGTTTCAGTTTAATTCAACCATGGATACATCGTCGCGGAAAAGAATCGAACCTTCTGTCGCGTTCCCCGATATTTTGCCAAAAATTACAATATCACTTGCTACGCAGGGTGCACCAGGTAGGTCATTCACTGCTTGAAGAATCCTCGTCTGGAATATTTCGCTCAATAACTTGAGGCCGAAAGGCAGTCCTTTCCGACGGTATCGGTGGTCAAATAACTCGAGGTCTCATTAAACCCTAAATGCCAAAACGCGGAAACCAGATCAACTTTCGTAAAGCAACGCGTGTTTGGTAACTAACGCTCATATGTTTCCTTGTCCCACCAAGACAATGTAGCTCGAGTTTAAGCATAACCGTCATCCAGTCACCACTGTCCCCGGCGGAATTATATGAAAAGCCCGTGATGATGCGAAGCGTCGCCGGTCCAATGGTGTGACGAAATAGCACAAGCTGGATAGCCTTTGATTCGTACTCCATCGAAGACAGTGTTCGAAAGAACTTTATACTGCGTTCGCCACAGCCTCCAACTGTCAGCCAACCGACCTGGATCATCCATCCCCAAGTGCTCCGGGGGGTTGATTTAGAGGCATTTTGCACCAATCAGGTTGCTCGAATTAGCATGAGCCAAACATGTCTCCTGATAACTAATCGGGAAACGCCACTGATGTGGATAAACAAAACCGTCCAACACATATGGCTTTGCTAGCCTTGTTAGGACCCAACGTACTGTCGTGTTGATATCGTCCAGAACAGCCTGATCACGGCATTCGTTGAAATCCAGATCCTTACTCAGAAAAAACAAACAAACACGAAGTACTCAAGCGGGACCTCAGAAGTTTGTCATTCACCAACACACTCAATCAATATAGCCATGGAACTGGACTAAACACAGTCTCCCCCCCCCCCCCCCCGCCTCCTTGAAGAGTAAGAAATCCAATTACCTCAAGAACGGACTAAAATACAGTGAACTCAAATGGCCCCTAGTAAAGAACTCCAGTTCTTTACGTGTGGAATGCGGCTACTGAGGTTTCGTAGAGCTAAACATCTGAAAAACAGGAGTATCAGTAACTAAGAAAATCTAAGGTCATCGGATAGATCGAGGTCAGATGTAAGGGCAAGATTCCTGTAAATGTTGATGAGTACAAGGACCGCAAACTGCTCACTGATGATGAAACGTTTGCGATCCAAACGCCTAAGCTCAGCGACCAGGAACTCACAAAAATCGCCTGCAGCATCTGGTCACATTTGTGCGCGGGTCATAATATCGCATGTTGCACAGTGGTTAGACAGCGCGTGAAATGCGTAACCCAATCTACAATGATTGTCATAACGTGAGGGTCTCGGACTGAAGTGCGCGGCTGAAACTACGGGGGATAACCCATCACGTAATATATTACCTTGCAAAAGACGATAACAATACTAAAATCGTGACCAATTTCATCATTTTCCGTTGGTAAAAGTTTAATTCCGTGTAAAACTAAGCACTTCTGCCTGCTGGAATAACAGTTAGTAGCGCAAGTGAAATTACACTTAATGTATCTTCTTCGAATGTCAAAACAAAATGGAGATTTGCTTGGCTGACTGTCCTTTGAACTCCAGCTTCCATGCACAAACCTCAGGTAATCTGATCAACCCTGCACTCAGAAGCACCAGACTCGAGTTTCGCTCATGGTAGAGCTCAACAGTGCATATCCTCCGCTACACTCAGGGTTTAAACCCAAGCCTTCTCACCTCGAAGGTATGTTACCATTGGGCCACCCAGCTCCCGTCCGGGTTAAGTTAGTTCAGATGTTATCCTCTGTAAAAGATGGAGGCCAAAGGACAGTCAGCCAAACAAGGTCACATCAATCCCACGCACTACTCGGAAGTAATTGTGAGATATACAAAATGGAGATTGTTAAACTCGTAGGAAGATTACCATGAATGACACAAGATAAACGGTACATGGGGAGGTACCTCAGATAGGTGTTGAAAAAGGACAGACGCTTCATAGACAGAGTGAATGAGGAATGAACTGGGTCATCTGGAATCGAATAAACTATTCGACGTGAAAAATTATTGTTACAATAAGTGACAATTACCTGAAAAAGTTCGTGTGATCAAACCTTCCGCCCATTCCAACTTCTATGATTGCGGCATCAACCTTCAGACAACATGGATAAGAAAATAAGAAAACGAGTGGGTGAAATACTTGATTGTCTATCCGGATTTGTTCACAGCATCATTGTAGACTACCAGTGACGTTAAAAAATTAGATAGTTGTATATTTAGTGGTCATTACATGAAAATGACGGCCATTTAGTGATCGTTGCCACCAGGGAAGCCAGTCAAATTAACAAACAAAGGCGTGTCAGTTCCTTTCGGTCATCAAGTGACACCTGTTTTTAGCCCAAACCTCTTCTGTGTACTGGCATTCTTGGTTTTCCTTATCCCACAGCGCTGACCGTCTTACCGCATCTTTCCGTCATCGTTTTGATAGTATTTTACGTTCTAACCGTTGCTCAAATGTGATGTGCTCAGTTACAAGGAGATGATTACACGCTAGAAATAGCTTCCCCATCCGGTGTTCAAAACCGCCAACGTTTTTGGTTCTAGCCCGACACCCTACCTTTCAGCGAATACGGCCACGCCGGCCGATGAGTTAATTGTGTACTGATACACGCGCCCACGCATTCAACCGGTCTTTGTCCGACTCCCTGGACGACCTCTGCCTAAGCAAAAGTGAGCAGCCCAACGTTTAAACGCCACAGAACCGAAAGCTATCTGCTATCTTCTGTGAGCCATGTCCACTTTTTATTGTGCATGCATTTTCTTACAGTTATTCACATTATGACTGCCCCTGCTGTTTGTTTCTGACCAAGACTACCGTTTAAACACAACTGATGGCACGTACCACTTTAAAATGCGATAATGTTTACATTCAGTGCCAGTTCCAATTGCTCTGAATGCCCACTGAATGCTACTGCCTCAAACTTCCGTATTTGTGTATTCGTTGCTGTTTTTCTGTCCATAAACATTCCGATTCGACTTCCCGGTCTCTAACTGACCGTGTTCATATACGAAATTTCGAGAGATCGAAACCCACAGGATCCAGAGACGTTCGTCTCATTGTATTTTATGAGAGACTACCGTATGAGCATGGTCGAAGGGGCATAAAACCCATAGCATCGAATGCTCACTACAGTTCAGTTTATTCAATCATTAACTTCGCACTTCTGTGCTTTGGTTTCGGTTGCTACTTCCTGGCATCGTCCAGTAAGGAGCAAAAAGAACAGAAGCATAGTGATAAAGATCCAAAAAGTCAAAGTATCAAGCGGAAATCAAGGGGACAAGCAAAGAGTCCAAATGCAACATCGCCACTGACCGCGACACCTAGCCATATCACTCAATGTCTCCAACCATTTAATAGGCGGATCATGTGGACCCCAACTTGGAAGTCTAACACGTCCTACTCGGCCAAGTCCACTGATCAAGGTTCTCATATATTTTTGCCATGTCATGGACTGGCCACCTTGACCTACTTTCCAATCACTACCTGTCTCAGAGAACAGCGTACAACGAGGAAGTCTATCGGTGGGCATGCGTAACACATGTCCCGGACACCTTAACCTGTTTAGATCCAGTACTTGATTCAGAAACCGACCTCTGGTTCCCACCACCTACCGCCGAATCTCGGCATTGCTGATACGATGTTACCACCATACTCGGGCAATACTACGGAGATATCGGTGCTCGAACACAGACAGTCTTCGCCCATCTTCTACCCTTATCCACCATGTTTCTGAACCGTATAAGAGAACAGACCTAACTGCCGCATTGTACACTCTACTTTTAACAGATAACTCGATGTCACGCCGAAGCCACAGATGACAGAGATTGGCAAAAGCGAAACGCGCCTTCTGTATTCGCGATGACACTTCATCCATTATCTGTCCACGTGGTGAGATGTAACTACCCAGGAAACAACATTTATCCACTTCAGCTAGAGCTTCCCCGGCCAACACAAAGTTTGGTGTTCAGCCAACCCAGTCCTGAAATAGCATTTTACACTTTGAAGGTGCAAAACGCTTTCCAAACATTCCTACACTGCTGTTAAGGCTCTCTAAAACAGCTTGCAGCTTACTTGGATCTTCACTCAGAAGAACAATATCATCCGCATATTCCAAGTCAGACAGTTCACAGGGAGTGGACCTACATGGGTGGGAAAAGGAAAGAATGCCCTAGTAGCCAACATCATCATCATCATCGTACAGCGTTAAACAGTAGGGCAAGCCCCACTGACCACTGCCTTTCTCACCATGTTGCACGTTGAATTAGAAAGTATGAATATACAAGATGGACAGGGAGTGGACCTACATGGGTGGGAAAAGAAAAGAATGCCCTAGTAGCCAACACACGGAATACACAGTCTAACTGTACAAACGCACATCGATCAGTCATTCTGATTCGATAGAAAGTAACAACACGATCTCCACTGTTCGCGGTTCGCAGCCATATCCTTCAGTGTCTCCAGCCAACCGGTAGACGGATCTTTTGGACCCCAACCACGAAGACGTGAAGCACCTACTTTTCCTAAGTCTGCCGTACATTTTCTCATTCCTCGCTGCCACGTCATCTGTTGACCTCCACGTGGTCTCCGAGACATGAGGAACCACATAAGGTCCCCCAATAGATCAGTAGTGGTAGCGAGACGACCGATGGTAAATTAGTGTCTACCACTAAAGTGAGCTGCGGCACTCGAATTCGAATCTCTGGTATCCGAGATGGTACGTAAACGAAGTGAATCACCCGACCAACACCGGATAATAATTGTGTACCGATACAATGGATCGTGCTGACGTACATTAACAGAAAATGGGTTTGTTAGAATGACTTCTAATGGCTAACGTTTGCTGCATTAACCTACGCGTCAAACTCGATACTAGCTAGGCTGTTTGTGAACGAGAACCGTTTAGTTACATCAGTTCCCAAACTATATATATATATATATATATATATATATATATATATATATATATATATATATTATAGAGAATTCAAGGCGTACGCTGAGTTGTAAAACGTTTATTGTGACGTTTCGATCCAAACTAGGACTCGTTGTCAAACGTGAGTGAATGAGTGTGTGAATATATATATATATATATATATATATATATATATATATATATATATATATATATATATATATATATATATATATATATATATATATAATATCATTATCATCATCATCATCATCATCGTACAGCGTTAAACAGTAGGGCAAGCCCCACTGACCACTGCCTTTCGCACCATCTTGCACGTTGAATTAGAAAGTATGAGTACACAAGATAGACAGGGAGTGGAACTACATGGGTGGGCAAGCAAACAAATGGATGAATTCCTCACAACGCCAGCGATTATCTCTCCAGCTCCATGATCATCGTCGCAAACCGCAAACCGGATTAGCCGTGCAACGTTTGTGTGATCCAGACGTTTGCACCCGTTACGTGCAGAAGTTAACACATGAGCTAGGATCTACGACGAACAGTAATGTAGATGAGCATTGGGCTCATATCAAACAGGCGATGCACGTTGCAGCAGGTTTTGCCTGTGGTCCTAGATCCGTTGTCCATCAAAACCACTGGATCTCGCAAGAGTCGCTGAATATAATGGAGCAAAAGCGTCAGCTTTCGAACCGTAAGGAGATGAATAAGAAATGTAGGCAGCTACAAAGGCAAGTCACGAAAAGCTTTAGGAAGGATCGCGAAAATTGGTGGGTCAAGGTAGCCGAAGAAATGGAAGTAGAACCCACTTCAGGTAACAGTCAGAGACTGTTCAAACTTATCCGTGACACCGGTGGACGGCACACCCAGGTCAGTGAAACGATTTGCGATAGAAATGGAGAACCCATCCATAGCAAACAGCAAAGGCTTGACCGTTGGGCCGAATACTTTAAGGAACAGTTTAGCTGGCCGCATGCTAGTGTAGTTACTCCTGTATCAACAACTGTGACTCCTTGGATGGTATCACTTGAGCCCCCATCGGAAGTAGAAGTAGAGTCATGTATTCGATTACTAAGGCGGGGGAAAGCGGCAGGTCCCGACGAACTTCTCCCAGTTCTTTTCAAACTGGGTGGGAATGTTTGGATAAAATCACTTACCGTGTTGCTCCGCGACATTTGGAACGCGGAGCGTATTTCGTTAATATGGAGTGAGTCGTTGATTGTTCCCATCTTCAAGAAGGGAATACGCAATGACTGTAGTAACCATCATGGGATCAGCTTAATTCCGATAGTCACCAAAGTATTAGCCTCAATTCTACTGCACCGTCTTACACCGGCTGGCGAAAGGAATGCCCGCGAACAGCGGCTGGATTCCGACCAGGTCGAGGATGCATCAACCAGATTTTTACTCTTCGCCGACTACTTGAAACGCGTCACACGCACTACCGACCGACAATAATGATTTTCTCAAACTTGAAAGGCACTTTCGATTCAGTCGATCGAGCAGCGCTTTTCAGTATTCTTCATCGAAAAGTTATGCCCTAAAAGTTCGTGAACCTACTCAGGTCATTGCATTCTCACACTTCCGGCCGCATTAGAGTTTACGGTGAATTATCCGGTCGGTTCGAAACCACCAGTGGTGTTCTGCAAGGATGTCCCATGTCTCCATTCCCATTCAACTTCGTCATGCACGAAATAATGGAAAATGCATTGGGAGAGTGCGCTGCAGAAACTTTAGGATGTAGGCGTCGAACTAGGAAATAGTGGAAAGCTTTGTGACCTAGATTACGCAGACGACCTTGTCTGCTTGTTCAAATTCACGGAACATGCTCAACGTGCACTAGATAGACTCTCAAGAGCTGTAGCTCCATTCGGCATGCGCTTTGCACCTTCAAAGTGCAAGGTGATGTTACAAGACTGGACATCAACGATTCCGAGCTTGATGCTCGATGGGGAGGTGCTGTCAGTTGTCGACCACTTCACCCACCTCGGCAGCAGCGTGACGACGGATGGGAGCACAGTAGAGGTGAGCACGCGCATATCCAAGGCTCGAGTGGCGTACGCTGGAAGCAGCACTTGTGGCGCCGACCTGATATTTCACTGAAGTTGAAAGGTCGTGTATATAGTGTTATGGTGCATTCAGTTTTGTTGTATTATTGTGAGACTTGGGGTCTGCGTGCAGAAAATGTTCGTTGTCTTAAGGTTTTCGACCACCTATGTTAACGTAGTATCGCTAAGATCGGGTGGATCAGCCGAGTAGGCAATGCTGAGGTCAGAAATCAAGTATTGGATACTAATTCGGAGAAGGTTCTGTCACAGCGTATACAGCTTAGTGGACTTCGTGGGTTGGGGCACGTGTTACGTATGGCAAACACACGTCTACCGTATCGAGTCTTATTCTCCGTTCCTCCTAGGGAGTGGAAGAGACCACATGGAGGTCAACAGATGACATGGCAACGAGAAATGAGAAAATGTACAGCAGACTTAGGAAAAGTAGGTGCTTCACGTCTTCGTGGTTGGGGTCCAAAAGATCCGTCTACCAGTTGGCTGAAGACACTGAAGGATATGGCTGCGAACCGCGAGCAGTGGCGATCGTGTTGTTACTTTCTATCGAATCAGAATGACTGATCGATGTGCGTTTGTACAGTTAGACTGTGTATTCCGTGTGTTGGCTACTAGGGCATTCTTTTCTTTTCCCACCCATGTAGGTCCACTCCCTGTCCATCTTGTATATTCATACTTTCTAATTCAACGTGCAACATGGTGAGAAAGGCAGTGGTCAGTGAGGCTTGCCCTACTGTTTAACGCTGTACGATGATGATGATGATGGACTAAAGAAAAGACTAAGCAGCATTCTTCTGATCACGTGATCGGCGGTGTTCAAGTACAAAATTATCAAGTCCAAGGTACGACGCTAGAATGCCGTCATCATTGGTCACAGTTAATGGTAGACGGCGGTATACTATCAATGGGGACTTCGGCATGCCTGACCTGTTGGATTTTCCGTCTCTCCATTCTAAAATTCGAGGTCACGGTTGCCGGTTATACAAATGCGATGGCCAGGCTGTAAGCCACCGTATTGTTATTCGATTAATGTAAGTGTTGGCACATGTTGATGCACTTACTGAGCCGCGACTCACGGAGTTTCTTCGTTACTATGCTTTCGCAGATTGAACAAGCGCAACCCCGTGGCAAAGACCATTGGAAAACACAGTGAACCAATAAGGATGTAGTGTACCGGTTGCTCACCTTCTGATCGATGAAAGCTTTGCACGCCATTAGAATGATGTAATGCAAGTAGCCCGGACTTGGAATTCCAGAAGACTCCTAGATTTGTTAGGTGGGAGAGCCAGCGAACGTGAGGGGGGGGGGGAGGACGGATGTGAAATGACAGAAATCAATGTAAGTAGTGGGAGGTAACACAAAAAATTAAGCATCTACTATCCAACCTGTGTATGTCCATTTGTTCATCGCTTGCTCTGTGCATTTCAAACGCCACGTCCACACATATTGCTCATCGACATCGAAATACCTCACCCTCAACGATGAACATGATTTTCCGATCGACAAAAACTAAGTTAGAGTAGATGAGAAGTGCGGAACAAAGCAGCCTGTGCAACACCATTCGCGATGACACCAGAAAATTCACAACCGTACGTTCAGTGGTTTATTTCAATTATGGTGCGCATATCTCTGTGACTATCAGTTACTCGTCACAAAGCACTCGAAACAGTTCCTACAGGTTTCCCTATTCTGGGCTCTGGCGATTATTCAGTATCCAATATAACTTACTTAGCGACCACGGCCTAGGGTACAATAACCATACTTTTCCGTTGCACCCGTACCGCACAAGGTCACATCACATGCGAATTTCCAAGCCCGATTACGGGGCTTGACAGCCTTGTGATTAGCTGTGCCGTATGGAATGCCGGAAACATTTCGTTACCGTACCTGGACCGTGATGGATAAATGATTGACAGTGGATAGGGAATTACAGGAACATTTGCCGTATGATTCCCGGTGTTTTGCATCACGTCAACACACAGGAATACGAGCCAAATTTGGACGATGTGGTGTCAACCTCGTTTTTCAAAAACATTTGACCTGTATTATGGATAGCGGGCGGGGGGGCCATAATGCAGGGCGTTTTGTCCGGGTCTTCAGAAGTAATAGCAGATTTTCACTTCTTGAGCTGCCGGCTGTCTCTCTGTCCTTCCTGAAACCACAAAAAATCCCGAGTTTGTTGCAGTCATTCCATCACCGGTTTGGTCCAGCGTGGTACTCACGGATTCCAAAGTAGCCAAATCCTTCGGTGGTTGAAACTGTAGCGAGACCCTTACCAAAGGGTCTCGTACTCCCGCCAGAAATAGACTCACAATCCGATATTCTTTGTATTCCTTCGACTCCTCAAGAAATTCTTACCGGACTAGAAGGCGCAGTGTGAACATGTTGTCTACCAGCGTCTCTCCTTCCGCTTTGGTCTGCACATGAAATTCATTCTGGCGATCAACTTCAGCCACCGGACTGCCAGCGATTTGCCGCAGCAAGGCAAACATGGAATCCACATTCTTCGGAACACCATGGTCAGGGAGTATGCCGAATACCTAGATTCACCCGCTTATCGGCAGGAAAACGTTGGGTGCACCGCTTCGTTTGCATCTTACAGACGAAAACGTCGTCTCCGTGAGACAACTTACCCGGTACCGGGTAAGGAGGCTCCCGACGTCTACTGGGCACTAACTCATGCTCAACCACCCGCGGCGCGAACAGACCTGAAAGCGTGGGCAACGGTTTAGAAGGACTGGCGTCTTTAGAATTCGGTCCTGCCGTGGGTGCCAAATCTGTAACGGACCGATTAGCTGGAAATGGACACATACGCAACTCGTCAGTCATCTTCATATGCACCACGCTCAGTCGAAACGGAGAACACAGAATGCACGGAAGGAACGTGTATTATACAATGTGTTAGCTCCTCTGCCTGAATGAAGCTAATGTGGCATGCCCCAGCGAGCTATCCAAGGTGCAAAAACTGTATTAGCTGTAGTGCGTGCATCTACCCGCGGTACCGGCATATCTGCACACTATTTGGTGGAAAAGTCGAGTACCGGTATACAATGGTTTCCTTTCACTGTCTCTGGGACCTTCGAAAGTTGGCTGGTAAGGGAGTTATGTCAGGTGTTGGGGTCCTTGAAGTCGCGCACGACAGCATATCACCCTCAAGGTAACGGAGTAGTCAAAAGGGTCAGTCGTACGCTTAAAAGCCTTTTGCAAGCTTTTGTGAACTGAGAAAGCACCAGACACTGGGATGAAGCATTACCACACTGCTTGTTGGGGTATCGTGCCATCCATATTCGGAAACGTCTTGTTCGCAGCCATCAACTTGAACGACGACAGTTACAAGTTGAACGTCGTCTATACAAGGAATATTACGACAAGTCTACGTACGGTAGACCTTTGGAACCAAGGGTGACCGCGTGTGGCTGCTACCAGAACAGGTTGTTCCAGGACTACCCACCAAACTCCATCGGGCATGGAGAGGGCCGTATGAAGTTCGTGGAACTCTGTCTGCGACTACATGCTCCATTCAATCGCTTAGTGACCCAAACCAAAGACCTTTGACTATACACTTTGACAGACTAAAGCCAGACATGAGTGTCGTACTTTCAGGCAACCCCGATCCACGGGATGTGGCCGTACAGTTGGAGATTCCTGCCGAAGATGGCTCAACAGGGGCACTGAGGGCAGCGCCTTCGTAATGAGGGGATAGTGTATTATAGATATCGGGGGCGGCCATACTAGAGGGTCTTTCGAACTGGCTGATTTTCTGTTGTTGATTTGTTGCAGGTGCACCTGTCAGTCGCCCGGAGTTGACTGGTACTGGCGAGGAAATACGGACGAGGAGGCGTGCTGCTGATTCTGAGGAACTCGGTGACTTAGAACAGGAAAAACCCGACGCGTGACGGAATCATGTCTTATTTTCGTTGCATTCTTTCTTGTATAATACGCAATCCTCCAGTGCATTCTGTGTTCTGTTCTGTTTCGACTGAACCTGGTGAGTATGAAGATGACTGACGAGTTGCGTAATTGTCCGTTTCCAGCTAATCAACTCGTTACAGAATCAATGACGCTTGGATGAATTCGCAAAGGTAACCCATCCTTTTTCATAAAGCGGACATCAGTTATTTATTACGCACACTCAGTGTTGGAAGTCTGATCCGGTGGCCCTTTACCGCCATTTGCAAACTGTTGCAAAAACGTTGATAGTTTCTGCACGTATTCGCCGATCACAAGCCACTTTCGCTGTATAGATGAATAGAAACAGCTACTTCCACCACAGCGCAACATTTCGTGTTAAATGTACCGGAACCGAAAGGTTCGGAGTGCACCGAAAAAACGATGCTTCATGTGATGCGACCAGTGGTGGTCAGACGGTCATTCGCGTGGACTTGTAACCTTGACGTCCCCGGTTTGATTATTGACACCATTGATTGCTTTCCATTCGGCAGCCTTCGAATAGCCAAAGCCATTTTCCAGAAATACCGTACATTGCAGTACAACAAACAAACAGAAATATCATTTCATTTCATTATTTAGTCTGCTATACACAGCACTTTCTTAACAGAGCAGTTTGTGCTGTGTTCAGGTGATATCAAACGTTAAAAATACCGTGGTTTTTGCATGAATGATAAAACTCTGCCCGGATAAATCCTCCCGAAGATTACCATTAAATCGACACTCCCAAGAAAGCACCTTTCGTTAAATTATATCTGTCGTAATAGTCAAATGATAGGAAATCCACCCATCCAAATGTTTGAAACTACTGCTGAACTGAGTTAAGTAGAAGGTGGTCTTTTAGGCAAATGGACCGACCTCGTGAGGTTTGAACGAATTGGGCTTGCTTGCAAGTTGTTCAAATAGCTGAGCCATCTACCGTGACGCGAGGCAACCGTGACGAACACCACTTCTGCGTTGCATGGTTGTGAGCCCCATGCACATCCGGCTACAGAGCGACATTTTCTTTCCACATGATCAGACACTAGTTACGCATTTGGTTTATCATGCACATTTCATCGTTGAGCAATACACTGTCTGCAATAACGCATTTGGCTATTAATCAGTTCATGAAGTCAGTTAAATGCACTCGTGTACGATGACAACGCTATCACAGAGAATGTTGGTCAACTAACTCAAATCAGTCACCGAATTCGAATAGAACTGAGTGGGGGAGTTTGGTGATTTGATGCTGCCAAACAGTGTGTGAGTCCGCTCATGCGGATGAGATTACTGACCGCAGTTACATTAAAATGTTCATTCTACTGGCGTACCCAGCCGGGCGCTGTTTCATTCCAAATAGTTTTTCACGGCATGAATCAATAAAATGATTCAACTTAATCAAGTAGTCCAAACAGCCATGCTAAGTCAGTGATGAGAAAGACTGGCCACCTGGCGACCCCCTTCGTTAGATCAGATAGGTCACATTGCAATAAGCTATAGACGGTGGGGATGTATACAAAACTTCCGTTCCTACTGGGGAACTAGTCTTGATTCTAATCATGCACTAGTGCGACATACTCTTTCTGTACTTTCATGGGACACCTAGAAAGACTGTTTCTCCAGTTGATGTCTCCAGCCCATAGGAGCCTAACGTGCCGGCGAAATTCCGGAGTGAAGTGAAAGATAGAGCGCCATCTCATCGTGTCCCCTAAAGAAACGTTGGGCTTTCGTCAAATCGACCATAAACTCCGCTTGTCTGGCTAGTTGCGGCATTACCTCATAGTCGGTTAATCACTGGATAGCAGCGAACTCTACTCGACTTCTGGATATCCGCGTCCGATCCCGACGGACTTAGCTACCAGAAAAGCCTGTCTGACCCTAAAACGTGAACTCACTGCAAGCCTAAGAAACGATCGTGAGAGCATGTGGTTGGGACTTGCTGCTGAGATGGAATCCGCAGCTGCCTCCGGGAACTTCCGAAAGCTGTTTCACATTATCCGTAACACCAGTACCAAAAGACGAGGTGTCAGCGAGACGATTTGCGAAGCCAACGGAACGCCTATTTATAGTCTTCATCCGTGCCTAGAAAGGTGGAGTGAACACTTCGACTTGCAATTCAACTGGCCTCCTACGCCAACTGCCGTACCTCTTGATGAACGTACTTTCCAGTAATCAGTGTCCTTAGATCCACTCAATAAAGCTGAAATGTGTTATGTCCTTGTGCTCCTCAAACGACACAGCCTCGGGCCCAGACAGTCTACCACCAGCTGTATTCAAAGACGCAGGATACGATATGGTGAAAGAGCTAACGAGTGTGTTTTTTAAAGTATGGGAAAAGGAGGAAGCTCTTACGCATTGGATGGAATCGCTTGTAGTCCCTGTCTTCAAGAAAGGATCGCGAACTATCTGTGGCAATCATAAAGTAATCATCTTATTCCAGGTTGTGTTGATGAGTTTGGCGTCTGCTGTTCTTCGTAGACTGTTATCACGCAGAGAGCAGCAAATCTGTGAAGAGCAAGCGGGGTTTTGCCCTGGCCGAGGCTGCACTGATCAGATATTCAACCTCTGTCAGCTGGTGGAGCATCGGCACACTTATCGAATATCGACCATCGCCGTATTTCTGGATATTAGAACAGCCTTTGATTCAGTTTGCACGACTGTTCTGTGTGTACATTTGTCGCGAAACGGTGTGATCGGAAAATATGAACCAATCACAAAATTCATGTACCACTATACCTCAGGACGGATAAGAGCCTACGGTAAGCTTTCGTTCCCCTCGTTGCCCCTAGTGGAATCCGACAAGGGTGTCATATTTTATTGTTTCTCTTTAACTTGGCAAATGACGACACTCTTAAGAAATCGGTCGAAGGCCTCGTAGGTGGTGGTGCCGAACTTCTCCCGGGGTACTCACTAACTGATCTGAAATATGCCGACGACATTGTCCTGCTCGTTTCAAACAACCCAAAAGTTCACATTCTACTAAACCACATGACAACTGAAGTGGCTCTATACGGAATTTACTTGGCACCACCAAAGTATAACGTGCTATTCCAGGATTAGCGAGAATGTGCACCGGGCCTCTACTTGGGCAAAGAAGGACTGGGAATTACCGAAAGTCTTATTTGCCTGGGCAGCTGAATTATTGCAAACGGCGGAGTGGGAGAGAAATATTCATGCGCAATTCAAAGGCCAGACCATTTTCCCCCAACATCAAGCATCGGTGGCGCCGACGCGGCGGCAGATTTTCCCTGTATAATACCACCATGCTGTGTGATTGTGAAACCGCACCGCCCCCCCCCCCCCCCTACCCACGAGTTCAGTATACCCACCACCCGTCTGTTATTCATACCCGCAGCTTACGTAGCATTGCCCGCGTTTGGCGGGAGCAACGCGTCAGTAATGATCGAGCGAGCAGGAGTGCTTCGTACAACCGACACCCCACCCAAGAATGACGGTATTATAGCACCGTCTCCGCTGACTAGGACGTATACCAAAGATGCCTGCCCAGCGTCTGCAGCTTCGAGAATTTTCACTCCCTGGGCCTGACTAGAAGAGAGAGCAATGACTTGGCTAAGAAGTGTGAAGAATCTAACGGAATGTCTGTAACATCATCACCATCACCAACATACAGCGTTAAACAGCAGGGCAAGTCCCACTGATCACTGCCTTGCTCACCATGTTGCACGTTGAATTAAAAAATATGAATATACAAAATGGATAGGGAGTGAACCTACAGGGGTGCGGAAAGGAAAGAACGCCCTAACAGCCAACACACGGAATACACAGTCTAACTCTACAAACACACATTTAATATTCATTCTGACTAGACAGAAAGGTACAACACGATCGCCACTGTTCACGGTTCGCTCCCATATCCTTCAGTGTATCCAGCCAACTGGTTGACGGGTCTTTTGGATACTAACAACGAAGGCATGAGGCAATTTCTTTTCCTCGTTGCCACGTCATCCATTGACCACCACATAGTTTCTTCCACTCCCTAGGAAGAACGGAGAATATGACACGGTATGGTAGACGTGTTTGGCATACGTAACGCGTGCCCCAACCCACGAAGTCTACTAAGCTGTATACGCTGTGACAGAACGTTCTCCGAATTAGTATCCAATACTCGCCTTCTGATCTCAGTATTGCCCACTCGGCCATTCCACTCAATCTTGGCGATCCTACGCAAACATCGGTGGTCGAAAACCTCAAGACAACGAACATTTTCTGCACGCAGACCCCAAGTCTCACAATCATACAACAATACTGAATGCACTGCGGCACAGTATACACGACCCTCGAACTTCAGTGAAATATCAGATCGGCGCCACAAGTGCTTCAGTCCAGCGTACGCCACTCGAGCCTTGGATATGCGCGTGCTCACCTCTACTACTGTGCTCCCATCCGTCGTCACGCTGCTGCCGAGGTAGATGAAGTGGTCGACAACTAACAGCACCTCCTCATCGTGCATCAAGCTCGGAATCGTTGATGTCCAGTCTTGTAACATCAACTTGCACTTTGAAGGTGCGAAGCGCATGCCGAATGGAGCTACAGCTCTTGAGAGTCTATCTAGTGCACGTTGAGCATGTTCCGTGAATTTGAACAAGCAGACAAGGTCGTCTGCGTAATCTAGGTCACAAAGCTTTCCACTATTTCCGAGTTCGACGTCAACATCCTGGGAATCTCTCAAGGCATTTTCCATTATTCCGTCCATGACGAAGTTGAATGGGAATGGAGACATGGGACATCCTTGCAGAACACCACTGGTGGTTTCGAACCGACCGGATAGTTCACCGTAAACCCTGACGCGGCCAGAGATATGAGGATACAATGATCTGTCATGTGTAGGGCCGTCTCGCTCACCAGGTTGGAACGGTAAACATCACAAGAAACGCTGCCTAGTGTGATTATTGGACATGGATTGAAGCTGAAGTCAGTAGCGGGAATTTATTCCCTTTTGTTGTAAACATTAAAAGTGACATAGAAAAGAAAAAATCTGCACACAATAAAACAATAGACTGCCTTTTATATGTTCTTCTTCACTGACTACATCTACCCGTTCCTCTCTGGTTGTACCATGTTTCACTTGGCACAGTCTGAAATCAGACAATTAAGAATATTATATATATATATATATATATATATATATATATATACATAGTGTATATATATATATGTATATATATATATATATATATATATATATATATATATATATATATAATGATGTTCACTAGAATCTTACTTGAATCGCCCACAAATGGATCACAACTGTGATTTCTCATAGTTATTCGTATCAGGGTCACTGCTAACCCAACGAACAACGAGGCTGCATGTGCAAGCGCTCATATTGATAGAAAGTGGTATGTAAACCTGTGGACAAAATTTCCCCGGAAGCACACGACCGGTTTCGCAGTTCTTGCCCCTCATCAGGTATACTTACTTACTTTTACGCGACTATCTCATGCGAGAGGATAACTCGGCTCCATGTACGCATTTACTAGTAGAGTAAAGCCTTAGTTTCTGGATTGGTGACTTTTGCAAACTACCAGTGGTGCTGGACAAAGGTGTCCTATTTTGTCTTTCTCGTTTTACTTCGACATCGACGATACTGAAGAATACCTTCCAAAATCTTGCAAATGTGGGCACCAAACTGTCAAACAGTAAAAAACCATGTGGCCTAGATTACTCGGATGACCCTGTGTGCCTGTTTAAATGCACCGAACATGCTTAACGTGCACTAGATAGACTCGACATGCGCTTTGCACCTTCAAAGTGTAAAATGATGTTGCAAGACTGGACGTCAACGATTCCGAGCTCGATGCTCGATGGGGAGGTGCTGGCAATTGTCGAACGCTTCACTTACGTAGGCAGCAGTTCGACGACTGATGGGAGCAAAGTAGTAGAGGTGAGCACGCGCATATCCAAGGCTCGAGTGGCGTACGCTGGATTGAAGCACTTGTGGCGCCGATCCGATATTTCACTGAAGTTGAAAGGTCGCACTGTGCCGCAGTGCATTCAGTTTTGTTGTATAGTTGTGAGACTTGGGGTCTGCGTGCAGAAAATGTTCGTTGTCTTGAAGTTTCCGACCATCAGTGTTCTCGTAGTATTGCTAAAACTGGGTGGAATAATCGGGTGGGCAAGTCTGAGGTCAGAAACAGAGTACTGGGTACTAATTCGGAGAACGTTCTGTCACAGCGTATACAGCTTAGTAGACTTCGTTGGTTGGGGCACGTGTTACGTATGGTAAACACGTCTACTATACCGTGCATATTCTCCGTTCTTCCTAGGGAGTGGAAGAAACCATGTGGTGGTCAACGGATGACGTGGCAACGAGGAATGAGAAAGTGTACAACGAACTCAAGAAAAGTAGGTGCCTCATGTCTTTGTGGTTAGGATCCGAAACACCCGTCAACCAGCTGGCTGGATACACTGAAGGATATGGGAGCGAACCGTGAACAGTGACGACCGTGTTGTACCTTCCTGTCTAATCAGAATGAATATTAAATGTGTGTTTGTACAGTTAGACCGTGTATTCCGTATGTTGGTTGTTAGGGCGTTCTTTCTTTCTTCCCTTCCGTGTAAGTCCACTCCTATCCATCCTGTACATTCATACTTTCTAATTCAACGTGTAACATGGTGAGCAAGGCAGTAATCACTGGGGCTTGCTCTGCTGTTTAACGCCGTACGATGATGATGATAAGTTCTGTGAACAGAGTCGATGATCACACGGATGCAACCAGTTCAATGATGGTCAACTTTTAAAAAATTGTGATGCCTAATTAACTGTCAGTGTTGAGTATTAGGCCGCCCCACCCACCTGAATAAGAACCCTTCCGCTCACTGGAAATATTGTGGATTCGATATTATCTTACAGTTGTGTCTGCAACGTGTGCACTTAAAAATACCTAGTACAAAAAGTACGTGAATCAAGTTAGGGTTATCAATAAATATCGTCTAAGACCACTGAATTAATGAACATGGAAAGATCAGAGATAGTCGTCTTTTATAATTATACAAAGGAATGCTCCTTTTTACAGAAGTTGGGTTTTCTACCCATCAATCAACAGTTAGTGCAATTAGATACGAGCTAGGGTTATATTCCTTGGAATTGACAGCAAATTCGAGTTTCTGGTATGTACTATTTGATGGTATTTCCTTTCATTTCAAATATTTGTTGATGACTGAATTTATGATATAACACTTTGTCCGAGGTACAACAATCTTGGGTTGCTTGTGAGAATAATTCACGGTGGATACGCGTATCATCGATCAAAGTGCCCCCATTAACCAACTGCATCATTCAATATGTGAAGGAGCATGAACTTTTCGATAAGTCTAAGAGTATTTCAGACATTTGGGATTAATATAATGAAGCCCTAAACTAACAAAACACGCTTCAACAGTATCGGAAGCAGCGTTAGTTGTGACGGTTTTTATGGACAAACTGGGGGAAAAAACAAAAAAGAGTATGGGTGGTGTATAAATCCAAACTTTGTTTTGGGAAGAAACCCATAAACTTGAATAAGGAGTCACTATCTAAGAAGGCTTATGTGAACGCCTATCTACCCCTCAGGATCAGGACTGTGTAGCTGGTAGGCAGGTATATCTAACTTACTTTTACTTTTACTTTTACGCGACTATCTCCTGCGAGAGGATAAGTCGGCTCCATGGATATCACGGACCATTGCTGACCACGCGCGGCGCTCGGAGACGAGCTCCGTACAGATCCTCATCCAGTCCTTTTCCCATCGCCGGGCTCCATAGACTGAACGAAGGCCTAGAAGCTCTACGTCTTTCTTGATTGTACTGGTCCACGTTTTGAGCTGCCCACCAAGGCGACAACGCCAACCAGGGCAGGGAGTGGGGCAGAGTGTTTGCTTGGTTATCTCTGACTCGGGTCGCCGAAGCGTATGGCCCAACCACTGGAGTCGTCGACGTTGGAGGAGGACGGGGAGAGAATCGATATCAGAGCATCGTCTCCTTACCTCGTCGTTGGACACCCTGTCGCGCCACTTGACTTTGAGGATTTGCCGCAGACACCAGTGGTCGAAAACCTCCAGCCTTCTGGCATCCTCAGCTCGTAGTGGCCAGGTTTCGCAGTCATAGATGAGTACGGGCCGGATGGCAGTACGGTAAACACGAACTTTGGTTCTTAAACTGATTTCACTGCGAGTCCACAGCGTTCGTCTTAGCTGAAGAAAGGCTCTCCTGGCGCTGTCGATCCGTAATACCACCTCATTTTTTGTCTGGCCGTTCGGAAGCAGAGTTGAGCCTAGGTATTTGGATGAAGGGACGTATTCGATTGGTTGGTCATTGATCGACAGTTGTTGAATTGTCGAACTCAGATGGGTTGTAAAAGCTTTTGTTTTCGTCGAGTTTACTTCAAGTCCGATGGACCTCGCGAAGGAATTGATTCGGTCGAGGATTGGTTGTAGCGTAGCCGGCAGTCTCCAAGCACGACAATATCATCCGCGAACTCCAGGTCCGAGATGTATATTTCCTGGCTAAGCTGAACGCCAGGGTAGTTGTGTAATGCCTGTCGCATTGTCCAATCGATGGCGTAGTTGAACAGCACCGGGGAGAAGGGACAGCTCTGCCTAACTCCGGTAGTGAATGTGAATTCGCGGGACTCTTCACCGTACATACGAACCCTAGCACCGGCTGTCGAGTAGTATCCCCTTAACAGCCTTAAAAGCTTATCGGGCATCCCATCGGATTGGATTATGATCCAAAGAGACTCGCGGTTCACCGAATCAAAAGCTGCCCGGAAGTCGATGAAACAAGCTACCGTCTGCTGCTGAAACTTATAGCGGTGCTCCAGTATTCGGCGCAGTGTGAAGATTTAATCCACACAGCCTCTGCCACGGCGGAAACCCCCTTGGTTCGGGCAAGTGCGCTGGTCTCATGCCTCGGAGAAACGGGTTAGTAACAACGCACCAAAGATCTTTGCGGCCACATCGATCAGGCTGATCCCTCGGTAGTTCCCACATGCCAATTTATCACCTTTCTTCGGAATGGGCAGTAGTATGGACATTCCCCAGTCGGGTGGAAATGCTTCCGCTCTCCTCAAATGGAACCAAAATGTGTACACAACCTGTCAATCAATGACGATGAACATGCTTTATACACTTCTTGAGGGATGCCATATTCCCAAGCAGCCTTTCTGTCCTTCAGTTTGTTTATCATTTCCGTGATTTCCGCGGTGTTAGGCGGGTCACAGTTGCTTTCATACTGGACTGGAGGGGTTGATATTGGTTGGTCCGTCCGGTGATCCGTGGACCGGTTGAGCAGCTGACCAAAGTATTCCACCCATCGGTCCATTTTCTTACTCTGTTCGAGTATTAAGTTTCCTGCCGTGTCACGAAGAAGGGAATTTTCCTTACAAAACCTATTAGAGGCGTTGCGAATAAGGCGGAACAGTTTACCAAAGTCACCAATTCCGGACGCGGTCTCCATTTTTTCAGCTATTTCTATCCAGTATCTTTTGCGATCAGCCTTGGCGGAGCGTGTGGCCTCTCGTTGCAGTCTGCGGCGTTCGTTACTACCTGCCAGTCGCGCTTCGTGTGCTCTGGTTGACAGCTGGAGCGTGCTCTCCGAGATCCAATCTTTTGTCCGCCTTTTTGTTCTTCCAAGTACTGTCCAAGAAGCTTCCTTGATTGTCGTCTTCATTCGAATCCACTGCCTTCCCACAGAAACTTCATCTGCTTGTGCATTGGTTGCGTTGGTTAGTCGGATTGTGATTGCGCGCGACAACGCTTCTCGCTTCTCTGGATTTTCTAGGACAGCAAAGTTTATCCGAGAGGGTGAAGACACTTTAGCATGTGTAGACAGATGAACTTTGAAACATGCGCGTAGGAGGACATCGTCGGTGCCGTTTGTGTTGCTCGTTATTGTACCTCGGTACGCTCGGCAATCCTCCACAGACGAGGCCCAACGGGCTCTCACCAGGATGTGGTCGAGTTGGTGTGCAGTGTGACCGTCGTTGGAGTACCATGTTAGTAGGAGGATGCCCTAAGGGGCACGACAGTCAACCAACTCAAAGGTTCTACTCCTATCAGACACCCCATACACACGGGTCATCAGGTATGCGTACTCGGTACTCCTATGCCCACTCGTCCTCATACTTGTACACTCCGATGTTTTATGTTCACCGGGATCTAGTTACACACTACTTACCATCAATATGAGCACTTGCACATGCAGCCTCGTTGTTCCTTGGGTTAGCAGTGACCCTGATACGAATAACTATGAGAAATCACATTTGTCATTCATTTGTGGGCTCTTCAATGAATATTATCCATTCACACTCCAGACGAGGGAAATTAGATTCCAGTGAACATATAACATCGGAGTGTACAAGTACGAAGACGAGTGGGCAGAGGAGTACTGGGTACGTATACCTGATGAGCGGCAAAAACCGCGAAACCAGTCGTGCGCTTGCGGGGAAATATTGTCCACACGTTAACATACCACTTACTATCAATATATATATATATATATATATATATATATATATATATATATATATATATATAATAGAGAAGTCAAGGCGTACGTTGAGTTGTAAAACGTTTATTGTGACGTTTCGATCCAAACTAGGACTCGTTGTCAAACGTGAGTGAATGAGTAAGTGGATGGGACGGCTGGTTCCGCACGTTTTTCGTGTGTTGCTCGTCTGTCCGTTGGCATGGGATAGCGTAGACCACTCCTGATTGATCGTGCTGGTCCACACGGTCTTTTCCGTTTAATAGGGCGGTCCGCATGGTGCTAACGGGTTTGTGGTCAACTTTGATGCCTAACGATTTTACCATACGATCTACTGCCTCTGATGCTCCTCGTATGTATGGTAGCACGGCCATGCTTTCTGGGCTACTTTTCCTTTGGCATTTTTCGTTATTTCGGATGCAAGAGTTTACGAAGCTTTTTGGGTAACCGTTTGCCATGAACAACTTGAAAAGCCTGATCAGTTCCTTTTTTCGGAGCTCAAGTGTGCTGCAGTGTGTGTCGGCCCGGTAGAATAGGGTGCGCACACAGCTCTTCAAGTAACTTGTTAGGTGACTGCTGTGGGAGTTCAGTATGCGGTCGGTTGTCGTTGGTTTCCCATAGACCGATGTTTCTAGATTTCCGTTTGTTTGCCTCATGATCAGAATGTCTAGAAACGGCAGTTTTGCCTCGCATTCTTCTTCCTTTGTCAATTTTATTTCTGGTACGAGCGTGTTCAGATGTTGATGAAATCGATCTAGTTGAGACTTTCCTAGTATCACAAATGTATCATCAACGTATCTGATCCACAAATGAGGTCTCATTGTTTCGAATGCTTTGGCTTCGAATTGTTTCACAACTGCATCTGCTAGCAGGCCTGAAAGCGGCGACCCCATCGGTATGCCTCGTATTTGTTTGTAAAAATTTTTCATTGAATTTTAAATAGGTTTTCAGGCAGAGATCCACCAGACCCATTAGGTCCTTTGTTGACAACATCGTTCTCTTCTGTCAACTGGAGTCGTTTTCTATGAGGCTTCGGATTCCGTCTAAGGCCATCTGCCTTGGGATGTTCGTGAACAGTGATGTCACATCAAAGGAAACCATTATTTCATCTGTTTTCATTCTGAAGTTTCTTATTTGTTTCAGAAAAGCAATGGAGCTTTTCGTGTCGTAGTTGTCCTCTGGCAGAGTCGCACGCAGGAGGCTGAAAAGATATTTGGCTAGTTGATAGTTCGGGGCTGTAGTGGACGCGACGATTGGTCGTAGTGGCACTTGCGGTTTATGAACCTTAGGAAGTCCGTAGAGTCGTGGAGTTGGACCTTCCATGGGTTTCATACGTTTGTATAAATCGTCTGTGGTCTTCTTGCTTTTTTGAGTGTGGTTAGTGTTGTAGAAATTTTGCTTGTTAGTTTTTTGATCGGATTTCCTGTGACTGGTTGATAGATTTCCTCATCACAGAGTAGCATTTGTACCTTTTTCTTATAATCCGAGTTGTCGAGTATTGCGATTGTATTGCCTTTGTCTGCGGGGAGAATGACTATTTCTTGATATTTTTGTAATGTTTTTACAACCCTCACTTCATGGTTAGGAAGGTTGTATACTCGTCTAGGTTGCGTGAGTTGTCGACAGATCTTAGATCGTATCTGTTGACGTACTTCTTCTGTCACTGGACATTTTTTTAATCCGGCTTCGGCTGAGACAACAAAATTGGATGGCCTGGTATTGGCGTAGGTAAATGTTAGTCCTTTCAACAAAACAGATGTTTCGGTTGGGAGCAGTTGGTGTTTTGAAAAGTTGTGGATTGGTTTGGCGTATTCAGATTCTGCTGGTTTGAGTGCACTGAATTTCCCTGATATATATATATATATATATATATATATATATATATATATATATATATATATATATATATCCGATGGGGTCGCCGCTTTCAGGCCTGCTAGCAGATGCAGTTGTGAAACAATTCGAAGCCAAAGCATTCGAAACAATGAGACCTCATTTGTGGATCAGATACGTTGATGATACATTTGTGATACTAGGAAAGTCTCAACTAGATCGATTTCATCAACATCTGAACACGCTCGTACCAGAAATAAAATTGACAAAGGAAGAAGAATGCGAGGCAAAACTTCCGTTTCTAGACATTCTGATCATGAGGCAAACAAACATACGAGGAGCGTCAGAGGCAGTAGATCGTATGGTAAAATCGTTAGGCATCAAAGTGGACCACAAACCCGTCAGCACCCTGCGGACCGCCCTATTAAACGGAAAAGACCGTGTGGACCAGCACGATCAATCAGGAGTGGTCTACGCTATCGCAGGCCTAGGATGTGATAAGGAATATGTAGGCGAGACAGGTAAACTACGTACTCGCCTACACGAACACAAACTAGCATTACGACGCGCCGACCGACACTCACAGATTTTTAACCACTGCACAGAGACAGGTCACGAGGTCAAAATCGATAGCGCAAGAGTGGTCGCCCGAGCAAAGAAGAAGGGGGAGCGCCTGATCCTCGAAGCCCTCCATTCGATCAATTCGTTCAACCGACACGTCGAGGTTGATAAGCATTACGTCACCCTGGCAAAACCGATGGCGAAAAGTCGAGGAACGGACAGACGAGCAACACACGAAAAACGTGCGGAACCAGCCGTCCCATTCACTTACTCATTCACTCACGTTTGACAACGAGTCCTAGTTTGGATCGAAACGTCACAATAAACGCTTTACAACTCAACGTACGCCTTGACTTCTCTATTATATATATATATATATATATATATATATATATATATATATATATCGCACTGCGAAAGTGCAAAACATACATCGAACATCGTCGCGCAGTTGATCAAGCTGTTCCCAAAAGCTTGTATTTTACCTAATGCTCTGACTTTAAAATCGACAAGATACCAAAGGGAACACCCTTCACCATTGGAGAAGGAGACGATGGTTTAGAGTGAACAAAAACAATACTGGTGTATCCCGGCCCGTTATGACACCGACTTAACAAAGCCTTGTGCGGTTCTCCATTCCAAGTCATAGGGGCACGGTTCCCTTCGGCAGAGCACTGAGCCCCGTGTTCAAGTGGTATGATCCTACTAGTGTAATCATGCACAAGGAAGAAATCATGTTTTTCTTGATAAACAGATTGATACACAGGAAGTCTACTGACCGTGTACGGTGTGATTTGATCGTGAATGGACCAAAACAGATCGGAAAACAACCCTCGATCGATAGGTTTCCCATTGATGCGAATTCGTTCCTCAACGTTGATCAAGTGTGGTGAACTGCACGATAATTTGACCAGAGAGAGAGGCATTGAAATTAATCAAGTTGGGAGAGAACGAAAGGTTTTAAAACTCAACCAACAAAGTGAATTACGGGTAGGAGATTGGAAAGGGAAATGGCAAAATAAATAGATTAAAGCTGAGCAACGAAACTATTGAAAACAGTACTACCTTGTCCCAGGGAATATCTGGCACACTGGAAAAAAAGCCAACTAAACTGGTAATTAGTCGCGTACTTTTCCGTTTCTTTTAAATCCTACTACAAGAAAACAAGTTGGTTTTCCCCGTGCAACCAGAATAGAAAAAAAAACCACGAAAAATCGTGCGAATTTATCGCCCTTTTGGCGTTTCGCGGCGGAAATCCGCTCTCGTTTAGGGGCATGTGTGCCCCATGCACGCATGTCCAAGTGCTACCAGTCAATCAATAAGAGAACCTTCATTTGGTTACGAGCGTTTCGAAACATTGTACGGAAGCGAGGAGAACGAAACTACTAACGGCCCATATTTAGTTACTTCTCCCGTTCCGTGTGACTAGTTGTGTTTTGAGGGCAGGTAGAGGGAAGTAGCGTTTATCATCTTAATGCGAGCGACAGACAGACACAATCGACAACCAAGATAAGGTAAGTGCGTCCACCCCTATCACCCTGTGAACTACCAACATGAGCACCCTATAGCCTAAACAAGTGCTTCGTGGTTTTGAAAAGGGATCTCCACATCTAATAGGCCGACAGCGTCCCAGACAAGCGGTAGCTGATCACATTGTTTACGAAACCCAACAAGAACACGTTGTTCACAAATTCAGTATTTACGATTGGGATTTCCAAGTTCTTCCTGTCGTAGTGCTATTGGTGCAATGCTGACCGAACGTGAACTAAATGTGCCACTGATCGCAAAATCTCGTATTGTTCCGAACGAATATGTATCTCAAGCAGGAAAGCTATGGAACAATATTTATTTCTATTTTAGTTCCATTTCTTTTTTATTATATGACAGTGGTACAATATTCTGGGAAGGGGCTCGCGGCCAATTTGAGACTGCCAATTGGGTGACCAGGTGACCAGCGGCGTGAGGACTCGAACCCTGTACAGGAGAGTCTGAATTCCACTCTGATGACCCACCGCCGATCATTGTGGCTACGTATCCATTGTGAAAGTGACATTTCTAAGTCAGTATCTATCGGATGATGTAATTGAGTTTAGTTTGAACGTTGAATTAACCATGTATTGGGTGCGGCGGTTCTAATTATTATCAGTCACCAAAAATCTTACTCTGAAATCATAACCACCGAGGTTCTGAAAAAATTAGGAGAAGAACTACAAAATTAGTCGCAAACAGACGAAGAAATTTCCCGCAACTGGCCGCGACAACTAGTTTGAATTGGTAAATTTCATAGATGCCATCCGAGAAGGTTGAAACCCTCTGTGTGGTTAAGTCCATTGCTCAGGAATCTCACACCTTCCTACCACACTTTGGACTGGCCATTCTTGCTCATCTTCGAACCGTCACCGCGGAATTCTATCCCGAGACATGCACAGTACATTTTCCAGACAGCTGATCCGGTGTTCCCATCGGACTTAATTAACGTTACGGATACCGATAATATTTGTGTATTCTCCACCAACAGCGGCCACTACTCTGTAACGTACGGAACTAGTCTAACAGTTCCAGCGACCGGTGGCGATCGACTGGTTTAGAGCGTTTACCCATTACCTCGGAGGTCAGAAGGTCACTTTGATGGTTAACAGCAATTAACTGTCGCTTGACTCAATAACACGCCTGACTTATTCATCATCATCATCGTACAGCGTTAAACAGTAGGGCAAGCCCCACTGCCTTTCTCACCATGCTGCACGTTGAATTAGAAAGTATGAATATACAAGATGGACAGGGAGTGGACCTATATGGGTGGGAAAAGAAAAGAATGCCCTAGTAGCCAACATACGGAATACACAGTCTAACTGTACAAACGTACACCGATCAAACATTCTGATTCGATTGAAAGTAACAACACGATCGCCACTGTTCGCGGTTCGCAGCCATATCCTTCAGTGTCTCCAGCCAACTGGTAGACGGATCTTTTGGACCTCAACCACGAAGGCGTGAAGCACCTACTTTTCCCAAGTCTGCTGTACATTTTCTCATTCCTCGCTGCCACGTCATCTGTTGACCTCCACGTGGTCTCTTCCACTCCCTGGGAGGGGCGGAGAATAGGACACGGTACGGTAGACGTGTGTTTGCCATACGTAACACGTGTCCCAACCAACGAAGTCTACTAAGCTGAATACGCTGTGACAGAACGTTCTCTGAATTAGTACCCAATACTCGCTTTCTTACCTCATCGTTGCTTACTCGGCTATTCCACCCAATCCTAGCGATACTACGTAAACATCGATGGTCGAAAACCTCAAGACGACGAATATCTTCAGCACGCAGACTCCAAGTTTCGCAACCATACAACAAAACTGAACGCACAGTGGCACAGTATACACGACCTTTCAACTTCAGTGAAATATCGGATCGGCGCCACAAGTGCTTCAGTCCAGCGTACGCCGCTCGAGCCTTGGATATCCGCGTACTCACCTCTACTACTGTGCTCCCATCCGTCGTCACGCAGCTACCGAGGTAGGTGAAGTGATCGACAACTGCCAGCACCTCCCCATCGAGCATCAAGCTCGGAATCGTTGACGTCCAGTCTTGTAACATCACCTTGCACTTTGAAGGTGCAAAACGCATGCCGAATGGAGCTACAGCTCTTGCGAGATTATCTAGTGCACCCTGAGCATGTTCCGTGCATTCGAACAAGCAGACAACGTCGTCTGCGTAATCTAGGTCACATAGCTTTTCACTATCTCCTAGTTCGACCCCTACATCCTGAAGATTTTGCAGCGCACTCTCCATTATTTCGTCCATGACGAAGTTAAAAAGGAATGGAGACAAAGGGCATCCCTGCCGAACACCACTGGTCGTTTCGAACCGACCGGATAGTTCACTGTAAACCCTTACGCGGCCAGAAGTATGAGAATGCAATGATCTCATTAGGTTCACGAACTTCTGGGGCATACCTTTTCGATGAAGAGTACTGAAAAGCGATGTTCGATCAACTGAATCGAAGGCGCCTTTCAAGTCTAAGAAAAGCATTATTGTTGGTCGGCGGTGCGTGTGACGCGTTTCAAGTAGTCGGCGAAGAGTAAAAATCTGGTCGATGCATCCTCGACCTGGGCGGAATCCTGCCTGCTGTTCGCGGACATTCCTCTCGCGAGCCGGTGTAAGACGGTGCAGCAAAATCGGAGCTAATACTTTGGCGACTATCGGGATTAAGCTAATCCCACGGTGATTACTGCAGTCATTGCGTATTCCCTTCTTGAAGATGGGAACAATCAATGACTCGCTCCATAATAGCGGAATACACTCCTCGTTCCAAATGTCACAGAGCAAAGCGGTAAGTGATTTTATCAAAGCATCTCCACCCAGTTTGAAAAGAACTGGGAGAAGTTCGTCGGGACCTTCCGCTTTCCCTCTCTTTAATGATCGAATACATGACTCTACTTCTACTTCTGATGGGGGCTCAAGTGATACCACCCAAGAAGTCACAGTTGTTGACACGGGAGTAACTACACTAGCGTGCGGCCAGCTAAACTGTTCCTTGAAGTATTCGGCCCATCGGTCAAGCCTTTGCTGTTTGTTATGGATGGGTTCTCCATTCTTATCAAAACCTGTTAGCTTTTTCTCTACTTTAAATCTCAGGGTCACGCATGCCGGTCACCCCAACCGTACAGTGAACCCCCAAGGGTACGCGGTATACCCCCTTCCACGTGTCCCATGCGCTAGTATGTGATAATAAACACCCGACTCGATTTGATGGACAAACAAACGTCTCATCAACGATACAGATAACTGTTACCAAAAGAAAAGCGTGTCTTTATTAAATATCCAACCTGCGGCTGTCTAGATAACATAACTTATCCACCTGGCTTACGGTTTCCCTTGATGCCGTGAGATTTTGTTACACCAACGTAGTTCTACAGCAGCTTTAGCTTTCGCACCTCCAGAGCTGAAGGTGAGAAACGCACTTACTGATGCTGACCAGAAAAGCCTGTAATTTATTTGAGTCTTCGGTTAGAAGCCACCTAATGGAATCTCGTCTGATTTAACTCACCAGGTCAGACCAGTGCTGCAAAGACTTAAATGTATGAGAGTTTATATTCAACTGACTACTCTCGGAAGAGCCGCTGTGTATGTTCTACCCACGCTAAAGGATGGAGACAGTCGAGCTACGGACCTGCTGTAGGTCAATGAGACCGAGTCCACGCTGGTGCACTGAATCCCGGTTAACAGTCGCTTATGAGCAGTATAACTCTAAGGCTTGGACTGTCCACAGCACCAGCACCAGCTGCATTTACATCCCATGATTACAAAAAATTATCCCTACGAGAAACGCACGCAAATCACACACGCGAACAGAGGCCACAACATGTTGAAGACCTGTACGTGATCTGAATGCGCAGTTTGGAAAACCAGGCGCACTGGAAGATCATATAGTTGGTCATGTTCTTCTCGTCTAGCGAACGGTTAATGGCAATTGAGTCTCTTTTGTTGTCCTGCGCAGATTATCGGTTAGTTGATTTAATGACCCGCTGTTGAACAACCTGGAGGGGTTGAGGCCTCATGAAACGTGCGATGCTTCTAGAGGTGAACTTTATTGGATTACTCGAAAATTCATAGAAATAACCCAGCGAAAGCGTTACTTTTTTATTACGTGCCCGAGTATAAGTACTGTAGAAGGGGTACGCCCACAAAGGCCCACTGCATCCTTAAGGATAGCCAGCAACCAAACCCTGAAAATTGAAATGGAAAACCACATAAGGTCCCAAAAGGCCAAGCGTAGCAACAAGCAATTAAAGCTGACGTAGTATGCAAGGCAAAATCGCGAGAGGTCCTACGAATAATCGTGATGTATGGTGGATAAAAGTAGCAAAAATAGGAATTCTTGCCGTCTCTAGAGATAAAGTACGCTCATAACGATTACAGTTTACCGGTGGTTGACGAACCGCGATTTGCAAAACAGTCAACGACAACAGCGGGAAAGTATTCCATGAAGAGAAACAATTTGACCGATGGGTCGAACACCTTTAAAAGCGACTCAGTTATCCAAGTGCCAATGAAATTCTCCGACTATCACCAGCCACACTTTGAATACATCCAGTGATTGAGAATACAGAAGTAGAATTGGGCACTGAAGCACGTACCGGTAACAGATGCTGGTGCAGTTTCTCAGATTACCCTCCCCCTCACCTTAGGAACCCTAACAAATGCATCTGTCTAGATAATCTGATGCGGTGGTGTTCGTTTAGTGCGAAAATCTGACCGAAATACCAGTGTGGGATCTTTGCCTAGGGCGCAGTATGTTCCATACCGTATCAGATGTCGATCAGCTTTCCGGATTCGTGAGTCAGCGATACAGCACCTTGATATGATGTGATGGCCTACGTGCCTCCATAACCCAACGAGTTGCACGGGATAATTACATAAACCCAGAGACGTAACCAAGCCTGACATAATATTAGGCAGCGACCTGACGAAGTCCAGTCTCAATGAAAAAATTGACAGGCAATATCTGGTTCTCTACAACCAGTCACTGCACCTGGAGAGGACAGTCCAACGAATAAACACGGAGGAAAATAGTTTACCGGTCAAAAAACCTCCACTAGATATACGTATGAGTAGAGTACCAGGGAGTTCTCTCGACGATGGGAAAATTCGTCGCACTTGATTGGACAGTTAGCGCTCGCCTAACTGGGCAGCGCCAGAACCATATGATGCCCGTTCACGTTCCACTTGCTCCACTGGGCGCACGGGGCCAAGGACTGAGTCCGAAAAGCAGATCAACGAAAACAATACGGAATACGAATAACAACCAGGTCTCACTGGACAGACCAGAAGAAGCTCATCCACGAAAGCTTCAGTCATGTTCCCTGTGCTAGGTTAGCGCCTTACTACCTTGCGCGTCGGATTATTGAGTCAGAAGCACTGGATAAGATTCCAAACGAAAATACACTTCTGCGATATGGGCAGATGCGAGCTGATTTGCCCATAAACCTCCAGCATCCTTCCTGCAGAAATTCTTTCTAAACACTATTCCTGGAATTAAAGATCGATCCAAGATGCTACGGGTTATCGTGACTCAGGAGACATGTCTGATGCCAACAATAGTTTAAACGTTGACGATAAACCAAACATTTCTGAAACACAAATGTCCATTTTACTTGACTGTCTCCAACAGTTAAAAGATTCCCCTAACTAGAACTGAAAATTTCAAAATAGGTGTATAGTGTGTCTGTAAAACGCACATACATGGGGTGTATCGGGTGCATGAGAGGAGTAGCACCTCTACCGTGGTAGACTGTTGTGTCTCTTGGGGCGTCCCCTATCTCCTTGATCACCGACACTAACCCAGCTCTCACCTGTGGCTCCACAAAGCAGAAGCATACATCAGTAGTCACACCACAGCAAACTGCTCGACAGGCGAACTAAACCAAGTTGAGGGTAAGCAAGGTATAAAAACCTCGGTGAGACGGTGTTCGGCATTCAAGGATACACTCCTGAATGGGTGGGCGAGATTTACTGATTCAACGGCTGCAAAGGAAAGTTGTCCAACCTGTCCGACCCAAAATACGGGAAGAGGCGAATGAGCCGCACAAAAGGCTACCGGCTCATTCGGAACAACCCTGCTGCCTTGCAGGCTGCAATTGGTTGTGCAAAGGCTAGTGGTGCATCTTCGAACAAAAAAGCCCGATGATGTATCGTCAACCTAATTCCTACTCCGGACGAGGTGACCGAGCAGTACAACAGTCCCGAACGGTGCTGGGGACACTGCCTCGTACCACATTCTCGAGAATCCCCGCGAATAATTTTCTCAATATTTATGAAGTTGACATATCCTCTGGCAGGAGATAGTCGCGTAAAAGAAAGAAGACATATAAGATCACACTTTTAACCCATGTTTGTGTGAAGGAACGTATTAACCCTGCGTTGGCGGAGGGCCAAGTCACGTTGGCATTAAACACTGGTGCGATACCAAACGCAAGGCTTGAGACCACGGAACCTCGGGTGACAGAAGAGCTGATCGGCGAAATGGATCGACAGGTGAGAGATGAGTCTTGTGTTGTTTAGGCCTCAAGGCGTGGAAGCCCACACCAGTCGGATCAATGCTTTGCGTACAACTAGTGGGCACAAGTGACTTACTTACTTTTACTTTTACGCGACTATCTCCTGCGAGAGGATAAGTCGGCTCCATGGATATCACGGACCATTGCTGACCACGCGCGGCGCTCGGAGACGAGCTCCGTACAGATCCTCATCCAGTCCTTTTCCCATCGCCGGGCTCCATAGACTGAACGAAGGCCTAGAAGCTCTACGTCTTTCTTGATTGTACTGGTCCACGTTTTGAGCTGCCCACCAAGGCGACAACGCCAACCAGGGCAGGGAGTGGGGCAGAGTGTTTGCTTGGTTATCTCTGACTCGGGTCGCCGAAGCGTATGGCCCAACCACTGGAGTCGTCGACGTTGGAGGAGGACGGGGAGAGAATCGATATCAGAGCATCGTCTCCTTACCTCGTCGTTGGACACCCTGTCGCGCCACTTGACTTTGAGGATTTGCCGCAGACACCAGTGGTCGAAAACCTCCAGCCTTCTGGCATCCTCAGCTCGTAGTGGCCAGGTTTCGCAGTCATAGATGAGTACGGGCCGGATGGCAGTACGGTAAACACGAACTTTGGTTCTTAAACTGATTTCACTGCGAGTCCACAGCGTTCGTCTTAGCTGAAGAAAGGCTCTCCTGGCGCTGTCGATCCGTAATACCACCTCATTTTTTGTCTGGCCGTTCGGAAGCAGAGTTGAGCCTAGGTATTTGGATGAAGGGACGTATTCGATTGGTTGGTCATTGATCGACAGTTGTTGAATTGTCGAACTCAGATGGGTTGTAAAAGCTTTTGTTTTCGTCGAGTTTACTTCAAGTCCGATGGACCTCGCGAAGGAATTGATTCGGTCGAGGATTGGTTGTAGCGTAGCCGGCAGTCTCCAAGCACGACAATATCATCCGCGAACTCCAGGTCCGAGATGTATATTTCCTGGCTAAGCTGAACGCCAGGGTAGTTGTGTAATGCCTGTCGCATTGTCCAATCGATGGCGTAGTTGAACAGCACCGGGGAGAAGGGACAGCTCTGCCTAACTCCGGTAGTGAATGTGAATTCGCGGGACTCTTCACCGTACATACGAACCCTAGCACCGGCTGTCGAGTAGTATCCCCTTAACAGCCTTAAAAGCTTATCGGGCATCCCATCGGATTGGATTATGATCCAAAGAGACTCGCGGTTCACCGAATCAAAAGCTGCCCGGAAGTCGATGAAACAAGCTACCGTCTGCTGCTGAAACTTATAGCGGTGCTCCAGTATTCGGCGCAGTGTGAAGATTTAATCCACACAGCCTCTGCCACGGCGGAAACCCCCTTGGTTCGGGCAAGTGCGCTGGTCTCATGCCTCGGAGAAACGGGTTAGTAACAACGCACCAAAGATCTTTGCGGCCACATCGATCAGGCTGATCCCTCGGTAGTTCCCACATGCCAATTTATCACCTTTCTTCGGAATGGGCAGTAGTATGGACATTCCCCAGTCGGGTGGAAATGCTTCCGCTCTCCTCAAATGGAACCAAAATGTGTACACAACCTGTCAATCAATGACGATGAACATGCTTTATACACTTCTTGAGGGATGCCATATTCCCAAGCAGCCTTTCTGTCCTTCAGTTTGTTTATCATTTCCGTGATTTCCGCGGTGTTAGGCGGGTCACAGTTGCTTTCATACTGGACTGGAGGGGTTGATATTGGTTGGTCCGTCCGGTGATCCGTGGACCGGTTGAGCAGCTGACCAAAGTATTCCACCCATCGGTCCATTTTCTTACTCTGTTCGAGTATTAAGTTTCCTGCCGTGTCACGAAGAAGGGAATTTTCCTTACAAAACCTATTAGAGGCGTTGCGAATAAGGCGGAACAGTTTACCAAAGTCACCAATTCCGGACGCGGTCTCCATTTTTTCAGCTATTTCTATCCAGTATCTTTTGCGATCAGCCTTGGCGGAGCGTGTGGCCTCTCGTTGCAGTCTGCGGCGTTCGTTACTACCTGCCAGTCGCGCTTCGTGTGCTCTGGTTGACAGCTGGAGCGTGCTCTCCGAGATCCAATCTTTTGTCCGCCTTTTTGTTCTTCCAAGTACTGTCCAAGAAGCTTCCTTGATTGTCGTCTTCATTCGAATCCACTGCCTTCCCACAGAAACTTCATCTGCTTGTGCATTGGTTGCGTTGGTTAGTCGGATTGTGATTGCGCGCGACAACGCTTCTCGCTTCTCTGGATTTTCTAGGACAGCAAAGTTTATCCGAGAGGGTGAAGACACTTTAGCATGTGTAGACAGATGAACTTTGAAACATGCGCGTAGGAGGACATCGTCGGTGCCGTTTGTGTTGCTCGTTATTGCACCTCGGTACGCTCGGCAATCCTCCACAGACGAGGCCCAACGGGCTCTCACCAGGATGTGGTCGAGTTGGTGTGCAGTGTAACCGTCATTGGAGTACCATGTGAGTAGGTGCTTATTGGGGTGTTGAAATCGAGTGCTGCAGACAATCATTCTGTTGATGTTGGCTAAACCAATCAGTCGGCCACCGTACTCGCAGCGTTGACCAAGGCCGAATCTCCCGAGAATATGGCGAGTAGATTCATCGGCCGTACCTGTGCGAGCATTCCAATCTCCTGCGATGAAAAGTAAATTGCGCCTCGAAACCCGGTTGATTACCTCCTGCAAATCATTGTAGAATTCGTCTTTGGTTTCGTCATCAGCTGAATTGGTTGGAGCATAGATCGCGATCACGTCAAGTCGTGCGGGGAGCTTTTAAAACGTGCCAAGGCGAGTCTGGATGAGACTGTTTCCCAAGAGATCATCGCATCATTAACTGCTTTGTTCAGAGCAAACGCGACACCGTAGAGACCGAAGTTGTCTTTCGGGCCACTGTGATAGAGCCAATAGGATGTATCCACACCCGGGACCTTTATTTGTCGGCTACCTGAGTTGGGCAGGCGGACTTCCGAGAGGCAAGCAATATCTACGTCATAGTCATGTAGAGTTCGCATTGTGATGCACTGACTGCCGACGTCTAGAAACGTCCTGACTTTCCAACAGGCTATGTGTGTTCTTTTCCTGCAGCGAATAATCCCAGCTTGTTGTCTTATCACCTCGACCGCCGGGACACGAGGCGCGTCGCTTACAGTGGACGCCGTAGCATGATGAGCGCTTGAGGTTCCGTGAATAATCATGGAGAGTCGCGGGAGTAGGGTACGAAGCGGTGTCCCCAGCACCGTTCGGCCTTTTTGTTCGAGGTTGCACCTCTAGCCCTTGCACACCCAAGTGCAAACTGCAAGGCAACAGGGTGTTCCCAGAGGAGCCGGTGACCTGCTGTACGGTTCGTTCACTTCCTCTGGAATGCCGGATCAGGCAGTTGAACAGGTCTTTTCTGTCGCCGTTGGATCAGTAGATCTCGTCCGCCCATTCAGAAGGATCTGTCTCCACATGCCGAACACCGTCTCGTCGAAGTTTTTCAGACCTCGATAACTCTCAACCTGGTTTAGCCTGCCTGTCGAGCTGTTTACCGGGGTGTGGCCGCTGATGCATGCTTTAGCTTCCTGGAGCCACAGGTGAGCGCTGGGTGATTGATGGAGACCAAAGAGATGGAGGATGCCCCAAGGGGCACGACAGTCAGACAACTCAGAGGTGCTACCCCTCTCGGACACCCGATACACCTCGGCACATGTGACAATAACCCATGAATTCTTTGTTTTCCGCTTATAAAACGAGATAATTCTGAGGTAGAACTGAGTTCTCACTAGAGTTAGTGAGACCGCACGGAACAGTTTCGAACTCCAGATACAGCCGTCTCTCGTTTCCCTTTTTGCGTGTCCGATGGTCTGGTGTCTAGTCCTCGTAGTCAGGCTGGAGTCAGTATCGCTTTGAGCGTGAGAGCTGAGCGTGCACTTCCAGATTAGATTGCCGTTAGAAGTCATTTGTGTGTAGTTCGATTGGACGGTTCTGTACGTGTCGACAGAAATGAAATGAAGTTGCCGTGCTTGTTTGTCGTGTCTGCGTATGTGCCCACTGACTGCAGTTCTAATGAAGTCAAATATGGATTCCATCGCGATTTTTCTCAACGGCCTCCAAGGATGAGTTCAACAGACACCACGGTCATTGCTGGCAATCACAACAACAAAGATGGTTGGTTGTACGGTGCCAAAAGGCACACAGGAGGCCCAGTTGCTATTCCAGTCGACTGAACTAACAACAGCGATCAATTCATCCAATTGTGCTCTGGCCATAGACTGTTTTTGACTAGTACGAACTTCTGCCATAAGAAGGGACATAGGCTCACATGGCGTTCTTCTACGTTTTCATAGCGTTGGATTCAGGCCGACCATGTTGTCAATGGTTACCGCTGGTGAAAATGAATCGAAAATTATCGTCCGTTTTGGGCTACGTCTTGATATGAGCTAGCTTTTGTTTGCTTCTCGCCTGTGGTCGCGCCAACGCTAGTCACCCCTCTTGTATATATCCATCTAGGCGATAACCGACGATTGATATTCTGTGCAGAATTTTCTTAGCGGTCATAGATGCAACCAGATAACCATGCGTCATGTGAACGTTTGCAACGGTTCGATAAAACTTTGTACACTGCTACTAATACCATACAAGACTTATGTTGACAGGCTTCAGAAACGATGGATATCTTTGACATCCGTTGTTCTATTAGATGCACACAGATCCACCCCTCCGGATGCTACATTCAGTGAGGTGGGCACATTCGAGAGGCGTCAACTGGTTCGGGGCTCGAAGAATGATGACGAGCAGTGGTGGGTTGAGAAACGTAGGGAAATGAAGCAGAATGCGACGACTGGTAATAGCTGCCATCTGCTGTTTGGTTGAAGCCACGTATACTACATGGACAACCAATCAACATCCCTTTCATGTATGGACGAACACTTGCTTGGTATTAACCTTTAATCGTGCTTCCGCGCGAGCACTACTGACCTATCGATTTTGTTATGTATTGATTGGCCTTACTCTTTTGCGCATGACAGCAGATGTAGTTTAGCTCTTTTGCTTATTTGCTTGCTGCTCACTTTCCGGCTACGGTCGGGTTTTATGTTTACCCTCGTACAAATGAATGCAGTGCCCACATTGTGCATTCTACTGCTAACTACGAACACAACACCATCTTTACCGAATTACTAGCAGCATCCGTCACCGGAAAACAGATGAAAGTAAGGTAACCAAGGAATCCGACGGCTCACCCATTCGTCCTTAGAAACGTTGGGCAAAACACTCTACGGAGTTGTTCGCTGAGCCCACATCCATAACGGAACTCCCGCTAATACCCGCAAGAGAAACGACGCAGACAGATATCACTCCTCCATTGGAAGTCGAGATTATCCGGGATTTAAATTATCTGAAAAGGTGCAACGCTGCTAGGCCGGGTGGGCTGTCTCCGTCTGTTTTCAATGACGGAGGAGAAGCTTTAGTTTCAGAGTTAGTAAAACTCCTCAGGGCAATTTGAGAAAGAGAATAGACTGCCAGGGAATGCTGTGAACCGGTTCATCACGAAAAGTGGTGTTTATCAAGGTTGCTCTTCATCGCCCTTCGTTTCCAACATTTTGATCGAGATGATCCCGAAAATAGATCTATCCACGAGTCCGAATAGTGGCATCGGCTTTCGTTCAAGCAGTGAGTTGTCTAACAGAATAGGTGAACTATGTGGTTCTTCAGACTGAAGATCCAGGTAAGTTGCAAGTTATTCTAAATAGTCTAAACAATAGTGTACCAATGTTTGGAATGTGTTTTGTACCTTCAAAGTGTAAAATGCTGCTGCATGACTAGGTTGGCACTACATTAAAACTTGGTCTGGCAGAAGCCACAGCTGTAGCACGTAAATGCATTTACCCATGTGGTTGCATCTCACTAGGTGGTCGGATATCGGATGAGGTGTCGTTATGCCTACAGAAGACTCACTCGGTCCTGACCAGTTTGAGCCACCTGCGACGCCGGCGTGACATCCGATTTTCCACCAGGGGTTTGGTGCATACTGTGGCATTCAGATCCGCCTTACGATACGGTTCAGAAACATGGGCGTTTCGGATGAACGATACATGAAGACCATCGGCGTTTGAGCATTGATGTCCTCGCGATATTGCTTAAATATGATGGAAACACCGCATCGTCAGTGCTGAAACTATATGTATAGTTTTGGGAATCTTTGATTATTGTATATTCTTCCATCGGTTTTGCTAAGAGGTAGCAATCAAAACCAGAGCACAGAAACGGGACGTTACCGTTTGAAAGAATTGAACTGAGCCGAACGTGATCGATGTAGCATTCGTTACGCTAGGAGCTGCCTAGCTTTGACGGACAACAGCTACCCAACGAAATGGATCTTTCTACAGTGTCGAGAGTAATTCCATGCACTCCGCTTATTCATTCGCTTGGTGAGGGGTTGAAAAGTAAACCACATTCCTCAGAGTTTATTTGGTTAACGGTATTCTGCACGGGTACGCCGGCTGACCGTAAGGGCGTTAGTAGGTTCGAGTGCTTCTAAGGCCCACTGGTTCGAATGGGAATTGAACCAACCGACCGCTTTAGTAAGCAACAAAATTGATACGGTCTAAAGTGACGAGTACGCTTAACTTTATCGTCGGTAAACGGGTCGTCTTGTGTGATATGAACTCAAAAAAATAAACAGGAGACAATCTGTACATCTCAGAGGGTCCACTGGGCTCCCCGTAAAGAAAAACGAACGAAAATAGAGTAGAGATTCAAAAAGGTCACCGTTCAGTGAATGACAGGCCAAATTATAATGCACTCAAAGACCTGATAAGTAATCAAGAATTCCCTATGGCAGCGCATCTCGAAGAGAATACCACCGGTCAATTATTGATTCTGTAGCCTAACCTGAGAAATCCCGTCTTGAGTCCCAAGTGACGAAGAACATTTTCAATAATGCAACAAGTGGATCCTTTTCCTTTTGATCCGGCCACGTGGATCACATTCAACTGTTTTATTTGTGCTTCCTTGTTGAAAAAATACATGTCAAATGCATTAGAAAAATTGAGTAGGTGGGACATACAGAAATACCAAGAGCGGAAAGGTAGGTTAAACTGCGACAGTAACGTTCTCTTCGTAAGTCCTGGCCGCTTGTTTTGATAATTGATACCGGAACGCATGCGTTTAATACGCTTACTGCTCCCTACGAAGCGTGAAATTCCAGTTGATAATAGAAACGTGCCAACAGTCAAATTACTTCATAAGTCCGCGTACTGGAATGCATGGCAGTTGCAAATAAGTTTCGGGGAAAGTGCATCCACGGCTAAACATCCAATTAATCTGAAACGATGAACGAAAAGGCAAAGAATGAATGACGACTGTTTGGAAACCTGACTCAAGACAGCCTACTTGCAAATCGTATGATCAGAAAAATATTCACGAATGAATACAATAGGCTTTTGCCTGGTTGCAGACTGTGACTTGGACTGTACACGTCACGTCGCGTTGGTTTAAGACAACGTACGTCTTTTAATACGAAATGTTCTTTTCTCCTTTATTGTCAAGTCCCATTACAAAAATGGCAGAAGTTCGCTTTTGATAGTGAAATGTAGATGTCATCCAGATACAGTAACACACTACCTACATCAGCTAAATGCTCACTGATGTTTATCTACTTGGGAAATTGTATAAATGCTGATGGGAAGGTTGGAGACAAGGCCGACAACTGGACAGCAAAAACACAAGCAACGTTCTGTACTCTTCGTTACTCAAGAAATATAGTGAAGCATTTGTGAGGGTGGCGGTTGATCCGTGGCCAACGCGCAGGTTGTCCTTACCAACAGACCACCGCTATCGCATTGAGTCATGGGGTGCGCAAGTAGAGCCTGTCTAGTATCCAGGTCAATGTTTGAGACAATAGAATCACGAGCGACAGCACAGCGGATCGGCAGAATGAGATGAATGTTGTCAAATGGTATTTAGCCTTAACATCAGCCAATTTGAAGACGGTCGCCCACACCAGTCGGATCAATACATTTTGCGGAACAACTGGGTACAAGGACCAACATCCTACGTAATAACTGTGCATTACGTTAATAAAACGAAATTGCTTGTGAGCAAAGAAGCATTCTTTCTAGCTACAGTGGAACCGCACAAAACAACACTCATCTCCTTTTAAAATTTACAGTATACAAGGCCGCTGTATTCATCATGTTTCTTTGAGCCTGAGAGATATAGCTCGTTTGAGCGACCGATGTTGGTCGAATATCTGTAATCGATCGCCGTTATTTGTGGATTGTCTCACGAATCTGATGGCAACACTGAAATAAGAAACTCCACAATCCGAATAAACATTTTCGGAACCGAGAACTCCACCAAAGAAACAATTAACCTACTATTACTCATCCGACATCGCTGGTTGGGACACATGCTACTCATGCCACCATATTGATTCCCTTCTACTTATCTGCTTGTTAACCTGCAGCTGCCTCAAAGAAGCACTATTCAGGTCATGCTATGATGCAGCGATGGGTGGTTAGAAAGTTCACCTCGGGGCTTTCCTCTGTCAGTCCCTCGCGTATCTATGGATGGGAACGTCGAGTTCCCCCAGCGCGTTTGGTTGGAAACCTTGTCGAATTCGCCTCCCAATTTATTATATCGTTCATTGTTAACATTACCATTTCCTTTTTTGGAATTTGTGGTAGAAGGCTTCGCTGTCGCCCGGCTCACTACCATGTCATCATCATCATCATCATCGTACAGCGTTAAACAGTAGGGCAAGTCCCACTGACCACTGCCTTTCTCACCATGTTGCACGCTGAATTAGAAAGTATGGATATACAAGATGGGCAGGGACTGGACCTATCATGTCCGACCTACTGAGCCCTTATGTGGTTCTCCACTCCAAATCTCAGGGTTGGGTTGCCGGTTCTCTCATCAACTATGGATTTCACAAATTATATGATTAACTGTTATCATTCAACTGCACGCAATCATTTACAGAACTCGCATCAACCTCTCACCGTCTTCACTAACATTCGTGGTTTGAATCGAAATGTTGACTGTGCACCACTTTCTTCAGTTTTCCTACCTTATTTTTGACTGAAACCCAAATTTTTCCCCCGTCAGACACCAGTCATCCTCAACTTCCCAACTACTTACTTTATTTCTGCTTCCTCCGAAAGCTCGTGTCTGGGCCCATTTCTACCAATCGGCCGCCCCCTCTCGACTTTCACATCTTGTCGGGACTTACAATTCATTTGGTTAAAAATTCGTTTCCCTTCCTTTACTCATTATTTCTGTACATTTTACCGCTGCCCCAACACTCCTGGCCGGCCGCACTCGACCGAGTTTGGCATGAAGGTCCGCTGTCGAAATAGTTTTCGTTCGGGTTTCATCCAGCTCTCGTATCGTGGATCAGGTTTCTTCACCAAGCGAACCATCCTGGTCCGATTCAATAGGGCTCTATCTAATTCGTTCCCTGTGAATGTTGATGTTCCCCATGGTTCCAAACTTGCGCCTTTCCTATTTCTTGTTCGTTATTTTTTTATTATTACATGCTTACGTACGAGTGCAGTGGAAGGGCGATATACCCCACAGCCACAAAATCAAATTCCACATAACTCGTTTCAGTTACTCAAATCGCCTCTTATTTTGACCGCTGCTATACATAAGCGAAAACTACGTAAAAATTAGCTTGGTAAATATCTCATTCAAACTGCTTGCTAGGCTTATCCCCACCGATTATCCAACCCCCGTGAGAGTTGTACGCGTGAGAATCAAGCAAGTTCTAGACCCTACAGAGGTTATACATCGACCACATATGTATTCTTCAACAAATTTTAGGGCATAGCCACACCTTTCGTAAGCCGAAAATTTTTGTCTTTCTCCACCCGAAAGCGGCCTTTAACTCAGTCGACAGCACAGTTCTCTGATGTTGCCTCTTACTGAAGGGTATAACAGAAACATTAATTCCCCTTTTCTAATGGTTGTATGCAAACAGTCGAAGCTGAGTTCGCATATCACGTAGTCTAAACGACTGGCGCAAACCGCTCGTAAACCGACCGGCGCAATAGTAATAACCGCTTGAAAACCGATCGGTTTCGGAGTGATTTTTCGCCGGTTTCTGAGCAGTTTGAGCCGATCGTTTGCACTACGTGATATGCTTCGTTAATTTCTTTTACTAACCCAAGTTACGTATCACGATGCTCATTTCTATCTCCTGATTTATGATTTCTAATTAACTGTTCTTAATTAGCCCACTGCGAGAAGGAAAATAAAGCAATTTATACCGAGGTATTTCACGGCATTTCGTCGAATTAAACCAATATATTTGAATAAAACGCCAACTAAGCACTGAACATTACTCCGATCGTCGATTTTCTTTGTATCAATTTATTGTCCATCCGTGTAAAATGGCTACTAAACAAACCGAATGAAAATCAATCAAAAACCGATGTTACGAACGGGCCGGGCGCTACGAGGGTACTGTCCGCGACAGGAGATGGGATGATAAAGGAAGCAGCGGATGGTGGACATGGAGCTCGATCTTTAAGGCGAGTTACCTGGACTACAGGCAGCGCTCTAAGCTTGGGACCAGCTTTTTGTGTGGTTGCGTTCTCGATCACTGATCACTGCTGAGCCTTAGGTGAAGTGGCTTGCCAATGGATACTCCCTTGAGCCCTTTCATTTTCTCGCTGAGCTTTGCGGCTGAGAGAAAAATCTGTTTGTCTGCCCCTGTGGAGCCCACTTCAATTAAAATGTCACGAACCCGGTTGGTGCGTTTGCTTACCGGCCGAGACACGCCGACCACCAGCCTGGTGTAACGTAGCACAGCTCAGTTTTTCAGTTCAGTTCAGTTCAGTTCAGTTCAGTTCAGTCTGCACAGGGCAGGTAATGGCCACGGCCAATCGAGCGTCCAGAATTCCTTCGATGGTATGCACACCAGTTATGCACCCACCACTGCCGAGTGTATTTCGTCGAATCCCCGCTAAAAATGAGAGGGAAACGGAAAACCTCATCGCACATCAACCGCGAGAGACAATATGCATCGTGAGCGTTCACTGAGACAGTATGCAATGAGGGACTAGACTATCTGGTCTAAGGCCAGAAAAGCCCTTCATTACCTTGAACGTTTCTATGAGATCTCCTCGACTTCTCCTCCTTTCCAACGAGAAGAGATTCAGGTCACAGAGTCTCTGCTCGTAAGTCTTACCCCTCTGCCCTTCAACCATCCGCGTGGCGAGACGTTGGACTTTCTCTAGGCAGGCGGCGTCCTTTTTGTAGAAGGGTGACCAAGCCTGCACGCTACCTTCTAAGTGAGGTCGTACTATAGCCATGTAAATAGGTACGAATACCTCCGGCTTCCGGCAAGACAAAGCTGATCGCAGTCTAAAGAGCTCCCCACGAGCCTTATGCGCAGCAGCATTGCATTGCTCAGACCATTTGAAGTCACTGTTCATGATGACCCCCAGGTCTTTAACCCTACTGACTGCCTCTACGATGAACAGCCCTTGATCATGAGCGACAGTTAGGCTCTCTGTTACCCTTGACAACAAATGGTTTTTTTTGAGCGTTTAGTCCCATTTGTATGCCCAGTTCAGGACGGTACCTATTTCCCTGCCCAAGTCCGCCCTACCCTTAGATCCAACAATCTTCACATCATCCGCAAAAATAAAGCTAGGCGATTGAAGAGTGGACGCTAGGTCATTAATAAATAACAAGAATAAGACCGGGCCTAGGACGGATCCCTGAGGTACACCACTGGTGACGTTCACCAAACTGGAGCACCTGTCCCCCACTTTGACGTAAAGCGTCCTGTGGGAGAGGAAGTCCTCCAGCCACCTATATACTGGCCCATCTATACCGAAAGTCTCCATCTTGCGTAGCAAAAGACGATGGTTAACGGAGTCGAACGCCTTGCTAAAGTCGAGGTAGCATACCTCAACTTGCTTACCTTCGTCCAGTCGTCGAGTTACTTCATCTAAGAAGCACAGGAGATTGGTGAGGCAAGATCTATTTTTCAGGAATCCATGATGCACCGGACTTAGCATGGAGTGCTGCAGTAAGTGCTGACAGATATGGGCACGGATGATCTTCTCCAGGACTTTACACAGAATGCTAGTTAGGCTTACCGGCCTGTAGTTCTGCACATCCGACTTAGGCCCACTCTTATGTATTGCCACAACTGCCGCGACTTTCCAGTCCTGAGGCAGCTTACCCTGGTCCAACGTGGATCTGTACAGTCTGCATACCGATGGAGCTATGAAATCCGCCAAGGGCTTGATGATAGCTGGATGAATGCCATCTGGGCCCGCTGACTTGTGGCTGTTTAACTCCTGCAGGTACCTACGCACGCACTCCTCTGAGAGATCTAGCTCGTTTAGCTGAGGAGGATGCACCAGAGACAGATCTACTCGTACCCCACTATCTATCCTATGTACACTACCAAAGTATTCCCCCAGGGCGTCTGTTTTGCCCTGGTCATCAGTGACAATACCATAGTCTCTAGTGGATAGCGGACCTACGGCATTTCTTGTTGAGCCTTTAGATTGTACATAGCTGTAGAACTTCTTCGGCTGTTGTCTTACAGACTGGGCCAATTTGAGCTCAAATTCCCTCTTAGAAGTTCTCAAAAGGCTTACAGTCTCGTTTCTCAGCTTCGTATAGCGGTTCCAGGCTAGCTGACTGCCGGAAGCTTTGTACTGGTTCCAAAAGCGGTTTCTACGTCTGATGGCCTTGGCTATTGCAGCTTTCCACCACATGGGTTTGCCCTCCCCACTCCTTCGTTTGAAGGGTACGAACTCTTCCTGTAGGGCAGTCAGGGATCCCTTTATGGCCTGCTAGCGCTCCTCCACAGTAGCCTCCTCTGGCGCGTCCCAGGTCAAACCCATCGCCCTATTACGAAGCCTATATATGTCCATACTACCGAAATTCCTAATCAACCTTGAGGGTACCTTCGGTTGCCGCATGCATAGAACTATTTTGACACACACGTGGTCACTCTCGCCCAGCGGTGCACAATAATGCAGTCCAGCCACATCGTTGGGGAAGTTCGTTATAGCTAGATCCAGCAAGGATGGAACACATCCAGTCCTATATCTAGTATTCTCCCTAATATGCTGATGCAACGCATTATCACGCAGCCATTCTAAGTAGGTTTGCTCCTCCGATCCCGGCACGCAGACCTCAGCCACTCAGTCGATGTGCGGAAGATTGAAGTCACCCACTATGAGGGTCTTTTGTGCGTCCTTAACTAGTTCAGTCAAAGTCCACAGCAAACAAACGTCCTCTTCGTGGTTTGTGCTTGGTGCCCTGTAGACACAGACGACGTTAACCCTTCTACCTGGAAGGATGATCGTAACGGCGCATAGCTGGATATTGCGAGTGCACATCTTGGTCTGGGACTCAAGGTGGTCTGCACCTGACCTAACGAGGATGGCTACTCCACCACCAAGGCGATCTTGTTCCCGATCCTGCCTGTAGACTGCAAAACTGTTACTTATTAGGCCTGGCACATGGTCTTCTTCAGAAAGCCACGTTTCCGTGATGGCAACTATTGATGCTTTCTGTTCGTCAGCGGTTTTGGCAAGTTCCGCCCATTTGTTTCTAATACTACACGCGTTAGTATATAACACCACCGCATTTGCTCCGTCGCCTAGGTGTCTTTTGTTATTCATTCCTGACTGTTTCTCAGGCGCAACGCCTGAGATGATGACCCGTTTTTTGCTTCGGATGACCCCACTGGGGTGCATGAAGCCGGCTGATGGTCCAGAATTTCCGACGACTCCCTATCCATCTCTATAGGAGCGGCCACAACATCCAGACTGGCAGGGGTCGCGCCGTCATCTATCTTCGGACAGTACTGCCAATTCTCGTCTTCCAGCGCATCTTCAATTACAACTATTTGCGACCCCGCACGTGGCTTCTTTACTATTGTCGGGGTCGGGGCCTGAGAGCCGAGTACGACACTCCGCTGAACTTTTAGGTTTCTCACCAGCGCCCTGGCTGGTCGAGCGAGGTTACCTCCCGGGGCTAGACCACCAGGCTTTACCCTATGCTCGTCCGGCACAATCTGGTATCTGCCCTTGGTAATCTGAGCTACTACCACTGCCCTCGCCAGTAGTCTATCCCGGGTAGCCTCATCAGCGAACTCCACCAGTATTGGTCTCGCACGAATTTCGCCTTTGTTCCCTAATGGTGACTTCCATGTCCCCACTCTGTGCACCCTTCTTAGAGTAGGAAGGCACGGAACACCTGCGATTCGCAGTGTCGCAGACCCTCCTCCTGTCAATGTCTCTCCTGGCCTTCGATTCCCTTATAACGGGTTCTTCCTGGCTTAGGATCAGAAGCCTGTGACTTGAGACCCTGCCCATCGACAAGATTTGCCTCTGCAGGTCCTTCACCTTGATTTCTAGTACCAGAAGAGCAGGGTCATCCACCCTAGTCAACCCATCTTTCGCTCTCTGACAGTCGCCCATCTTGTTGACCTGCCTCACCCTTCTCGGCTTCTGCTCCGTCCACTGGCCCTCGTCGGTGTGCTTCAAAGGAGTTGAGGCAACGACCGCCTGGCAAGCTCTCGGAGCTGGTCCATTCGCTCGGATGATTGTCCTCTCGGGTGTTGATACTACTTCCGCAAACGTCTTACTACAACCTGCTTGCGGTGGTTTGGGGCTTACAACCGAGGTACTACTTGGTGGACGTTGATCCTGCCCTCGGTCCTGCAGTTTAATGGCCAGACTGGCCGCCTCCTTGCAGGGGGCACAGACCAATTCAGCCCATGAGTTCTGTTTATAAAGGATATAGATGTCCTTTGCTATCCCTGAACACCTTGGGTGAGCCCATCTCTTGCATATCTCGCACTCTATACCATTTACCACTCGTTTTCCGCACTTAGGTGCTAGACACGGGTCGGAAACGCAAGTCATACCGAAAACCCCCCAAAACGAGGGCGAGAACAACTCAAGTGCTCTTTACCCAAACACAAAAAACGCACTCTGACAATAGCAGGTAACTCCCGCTAACACAAGAAACAAAAACAAAAAGCAAGATTAGAAGCTAGGAAAGATCGCCTCAAAAAAAACACCGAACACTACTCGGCAAAACTACAAGGAGAATAAAAATATTCTCCGGATAAAGCGCACCTTAAATGCAATTATGATACGCTCAGTATTGTGAATTAAACTGGGTTAATTCACAAAAGTATTCAAAAACTCAATTCAAAGACGAGAACACTATGTGTAACAGCCGGTCGTGGAAAATCCCCCTTTTTCCCTCGCGATTCAGTGTTTTTCCTAACATCACTCATTTCCATACACTATTGACTTGTCTTTACGAACTGGTTGTTTTTCTGGACCAATTGTTGTTTGTTCGCGCCCAGAGCGCTATTTTGGCACATCCTTGTTCAGGACCTGCGTGACGCACGTGCTGTCTGCTCACACGCTGTTATTCGGTTTCTCGTTGTTGAGTCCTTGTGATCGTATTATTGAGGTTTGTATATTGTTTATGTCATTGTTTATTTTAATAATCTAGTATCGTAGAATATCAAGGATAATCGTCTTTTGATTTCGGGATCCGTTGCGAATTTGGCTACGCATTGCTCAAACGTTCGTAACAATACTCAATAGATCTATTTGGAACGAGGAAAAACACGCAAAATGCCAAGAAAAGGATCAAAAGCAGTCGAATCCGGACAGGAAGTAATACGGCAAGTCTCTGGGGGAGGTTTTGGGTACATATGATTATTCAGTTAATGCTAGATCGCCTAGTCCTGTCGGTGCTAGCTCATGTGTTATTGAAAGCAATATTGATCGTAAGGATGTCGATTTATATAAGCTGAGAATACTAGAACTAGAGCAACAGTTACTTTCGGCTAGACTACAGGCGCATGAAGCAGAGAAGTGTACACAGAAACAGCGAGAGCATGAGACCAGTGACTTCGAAACTTCCGATAGATTAGGGTGCAATAAGGTAGGGAACCCCACGCCGGTCGCCGAATACAAACCACCATCGATCGATCTGCCCAGAGTGGAGCTAACGGTTTTCGACGGGCGAGCTGAGCAATACTGCAAGTTTGTCAAACAGTTCGAGACGTTCGTTGAAAACAAGGTAAACGACCCTGGGCAAAGGCTTCTTTACCTTACTCACTACTGCCGAGGCCGAGCGCGAGAAGCTATCGACGGGTGCACCATGCTCGACCCAGAACAAGGCTACACAAGGGCAAGAAAGATTCTGAGGGACTTGTTTGGCCAACCTTTCAAAGTAGCCCGTAACCTAATAGAGGGCGTGATGGCAGGGGCAAAGAGAACCAAGGGCGACGTCTACACCATGGCCGACCTGGTGATCAAGATGCAGAACTGCTCAATAGCCCTCGACCACTTAGGTTACAGGGCTGACCTAGACGCCATGCACACTTTGGAAGGCATAGTCCGTCACCTCTCTCCCGAACTACAGGGCCAGTGGGCGGAAGAAGCTGAACGGATAAGCCGAGGCGACAGAGAAGCCAACTTCGAAGACCTGACTGAATACTTAGACAGGCAAACGAAAATAGCTGACAGCAGATTCGGCCGACTCATCCGGGACAGCAACCGAGCAAACAAGCCCGGTACTAGCCAAGCCCAAACCCCTGTACGGGAATATCCAAAGTACCAGCCTTGGACCAACACACACGTCATTTCACGAGATGCTACGGCGAAACCAAATTGCAGATCCTGTGGTACTAGCCATGGCCTACCAGAATGCCCCAAGTTCGGCAACGCCACAATAGACGAACGGTGGGGAATGGCGAGGATGGCAGGAGCATGTTTCATCTGTCTCAACACCACGCACCGGGCAGCAGCCTGTAGAACAAGGAATCGATGTGGTTACGAGGGCTGCACGGGCAGACACCATCGGCTGCTGCATCAGGCGAGAATAACCATATCCGAGGCGATTGCCAAGCCCAGCGTGATTTGTTCAACTTCACAATCTGCCAGTAAACCGGTACGTTTAGGCGAAGTGGCCGTGGGAGTAGTGACTCCGACTGGGATAGTCAAGGCGTTGGCTTTCGTTGATAGTGGATCCGACACCACTTTAGTGAAAGAGCGGTTTGCCGGCAAACACCAGCTGGCTAAAGGTGCGACGTCGTTAGCAGTGAGCACGGTGGGCGGAACACAGGTAATGACTGCCGGTAGATTAAGGCTGCAACTCATCTCTCTAGACACTAACGAGGAAATTGAACCAACGGAGGCATTCACGTTAGCGGATCTCCCCATGCGAGCACCAAGGTCGGTGAACTCAATCTTGACTCGGTGGCCCCACCTGCAGGATATAACCGTTGTAGACTGGGAAGATGATGAGGTGGATCTCCTCATCGGATGCGACGTGCCAGAGGCGCATTGGGTGCTTGACCAAAGAGTGGGCGACCGCCAGGCACCTTATGCCGTACGCACGGCTCTGGGATGGATGTTATACGGTCCAGTAGGGGTACGCGGTTCCGTGAATTACTTATCCGCCGAAACGAACCGCATAAAGTATCGCCTGCAGCAGCTGTACGAAAAGGAGTTTCATGACATTGGAGACGAAATACCGACGTTGTCTCAAGAGGATCACTTCGCTCTACAAACGGTGCGGCAAGGCTCTAGAGGCCTCAAAAACAGTTCGAGGTTCCCCTCCCATGGCGCACACCGGTCGACCCGTGGACTGCCAACAGAAATTATGTTCTCCAACGATTACTACGACTAAAAGAACGCTTCATTCGAGACCAGAATCTGTGGGAACGATAGGCGGATCTGATGAAGCGAAACGAGGCCCTCGGTTACGTTGAAAATGTGCCTGTTAACACCGACAGCAAAAGGGGTATCTGGTATCTGCCTCACCATCCGGTTATCAACCCCAAGAAACCCAATAAACTGCGGGTGGTTTTCGAATGTGCGGCCAAGTTCCAGGGCAAGTCGTTTAACGATCGCCTACTACAGGGGCCTGACTGGACCACAACACTGATCGATGTTTTGTGCCGTTTCAGAGTGGGTAAAGTGGCCTTGTCTGCTGACATTAGGGAAATGTTCCATCAGGTGATGATTCCGGTAGGAGAACGAGATGCTTTGCGTTTCCTGTGGTGGGAAGGGAGCGACCGGGACAACGCAGTGGTGAATTATAGGATGACCGTCCACCCCTTCGGAGCCATATCGTCACCATTTTGTGCAAACTACGCCCTCCGAGAATCAGCGAACAAACATGGCGATCTAGTACATCGGACGGTGGTAGAAAGCGTCAGCAGGAACTTCTACGTCGACGACTACCTTGGGTCATTCGATGATGTGGAATCAGCTCTAGAGCAGTTCAGGGGTCTGACGAGATTGCTGGAAGAGGGCGGCTTCCATCTAACTAAATGGATGTCGAACGCTTCAGAAGTGCTGAAGGTCATCCCGTATCACGCAAAGGCTGAAAGGGTAAGAGATTTGGACGGCTCTCCACTTCCTATCGAGCGCACTTTAGGGATACAATTGGACGCGGAAACGGACGATTTTGTTTTCGAACTAAACGTTCCCGAGGTGCCAATAACCCGTCGTGGCATACTATCTGCCGTCTCAAGTTTGTTCGACCCGCTCGGTTTCGTCTCACCGTGGCTGCTACCCGGAAAGATCTTGCTGCAGCGGCTGTGCCGTAAGAAAGTTGATTGGGACGAGGCACTGGACCGAGGGGACCGGCTGGACTGGGAAGAATTCCTGAACACCTTGAAGAAATTAGGGGACACAAGAATCCCACGATGTTTGACCCCTGGCCATACGACACGGACTGGAGAACTACATGCCTTCTCCGATGCATCCGAAGTCGGTTATGGAGCTGTGGTGTACGGACGATGGTGCGCAGGAGATGGAAAATATACCACGAGGATCCTGTTCGCCAAAGCCCGCGTTGCCCCACTGAAGTCGGTCTCAATCCCACGCCTTGAACTCAGCGCAGCCGTGTTGGCAGTCAGGGTGGTGCAAGCTGTGAAGAGATGTTTCGATCTCTACATTTGGTCGGTGAGCTTCTGGACGGATTCAACGATAGTACTTTACTACATCACCAACGTACGGAGCCGGTTTAGTACTTTCGTTGCTAACCGGCTCACGATTATCCACGATGAATCAGCCACGCACCAGTGGAGTCATGTCAGGTCTGGCGATAATCCGGCCGACCTGTGCTCCCGAGGTGCGAACAAGTTCGGGCAACTGGACACGTGGACGAGAGGGCCAAACTTCCTGCAATTGCCCAAACAGGACTGGTCCGTGTTCGAATTAAAACCCCCTACCGAATTGGAACTGGAGATCAAAGGCGTAGTGATAGCAACCAACGTCGTCGAAGCGTCGTCCATTCTATCGCGACTGGTCGGGTTTTCTTCCTGGATGAAGACGCTCCGTTCGCTAGTTTGGTTAACCAGGTTCAAGAGAAATTTACCAGTCATGAAAGGGCTACGGCCCTCAGGTCGGATACGGGTCGGCCCGATAGGTCCCGGTGAGCTACAAGCGGCAGAGTACGATATTTTCAGAATGATACAACGCGAGGCTTTCGCCATAGAACTCAAGAGGGCGGAAGAAGTGGGGCCGACCAATGAAGACATGCCATCTCCAAGAGGCGAGCTGAAGCGTTTAAACCCCAAACTCATCAACGGACTGCTGCGGGCGGATGGTAGGCTGACCAACGCCCACCTGAACTTCGACACAAAGTATCCTATACTGCTGCCTGCGAGACAACCTGTAGTAGAGCTAATGATCCAACACGTCCACGCCATGGAGGGACATGCCGGGGAAAGTCACGTGACGAGCGTCATCCGAAAGCGTCTTTGGTTGTTGAGAGGACGAGAGACTGTAAAACGCGTAATCCGACGGTGTGTGCAATGCAGGAGACGCAATGCCACAGCAGGCAAACAACTCATGGCCCCACTACCAGAATGCAGGGTGACTACGGGCTGGTGGCCGTTCAGTGACACCGGGTTGGACTATTTCGGGCCCTTGTGGATCAAGTGCGGGAAAAGATTAGAAAAGCGATACGGATGTATCATGACGTGCATGAAGTCACGTGCGGTACACCTAGAAGTCGCACATTCGATGACGACCGATTCGTTTCTACGGGCCTTGCAAAGATTTATCAACCGAAGAGGCGTACCGGCCGATATAAACTCAGGTAATGGATCGAACTTTGTGGGCGCTCAACGGGAATTGCAGCGTTGGCACAAGAACATAAACAGGGACGAACTGCAGAATCGAACCGTGGCCTACGGCATACGATGGCATTTCAACCCCCCACAGGCCAGCCACCGAGGCGGCATATGGGAACGCATGATCCGGTCCGCCAGACGGATATTGCTGTCAATCATGGAGCAGCAGCCGCCCGACGACGAGACGCTGAACACCGTCATGACTGAGGTGGAGCGAATCCTGAACAACCGCCCCCTGGTTCCAGTATTGAACGGCGACCCCACCCACCTGGCGCTCACCCCGAACGACTTATTGACGTTAAGGTCGAACGAGGGTTTCCAAGGGCCGGTAAACCTTCGTGAGAGCTACCTCCACGGGTGGAAGCAAGCGAACTATCTGGCCAAGGTCTTCTGGAGGCGATGGCTACGGGAGTACCTACCGGCTTTGCAGACTCGACAGAAGTGGCTGGACAAAACAAGACCATTCAAAGTTGGGGACGTGGTTATGATCGCCGACGAACGCGCACATTTCAGCACTTGGTCTTTGGGAGTAGTTACGGAAACCATCAAAGGCACTGACGGAATGATAAGAACGATGAAGATGAAGACAGCTAACGGAGTGCTCATTCGTGACATACGCAGTATTAACCTACTCGAGAGCGAAGACGGAGGAGCTGATAACCCTGAGGCCTAGTAAACCTTTTTCACACCAGTAATCGAGGTGGATAAAGAAACACCATATATACCACACAATCTCCGTCAAACACGTTAAGGTGCTCGCGGTCCTTTCGTTGACATTACAGAAGGTTCTTTCCGATATGTGGTGATGAGTGCGATTCCATTATACATCCCGATACATACACGCATGCACGACGCACTCTACATCCCGTAAACCCATCATACATGTGACAGTGTTCTTTGTTTGCCTTTTGTTGACGCTACCGAATGCCCCTTGCATATGTGGAAGTAGCGGAGCTCAGGTCACACATACATGCTACATTTACTCGTTTTCTTACCACGCGGTCTTTTGTTGACATTGCAGAGAGTCCTCCCTTGATGTGTAGTCATACCTGTGATTTCATTGTAACCCCGGCACACACACACGCACACACACACACTCAAGCACATACATCCAGGACCGGACGGCCCTTTACGAGGACAACGTCTATGTGACCATTCACGCCCGCCATCGGTCATTTGGTCTCGTGGAAGATGTAGACTAGCCTCACGTCTATGTAGCCAATGGGTTAGGCGCGACCAGCAGTAGAACGTCGACGACGAGCATTAGACGCGCGCACTGACAGCAGGGCCTAGGCAGGTAGGAAGAATCAGTACCTTTATACCGAACCTTTGACTCTGCTAAGGATCCAGGAGGTTTTTGGTGGGCGGTGTAACAGCCGGTCGTGGAAAATCCCCCTTTTTCCCTCGTGATTCAGTGTTTTTTCCTAACATCACTCATTTCCATACACTATTGACTTGTCTTTACGAACTGGTTGTTTTTCTGGACCAATTGTTGTTTGTTCGCGCCCAGAGCGCTACTTTGACACATCCTTGTTCAGGACCTGCGTGACGCTCGTGCTGTTTGCTCACACGCTGCTATTCGGTTTCTCGTTGTTGAGTCTTTGTGATCGTATTGTTGAGGTTTGTATATTTTTTATGTCATTGTTCATGTAATAATCTAGTATCGTAGAATTATCACGGATAATCGCCTTTTGATTTCGGGATCCGTTGCGAATTTGGCTACGCATTGCTCAAACGTTCGTTACACGGTCCACTTGGTTGGTAACCAAACGCACCAACCGGGTTCACGGTATTCTCATTGTAATGAGTTCCACAGATGCAGCCAAACGAATTGTTTCCTTGGCCGCAAAGCTCAAGGAGGAAATTAAAGGGCTCAAGGGCGTATCCATTGATAATCCACTTCATCTGAGGCTCCGCACTGAGAAGGCTAAGCCAAAAATTCCACAAAAAGCCGATCATAAGCTCAGAGTGCTGCCAGTTGTCCAGGTAACTCGCCCCGAGGACCGAGCTGCATGCCCACCATCCCTCGCTTCCCTACTGACACCATTTCCTGTCGCCGCGAGTACTCCCAGTAGTAGGCCTAGTGCCACTAAACATCGGTCGCCTACGAAAAGCATCCCAGGCCCCATCATAGCCAACAAGACTGTTTCAACGGACGGGACTCACTCATTCTTGAGCCCAGACATGAACCTGCAACCTGTTTCTACTGAAAGAAGTAGTGAGGAGGTTAAAACACCAGATAATATATCTGGTGCTGTCATGAAAAATAAGCTCACCAACAAGAGAACTCAGAATAGGGCATCAAGCAGTGCGCAGAAGGGCAAACCACAAAAGGCAGCCCACCCTTTTCGGAGACCGAAGGATATAGACCGTCCACCTGGATTGATACCCCCCAGGTTACTAGCCATCAAAACCTACCGGTCCCCCCAGCAGTCTGCTTACCCTCTAGCCCCCCGATATCTTCAGCCCCTGACTCTCCCAGGACCTCCTTTCCATCCTCAAATCCCCCTCTTTCCCCCTCCTCAAACCCAAAACCAGCTGCCTCTGGCGATTCTGCAACAACTCCTGAGCATGTGCTCAAGTGTTTTTACAGCAATTGCCTGAGTGTGTTGGATAAGATCCCGGAGCTTCGGCAGATTGCAGTGGATAAGGAGGCTCAGATCATAGCCCTCACAGAAACCTGGCTCACCCCTGACATACTTGATGCCGAAATATCCATTCCGGGATACTTCACGGTAAGGCGGGACTCCAGTAGAGGTCGTGCCGGCGGGGTCATCATATACTACGATAATTCGATCCCTCCTCCCACCTTACTGACAACACCAACCTTTTCATGTATTGATTGTTTGTGGGCCGTGTTTAACCTCTCTAGGACAGATACCCTATTGCTTGGTGTTGTCTACCGTCCTCCCGCATGCAATTCAACTGACAGCCTAGGTCTCATAGACTTATTAGGCTCCCTGAAAAGCTACACAGAATTCAATCATCTGTTAGTCACTGGTGAGTTCAACTCTCCCAGTACAAACTGGCAAAGAGCTGATGCCCCGGATATCACTTTCGGTAAACCCCTCCTTGATCTCGTACCGAAAAACTCATGGGTGCAGAACGTAAGAGATCCGACTAGATATCGCACAGGCCACGCCCCGTCCCTACTAGACCTGGTCATCACCAATGATCGGTTCCTAATAGATGTGGTGCATTACTTGCCGCCCCTCGGCAAAAGTGATCACATTCTCATTGGATTCGATTATATCGTGAAATGGCCTCCTCTTCCGTCAGAAACTAAAATTTTGAGATCCTTCAAAAGGACCAACTTTGACCAAGTCTGTGCATTTTTTCGCTCCCAGCTAAATTTAACTAACCCAGGTAACTCTGCGGATGAAATGGCAGAGAATCTCAGAGAGTTAATCTCCTTAGCTGATAGGCATTTTGTCCCCAGAATTCGTCGCCCACAGACCGCTATGAGACCCCTCCCCCGCCCCATTAGGCGCATTCTAGACGAACGCGCACGCCTCTTTGCTAGATATAAAGCCACAGGCCTTGCCCGTGATGCAGAAGACTTCAGGATCATAAGGAACATATGCAAAGACAAGATTAGGTCCTATCAGAATGCAGTCCAGCGATCTGTACTTGATCGAGCACGGACCAATAAGGCATTTTTCTTTCAGTACATGCGCCGTCTAAGGGGCACAGCTCCAACGCCATTAGCTCTCAAAGATAGTGCCGGATCTCCAATCACTTCCCCTAGCCAGGTAGCCGAGGCATTCAGCTCCTACTTCCGTACAATTTTTAGCTCCATTCCCATATCATCCCACCCTACCATGCACCCGTTATCTCTGACCACTACCCTTAACCGCGTAACTATTCCCATTGGTGCAGTCGCTCAAGGTTTCCGACGGCTCAACCAATATTGCTCTATGGGTCCTGACCTAATTCACCCCCGTATTCTCAAGGAAGCCGTGGATACACTAGCTGCTCCTTATGCCTCGCTTTTTCAGCAATGTGTTGACGATGGAGTTTTCCCCCGTAACTGGAAAAAAGCAGTGATCGCACCCATCTATAAGGAGGGTAGTAGACACCTTGCTTCTAGTTACAGACCCATAAGCCTCACTAGCATCCCTAGCAAAATTTTTGAGGGAATTCTTAAGAGTGAGATTCTTTCCCATCTTCATAGAAATAAGATCCTCTCCCCGTCCCAAAATGGGTTTCTTCCTGGCAGTTCATGCATCACCAATATGCTTACTGTCATGGATAGTCTAACGAAAGCCTATGATGATGGCCAGCTCTCACACGCTGTATTCATCGATTTTGCTAAGGCCTTCGACAAGGTCCCCCATGCCTCTCTTCCTTATAAACTGCAGACATACGGGATCACAGGCTCCATGTTGGCCATCCTACGTAGCTTCCTTACCGACCGCACCTTTGTGGTTAAAGTCGGGAATGTTTTGTCTCAACCCTCCCCAGTAACAACTGGGGTCCCCCAAGGGTCCTTGATCTCGTACCGAAAAACTCATGGGTGCAGAACGTAAGAGATCCGACTAGATATCGCACAGGCCACGCCCCGTCCCTACTAGACCTGGTCATCACCAATGATCGGTTCCTAATAGATGTGGTGCATTACTTGCCGCCCCTCGGCAAAAGTGATCACATTCTCATTGGATTCGATTATATCGTGAAATGGCCTCCTCTTCCGTCAGAAACTAAAATTTTGAGATCCTTCAAAACGACCAACTTTGACCAAGTCTGTGCATTTTTTCGCTCCCAGCTAAATTCAACTAACCCAGGTAACTCTGCGGATGAAATGGCAGAGAATCTCAGAGAGTTAATCTCCTTAGCTGATAGGCATTTTGTCCCCAGAATTCGCCGTCCACAGACCGCTAAGCGACCCCTCCCCCGCCCCATTAGGCGCATTCTAGACGAACGCGCACGCCTCTTTGCTAGATATAAAGCCACAGGCCTTGCCCGTGATGCAGAAGACTTCAGGATCATAAGGAACATATGCAAAGACAAGATTAGGTCCTATCAGAATGCAGTCCAGCGATCTGTACTTGATCGAGCACGGACCAATAAGGCATTTTTCTTTCAGTACATGCGCCGTCTAAGGGGCACAGCTCCAACGCCATTAGCTCTCAAAGATAGTGCCGGATCTCCAATCACTTCCCCTAGCCAGGTAGCCGAGGCATTCAGCTCCTACTTCCGTACAATTTTTAGCTCCATTCCCATATCATCCCACCCTACCATGCACCCGTTATCTCTGACCACTACCCTTAACCGCGTAACTATTCCCATTGGTGCAGTCGCTCAAGGTTTCCGACGGCTCAACCAATATTGCTCTATGGGTCCTGACCTAATTCACCCCCGTATTCTCAAGGAAGCCGTGGATACACTAGCTGCTCCTTATGCCTCGCTTTTTCAGCAATGTGTTGACGATGGAGTTTTCCCCCGTAACTGGAAAAAAGCAGTGATCGCACCCATCTATAAGGAGGGTAGTAGACACCTTGCTTCTAGTTACAGACCCATAAGCCTCACTAGCATCCCTAGCAAAATTTTTGAGGGAATTCTTAAGAGTGAGATTCTTTCCCATCTTCATAGAAATAAGATCCTCTCCCCGTCCCAAAATGGGTTTCTTCCTGGCAGTTCATGCATCACCAATATGCTTACTGTCATGGATAGTCTAACGAAAGCCTATGATGATGGCCAGCTCTCACACGCTGTATTCATCGATTTTGCTAAGGCCTTCGACAAGGTCCCCCATGCCTCTCTTCCTTATAAGCTGCAGACATACGGGATCACAGGCTCCATGTTGGCCATCCTACGTAGCTTCCTTACCGACCGCACCTTTGTGGTTAAAGTCGGGAATGTTTTGTCTCAACCCTCCCCAGTAACAACTGGGGTCCCCCAAGGGTCGGTCTTAGGTCCTCTTCTTTTCCTGATCTATATAAACGATCTGCCGACAGCCCTTCCTGCGAACATTGCCATGTACGCAGATGGTGTAACCCTCTGGAGTTCAAGCGTTGAAGACCTGCAAATTGCAGTTTATGAAACAAAACGCTGGTCCGAGGATTGGAACTTCCCAGTTAATGATGACAAATGCGTGAGCATATCTTTCGGCAGAGAGACTGGTCACACGTTTTCCATTAATGGAGCAACCACACTGCCAAGGGTTGGCCGACACAAGGTGCTCGGTTTCTGGTTAGATTGTAACTTATCCTTCTCTCATCATCACGAATTTGCGAGCAAGTCTGCCTTTCGAGTCCTAAACATGATTCGAAGGTCCTTCCCGCGCATATCTAAGGATAATTTCCCCATAATTTTTGGCACTTATATCCGACCTCTGCTGGAGTACGGTAGTCATATAGTGCACTCTGGTCTTGTCCGAGACCGTGAGATCCTAGAAAGAGTTCAGCGGGCCTCCACCAAGGCAGTAAGTGGTCTATCCCATCTACCTTATCCCGTCCGCCTCTCACTCCTCAACCTCTATCCCCTTGACGTAAGACGCGTAAGAGGTGATCTGTTTTTGATGTTCTACCTTTTTGAAACAGGTCAAAGCGATTTCTTCTTCTCCGTCTGTCCAGCCTCCTCTCTCCGTGGTCACAGCAGAAAAGTTTTCAAACCGAGGCCACGCACTTCACTAAGGATTAACTTTTTTAGCTATAGGGTTATTACTATGTGGAATGAACTTCCGGAAGATATTGTTCTCTCGCAGAACAAAACTATCTTCAAGAAAAAGCTAGACCTCTACCTGGGTCTCTCCCAATAATTCACTTTGTCAAAAAAACAAACAAAATAGTTGTCTTTTTTCGCATATATGTTCATGGATGCCGCACCCCCACTCAGTTTAAGGCACTGTCCACAGTGTGACACTGAATGAGGTTATATGTATCTTGATTTCGCTGCCACCTTCGCCCCCCCCCCGCTTCTTTTCACTCTCGTTTCAGCTCGGTGAATCCGACAGAAGATCAAAGATTGCCTTAAGAACCGGGACAATGGGGCTCAAAGCCTCGGACCCGTGTAAGTGTGTGATTTGAATTCATAATGTTACGAACGTTTGAGCAATGCGTAGCCAAATTCGCAACGGATCCCGAAATCAGAAGGCGATTATCCGTGATAATTCTACGATACTAGATTATTAAAATAAACAATGACATAAACAATATACAAATCTCAATAATACGATCACAAAGACTCAACAACGAGAAACCGAATAGCAGCGTGTGAGCAAACAGCACGTGCGTCACGCAGGTCCTGAACAAGGATGTGCCAAAATAGCGCTCTGGGCGCGAACAAACAACAATTGGTCCAGAAAAACAACCAGTTCGTAAAGACAAGTCAATAGTGTATGGAAATGAGTGATGTTAGGAAAAAACACTGAATCGCGAGGGAAAAAGGGGGATTTTCCACGACCGGCTGTTACACCGCCCACCAAAAACCTCCTGGATCCTTAGCAGAGTCAAAGGTTCGGTATAAAGGTACTGATTCTTCCTACCTGCCTAGGCCCTGCTGTCAGTGCGCGCGTCTAATGCTCGTCGTCGACGTTCTACTGCTGGTCGCGCCTAACCCATTGGCTACATAGACGTGAGGCTAGTCTACATCTTCCACGAGACCAAATGACCGATGGCGGGCGTGAATGGTCACATAGACGTTGTCCTCGTAAAGGGCCGTCCGGTCCTGGATGTATGTGCTTGAGTGTGTGTGTGTGCGTGTGTGTGTGCCGGGGTTACAATGAAATCACAGGTATGACTACACATCAAGGGAGGACTCTCTGCAATGTCAACAAAAGACCGCGTGGTAAGAAAACGAGTAAATGTAGCATGTATGTGTGACCTGAGCTCCGCTACTTCCACATATGCAAGGGGCATTCGGTAGCGTCAACAAAAGGCAAACAAAGAACACTGTCACATGTATGATGGGTTTACGGGATGTAGAGTGCGTCGTGCATGCGTGTATGTATCGGGATGTATAATGGAATCGCACTCATCACCACATATCGGAAAGAACCTTCTGTAATGTCAACGAAAGGACCGCGAGCACCTTAACGTGTTTGACGGAGATTGTGTGGTATATATGGTGTTTCTTTATCCACCTCGATTACTGGTGTGAAAAAGGTTTACTAGGCCTCAGGGTTATCAGCTCCTCCGTCTTCGCTCTCGAGTAGGTTAATACTGCGTATGTCACGAATGAGCACTCCGTTAGCTGTCTTCATCTTCATCGTTCTTATCATTCCGTCAGTGCCTTTGATGGTTTCCGTAACTACTCCCAAAGACCAAGTGCTGAAATGTGCGCGTTCGTCGGCGATCATAACCACGTCCCCAACTTTGAATGGTCTTGTTTTGTCCAGCCACTTCTGTCGAGTCTGCAAAGCCGGTAGGTACTCCCGTAGCCATCGCCTCCAGAAGACCTTGGCCAGATAGTTCGCTTGCTTCCACCCGTGGAGGTAGCTCTCACGAAGGTTTACCGGCCCTTGGAAACCCTCGTTCGACCTTAACGTCAATAAGTCGTTCGGGGTGAGCGCCAGGTGGGTGGGGTCGCCGTTCAATACTGGAACCAGGGGGCGGTTGTTCAGGATTCGCTCCACCTCAGTCATGACGGTGTTCAGCGTCTCGTCGTCGGGCGGCTGCTGCTCCATGATTGACAGCAATATCCGTCTGGCGGACCGGATCATGCGTTCCCATATGCCGCCTCGGTGGCTGGCCTGTGGGGGGTTGAAATGCCATCGTATGCCGTAGGCCACGGTTCGATTCTGCAGTTCGTCCCTGTTTATGTTCTTGTGCCAACGCTGCAATTCCCGTTGAGCGCCCACAAAGTTCGATCCATTACCTGAGTTTATATCGGCCGGTACGCCTCTTCGGTTGATAAATCTTTGCAAGGCCCGTAGAAACGAATCGGTCGTCATCGAATGTGCGACTTCTAGGTGTACCGCACGTGACTTCATGCACGTCATGATACATCCGTATCGCTTTTCTAATCTTTTCCCGCACTTGATCCACAAGGGCCCGAAATAGTCCAACCCGGTGTCACTGAACGGCCACCAGCCCGTAGTCACCCTGCATTCTGGTAGTGGGGCCATGAGTTGTTTGCCTGCTGTGGCATTGCGTCTCCTGCATTGCACACACCGTCGGATTACGCGTTTTACAGTCTCTCGTCCTCTCAACAACCAAAGACGCTTTCGGATGACGCTCGTCACGTGACTTTCCCCGGCATGTCCCTCCATGGCGTGGACGTGTTGGATCATTAGCTCTACTACAGGTTGTCTCGCAGGCAGCAGTATAGGATACTTTGTGTCGAAGTTCAGGTGGGCGTTGGTCAGCCTACCATCCGCCCGCAGCAGTCCGTTGATGAGTTTGGGGTTTAAACGCTTCAGCTCGCCTCTTGGAGATGGCATGTCTTCATTGGTCGGCCCCACTTCTTCCGCCCTCTTGAGTTCTATGGCGAAAGCCTCGCGTTGTATCATTCTGAAAATATCGTACTCTGCCGCTTGTAGCTCACCGGGACCTATCGGGCCGACCCGTATCCGACCTGAGGGCCGTAGCCCTTTCATGACTGGTAAATTTCTCTTGAACCTGGTTAACCAAACTAGCGAACGGAGCGTCTTCATCCAGGAAGAAAACCCGACCAGTCGCGATAGAATGGACGACGCTTCGACGACGTTGGTTGCTATCACTACGCCTTTGATCTCCAGTTCCAATTCGGTAGGGGGTTTTAATTCGAACACGGACCAGTCCTGTTTGGGCAATTGCAGGAAGTTTGGCCCTCTCGTCCACGTGTCCAGTTGCCTGAAGTTGTTCGCACCTCGGGAGCACAGGTCGGCCGGATTATCGCCAGACCTGACATGACTCCACTGGTGCGTGGCTGATTCATCGTGGATAATCGTGAGCCGGTTAGCAACGAAAGTACTAAACCGGCTCCGTACGTTGGTGATGTAGTAAAGTACTATCGTTGAATCCGTCCAGAAGCTCACCGACCAAATGTAGAGATCGAAACATCTCTTCACAGCTTGCACCACCCTGACTGCCAACACGGCTGCGCTGAGTTCAAGGCGTGGGATTGAGACCGACTTCAGTGGGGCAACGCGGGCTTTGGCGAACAGGATCCTCGTGGTATATTTTCCATCTCCTGCGCACCATCGTCCGTACACCACAAATCCATAGCCGACTTCGGATGCATCGGAGAAGGCATGTAGTTCTCCAGTCCGTGTCGTATGGCCAGGAGTCAAACATCGTGGGATTCTTGTGTCCCCTAATTTCTTCAAGGTGTTCAGGAATTCTTCCCAGTCCAGCCGGTCCCCTCGGTCCAGTGCCTCGTCCCAATCAACTTTCTTACGGCACAGCCGCTGCAGCAAGATCTTTCCGGGTAGCAGCCACGGTGAGACGAAACCGAGCGGGTCGAACAAACTTGAGACGGCAGATAGTATGCCACGACGGGTTATTGGCACCTCGGGAACGTTTAGTTCGAAAACAAAATCGTCCGTTTCCGCGTCCAATTGTATCCCTAAAGTGCGCTCGATAGGAAGTGGAGAGCCGTCCAAATCTCTTACCCTTTCAGCCTTTGCGTGATACGGGATGACCTTCAGCACTTCTGAAGCGTTCGACATCCATTTAGTTAGATGGAAGCCGCCCTCTTCCAGCAATCTCGTCAGACCCCTGAACTGCTCTAGAGCTGATTCCACATCATCGAATGACCCAAGGTAGTCGTCGACGTAGAAGTTCCTGCTGACGCTTTCTACCACCGTCCGATGTACTAGATCGCCATGTTTGTTCGCTGATTCTCGGAGGGCGTAGTTTGCACAAAATGGTGACGATATGGCTCCGAAGGGGTGGACGGTCATCCTATAATTCACCACTGCGTTGTCCCGGTCGCTCCCTTCCCACCACAGGAAACGCAAAGCATCTCGTTCTCCTACCGGAATCATCACCTGATGGAACATTTCCCTAATGTCAGCAGACAAGGCCACTTTACCCACTCTGAAACGGCACAAAACATCGATCAGTGTTGTGGTCCAGTCAGGCCCCTGTAGTAGGCGATCGTTAAACGACTTGCCCTGGAACTTGGCCGCACATTCGAAAACCACCCGCAGTTTATTGGGTTTCTTGGGGTTGATAACCGGATGGTGAGGCAGATACCAGATACCCCTTTTGCTGTCGGTGTTAACAGGCACATTTTCAACGTAACCGAGGGCCTCGTTTCGCTTCATCAAATCCGCGTATCGTTCCCACAGATTCTGGTCTCGAATGAAGCGTCCTTTTAGTCGTAGTAATCGTTGGAGAACATAATTTCTGTTGGCAGTCCACGGGTCGACCGGTGTGCGCCATGGGAGGGGAACCTCGAACTGTTTTTGAGGCCTCTAGAGCCTTGCCGCACCGTTTGTAGAGCGAAGTGATCCTCTTGAGACAACGTCGGTATTTCGTCTCCAATGTCATGAAACTCCTTTTCGTACAGCTGCTGCAGGCGATACTTTATGCGGTTCGTTTCGGCGGATAAGTAATTCACGGAACCGCGTACCCCTACTGGACCGTATAACATCCATCCCAGAGCCGTGCGTACGGCATAAGGTGCCTGGCGGTCGCCCACTCTTTGGTCAAGCACCCAATGCGCCTCTGGCACGTCGCATCCGATGAGGAGATCCACCTCATCATCTTCCCAGTCTACAACGGTTATATCCTGCAGGTGGGGCCACCGAGTCAAGATTGCGTTCACCGACCTTGGTGCTCGCATGGGGAGATCCGCTAACGTGAATGCCTCCGTTGGTTCAATTTCCTCGTTAGTGTCTAGAGAGATGAGTTGCAGCCTTAATCTACCGGCAGTCGTTACCTGTGTTCCGCCCACCGTGCTCACTGCTAACGACGTCGCACCTTTAGCCAGCTGGTGTTTGCCGGCAAACCGCTCTTTCACTAAAGTGGTGTCGGATCCACTATCAACGAAAGCCAACGCCTTGACTATCCCAGTCGGAGTCACTACTCCCACGGCCACTTCGCCTAAACGTACCGGTTTACTGGCAGATTGTGAAGTTGAACAAATCACGCTGGGCTTGGCAATCGCCTCGGATATGGTTATTCTCGCCTGATGCAGCAGCCGATGGTGTCTGCCCGTGCAGCCCTCGTAACCACATCGATTCCTTGTTCTACAGGCTGCTGCCCGGTGCGTGGTGTTGAGACAGATGAAACATGCTCCTGCCATCCTCGCCATTCCCCACCGTTCGTCTATTGTGGCGTTGCCGAACTTGGGGCATTCTGGTAGGCCATGGCTAGTACCACAGGATCTGCAATTTGGTTTCGCCGTAGCATCTCGTGAAATGACGTGTGTGTTGGTCCAAGGCTGGTACTTTGGATATTCCCGTACAGGGGTTTGGGCTTGGCTAGTACCGGGCTTGTTTGCTCGGTTGCTGTCCCGGATGAGTCGGCCGAATCTGCTGTCAGCTATTTTCGTTTGCCTGTCTAAGTATTCAGTCAGGTCTTCGAAGTTGGCTTCTCTGTCGCCTCGGCTTATCCGTTCAGCTTCTTCCGCCCACTGGCCCTGTAGTTCGGGAGAGAGGTGACGGACTATGCCTTCCAAAGTGTGCATGGCGTCTAGGTCAGCCCTGTAACCTAAGTGGTCGAGGGCTATTGAGCAGTTCTGCATCTTGATCACCAGGTCGGCCATGGTGTAGACGTCGCCCTTGGTTCTCTTTGCCCCTGCCATCACGCCCTCTATTAGGTTACGGGCTACTTTGAAAGGTTGGCCAAACAAGTCCCTCAGAATCTTTCTTGCCCTTGTGTAGCCTTGTTCTGGGTCGAGCATGGTGCACCCGTCGATAGCTTCTCGCGCTCGGCCTCGGCAGTAGTGAGTAAGGTAAAGAAGCCTTTGCCCAGGGTCGTTTACCTTGTTTTCAACGAACGTCTCGAACTGTTTGACAAACTTGCAGTATTGCTCAGCTCGCCCGTCGAAAACCGTTAGCTCCACTCTGGGCAGATCGATCGATGGTGGTTTGTATTCGGCGACCGGCGTGGGGTTCCCTACCTTATTGCACCCTAATCTATCGGAAGTTTCGAAGTCACTGGTCTCATGCTCTCGCTGTTTCTGTGTACACTTCTCTGCTTCATGCGCCTGTAGTCTAGCCGAAAGTAACTGTTGCTCTAGTTCTAGTATTCTCAGCTTATATAAATCGACATCCTTACGATCAATATTGCTTTCAATAACACATGAGCTAGCACCGACAGGACTAGGCGATCTAGCATTAACTGAATAATCATATGTACCCAAAACCTCCCCCAGAGACTTGCCGTATTACTTCCTGTCCGGATTCGACTGCTTTTGATCCTTTTCTTGGCATTTTGCGTGTTTTTCCTCGTTCCAAATAGATCTATTGAGTATTGTTACGAACGTTTGAGCAATGCGTAGCCAAATTCGCAACGGATCCCGAAATCAAAAGACGATTATCCTTGATATTCTACGATACTAGATTATTAAAATAAACAATGACATAAACAATATACAAACCTCAATAATACGATCACAAGGACTCAACAACGAGAAACCGAATAACAGCGTGTGAGCAGACAGCACGTGCGTCACGCAGGTCCTGAACAAGGATGTGCCAAAATAGCGCTCTGGGCGCGAACAAACAACAATTGGTCCAGAAAAACAACCAGTTCGTAAAGACAAGTCAATAGTGTATGGAAATGAGTGATGTTAGGAAAAACACTGAATCGCGAGGGAAAAAGGGGGATTTTCCACGACCGGCTGTTACAGACCGACCTGTAATTGGGAAAGGGAGCTTAAGGCGGTTAAACACCTGGGCGTAGGTGTCATGAGGGTGATCTGAACTGAGGAAGCGGCCCCTAAGGATGACTCGCTTGGAGCAATTCTCGGTATCTTGTAAAACCTTTGCGGCGTCAAGGATTTGCTGCTCAGAAACTCTACAAACCCGATCGGCTGCCTGGGACACCGGGAGGGATTTTATTACCAAACTCCTCAGGCTGGACAGCTCATCCTTAAAGGTGCGGACGGTGGCCCTTAGCTCGGCTATCTCTGCAGCCTGACTTTGGACTGCACATTTTAGTGCATCCGTTTCCAGCGCATTATGAAGGACCGTTTCGTCCGGATTGAGGAGTGAGGCATTGGCCACGGAGGGGGAATCGCACTGCCTCATGGGGAAAGTAGCCTCATCTGAGCAAGCGGTTATATCAATGGTGAGGGGCTTTGACATTATTCAGGATCCAGTCAGCACAGATAAAGATCAACTTAAATGGAGGGGGACGAGCTGTGTGTTCTAAACATTTCAAAAACAGCTACACTCACCGAGGGAGAAGACCAAACCGCTGGTGTACCGCAGTTGTTTTCATCATGCAATGTCACACTGTGGACAGTGCCTTAAACTGAGTGGGGGTGCGGCATCCATGAACATATATGCGAAAAAAGACAACTATTTTGTTTGTTTTTTTGACAAAGTGAATTATTGGGAGAGACCCAGGTAGAGGTCTAGCTTTTTCTTGAAGATAGTTTTGTTCTGCGAGAGAACAATATCTTCCGGAAGTTCATTCCACATAGTAATAACCCTATAGCTAAAAAAGTTAATCCTTAGTGAAGTGCGTGGCCTCGGTTTGAAAACTTTTCTGCTGTGACCACGGAGAGAGGAGGCTGGACAGACGGAGAAGAAGAAATCGCTTTGACCTGTTTCAAAAAGGTAGAACATCAAAAACAGATCACCTCTTACGCGTCTTACGTCAAGGGGATAGAGGTTGAGGAGTGAGAGGCGGACGGGATAAGGTAGATGGGATAGACCACTTACTGCCTTGGTGGAGGCCCGCTGAACTCTTTCTAGGATCTCACGGTCTCGGACAAGACCAGAGTGCACTATATGACTACCGTACTCCAGCAGAGGTCGGATATAAGTGCCAAAAATTATGGGGAAATTATCCTTAGATATGCGCGGGAAGGACCTTCGAATCATGTTTAGGACTCGAAAGGCAGACTTGCTCGCAAATTCGTGATGATGAGAGAAGGATAAGTTACAATCTAACCAGAAACCGAGCACCTTGTGTCGGCCAACCCTTGGCAGTGTGGTTGCTCCATTAATGGAAAACGTGTGACCAGTCTCTCTGCCGAAAGATATGCTCACGCATTTGTCATCATTAACTGGGAAGTTCCAATCCTCGGACCAGCGTTTTGTTTCATAAACTGCAATTTGCAGGTCTTCAACGCTTGAACTCCAGAGGGTTACACCATCTGCGTACATGGCAATGTTCGCAGGAAGGGCTGTCGGCAGATCGTTTATATAGATCAGGAAAAGAAGAGGACCTAAGACCGACCCTTGGGGGACCCCAGTTGTTACTGGGGAGGGTTGAGACAAAACATTCCCGACTTTAACCACAAAGGTGCGGTCGGTAAGGAAGCTACGTAGGATGGCCAACATGGAGCCTGTGATCCCGTATGTCTGCAGCTTATAAGGAAGAGAGGCATGGGGGACCTTGTCGAAGGCCTTAGCAAAATCGATGAATACAGCGTGTGAGAGCTGGCCATCATCATAGGCTTTCGTTAGACTATCCATGACAGTAAGCATATTGGTGATGCATGAACTGCCAGGAAGAAACCCATTTTGGGACGGGGAGAGGATCTTATTTCTATGAAGATGGGAAAGAATCTCACTCTTAAGAATTCCCTCAAAAATTTTGCTAGGGATGCTAGTGAGGCTTATGGGTCTGTAACTAGAAGCAAGGTGTCTACTACCCTCCTTATAGATGGGTGCGATCACTGCTTTTTTCCAGTTACGGGGGAAAACTCCATCGTCAACACATTGCTGAAAAAGCGAGGCATAAGGAGCAGCTAGTGTATCCACGGCTTCCTTGAGAATACGGGGGTGAATTAGGTCAGGACCCATAGAGCAATATTGGTTGAGCCGTCGGAAACCTTGAGCGACTGCACCAATGGGAATAGTTACGCGGTTAAGGGTAGTGGTCAGAGATAACGGGTGCATGGTAGGGTGGGATGATATGGGAATGGAGCTAAAAATTGTACGGAAGTAGGAGCTGAATGCCTCGGCTACCTGGCTAGGGGAAGTGATTGGAGATCCGGCACTATCTTTGAGAGCTAATGGCGTTGGAGCTGTGCCCCTTAGACGGCGCATGTACTGAAAGAAAAATGCCTTATTGGTCCGTGCTCGATCAAGTACAGATCGCTGGACTGCATTCTGATAGGACCTAATCTTGTCTTTGCATATGTTCCTTATGATCCTGAAGTCTTCTGCATCACGGGCAAGGCCTGTGGCTTTATATCTAGCAAAGAGGCGTGCGCGTTCGTCTAGAATGCGCCTAATGGGGCGGGGGAGGGGTCGCTTAGCGGTCTGTGGACGGCGAATTCTGGGGACAAAATGCCTATCAGCTAAGGAGATTAACTCTCTGAGATTCTCTGCCATTTCATCCGCAGAGTTACCTGGGTTAGTTGAATTTAGCTGGGAGCGAAAAAATGCACAGACTTGGTCAAAGTTGGTCGTTTTGAAGGATCTCAAAATTTTAGTTTCTGACGGAAGAGGAGGCCATTTCACGATATAATCGAATCCAATGAGAATGTGATCACTTTTGCCGAGGGGCGGCAAGTAATGCACCACATCTATTAGGAACCGATCATTGGTGATGACCAGGTCTAGTAGGGACGGGGCGTGGCCTGTGCGATATCTAGTCGGATCTCTTACGTTCTGCACCCATGAGTTTTTCGGTACGAGATCAAGGACCCTTGGGGGACCCCAGTTGTTACTGGGGAGGGTTGAGACAAAACATTGCCGACTTTAACCACAAAGGTGCGGTCGGTAAGGAAGCTACGTAGAATGGCCAACATGGAGCCTGTGATCCCGTATGTCTGCAGCTTATAAGGAAGAGAGGCATGGGGGACCTTGTCGAAGGCCTTAGCAAAATCGATGAATACAGCGTGTGAGAGCTGGCCATCATCATAGGCTTTCGTTAGACTATCCATGACAGTAAGCATATTGGTGATGCATGAACTGCCAGGAAGAAACCCATTTTGGGACGGGGAGAGGATCTTATTTCTATGAAGATGGGAAAGAATCTCACTCTTAAGAATTCCCTCAAGAGTTTTGCTGGGGATGTTAGTGAGGCCAGAGCCAGTAGTGTGTCCAGATAGTTGTGTTGTCGCCGCGTTTCCGTAGCTCCCAACACAGCGTGATTTTCTTTTTCTGAAAGGCAGAAATTTTGTTCAGTATCAACCCTGGCAGAGAAAGGTGGGAACAATGAGTAAATTCCGTCTGACCCTAAGAACTGTCTAAAATGACTCGGGGTGTGCTCCCATCCAACAAAGGTCCGCTGCTTTCTTGAAAGCCTTCACAGTTGTGGTATTTTTGACCTCATCCGATAGCTTATTCCAATAGGGTACCACTCTATTCGAGAAGTAATTTGCACTAATTTGGAGCCTCGAATGGTTCTTTTCGTAATCTAAGGCTAGGCCCCCTTGTGCCTCTCTCTGGCGTCGGAGAGGAAAGGTCTTCTCGCTTTATTCCTGACAGTCCTTTCATCACTCTGATGGTTTCTATCAAATCCTCGCGCATGCGCCGTCTTTCCATCGAGAACAGGTCTAGGGCACGGGGACGCTCTGTGTAGCTAAACCCCCTTGCCCAGTCACTACTCTAGTGGCTAGCCCTTGCACTTTCTTCAGACATTCTATATCTTTCTGGTAGTACAGTGCCCAGGCTTGCATACAGTATTCCGTATGCGGCCTAACTATGGCTTGGCAGATCGGAACGAAAATCTCCGGCCCTCTACACGACACAATGGATCTGACTCAAAAGAATTCTCTCCTGGCCATATTAGACAATGCGGTGCACTGCTTCGACGGCTTGTAGCCGTTGTCCATTATAACGCCCAAGTCTTTGGCCTGGGAGACCACTTGCAGCGGACCCACACAATTCCCACTAGTCCCTGTATTTGTGGTCAGGCATTGACACTTGGTGAGATTTAGAGGAAGGTTCCACTTGCGTGACCAGTTTTGTACTGCTAACACGTCAAGTTCTGTATCTACTCCAGCTATCTTAACGTCATCGGCAGACATAAAGGTGGAGTTTGTGGCTCATGTGCTAGGTCACTGATGAAGTTGAGGAGGAGCAGAGAGCCAAACACCGAGCCCTGTGGCACCCCACTAGTTAGACCTTCCGGGTCTGAAACATGACTACCCACCTTAACTCTAAAAAATCGCCCTGATGAAAAACTATTTATTCATTGTCTTGCTTTTCAAACCATTTCCATAGACTGCATTTTGATGTCCATAAATCTGTGGTTCACAGAATCAAATCCAGGCGCTTGGTTACCTCATCGAGGGACAGCAGGAGATTCGCCAGACAGGATCAACCTGCCACATACTCATGCTGAGCATCTGATAGGAGGTTGTTTTGAACCAAATGCCTAGTGATCTGTCTCCTGACTGTTCGCTCCAGGCAATTAAACAGTACTGAAGTCAATCTAACCGGCCGGTAATTTTCGGCCTTTTGCCGGGGTCCACTCTTGTAAATTCCTACCACTGTTGCTCCCATCCAGTCTCCCGGCACAATTCCCTCTCCAAGTGACGTTTCATACAGCTTCGTCACCGGAACCTTCAAGACCTCGTCCAGAGGCTGAACGACTGCTGGATGAATCCCGTCTGGACCTGCAGCTCTGTTCTGTTCAACGTTTGCAACTCCGCGTACACTTCTTCTTCTCCTACAGTAAGTTCGGGTATTGAAGGCGTCTGTGGGCCTTCAATTCTCTCCTCCAAATTATTTTCTGGTCGATATATGCTCCTGAAGAATGCCAAAAGCATGTCATCCTCGTCCTCGTCGTTTAGAGCTAGTCGTCCCTGTGCTCCTTCCAAGGTTGCTACACTTTCTCTCATACGCTTGTGAGATTGCACTTAGGCGTAGAATCGCTTTGGGTTTGTGCGGACCAATGCGGCTAACGGACGCTCGAAGGCATATTTTTCCACTCTTTGGATCTCTTGAGCTCTGTCCCTAGCCATCTTATAGCTGTTCCATGCCCCCTTAGTTTTGTGCAGCTTGTACGCCGCTCGTCGCTGCCTACGAATAACAACAGCCTTGCGGATTTTAACTTCCACCATGGGGGTTGATTTTTACTGCTGGCCATCCTCAGGGGTGCAAACTGCCCTGTAAGTTCGGGTAGCCCCATCTTGATGGCCTCCCAACTTTCCTCTACGGAGGCTTTTGTGTGCCTCGGTGTCCACTGAACTCCACACGCTGCCCTCTTTTGTCCGTCTATATTAATTCTGCCATAGTGCCGACGTAACACGATTTCCTTCGGCGCCTTGCTTAGTCTTAGCGTTGCCCATAGGACTACATGATCGCTTTTTCCAGGTGGCTCTTCCCATTTAATTTCCTTAACGTCCTGATGGTGCTGCTTTATGATGAAATCAAATTGAGACGGGTGCTGTCCACCTCTGTGTCTAGTGGCCTGCGTCACATGCTGCGTAAGTGCATGTAACTGGACCCACTGCAGAAACTTGTCTCCCGTTGATCCCCTTGATGCTATCCCGCTTTCCCTACTAATTTCCCGTAGGTTGAGATCCCCTAATAGGAAGAACTCCTTTGTCCGTGCCAGCACCGCATCCAGTATTTGCAAGAGCTCAAAGTCTTTCTCATCTGTCGCTAAAAATGCCCTATAGATGCAGATAATGCATACCTTTCGCGCCTCGATCCTGAGAAAGCAGGATCTGGCCTGTACGTTACCAGAGACCAGGCTGAAAGGAGCCTCCTAATGGCCCATGCTGGTCCGCAATAGAAGTGCTACTTCACCCCCTGCCTTCCATCTGTTCTATCCTGTCTGTAGGCACCACACCCCTGAGAGCGCATGTCAGCCTCTGGCTTTATCCAGGCTTCCGTCAACGCAACGACATCAGACTCAGCCATCCTAGTCGTCAACTCCCTCCTTTTTTCCGGTAGACTGCAGGTTTTGGTGTACCATGTGGACTGTTGCCTGGTCCTCGCTACTGACTTGATTGCGAATTTTACGGCTAGGGTACACTCGGGCGTAATCTCCAAGGTGATGCCCGTTTTTGCCTCTATAGGTGTCTGCGGTGCAGCATTTTGAATATTGAGTGACGCTCTGAGTTTTGTAGCTTTTTCTTTCCCACCCGTCGACCCGGTGTCGGGCTCAACGTGCACAGCGGATGTTCCTCCCCTTTGAGCCACCATACCGATGGCCCGGGATGGTCTTGCGACCACCTCAGCCCAAATGGCTTCCTCGGCTTTTCCTTCTGATACCTCCAACTTCGCCGTTGCACCGGAGAGGATTTTTGGGCTTCTCCCCCAGAATCGGGCTGACTGCACTTTCTCAACACCAACCGGACTGAATGCCCTGTGAGCCACCACTTTTGATTTTTTTCAGCTCCCTGAGCATTGGCCTTTCGTTTGCCGGCGTCTGAAGCCACATATGGGACCTGAATTGCTCCTTGGGCTTTAGGTGTTGACTTCCTGAGAGAGGTCATCTCCAGTTCCGCTATATGTAGATTTGGCCTCTTAAGATCAGGTGCGCCCATTCTCAGCGAGACTTTGGCATTACCCGATTTGACAAATGCTGAGCTGTCAGGGGTAACCCTAAATATTCCCTGCGTGTTGCCCTCAACTGCTCCCGCCCTGGACAGCAGCATATCTCTCCAGTAGACACTGTGGAACACCGCTACCAGGGGTGATGGAGGCACTGGCTGTGTTCCACTCCATAGTCCTGTTCGATGGCACTTGGCTATTAGTGTCGTAGGGGGCAGGCCAGCCATCCTGAGAACGTCGGTCACATGCCGGCCGTTTTCGTCCTTCTTGATTCTGCCGTCTTTTACGATGTTCCCCCTAAGGTTATGAGGTAGCAGTCCTCGACTTCTGTCTGCCATGTCCTCAGCGTCACGCTTCATGCGTTGCACCTCAACAGCTAGACGTTTAACATGCTTCTTGAGGGATTCTACTTCCGTCATAAGGCCTTTTTCCACATTGGTGAAGCCTGTTGTTAAGTTTTGGCTTGGGTTGTCTTTTTTAGTTTTCTGATCCGACACACAGCTTTCTCTTCCCGTTAAGCTGTGGATCGAATTCGCTCTCTCTAGTCTTGGTTCCAGCTTTAGGTCCCTGTCCCCTTTTCCTAGTTCATCTCGAATTATGCGCGGTCACTCGCTTGCAGATGCAAAGCAGTGAGTTCGTACCCACTTGAGCGATGCGTACTTGATGTGCAGCTCGAAGTCGTTCTCTTCCGGCTTGGAGCACTTTTGGTGATACAAAAGGCAACACTGGTCGCAACGAATACCCCCAAGTTTCACCCGGTCCATGCATTCCTTGTTCCCACAGCTCACTACCTGATCAATAAGATCAACCTCTGTTCCGTTCACTTTGGCAGTGGTGGTCGAGTTTGTTTGAAAATACTGTATCGAACACCAGTAGGATAATAACGCAACCTCCTAAACCGACACAGACGGTACACTAAAGCAAGTGCTGCAAAATCAGCACACTATGAAAGTTCCACAAAGGCGGTACTCCACAAAAAGTGCCATAAAATGATGTTATCCGGTGTCAGTTGACACTACCAAAAACGTCAAAAAGGACACCAAAATGTATAACCAGTTTTTAAAGAGAATATACTCTTCTGAGGAGAATGAACGCTTCGAAAAGTACGCGCACCGAAATACTAAGTACGATACGTTAGTCTGGGTAAAATAACGTTCTATTTCATCAATAAATGAAAAGCTCTCATCACTTAGAGCAATTCTAAAGGTCAAATTACGCAGCGACTCATAAGGTCAGTTCAGTTTGCACAGGACAGGCTATGGCCACGGCAAATCCAGCCTCCAGGGTTCCTTCGATGGTATGCACACCAGTTGTGCACCCACCGCTGCCGAGTGTATTCCATCGAATCCGCGCTAAAAATAAGAGGGAAACGGAAGATCTCATAGCACACCAACTGCGAGAGACATTATGCATCGTTAGCTTTCACTGAGACGGTATGCAATGAGCAAAAACGTCTATTAAAACATACTCCATAAGGACCACAGTGCTACCCGTCATCCATCTAGTTGACACACTCAGAGCTCACTGCGGGGAAATATCTCGTGCCACTTGCGATCTAGGTCACTTTTGAAGGACTGGACGGTTTGCAGATCTGTCATTCCTTCAGGCAGACCGTTCCAGCCGTTAACTACCCTTTTGCCGAAGAAGTGCGGTCTAGCCATCAAACCAGCTCGGGATTTTGTCAGCTTCTTTCCATATCCCCTTGTTCTGGAATCCAAAGCCACTTGGAGCAGACTATCCATCTAGGGCCAGAAAAGCCATTCATTACCGTAGGCGTTTCTATAAGATCCCCCCGACGTTTCCTCCTTTCCAACAGGAAAAGATTCAGACCACCGAGTCTCTGCTCGTACTTCCTACCCCTCTGCCCTTCGGCCTTTCGCGTGGCGGGACGTTGAACTTTCTCTAGGCAGGAGGCATCCCTTTTTTAGAAGGGTGACCAAGCCTGCATGCCACCTTCTAAGTGAGGTCTTGCTATAGCCATGTAAGTAGATACGAATATTCCCTGTTGCCAGCAAAACAAAACTGATCGCAGTCTAACGAGCTCACCACGAGCCTTTTGTGCGGCAGTGATGCACTGCTCCGACCATTTGAAGTCACTGCTCATGATGACCCAAAGGTCTTTAACCCCACTGGCTGCTTCTATGTTGAACAGCCTTTGATCATCAGCGACCGTTAAGCTTTTTGTCGCCCTTATCAACTAGTGGCTTTTTTTGAGCGTTTAGGGGTATGTCCCATTTGTGTGCCCAGTCCAGGACGGTACTTATATTCCTGCCCAAGTCCACCCTACCCTTAGATCCAACAATCTCCACATCATCCGCAAAAATAAAGCTAGGCGATTGAAGAGCGGATGCCAGGTCGTTAATAAACAACGAGAATAGGGCCGGGCCTGGGAAGGATCCCTGAGGTACACCACTGATGACGTTCACCAAACCGGAGCACCTGTCCCCTACTTTGACGTAAAACGTCCTGTGGGGGAGGAAGTCCGCCGGCCAGCTATATACTGCCCCATCTATGCCGAACGTCTCCATCTTGCGTAGCAAAAGACGATGATTAACGGAGTCGAAAGCCTTGTTGAAGTCCGGATAGCATAACTAAAATTGCTTACCTTCGTCCAGCCGTCGAGCTACTTTATCTAAATAGCACAAGAGATTGGTCGGACAGGATTTACTTTCCGGGAATCCATGCTGGGCCAGATTTAGCATGGACTGCTCCAGTAAGTGCTGGCAGATATGGGCACGGATGATCTTCTCAAGGACTTTACATAGAGGGTGCTACGACCGGTCGTGGATAATCCCCCCAAAATCTCTGCAGTTCCATGTTTTTCTTAACATCACTCACTTGCTTACACTATTGACGTGTCTTTCCGCACTGCTTGTTTTTATAGACCAATTGTCGTTTGTTCGCGCCCAGAGAGCTACTTTGTCATATCCTTGTTCTGGACCTGCGTGACGCACGCGCTCCTTGCTCGCACGCTGCAATTCGGTTTCTCGTTTGTTGAGTCCTTGTGAACTCATTATCGAGGCTTGTATCTTTATGGTGTCATTGTTTATTCAATAATCTGGTATTGTAGAATATCACGGATAATCGCCTTTTGATTTCGAGATCCGCTGTGAATTTGGCTACGCAGTGCTCAAACCTGTGTTACAATACTCAATAGATCAACTTGGAAAGAGGAGAACACGCAAGATGCCAAGAAAAGGGTCGGAGACATTGAAATCTGGACAGGAAGTAATAGGGAAAGTCACTGGGGAGGTTTTGGGCACCTTTGATTCTTTAAGTAATGTTAGATTGCCTAGTCCTTTCAGTTGCCATTAGACCTAAAGCAACAATTATTATCGGCTAGACTACAGGCCCAGGAATCAGATCGGAAGTGTAGACAGAAAGAGCGTGAGCATGAGACCAGCGACTATGACCTTTCCGATAGATCAGGGCACAATAAAATAGGAAGCTTTACGCCGGTCGCCGACTATAAAACACCAACGATCGATTTGCAAAGAGTAGGACTATCGGTTTTTGACGGGCGATCTGAACACCACTGCAAGTTTGTCAAGCAGTTCGAGACGTTCGTCGAAAATAAGATAACCGACCACGGGCTAAGGCTTCTCTATTTGACTCACCACTGTCGAGGCCGAGCAATGGAAGCTATCAACGCGTGTACCACGCACGACCCGGAACAAGGCTACGCCCGAGCAAGGAAGATTCCAAGGGACCTGTTTGGCCAACCTTTCAAAGTAGCCCGTAGCCTAATAGAGGGCTTGGTGGTAGAGGCGAAGAGAACTAAGGGCGACGTCTACACCATGGCCGACCTGGTGATCAAGATGCAGAACTGCTCAATAGCCCTCGACCATTTAGGTTACAGGGCTGACCTAGACGCCATGCACACTTTGGAAGGCATAGTCCGTCACCTCTCTCCCGAACTACAGGGTCGGTGGGCGGAAGAAGCAGAACGGATAAGCCGAAGCGACAGAGAAGCCAACTTCGAAGACCTGACTGAATACTTGGGCAGACAAACCAAAATAGCCGACAGCGGATTTGGCCGACTCATCCGGGACAGCAACCGAGCAAACAAGTCTAGTAATAGCCATGTTCAAACCACTGCTCGGGAACAGCCGAAATATCAGCCTTGGACCAATGCACACGCCATTTCACGCGATGCCACAATGCAACCAAGTTGCAGGTCCTGTGATGCTAGCCATGGGCTACCAGAATGCCCCAAGTTCGTCAACACCACAGTAGACGAACGGTGGGGAATGGCGAAGATGACAGGGGCTTGCTTTATATGTCTCAATACCACGCATCGGGCGGCGTCTTGTAGTACAAGGAACAGGTGTGGTTACGGGGGCTGCACGGGCAGACACCATCGATTGTTGCACCAGGCGAGAGAAGCCATACCCGAGGCAAGCATCAAGCCCAGTGCGATTTGTTCCACGTCACGGTCTACCAGTATACCATTACGTTTAGGAATAGTTGCAGTGGGGGTGGTGACCCCAACCGGGGTGGTCACAGCGTTGGCTTTCGTCGACAGTGAATCTGGCACTACCCTAGTGAAAGAGCGGTTTACCGACAAACACCAACTGGCTAAAGGTGCGACGTCGTTAGCAGTGAGCACGATGGGAGGAACACAAGTAATGACTGCCGGCCGGTTGAGGTTGCAACTCATCTCTTTAGACACTAACGAGCAAGTCGAACCGACGGAAGCATTCACTTTGGCTGGTCTCCCCATACGAGCACCAAGGTTGGTGAACGCAATCTTGACTAGGTGGCCTCACCTGCAGGAATTAACCGTTGTAGACTGGGAAGACGACGAAGTGGATCGCCTCATCGGCTGCGACGTGCCAGAGGCGCATTGGGTGCTTGACCAGAGAGTGGGCGACCACAAGGCACTTTACGCCGTACGCACGGCTCTGGAATGGATGTTTTATGGTCCAGTGGGGGGACGTGGTTCCGTGAATTATTTATCCGCCGAAACGAACCGCATAAAGTATCGCCTGCAGCAGCTGTACGAAAAGGAGTTTCATGACATTGGAGACGAAAGACCGTCGTTATCTCCAGAGGATCATTCCGCTTTACAAACGGTGTGGCAAGGCACTAGAGGCCTTAAAAACAGTTCAAGGTTCCCCTCGCATGGCGTACATCTGCCAACCCGTGGACTGATAAGAGAAACTATGTTCTCCAAAGACTGCTACGACTGAAAGAACGCTTCGTTCGAGATCAGGATCTGTGGGAACTATAAGCAGAATTAATGAAGCGAAAAGAAACTCTCGGCTACGTTGAAAATGTGCCTGCCAACACCGACGGCCGAAAGGGTATCTGGTATCCACCTCACCACCAGGCTATCAACCCCAAGAAACCCGAAAAACTGCCGGTGGTTTTTGGCTGTGCAGCCAAGTTCCAGGGCACGTCGGTAGACGATCGGCTACTACAAGGACCTGAATGGACAACTCCACTAATCGAAGTGTTGTGCCGTTTCAGAGTGGGTAGAATGGCCTTGCCCGTAGACATCGGGGAAATGTTTCATCTGGTGAAAATACCGGAAGAAAAACAAGATGCTTTGCGCTTCCTGTGGTGGGAAGGGAGCGACAGGGACTACGCCTTGGTAAATAATAGGATGACCGTAAAGTACATGCTTGGAAATCCTCCCTAGCCGTTGCCATATACTTGTATTTTTGAGACTATGCTCTTTATTTTATTGACCCTGGAACAAGTACAACATGCATCAATCACTACACGGCAACATTCGTTTATATTTTGCTCACGTGAAGTGGCATAATTTTGATTCGAACTTGGACTGCCGCGACGGTGGTACCTGACATTGGCATTTATTGAACTCTGGTCTTCGTCGTTAGACGTTGTGGTCGTACATTTGAGGTTTGTACATATTTATATGCGTATAAATTGATAATACAGTGCCGTAGAAACTACGAATCAATCTTGTTCTGGTTTCAGGATTCGTATTGAATTGGCTACGCGTTGCTCACAGCCGGAATAACCTTTACAGTACTGAACTTGGAACCACCGGGAGGAAATAAATCAGAAGTGCTAAGAAGAGGACAGACAAACTGAAGCTTGACAGGAAGTAACCCGGCAAGTCCCTGGGGTATTTTTGGGTGATACTGACTCCTCAGAAATTGCTAGGTCTGCTGGTCCTGTCAGTGCAAGATCATGTACTTCAGCTAATGGTATGGAATTTAAGGGTGATGATGTCTATCGATTTAGAATAGTTGAGTTAGAAACCCAGATTAGGCGGGCTAGGGAAAAAGCAGAATCTGCCAGGAAAGATCAACTCCAGAGATGGGAGCGAGAGGTAACTTTGAAGACCACAGAGCATACGGCCGTCCAGCCTAGCAGTTCCGTGGAGCGATTAAAGTCGACTTGTACCAGTGTAACCCACGCTATTGACTTACTAAGAGTGGGCTTGTCCCCATTCGACGGGAGCGCAGAACAGTACTGTAAGTTCGTTAAACAGCACAAGAACTTTGTAGAAAGGAGTGTATTCGACCCGGGACAGAGATTCTTGTATTTACTGCATTACTGTCGTGGAAGGGCCAAGGAAGCGATCGACGGGTGCTCGATGCTGGAGCCCGAGGAAGGTTACACTCGGGCAAGTGAAATTCCAAAAACCTATTTGGGCAACCTTTTGCAGTCGCCAGGAATTTGATCGATGGTGTACTACCAGGGACAAAAAGCTCCAAAGGCGAGTCGGGCTCTCTGGCCAGCCTGGTGAAAAAAATGCGGAACTGCAGCATCGCATTAAACCACCTAGATTACCGATCAGACCTGAACGCACTGCACACATTGGAGACCATAGTGTGCTGTATACCCACGGAGCTGCAGAGTAGATGGGCTGAGGATGCCGAAGGGATCAGTAGATTTGGGCGAGAAACCACGTTCAAAGACCTGACGCAGTTTATAGACCGTCATGCCCGAATAACAAACAGTCGTTTCGGTCAGCTTGTGCGCGAGACGTGCAAACTACCTAGGATTACGACGACGCAAAGCTGGACCAGGGAACCAAGTAGAGGCCAACCATGGGCAAGCACACACGCATTATCTCGCGAAGGTGAAAACTTGCCGGTGTGTAAAGTTTGTGGGGCTCCTCATTGCCTAGCGGAATGCCTCCGCTTCCACAACGTAGACGTCGACGAACGATGGGAAATGGCTAAGAGACTGCACAAGTGTTTCGTCTGTCTCAACGATTCACATCGAGCAGCGACGTGCCGAACGAAACCCAGTTGTAGTCAGGATGGATGCCATGGGAAGCGCCATTACCTACTACACAAATGCCAGAACTTGAATGCCAAAGAAACCCCGGAGCCAAGTGTGGTCTGCTCAGTGTCTCGCTCCCCTAACAAGCCCATTCGCCTGGGAGTAATAGCAGTTGGCGTAAAAACCTCAGTTGGGGTTATAAGAACGTTGGCCTTTGTAGGTAGTGGCTCGGATACCACTCTGGTGAGGAAGGAGTTCGCAGAGAGATATGGCATCACAGGGAATCAATCTTCAATAGCAGTGAGCACAGTGAGTGGCACTCAGGTCATTCAGTCGACCAAACGGCACCTACAACTCGTTTCCTTGGTGAACAACGATAGAGCAGAAACTCTGGAAGCATTCACCATAAAGGACCTGCCGATGAGAGCACCTCAGTCAGCGCAATCGATTCTGACTCAGTGGCCTCATCTCGACGGGGTTACGATCGAAGAGTGGCAGAATAAAGAAATTGATCTGCTGATCGGTTGTGATGTACCGGAAGTGCATTGGGTCCTGGATCGAAGAAAAAGAAGCCGCAAAGCACCGAATGCAGTGAGCACCATTTTTGGCTGGAATTTATATGGTAGTACAGATGGAAGACGCGGCAAACAAATCCAAATCAACTGCACCTCGGTTGAAACGGCGAACATTGAACAAGCATTCCAACAGCTGAATAACGCCGAATTTGCCGACTTGGCCATTAATAGAGATTTCCCATCACAAGAATAAAGGTCGGCTTTGAAAATGGTAGCCAAGAAAGCTAAGTATGTGATAGATCGTTCCGAATATCCTGTCCCGTGGAGACCCAACATGAAACCTATGCCAAACAGCCGAGAAGTGGCTTTGAAAAGATTATGCTTCCCGAAAACCAGGCTTATTCGAGGACCACAATTAAGGATAGAATACAAGCGAGCCATGCAACATAACATCGATTTGGGTTATATAGAAAGAGTGGATACAGCGGTTATCAGCGCAAATTTGAGGTGGTATCTACCTCATCACCCGGTCGTGAACCCAAAGGAACCGGGGAACGTCAGGGTGGTTTTCGGCTGTGCCGCGAAATGTCAGGGTGTGTCACTCAACGACCATATACTACAGGGCCCAGACTGGACAACACCACTAGTCGAGGTTTTATGTCGTTTTCGGCTAGGAAAAGTGGCCGTCTCTGCGGACATACGTGGAATGTTTCTACAAGTGAAGATACCCGCTGAAGATAGGGATGCCTTTTGTCTTCTCTGGTGGCCTGAAAACGACGCAAGTCGCACACCTGACGAGTACAGTCTGAACGCTCATCCCTTTGGGACGGTATCATTCCCCTTCCGTGCTAACTTTGCCCTCCGGGAAACCCTCAAGCGTTTCGGCGGCACCAGCAATTTGCTAGGAAGAGCAATGAACCACTTCTACGCCGGCGATTTTCGGTTCATTTGACGACTCAGATACTGCTATTATTTATGTGAACGAACTGGTCGCCACTGTAAAGGCTGGGGGATTCAACCTCACCAAATGGACTTCAAACAGCCAAGAGGTGCTCAATGTTTTCCCAAAGTCCGAGAAAATGGAGTGTACGAGAGAGATTTTGGGATCCTCTTCACAAACGAAGCGCGCGCTTGGTCTTCAATGGAAACCCGGAGGTGACGAATTCATATTTACTCTGGACCTACTCAAAAGACCAGCCACACGGAGAGGAATTCTATCATCAGTCTCAAGCCTCTATGACCCCCTAGGTTTCATTCCGCCATGGTTGTTACCGGGGAAGTGCTTGCTACAGTCGCTGTGCCAGAGAGGGACGGGTTGGGACGAACCTCTCCAGGATGACGACGATAAGCGATGGCGCGACTGGTTGCACAGCCTGGACCAACTTGGTGAGATCAAGATACAAAAATTCTTGACGAGAATCAAGAGTACAAACGATGCCCAACTACACTTGTTCTCTGATGCATCAGAAATAGGTTGCGGGATAGTGGCTTAAGGCTGCTGGGTGGACGAAAAAGGTGGGCGGCACAGTCAGATATTATTCGCAAAGGCGAAAGTGGCTCCGCTGAAAACAGTGTGCATTCCAAGGCTGGAACCGACGGCAGCAGTACTAGCCGTGAAAGCCGCGGGGCTGATTAGGAGACGGTTCGATCGGATAAGCTGGGAACCAAACATTTGGACGGACTCAGCCGCAGTACTTCATTACAAAAACAATATTACCACTCGTTTTAACACTTTCGTGGCCATCAGACTCACTATAATCCACGAGTTGACTGAAACCGATGAATGGCACCATGTACAATCCGCCAGTAACCCAGCCGACCTCTGCCCAAGGGGCCTGAAAACACTAGAGAGGTTGCGGATGGGGACAGTGGGACCGGACTTCCTAACTGCATCTAAAGAGATGTGGCCAACGCTATTAATACCTAAGGCTGATGATGGCGATATCGAGACCAAAAGACCGATACTGGCTACAAACTTCACGGGAAGCGTAAGCCTGTTAGAAAAACTGTGCCACTTTCCGAACTGGACAAAAATGTTAGGAGCCGTCGTCTGGTGGACACGATACAAAGCACTCCTATTGATCATGAAAGGCGCACGACCACAAAACACATTAAATGTTGGGACGACACTACCGGGCGAGCTGAATCAAGCCTAACCTGAGGTTCTACGCCTACCACAACTAGACGCTTTCCCGTTTGAGGCCCGCAAGCTAGCTGGGATAGATAACACCATATGAAGCCGAATTTATTTATTTATTCCTCATGCATTCTCCCGTATGACCCAACCCTTCACACCGTCTTTGGAGTATATCTGCGTTTAATTTCATACGGTGTTCACGATTTACTATCGAGTTAGTTTCCCAAGCCTTAGTTTATCACTCGACACGACATTGTTTGTGAAGTAGCAAAGACTCTTGAACAAGCATTCACTGACCGTTTGTAAAAATGTCTCTTTTTCCGTGACCTATTTGGATTATTCTTCAACCGGTGTCCAAGTGTATGTAAGTTGTGAGTCGAACATACTTCTAATGTGATAACAACACACGTTGACCCCCTGATGTTCGAGTAACCTGTAGCCATCTTCATTTTTCACCACGAATCTTTAGTCTCCATCTTGCCACGTACTTTACTCTTGCTCGGGCAGCATTTTCTTCCACATTCCGTAATCTATCTGCGCACCTTGATCACATCGAAGCCCTTTTTTGCATAGAGATTATGTCGAGTCATTCTCAGAAGAAACTCCAAGACTTCGAGAGATGGAGCAAAACCTCAAGGAGCTTGTAAGCGTGTCCGCGACTGGCCAACGACAGACGAAGTCCATAGCGACCTGCGTGTGATCTGACTTAGGGCCTAGGTAGGTTAGAGAGAATCAGTACCCCCGTTTACTCCTTGAATGTTGACCGTTTCGTGGGCGGATTTGGTGGGCGGTGTAACGTACATGTGTGGAAATCCTCCCTAGCCGTTGCCATATACTTGTATTTTTGAGACTATGCTCTTTATTTTATTGACCCTGGAACAAGTACAACATGCATCAATCACTACACGGCAACATTCGTTTATATTTTGCTCACGTGAAGTGGCATAATTTTGATTCGAACTTGGACTGCCGCGACGGTGGTACCTGACATTGGCATTTATTGAACTCTGGTCTTCGTCGTTAGACGTTGTGGCCGTACAGTTGAGGTTTGTACATATTTATATGCGTATAAATTGATAATACAGTGCCGTAGAAACTACGAATCAATCTTGTTCTGGTTTCAGGATTCTTATTGAATTGGCTACGCGTTGCTCACAGTCGGAATAACCGTTACAATTACCGTCCACCTCTTGGGAGCCATATCTCCACCGTTCTGTGCGAACTACGCCCTTCGAGGATCGGCGAACAAACATGAAGATTTGGTCCATCGGTCGGTGGTAGATAGCTTCGGCAGGAACTCCTACGTTGACGACTTTCTGGGTCATTCAGTGATGTGGAATCAGCTCTCGCGCAGTTCAGGGCCCTGACGAGATTGTTGGAAGAGCGCGGCTTCCATCTGACAAAATGAATGTCGAACGCTTCATAAGTGCTAACGGTCATTCCGTATCACGAAAAGGCCGAAAAGGTGGGAGATTTGGACGGCTCTCTACTTCCTATTGAACGCACTTTAGGAATACAATTGAACGCGGAAACGGACGATTTTGTTTTCGAACTAAACGTTCCCGAGGTGCCAATAACCCGTCGTGGCATACTATCTGCCGTCTCAAGTTTGTTCGACCCGCTCGGTTTCGTCTCACCTTGGCTGCTACCCGGAAAGATCTTGCTGCAGCGGCTGTGCCGTAAGAAAGTTGATTGGGACGAGGCACTGGACCGAGGGGACCGGCTGGACTGGGAAGAATTTTTGAACACCTTGAAGAAGTTAGGGGACATAAGAATCCCACGATGTTTGACTCCTGGCCATACGACACGGACTGGAGAACTACATGCCTTTTCCGATGCATACAAAGTCGGTTATGGAGCTGTGGTGTACGGACGATGGTGCGCAGGAGATGGACAATAAACCACGAGGATCCTGTTCGCCAAAGCCCGCGTTGCTCCACTGAAGTCGGTCTCGATCCCACGCCTTGAACTCAGCGCAGCCGTGTTGGCAGTCAGGGCGGTACAAGCGGTGAGGAAATGTTTTGTCTTCGACATTTAGTCGGCTAGCTTTTAAACGGACTCAAGGATAGTACTTTATTACATTAACAGCATCCGGAGCCGGTTTATTACTTTCGTTGCTGACCGACTCACGATTATCCACGATGAACCAGCCGTGAACCAGGTCTTGTGATAATCCAGCCGATCTGTGCTCCCGAGGTGCGGCCAACTTCAGGCAACTAGACTCGTGGACGAGAGGGCCAAACTTCCTGCCATTGCCTAAACAGGACTGGCCCGTGTCCGAATTAAAACCCCCTACCGAATTGGAACTGGAGATCAAAGGCGTAGTGATAGCGGCCAACGTCGTCGAAGCGACATCCAGTCTATCACAATTGGTCAGGTTTTCTTCTTGGATGAAGTCACTCCGTGCGTTACTTTGGTTAGCCAGGTTCAAGATAAATTTACTAACCATGCAAGGGCTACGCCCTTCAGGCCGGATACGGGTCAGCCCGATAGGTCCCGGTGAGCTACAAGCGGCAGAGTACGATATTTTCAGAATGATACAGCGCGAGGCTTTCGCCCGAGAACTCAAGAGGGCGGAAGAAGTGGGGCCGACCAACAAAGACATGCCATCTCCAAGAGGCGAGCTGAAGCGTTTGAACCCCAAACTCATCGACGGACTGCTGCGGGTGGATGGTAGGCTGACCAACGCCCACCTGAACTTCGACACAAAGTATCCTATACTGCTGCCTGCGAGACAACCTGTAGTAGGGCTAATGATTCAACACGTCCACGCCGTGGAGGGACATGCCGGGGAAAGTCACGTGGCGAGCGTCATCCGAAAGCGTCTTTGATTGTTGAGAGGACGAGAGACTGTAAAACGCGTAATCCGACGGTGTGTGCAATGCAGGAGACGCAATGCCACAGCAGGCAAACAACTCATGGCCCCACTACCAGAATGCAGGGTGACTACGGGCTGGTGGCCGTTCAGTGACACCGGGTTGGACTATTTCGGGCCCTTGTGGACCAAGTGCGGGAAAAGATTAGAAAAGCGATATGGATTTATCACGACGTGCATGAAGTCACGCGCGGTACACCTAGAAGTCGCACATTCGATGACGACCGATTCGTTTCTACGGGCCTTGCAAATATTTATCAACCGAAGAGGCGTACCGGCCGATATATACTCGGGTAATGTGTCGAACTTCGCGGGCGCCCACCGAGAATCGCAGCTTTGGCACAAGAACATAAACAGGGACGAACTGCAGAATCGAACCGTGGCCTACTCTATACGATGGCATTTCAAACCCCGCAGGCAAGTCACCGCGGCGTATGGGAACGCGTGATCCGGTCCGCCAGACGGATATTGCTGTCGATCACGGAGCAACAGCCGCCCGACGACGAGAAGCTGAACACCGCCATGACTGAGGTGGAGAGAATTCTGAACAACCGCCTCCTGATTCCAGTAATGAAAGGCGACCCCACCCACCTGGCGCTCACCCCGAACGACTTATTGACGTTAAGGTCGAACGAGGGTTTCCAAGGGCCGGTAAACCTTCGTGGGAGCTACCTCCACGGATGGAATCAGGCGAATTATCCTGCCAAGGTTTTCTGGAGGCGCTGACTGCGACAGTACCTACCGGCTTTGCAGACTCGACAGAAGTGGCTGGTCAAAACAAGACTATTCAAGGTCGGGGATGTGGTGATGGTCGCAGACGAACGAGCATGTTTCAGCACCTGGTCTTTGGGAGCGGTTATGGGAACCATCGGAAGCTCCGAAGAAAGGATAAGAACTGTGGAGGTGAAGACAGCCAACGGAACGCTCATTCGCGAAGTGCGCAGTATTAGCCCCTTCGAGAGTGAAGGCGGAGAGACTGATAACGCTGAGGCCCAGTAGACTATTTCGCATTCGCTTCCGAGGTGGGTAAAGAAACCGCATATATGGGAGCATTCACGACACACTGACATATCGAACCATCATAAATCCCGACGCACACTCACCTGCATTGTACTCGTTATACCACCTGGTCTCCGTCGAACACGTTACAGTGCTCACAGCCTTTCGTTGACGTTGCAGAAAGTCCTTTTTCGATATGTGGTGGTACTTGCGATTCCATTATACACCTAGACACACACGCGCATACCCGATGCACGCTATGTCCCACAACCCCTATCAAAAATTTGACAGTGTTCGCAATTTGTTTTTATTGACGTTACTGAAATGTCTTTTGCATATGTGGAGGTAGTTGCGATTAGATCATACACACACGCTCACGCTAGCACGCATAGTCAGGGCAGGACGGCCCTTCCAAGGACAGCATCTATGTTTTCCCTTCACGGCCGCCATCAGTCAGTTGTTTTCGCGAAGGATGAAGAATAGCGTCGCGTCTCTGCAGCCAACGGATTAGGTGCAACCATGAGTAGAACGTTGATTACAAGCATTATGAGCTCGCACTGACAGCAGGGCCTAGGTAGGTAGGAAAAATCGGTACCTTTATACCAAACCTTTGACTATGCTTAGGATTCGGGAGGATTTTGGTGGGCGGTGTAACGACCGGTCGTGGATAATCCCCCCAAAATCTCTGCAGTTCCATGTTTTTCTTAACATCACTCACTTGCTTACACTATTGACGTGTCTTTCCGCACTGCTTGTTTTTATAGACCAATTGTCGTTTGTTCGCGCCCAGAGAGCTACTTTGTCATATCCTTGTTCTGGACCTGCGTGACGCACGTGCTCCTTGCTCGCACGCTGCAATTCGGTTTCTCGTTTGTTGAGTCCTTGTGAACTCATTATCGAGGTTTGTACCTTTTTGGTGTCATTGTTTATTCAATAATCTGGTATTGTAGAATATCACGGATAATCGCCTTTTGATTTCGAGATCCGTTGTGAATTTGGCTACGCAGTGCTCATACCTGTGCTACAGAGGGTTAGTTAGGCTTGTCGGCCTGTAGTTATGCATAGCCGACTTAGGTCCACCCTTGTGTATTGCCACGACTGCCGTGACTTTCCAGTCTCGATGCAGCTTGCCCTGGTCCAAAGTGGAACCGTGCAACCTGCATACCGATGAAACTATGATATCCGCCAACGGCTTGGTGATAGTTGGGTGAATGCCTTCTGGACCCACTGACTTGTGGCTGTTTAATTCCTGTGGGAACTTATGCAGGCTTTCCCCTGAGAGATTTAGCTCGTTTAACTGGGGAGCAGGATGCACCAGAGCCAGATCTACTCGTACCCCACTACCTCTCCTATGTACACCACCAAAGTATTCCTCCAAGGGCCTCTGCTTTGCACTCGTCATCGGTGATTATACCGTGGTCTCTAGTGGACAGTGGACCTACGGCTTTCTTTGTTGAGCCCTCAGACTGCAAGTAGCTGTAGAACGTTTTCGGCTGTTTTTTTTACACACTGGGCCAATTTGAGCTCAAATTGCCGCTTGGATGTTCTCAGAAGGCTCGCGGTCTCGTTTCTCAAATTTGTGTGTCGGTTCTAGGCTAGCTGACTGGCGGAAGCTTTGTACTGGTTCTGGCTGCGGTTTCCACGTATGGTGGACTTGGCTATTCCGACGTGGGTTTTCCCTCCCCACTGCTTCGTTTCAAGGGTGCCAACTCTTCCTGTAGGGCAATAAGGGATCCCTTTAGGACATGCCAGTGCTCCTCGACAGTAGCCCCTCTATCGTGTCCCAGGTCAAACCTGTCGCCCTGTTACGAAGACTATCTATGTCCATACTACCGAAAAGTCTGACCAGCCTTGAGGGTACCTTGAGCTGCTGCATGCATAGGGCTATTTTGACACACACGTGGTCACTCTCGCCCAGCGGTGCACAGTAATGCAGTCCAGACACATCGTTGGGGAGGTTCGGTATTGCTAGGTCCAGCAAGGATGGAACGCATGTAGCCCTATATCTGATATTTTCCCTAATATACTGATGCGACGCATTGGTATGCAGCCATTCTAAGTGGGTTAGCTCCTCCGATCCAGGCTTACAGACCTCAGCTATACACTCAATGTGCGGAAGATTGAAGTCAGCCACTATGGGGGGTTTTATGCGTCTCCAACTTGTTCATTTAAAGTCTGCAGTAAACAAGCATCCTCTTCGCGGTTTCTCTTGATGCCCTGTAGACACAGACAACGTTAACCCTTCTGCCTGGAGGGATGACGGTAACGGCGCACTACTGGACATTGTGAGTGCAAATCTTGGTCTAAGGCTGAAGGTGGTTTGTACCTGACCTAATGAGGTTGGCTACTCCTCCACTAAGGCGATCGTATTCTCTATCCTGCCCACAGACTACAAAACCGTTACTTATTAGGCCTGACACATGGTCTTCTTTAGAAAGCCGTTTCCGTAACTGCGACTAACGACGCTTTGTGCTCCCCAACGGTTTTGGCGAGTTTCGTCCATTTGTGTCTTATACTACGCCTGTTGGTACTTAACACCACCAAGTTTGCTCCGTCGCTCAGGAGTCTCTCATTATTTGCCCCTGTCTGGTTCTCAGACGCAACGCCTGAGATGATGAAAAGCTTTTTCCACTGGTCGTATTTACTGATATGCATGACGCAGACTCAAGACGCAGAACCTCCAACGACCCCAATCCACCCCTACAGAAGTTACCGTAACATCCAGCCTGACAAGGTTCGCGCTGTCCTCCACCTTCGGACGGCACTGCCAATTTTCTTCTTCCAGCGCGTCTTCACTTAAAACTATTCTCGATCCCGCAAGCGGCTTCTTTATTACTGTCAGGGCCGGGGTCTGAGAGCCGAGTATGGTATTCTGCTGAACCTGTTGGTTTCTCACCAGCACCCCGGCCGGTCGAGCCAGGTTACCCCCACCGGTGCTAGACCACCAGGCCTTACTCTATGCTCGTCTGGCACAATTTGGTGTCTACCCTTGGTGGTGTGAGCCACTACTGCTGTCCCCGCCAGCAGCCAATCCCGGGTGGCCTCATCAACGAACTCCACTGGTACTGGTCTCGCTCGATGTTCGCCCTCGTTCCCCAGTGGTGACTACCATGTCTCCACCCTATGCACCGTTCTTAGAGTAGTAGGGCGCAGAACACCCAGAAATTCGCAGTATTTCGTAGACCTTCCTCCTATCTATGTCTCACCTGGCCTTCGACTCCCTCGTAAAAGGTTCTTCTTCGTTTAGGATCAGGAGCCTGCTGCCTAAGACCCTGCCCATCGACAGGATTTGCTTTTGCTGACCCTTCACTTTGTTTTCCAACTCCAGGAGCGCAGGGTCGTCCACTCTAGCTGACCCATCCTTCGTGATATTGCGGTCATCCCTCTTTTTGACCTTCTGGGCTTCTGCTCAGTCCACTGGCCCCCGTCGGTCTGCTTCTAGGGAGTTGAGGCGACGACCGCCTGGCAAGCTCTCGGAACTGGTCCACTCGCTCTGATGACTGCCCTCTCGGGTGTGGATACTACTTCCGAAAACGATTTACTACAACCTGCTTGCGGTGGTTTGGGGCTTATGTCTGAGGTACCACTTGGTGAGCGTTGGTCCTGCCCTTGGGCCTGCAGTTTAAGGGCCAGACCCGCCGCCTCCTTGCATGGAGCACAGACCCAATCAGCCCATGAGTTCTGTTTATAAGAGACGTAAATGTCCTTTGCTGTTCCCGAACACTTTAGGTGAGTCCATGGATGCCTCGAGCTCTATACCATTTGCCACAGGTTTTTCGCACTTAGTTGCGAGGCACGGGCCAGAAACGCGTGTCATACCGAAAAACACAAAAAGGAGGGGAACACAGCTCAAGTACTCTTTAACCCAACACAAAATAAACAATGACACTTGCAGGTACAGCCCGCTTACACAAAAGAACAAAAGGCAAAACTCCAAGCGAGAAAAGATTGCTTCAAAAAATACCGAAGACAACTCGGCAATACTACAGGGCGAATAAAAATATTCTCCGCATATAACGCAACTTGAAAGCACTTCTATACGCTCGGTAATGTGAATGAAACTGGGTTAGTCCATAAAACTATTCAAAAACTCAATTTAGAGGAAAGAGCTGTATGAAGTGAAACTGCGCGGCACTCACCAAGTTCAGTTGTCTTGACGTCTTGGAGTACTACACGGGTTCGAGGCTTTGAGCCCAATTGTCCCGGTTCTCGAGGAAACCTTTGACCGTCTATCGGATTCACCGAGCTGAAACGACAATAAAAAGAAGCGTGGGGGGGGGTGGTGGCGGGGACGGCAACCAAAACAAGATATACATAGCAGCATGCACTTTCTTACTATAGACAGTGCCTTAAGCGGAATAAGTGTGCAACATCCATGAACATATAGCGGAATGGAAATGCAAAAAGACATCTATTTCACTTATTCGGACAAGGAATTACTGGGAGAGACGCAGATAAAGGTTTAACTTTTTCTTGAAGATAGTTTAGTTCTGCGAGAGAAAAATATCTTTCGGGAGAGCGCTCCACAGAGTAATAACCCTGTGGCTAAAAAGGTTAATTCGTAGCGAAGTGTGTGGTCCTGGTTTAAACACCTTTCTGCTGTGACCACGGAGAGATTTCAGTCCGGTTCAGTTTGCACAGGACAGATAAAGGCCACGGCCAATCAAGCATCCAGGATTCTTTTGACGATATGCGCACTAGGTAGGCACCCACCACTGCGCTTTTTATTCCTTCGGGTCCCCGCTTAAAATAGAAGGGAAGCGTAGTCTTGATGATTTGAAGTCTTGAAGTAGTACACCGGTTCGAGGCTGGAGCCAGAATGTTACTGGTTCGTGGGGTATCTTATTGGCCATAGTAGTAGTTTCGCTGAAACCGAGAGAGCTGGACAACAAGGGACAACTACCAGGGGCATATTGGGCAGGTGGTAGCGCAGATAGAGCCCTGGAGTGACCAGCAAGGCGACAAAGATATTGCGCTCAGAAGTGAGCATGGAAGCCTACAACAAAAAGTAAAATGAAGGCGCATCTTCTGTGCATCAAACCAGACGGAAATGTAGCGAAAGGTTTATTTTGCTTCGTCATTTGTTTATTTAGTTCTTTAAACATCCTTATGTATACATATTTTATTATTAAGGAAGGAAGGGCAGAGCACAGAAAGATAGGCCGGTTGAGGGGAATTTGAAGGCGAGCAGAGGCCTGCTGAAGGTTCAAGAAGGAAACGTTAGCACAAAGAACTTGTCTAACAGCCTTTTAAGCGTTTCTTTTCTCGAAGCATTATTGACCTCCTGTGGTGAGTTATTACAAAGCAGGACTTTTCTGCGAGTTAAAAAGATTCTACGGAAGTGTTTTAGAGAAGGAGGTTGAAATACATTCTTGGTCTGCCCTCTGAGAGTGCCCAAGCTCGAGCGAGTGAAAAAGTGATCTGCTAGCCTTGTAGTGAAAAGATTGCACATTCGGAAGAGATACCCTCCAACTTTGTGAGTTTCTAAAGGGTACTGTTTTACGTCGGCCAGCCTTTGAGAATAAGGGGTGCTCGGAAACCCGCGAACTACTTTCGTGGCCTTCCTCTGTACACGTTATAAGACGCCTCAGTTCTTGACCAGGCCAAAGTTTACAATCTGACTGCAGTATTCTAAAAGAGGTCGGATGTAGGTCCCATAAATGATCTGAAAGTCTTCTTTCATAATCAAAGGAAAATTTCGCCTTACCACTTTGAGAACGCAAAAAGCAAACCTGTTGGCTAGTTGGTGGTGGTGGGAGAAAGAAAATGACTTGTTTACCCAGAAGACCAAGACCTTGTGCTTTTTCACAACCCGAAATGGTGTGGCACTATTCGTCCAGAAGAGTTGAGCGGAGAATTACCGAATGACATGCTCACTCATTTGTCATCATTAATTTGCGGGCTCCAGTCGGTAGACCGTTGCTTTATCTGGTCCACTGCCGACTGAAATTCGGTGACTCTGTTGCCCCAGATGGCAACATCGTCAGCGTACACTGCAATGCTCACTGAAATGTTGTTTGGAAGGTCATTTACATAAACGAGGAACAATAAGTGATCTAACACTGATCTTTGGGGGACTCCAGAGAGCATCGGGAATGATTCTGAGAAGAAAGGACCTGCTCCGAACATGAATGGCCTATTGTTGGGAAAGCTATGAAGAAAAGAGAGCTTGTTGACGTGGATTCCGTAAGACTCCAGCCTGTGTACGAGAGGAATATGCGGCACCCCTTCAAAAGCTTTGGCGAGTCCGATAAAGGTTGCGTGCAGAATAATGCCTCCGTCATAGGCCCGGGTAAGACCATCCGTGACGGAGAGCGTATTGGTATTGCATGGCCTTCCTGGCGGGAGCCATGCTGAGCAGGGGTGATCAAGCCACTCCTGCGCAGGTGCGTCAGTATGAGACGTTTGAGCATGCGCCCGAAGATCTTGCTGGGAACGCTTGGTAGGCTATCAAGTCTGTAGCTCCCTGGTTGATGGCGATGGCCTCTTTTGAAGAAAGGGCTGATTGTCGCTCTCCTCTAAGAAATTGGGAATGTGCCAGAGTCTAGGCGTCGCTGGAAGAGCTTCACGTAGATTTCCTCCAATATTGCTGATGTCTGTTTAGGAATTTGAGGGTGGATCTAGTCCAAGTCCATGGATCTAAGTACACTAAGTTGAATGGGGCTGCTCTCTAATTCCCGTCTTGTAATGAGAGCAGTACACAAAGGATGATCCACTGGCAGGCCTGGAAGTTGGGGGTGGACAGAGATAGGTAGCGAGGTGAAGACGGTCTGGAAATGAGACCTGGAAATTTTTACCCCTTGGCATAGTGTTGTGGCTGGAGTGCCATCACTAAGGCAGAGTGCCGATTGATGGGCACCTGGCAGCCTGGTTATGGGCATAAGCCTGAAAAGAGCGAGTCTGTTTGAACTCGCTCGCGCGAGGATAACCTTTCGCTGTTCAGCAAGGAACTCCTTTATTTTAGCCTTGCAAACACTGCGGATACATTTAAATCCCGTCGAGTCCGTTTCTAATCTCGTGGATTTAAGCCTGGCGAATCTTCTTCATAAAACAGACTTCCGATGGATCGCGGCAGTGGGGGCCTACTGTTGACCGTGACTTGCTTCCTAAGGACATGAAGGAGGTCAGCCTGACGGGTGCAGTCTTCAATGCGAATGTTGAGAGTTTCTGCGTCGGCTAGTCGATCTAAAGTGCTAATGTTTTGAGTCAGAAGGGACTTAGGATCATCAAAGTTGGTTCTCCTGAATGCACGGGTGAGCTTGCACTGGGAGGCGCTGGCTGGCCAGCGACTTATGTACTCAAGTTGGAGGACAACGTGGTCACTCTTGCCTAAGGGAGGAGGCACACTGACCGTGTCTACTCGACGGTTCTCGTTGGAGATCATCAGATGGAGCAGTAAGGGAGCGTGCCCTCTACGGTACCCAGTTGGTTCCGCGACTTGCTGCGACCAAGAAAGTTCGGCTAGTAGGTCTGTTAGTGCCTGACCAAAAGGACTACCGGCAACGTTTCTCTCCTAACCGGCGTGCGGAGCATTGAAATCCCCTAACAGTAAGAGATGGATAAAGTGGCAGCTGGCTTTCAAACCTCGCAGCTGTTCTATGAGAGGGAATCATCTAGACTTGTTTGTGGAGGACGATAAATTGCACCTACCAGGAGATATTGTGAGGGAGAAGTTCTAATCCTCACCCATGAAGAGTCAGTACGGGAAGTTTGAGAAAGAAGGCAAATGAAGTAGGCGAAAAGACTATTGCTGAGATGCAGGACCACCCCACCGGCCTTGCCTCTTAAGGAATCCTTACGGACTGAGGTATATTCAGGGGTGGAAATTCAACCATCCAATTTGTCTGGAGTGAGCTAAGTTTCAGTGACAGCCAGAATGTGACGTTTGCTGCCGGCTACCAGCCACCTCAGTTCTAATATCTTATTAGAGATACTGAAGCAGTTTGTAGAGAGGCATCTCAGAGCAAGCCTAGTAGAGATCTCAGGAGGTGGAGGACTATGATTGGGGAGAGAACAGAAGAGTGAGGGTCATTCGGGTGCTGTTTCATGTTCGTCCATGCTCCTTGGAGCCTTTGGCGGGGCATCACTTTTTTTGCGGCCACCTTCTTCGTGGCCCTTTCCAGAGGACGGGTCTGCGTTCAGGATGAGCAAGAAAGAGTAACAGTTGAGAACGAAATTTGAGGCGGTTGTGGGGCATAAGGAGGAGAGACCTGTACCTGTGGTTTCTGCTGAGACCTTGTCGGTTTAGGGATTAGTGAGGCTGTGGGGTTACTAACACTGGGAGGTGCAGATGGAACACCCGATAGTTATACCTTGTTCCGCTTTAGTCGCAAAACCTACGCATCGTGATAGCTGGGTCCGGAATAGCTGGGTCAAGAGTTTCGCCTCCTTTCCTGGCTGCCTGTTCTCCTGAGGCTTCTTTAGTAGCTTCTTCTGTGTCGATTACCGTCACTTGCTGCTAGCTGTCGGATTTCTCAGGGCCTTCTTTTGGGGTGCTGAATTCCAGGGGCTTGGGTGGTGCTATAGCCGCAGGGAAAGAGGAATAACAGGCCTCCGAGGGGGCTTCGGGGGATGTGAGCTCAGCGGATTCGGCTGTGGACTTGGGCTCCGGCTTGTCCTGCGGTCCGGTTGGGACTACGCGGGGGGAGCGACAAAGCTTGGAGTCACCATTCTTCTCTGAGGGTTCCCCGTTTCTAGACTGGTTAACTTCGTTCTGCTTTCTTTCTGAGCAGACATGGAGAGGCTTGTCTTGTTAGACCCCTCTGACTTGCTTGAATGTCCTTCTTAACATGCTTGTCAATATGAGCAGAACCAGGATGGCATTCTCAAAGTTGAATTCTAAGATTAGTCTTAATGTCTTTTTTTCTTAGACTTTGAGGGCAGCCAAGATGCCCTAGCTGGGTAGAGGATATTGGTGGCTGGGCTACGAAGCAGAGTTTCATCCCGAGCCACTGGGCCTGGGATTTTCGAGAAAGGACTCCATATTGTAGCCCTTCCTGCCGCTTTGGAAATCTAGCTGATTATCAAAGCTGTACTGAGAACTACCTGCCAGAATACTTTGATTGCTTGGGCTGCTGCAGCAGCTTGGGAAGAGAATTAGGGATTAGAGCTCCCATCTGGGCGATCTCTGATTCTAGAATGGACGCCGGAGCCCTCAGCTTGCTTACCTCGGTCACTCTTTGGTCGGAACAGGGAAGGCTCAAGACCTGAATGGCATTCAAACCAATTGGCTGAGTCTAAAGGCATGGGAATGGTAGGCTCGTCCAAGTTGGGGGTCGAATTAATACAAACCATTGAGTCACAGATAAAGTAAAAAGGTGGTACACCAGACCTAGCGAGGGAGACGGGAAAAAGTAGGTAGGAACTTATGGATAAGCAGTGATATCACAAACAGCGGGTGAGCGCAGCAAAAGCAGTTCATGTTCAAAAGTACCGCCAAGGTTTCACCTCACACCAACTGTGAGAGCCATTAAGCATCATGAGCATTCACCAAGCCATTGCGTAGCAAATGGAAACGTTCACCAATAATAATGATAATAGTTTATTTCAGAGAAGCCCGAAGCATGCCTTAGGCATGATCAAAATTTTACAAGCGACGAAGCTGACAGACAAAAATAATGAAAAAATTGCAAATACTCTGGGCGAAGTGGGAGGGAGGTGGGAACAAATAAAGGGAGCTGAGAGGAACTTAAATGTATGCACACCAAGGAGTAATGGAAGGGGTTTAAGTGAAGCAGGAGATGGATTCAAATGTGTGCCCGGCAAATCAGAAAGTCAAGGCCAGATGGAGCGACGGACTGGGCATCCTGGATTGTCCCTAAGCAACACGCTTTTAGAAATTGCCCCCCCTCCTTAGCAATGCGTCATTCTTGAAAAATGGTAAATTGTTCTGCCTATTTTGAATTGAAATTTGGTCGTACAAATGGTGTACTGTGCATTGTGCATTCAAACCCGTCAATTGCTTTGGAGTATCGTATCAAAAAATAGAAGTTTCTGTTACGTTTTGTGTAACAATGAGTTTATGTTGCACCTGTAGCAGGATGAAAGTGTAAGTACGAAATGCACAGTCACTCAACAATGTTAGTTGTAGATTCATGTCCACAAAGTTGTAGTCTCAGTAAAGCTTGCTTGGGAGGTGTTTATTTAAGCTGCTTATCAATGTTTATATTAATACTCTAACTTATAAGACAAGTGTTCCAGTTAGACTTTCAACTGGAAATCCTATCTACTAATGATAGTTTTGTGCTGAAGAGTGCATTTTTGTCTTACAAATGTTGTAATATGCTTTTCGCATTCAAATTCGTCAAATAAAATGTCTTTTTGAATCCAACAAATCGGTGCTCCTGGTGAGTTTCATGCAAGAAGAAAATCTATGTTGCATCTGCGGGAGGTTAAAAAGGTTGACATGTGTAGCGCAGTCAAATATCAATTTTGGTTGTAGATTTATTTTCAAGTAGTTTCAGTCTCATCATGGAGCACTTGTGAGGAAACCCCTGAAATTGCGTAACAAAAGGCTTAATAATTAGGTTCCATTGGACCTTTTATCTACCAATAGTATTTTTGCACCCACAGATTTGTAGACCCCGCATGGTTGCGTAATGTGTACAATGACTACTGTTATTATTAGGTTGAACAGAACGGACTTAGAAAAGCCTGTCGGTGGAATCGAAAGCTTTTTCCTTTCCACTGTGTTCCCAATCAAAATCTGTTGAATGTCCATCAATTTACATTGTAGTACTTTATTCCTTTGTGAGCACCAACAATGTCATTAAAATGGGCATTGAAAATGATGCATATTATGTACGAAGAACTACCCATGTAACAGTATTGTGGCCAAGGCTCACGTAAGCAGTGATACGTGCTTATCATGGTGGTGGTGAATGTGACGTACGTGCAACGTAGAACGTATACTGAGTAACATGGAAATAATAATGGAAAACAATCCGCAATCGACCACAGAATGAATGAAAGATGTGTATGTGGAAGTGCAGGTACACGTATAAAGGTTCAAAACCACTGAAATATACATGTGTATATAATCGCCTGTAACGAAAATCAGCATTGATGACTGCAGTGGTAATCTTCCCCCTATAGGAAGTTCAATCTCAATACCGTCCCAGTTCTGTTTGCTGAGGCTTAACTGCCAAACTTACCCAGGACGCAATTGCAAGCCGGGGGTTTATTGTGCTCTCTCTTTTAGTGAATGTTTGTAGTTAGATGTGCTACCGAAATGACATGCGCCACTGGCCAACTAGTGCAGCTCAGGTGCCGGCTTCTGCACTGTGCTGGTAACTTGTATGGCACACTTCCACGGTTGGTTTTCTGGAGGTTAACATGCTGGTATACGTATAAGCGTATATGCAAGCAATAATGCACACTTACATATATATATATATATATATAATATGCATATATATATATACCTATGCGCATATGTTTACATGTACGTAAATATATATATATATATGTATATATATATATGTATATATATATATATACATGTTTATAAAAATAAATGTACTGCTTCTACGCAAATGCCGCGAATCTTTCTCACGCCAAGGCAGCGGACACGTTACTGAACGCATTGTGTACGCTACTTTATCGTATGGGAATCAGTTTCTATAAGTTCAACGATTGCGATCCTATGACGTCTGGAATGTGTCGCAAACAGCTTGTATCAGTGAACGAGGTTAAGTTCATCGTTAGCACCAGGCAGCATCTAAATAGGGAAATGTTTCCCCGCACTACGGTTTCCCCCTGCGTAGCAGTTTGATAGCCTGCGGCATATGCATAAACTGAGGCGAAAATAATCGGGTATGCCTCGTACGCATCTCCCGCTTGCCACTAACACTGCCCACATATAATCCGTTTTTGTTCACCCGAGTCACCGCTGACGTACTGAAATATTTGTGCTCTGCGAGGTTTCACGACACATTTATACGTGTACGTATGTGCCTTGTTTATGAATAGACATCTGTAGCTAGGATTGATACCGCAATGATATGCGCAACTCACGCGTGAGTTCGCGGACTCATGCGGTTCCGGTATCAGCCTTCTCACTATCTGTTGGTAGTGAGTATGACACATCCCCGCCAGGAGCTCATATCTCTAGTGTTTATTTCCGCTCGGGCTGGGCGGGTCGCTCAAACGTTACGCGCATAAAAGCCACCAACTCTCAAGTGGAAACAGAAGGCTGCACAACTGTAAACATACATTCACCTATATTCATGGGTACCGGTCCCACGTATATTCCTTAATTCTGTTTCTATTTTCTGGCGACAACACCGGTCCGTAACAAACATGCCGGCATTTTACACGTAAGCATGACTGCTCCATCGGATGCTGCGAGCTTCCAATTCTCGCTTATTACGTATGTGAGTTAACCGATGTAACACAACATGCAGTGGGGTACGAGGACAACCAACCTGACCCACAATTAGGCAACTCTAGTATCTGCCATATACTGGTAAAAGCACCCGTCAAGCATTGATGTCTACACAATCAGCGCCACGGTTCCCAGCTAACAAAACATCTTACAGTCAACTCCACCGGACAGATAGTACAACCACTGAGGCTACATGGCAGTCATGGGCACGACGAGCCCAATGGCCTTTACTTCGCAGATGGTGCACACCGCTACCCGGTATGAAGGTAAACTTCATTCCGACTACCTCCATCAACAGTCACAGTAAAAAAAGCCCCGTTGCTGTGCACGTGAAAGTAGATTCACGTACCAACGCTCCTAATGAAGGATACCGAATGCGCCTGAAGGAAGACAACGCCTCTCGGTATTAATCACACACAAGCGGCCCACTGAGGCCTGTTTCGCATTTTCCCATCCTTGGTCGTCTGTCGTCTGGCCAGAGGTAAAGCTCGCACCTAGTTCTCCAAAAGTCGCATTGGAAGTGTGCCAAACGCGTACAGGAAAGGCACTTGATGAACTCGTTTTCCAGCTAACTCATTGGTCCGTGAGCTGCAAAAGCGGAAACCCGGGCCGGTCGTGGAATCCGTAGCTGAATGCTTCCGAGCCATGTACCATTGGCAGAGCCTCAGCAGCGTCGCCCACGGAATAAATGACGCCATAACAACCGGACCGAACAACCCGCATCACAAAACTGGAGAGCAGCGCCTGTGCATCGGTTCATATATAATAACGGTATATTTCTGGACAGTGGTCGAGAGGCACGCATGTGAGCATGATCAGAGTTTACAATATCACTGAACGAGATGGGAAATTCGCAAATTTTAAAGAGGGATTCACGCATCGCAGAAAAAATGGAATAAGGCTAAGAAGATTTTAAATGAAGCAAGGCGACAGGAAAATACATGGCGAGTACGAATGAATTTCGAGTCAACTGCGGCAATAGTAATGAATCGGCCGGATGTAAGAGCGTTCGGACGGACATTGGCCTAGGACGCAGGAAATACAATATTCACAGGAATGGTGCAAAAAAATGGCTAGCAATGCACACTCCTGTTCACTTGAAAAGGTAATTAGTGTTGAGACAAAGGAGACAGGGAAGAAGTTCATGAAGGTTCGCAGAGGAATACTAACTTTCATAGATTTGTGGGTATGAAAAGGAATGGTACTTTCTGAAAAGGTGAGACAATTTCCACGAGAAGTAGTGTGTGTCATCTGGTGTCGGCAGTTAGCAGATGCGCCACAACTGCTTTCATCAAATGTAACGAGCTAATCGACCAATGAGTTGAAAGTAACTTATCAAACTTGATGAACACAAACAATTTTTACCTAGTACTCAATAACTTCACAGTCATAAGTGGTAACAAAATCTTCATGCAGTTAAGGTCTTTATTAGCCACAAAAGGGTTAGCGAGATATCCGTCGGTGCGTAACGACTGCTATACCAAAACCCAGGTAGGAACAATCCGTAATTTCGGCTGTCTGGGCCAAGTGGAGAACAGAACCTGGGGGCTTTCCATGAGGAGGACTGAAAATCGGCATGAGAAACTATCGTTACGTAAACGATAAAGAAGAAAGGAAAGAGAAGGGAAGGGAGGAAAAAAATAATGTTGTACGGCTGGAAGCAAGGTAGTCACGAGCTATGACTTATTGCAATAAACGGACGGTGTCAATTTGAAAACAGAAAGCTGTCATTGCAAGACGTAATGAGTGAGTCAGATGGCAGCAACGTCGCAGAAAGAATGAGACACTGTAAGCATGGGTTACAGATCTAGACAAAACGAACGCATATCATGAGGGGCGGCGGCGTGGTGGCAAGAGAACTGGCCGGCAAAGAACTGGAGGAGGCAGAGAAAATATGCGGATATATATATATATATATATACATCAGAGCTGGAGCAAGTAGCAGTCAAGAGAAGGAGCACGGAGATAGCAGTGCTTGGAAGAGACGCGTAGGGTTGGGTCAAGTGGCACGGAATCAACTTGGATAAACCCTGATGAATTTGTTTGTGACAGGTAAACATGAAGGAGCAGTTGAGAGAGAGAGAAACGACTTTTGATGCACAAAAGTGATGGCTGTGAGCAGAAGTTGATAAGCGAGGGGATACGAAGGAAAGGATCGACGAAAGCAGGTACCGGTGAATCTAACAATCTGGTTAGTGAAGGTGTGACATGTGGTGACGGTCGAAAATCGGTGAAGCGGTAATAAATGGGCGTACATTATGCAACAAGAGGATGGTCGTGAAAGTGGCTGAAGAACGCAGAGCGAATGGAAATACAGGGTGGTTGGAGAAGTGTAAAAGGTCCTTGGAGAACTGTGACTTGGAGGTCAGAAGAACTGTGGTGCAAAGATGCAGCAGCTGTACCGTGGAACAAAATGGGGGGAGGGGGAGATAGGGAAGTGGCGGATCAGAAAGATCAGGTATCAGCAGATCACATGGTTTGACAGTGTAAGTGGGAATGATGACGCTACCGCGGCTTTAAACTAGGTGGAAAGCCGAATTGCAGCGCAGCCTGAAAAGCACACTGAAGATGCCCGTGGTTTGCAATGTATGAAGCAGATGAGAGTGCTGATCAAAGAAAACCGGGTAATTGATGACCAATTGGATCGTTTCACTGCAGAGGATACAGGATCAATACAGAGAAGAAGGGTAGTTGCTGAACGGGAGAACTTGGGAAGGGAAAAGGGCAAGAGAAATAGCTGTGAGTTGGAGTTGGAAGGATGGAACTAGAGAGCTGCTTGCTTGCAGGGAATCCGCAAGTGGATTGAGCCAGAAGTTGCTAACCGGGACACTGTCTAAGAGGGAGATCCACGGAGGAATTGCGGATTCAGACAAGAAAGGTTTGTTAGTGGTGAAAAACTAACAAATTTGGTCGTAAAAAATGCGAAGGTTGGAACGGCCAGTTATTTATATGGTGGTTGGTCATGATTACGGATATGTTTGGTGCTTAATGGTGGGAGATATAAGATGGACAAAAAAGAATATTGCAAAATGGTAGCTAGTGAGATATGCGATCAGTGAGCTTCATGAGTATATGGAGGTACCAAGAGAATACTAATTAGGAGCCGACAAAGGCAAAACGGAGAAAAAAAGAAATATTCCGGGCTTGGTCAGAGTAAAATGGATAGGGCAAGGGTGACATCATGCAGTGAGGGTTGTTATTGTGAAACAGGATAGGACGAGAAACAGAATGGATAGGTGTGCATATAGAGGTAGAACGACACGGAGAGGAAGTGATACGAGTGCTGACAAGAACAATAGATGAGCGAGTTGTGGCGGAAGAATGGTAGGAGCATGCGGTCCACGGAAAGAAGAACAAAAGTGAAGCACCGGCTCATAAATGCCGCGGATCCCTAAGACAAGTTGAGGCCATGGAACTTGAGACTAAAAAAGGAAACGCATAAATAGGGGCTAAAAAATCAATGGGGAGGTCAATATTTCACCTGGAATAGTCATTTAGCAGAAGAAAAGACTAAGTTCTGCATGAAATTACGGAAGAAACACTAGCTGGGGGGAAGAGTGGGGGAAGAGTGGGGGAAGAATCGGTGACATCACAACTGGATGTTGAGTTCACTTAGTGAGCAGCGCTAAATGAGATAAATGAGACTGGATTTCCAAGTTCAGGATCGCAGAGGTGGTGATGGAAGTATATGTGATGGGGCTTTGGTGGGGAAAGAAGGCATTGTAAGCTAAGAGACATCCAAAGGCTTTGGGTTACTTACTATGCTTGTGTTAATAATTAAAGGGCATCAATGAATATACATATATACACTAATATATATATATGCATATAAATATACAGCGGACCAGGGCGTAGGTACTGATGCAGTTCCTATAGCGTTGTTGAGGTTGGTTTCAGGGCCGAAGACGTGATATAACTAAACAAAGGTAGTAAATTGTGGAGCGGATGAGGCATATTGACAATCTGTGAGGAGTATTACGGTTGTTTCTCTAAAGGTGCGGACGCATCTGGGAGGACTTATTTCAGAGTGAAATTGGCAGGATCCTATAAGTTGGTATGGAAGAACAATTAATGGGCGCAAACATGTTTTAAACAGGTCGATGGTGAAGTCTAATGGGGTGTCAAACACAGCATTCAGAATTCGAAAGCGGCGGAAGTATTTTGGAAGGTAAGGTGAAGCGAGAAAGCAGAGCACTGGCCTAAATGTCGAAGCCTTTCTCGTAAGCTTGAATCTCGGTTATGTGAACGTTGTATAAGCGCAAAACAGTTGGGATAGAAAGGAATTTATCAATAGCTTGCAGGACTGCATACTTTGACTGAGAAGATCTGATGTGCAACGGAAGTTTATCACAGATTCTGGAGTTCGTGAAGAAAAAGAACGTAGGGCGTAGAACCGTCCCCGCTGACGGTGTGTTAGTAGTATACTGTCTAATACGGAGTAAATGTACAGTACCCGGGGGGAAGCACAACTGATTGGAGGAATAGGAGCGCTCAGTCAATAATTATACAAAAATACCAGGTTTAGTTTGATGCGACAAAGCCACAATGGTTCGATTTTGAGAGATATATCGTTCCCTGTAGTTAAAAATTGACGACCAACCGATCAACTGCTTTGTGAAACTTCTCTGAATACATTCGACAATGATCCTGTCGGATTTTATCATACTAGTGAAGGTTAAGGGGCAATATTTGAGAAGGGGCTTGGCACGTACTTTGTACGCGTAAAGAATGCTCGCCCTAAGCTGAAAGGATCGGAACAGAAGACCAAGACACTTTTAGCCTTCGCCGTTTGGAAGACAGCATGTTCGGAGAATTTGAAAGAGCAGGAATAATTAAAGCCAAGGTCTCTTACTAAAGGCTGGTAGCCAAAGGGTGAACCGCCGATGCATGAGGAGCCAAGAGGAACCTGGCATTTGTAAGTAAGAAAAGAACACTTGTCGGCGGAGAATTTCATCGTCCAGGTTGGGCACCATTCATCAGGGGTGACTAAGTCAGCGGAAACTTTAAGGATAGTAGTACTGAGGTTGCCAGGCGAGAAAGTGTAGACTACCTAATGTCGTCCGCGAACAAAAACGGCGTGCCGATAAGTGTTTTCGGAAACATATCATTTGTATGCAGGAGGAAAAGAAGGGGGCTTAAAACACTCCCCGAATAACACCGCTAGTAACAGGCTCAGGGTGAGGTGTGACTGTTAATCAAGGCAACCTGTGGATGATGAGGTAATTAGGATGAGAACCAAGAAAGTAGCGGACCGATAATTCCAAATGATCGTGGCTTCGGTAAAATTTGGGGGTGAGGTACACGATCAAAGGCCTTAGATAAGACGAGATAAAGATCAACAAATTATTTAACACTTTCAGCAGAGTCGGTGACGAGATTCAGAAGATCATACTGACAGACGGTGCAGGACCGTGAACGGAGGAATCCATGTTGGCTGTCATTAATAAGGTTGAGGCTTACTAAGTGGTTAATAATATGAACTTTAGTTATTTTTCCATTATTCTGGACAAGATGGGGGTTTGGTTTATTGGACGATAACTGGATGCCTCATGTGAAGGTCTCTTTTCACGAATGGGAACGATTACCGAGGACTTCCAATTAGCAGGTGCGGTGCTACCATTGGATGAATAAGTGAGAATGTTAGGCAGCAACAGGGGAGATCCGGTCCACCACTGGCGTGGGCAACTGGTGGTAGGCCATCAAGGCTTAGTCGAGAGGAGAGTTTGCTATTGGAAGGTAGCTTGTAAATACTCCTGGCATCGAAAGGATTGTAGAAAGGATAGATTCAGTAAGTGGTAAAGATGGGAGAGGTGCAATGACGGCAGCTGAAGTCATAACTGAAGCAAAGAGTGCATTGAAGGCTTCGGCTATACAAGAAGGAGAGGTGATATATCAGTTAATATCCAGAATCAGAAGTTGGAATTTGGCCTCAATATCAGAGTTTCAAGGCTTACGCAACATAGAAAGAAGTTGCAACTTGTTGGGATAACTCAATGCCTTCGATTCTTGGTCACAAAGTCACGCATTACCTTGTCGTTGAATAAGTGCGGAAAGGTGGTTTAAACGAATGAAAATGGAAAAGTCGTTGGAAGTATGTTTGCTTGAGAACCTTATGGTACTTCTTGCGGAGTGACGAGACAGGGGACTTCTTTTTAGGTACAGCCTGGGAAGTATAGGACAATTTCCCCAGATAGTCAGGAAAGAAGTAGAAAATATCCGCAGCAAACTGAAGGTCATGGGTGAGAAAATATTCGCCCCAGTCTTTCTGGCGAATAAGCGTGACTAGCGAGACCCAATTTCCGCATAGGAGTGTGTTGTTGGAGGGGTGTACGAGATCAGGTGAACCACTAAGGGGCAGATGGCAGATAACCATTTTATGGTCACTGCCAGGGAAATTTCGTGTTGCGGACATGTCGGTGAGAGGCATGTTATGAGTGAATACCAGGTCTAGTATGTTCCCGATTCTGGTAGGTTCGGAGACTTGTTGTTTACAGCCACCAAGATGAACACTAGTGATCAGGTCCGTAAGATTGGGGGAGCCGAGAGGGTAGGTCAACAAATTTCGCGGAAGAAAAAAGTCACCCGCAATAAGCTTGGTTCCGGAAGGAAGGAAAGGGAGGTATTTGAAAGACCTAATGGGAATTGGAAACAAGAAACTAAGGGAATTCGGCGAGCGATACACTCAGCCAATGTGAAGAACGGTGATTGGAGGCTGAAAGTGAACCAGAAAGAATGGGGAATAGAATTGAGCGCTGTATGTAAAGGAGGGGTCGTTGTGTAGATTTCCTAGACATGGACCAGGCATCCACCACCACGCCGGTTCGGTCTGTTGGTCCTTAGAAGACTGTACTCTACCAAAGATATTTGATCATTGGGAGTGCTCTCAGTCAGCCAGGATTCCGTTATTAAGATACTGTCGCAGTTATTTGTGAGGACAAGTATTTTTTAGGTTTTGAAGTTTGCCAAGAACAGAACGCGAGTTGAATGAGGCAAAAGATATACCGTTTGCGGGAGGTGGTATAGGCACACCAGGGGATAGCGTAAGTTGAAAGGAGGCAGGCTATCGCGGTTGGACGGAGTAGAGATCGGGGTCGAAGGGGAATATGTTGATGTTGAGGCTAGTGGAGGTTCGGATGGAGTGGATTCCAGCCAGGCTGGAGTAAATGTTGCAGTGAGAGGGACTGCTGAGGAGTAGAACAACGAGGCGCCAACGAAGAGGGAAATGTCAGAGCAAATGGAAAAACCTGTGGGATTTGACGGGTCGATTTCAGACAGGGTTCATTAGGAGCAGTTGAGAAATACCGGCCAGTAGGACGTGGGTATTGACTGAAGGAGGGTGCAGAGGGCACAGTTAAAAATGTGTGAGGTCTAGGAGTGTAGGGTGGTTGATCCAGCTGAACGTTAGGGGAGGGGTAAGGAAAGTTAGGTGGAACACCAAATACGGAGCAGTTAGTATCGGGAGCGGCGAAGATAACTGTCAGGTGAGGAGTACGACGTGAGGCAGAGTGGACGGCGTGTGGAGACCGTATTTCGGTACTGGCAGGCAGTGGGCGCGGTGAACTTGTAGTAACCACGGATGCATTGGGGCAAGGGATATTTTTCAGGGTCGAAACCTTATTCAGTAGGTTGAGGCGAGTTGATTTAGGAGGAGACAGTTGAATGAAGGAGGGGTTTGTGAGAAGGGTGGGAAGACTGGCAGACCTTTTCCTCTGGACGGCGAGTAGTTTATCACCGGAGGGAACAGAGAACGAATCAGAGCTCAGGGCGTACCCAGCAGGCGATGAAGTGGGAGACCGAGGCAATAGTTGGCGTCTTCTACTGGGCGGCAGCAATAGGGAGAAGCAGAAATGTATAGATCAACTGTAATGGGATCAGGTTTTAAAGAGTTCAGTGCGGGAGCAGATAAGGAGACAGTGGGTGGTTGTGAAGAAGCAGGAGGTGCGTGTAAAGATAGAGCAGTGGGGACTTGATAAGAGACGATGGAGCAACCAGCTCTCTGTGTCGAAGGTTCAGGACTATCGGGCGTCTTTCTCGTGGGGAAAGTCGAGGGAGACCTAGTAATTTCTCTTTAAGAAGGGGTTTTATCTTCCGCTATTTTTGTTTTTTATGGAGAAAATTGGAGGCTATAGTGTTTCACATTTTATTGAATTCTCTAGTAGATAGATCACCTACAAATAGCGCAAAGATTGGACAGCTGAAGCGCTGAAAGCGCTTACGTAGCCTTGATATTTGGCAAGCAAGGTGGGCCATACCACATGCATTCAACAAAATATGCTTAACATGCTCGAGGGTCATTCTCTCCGGGACATTAAAAACGACTGCATTACGAGAGTTCCTCACCCTCACGATAACTTCGGAAGCAACAGAGTCGATAAAGCGGCCAGCCGCTGTCAGGTCTTGTAAAGTAGAACTTTCGATGCGTCCAGTGATGCACAGTAGGGAGGCGAGTTTAGATACCGTATCTTCCAACTTTACAGGCTGAGACTTAGTAACTAAAATGCTTTGGTCTGAAACAGCTGTTCCTTCACTCGCCAAGTCTACAAAGTCACAGAGGTCAAGCGAACAATGCTTTAAGGCCAGGCGAGTTTGAATAAACCTGTTTTTCCTAGTAACCGGAGTATGAGTGGATGAGGTATCATGAGAAGTCCTCTTTACTACACGTGGAAGTTTGAAATAACAAAACGATGCTGTGAGTAAGGCGCAGTAATAACGGCAAACTAAAGCCAGGCTAGAGCTTACCGCTGAGAAAAGATTCTCTGAATTTCTCTGGGTTACCGGGATGCCCTGAGAGGCTCTAATTTTTATCATTTTCTAGGGTGCTGAATGAAAATTATATCGATAACAGGGCGCAGCACGACCTACTGTGGCGCAGAGAAAAGTACCGCCAAGGTTTCATCGCACGTCAACTGTCAGAGCCATTATGCATCATGAGCATCCACTAAGTCATTACGTAGCGAAGAGGAATATTAGTTAACTAAACAGATCCAACCGTCCGTCTAGTAACATGCTCATAACTTACTGTCAGAAATGATATCATTCCATTTACTATCTAAGGCGCCCTCGAAGGCAGGTCGGTCCCCGGTTCTATTACCGTTTCCAGAAGTCTATTCCAGTAGGTAATCACCCTACTGAAAAAGGAGTGAGATCTAGTTATCAGCCTAGATCGAACTTGGCCAGCTTCTTTCTGTGACCCTTTGTTCTGGAGTCTGTTACCATATGGAACAAACTCTCCGGTCTAGGCCCAGAAAAGCCTCTGATTATCCTAAATGTCCCTACGAGATCCCCTCGTAGTCCCCTCCTTCCCACAGAGAAAAGTCGGAGGTCCCTGAGTCTCCGCTCATAAGCCTTGCCTGTCTGACCCCCAACCACGTCCGCTGAAAGAAGTTGTGCGTTCTCCAAACAGGTGGCATCCTCTTGTAGAAGGGTGATCACGCCTAAATACAGTTTCCTAAAAAGGGTCTAACTGTAGACATGTACACTGGCACAAAACCCTTGATTGTCCGCAAAAAAGCTTATCACAACCTAGAAAGCTCATCGCGTGCCTGCTTTGCAGCTGCTGCACATTGATCCGACACTTAAGATCAGAATTCACCAAAATTCCGAGGTATTTCACTCAGTTCACTGCCTCTACAGTAGACGTGCCTCGGCCATGTGCAACCGTCAGGCTTTTCGATCCTATCCTTGAAGTCTTGGAGTAGTACACAGGCATGAGGCTGAAGCCCAAACGTTCCCGGACCTTGTGATTATACTGCCATCTGAGTGTCACTTCCGAGCTGGAAGATATTTCCGTGGATAACGGGGCAACGGGAAGAAGAGAGAGGGTACAAAATGCAAACCTTCACCGTACAAAGCATCAATAATTTCCCATGCCTAATTATTCGTTATTTCTTCTATTACAACCACTGCCCTGTGGTACGGCTCTTGGGCTTTGGCCTTCCACTTACCGTTTTGTTTCCACCCAGATCTATAATTTCACCGCCAGCTTCTCTCCGCACGCTATTGTATTGTAAATAATCCTGCTTCCTTTATCCAGCCCTTAAGACATCTGGCACGATGCGATATCTCCCTATAGGACCGTGAGAGACTTCACCTGCTCGTGCTAGAAGCTGGTCCCTAATGTTGCTGTCCATAAACTCTACTAATATCGGCTGGGCTGGAAGCACCAGGTCAGGTCAGGTTGCAAGTCTTGGGGCCTTGAAGCTTTGAAGTAGTACATGGGTACGAGACTGAAGTCCAAACGTTCCTGGATCTTGTGATGATCTTGTTATCCGAATGTCACCACTGAGCTGGAAGATAGCTCACTGGATAATGAGGCAATGGGAAGTGGAGAGAGGATTCAAAATGTAAATGTTGCCGGTATATTGCTCCTGGTGTTTCTGGTGAGCTGGAAGATAGATCATTGGGAAGCTCGAAGGAGTTCGGGATACTAGTCCTGACTGCATTGGGCCTCTAGTAACGCCGATTAGCTGGGAGATAGATCACCGAAAGGTAGAAGAGGGCCTTCAGTTCAGCTTGAGTTGAGCAAACAACTCTGTATTTGGAACATCCGTCGGACAGCAAACTACAGTATCATTCTGACTGAGCCCCAAACGAGGCCTTGCCAGTTAAGTCAGGTCAGCCTGATTCAGTTTGCAGAGCGTAATGTTGGAGAAGAATCTTTGAAATCTTCGGAGCTGTCAGTATTATGAAACATGTAGCGACACTATGGTGAGACAGAATAGTAATGACACAGACGATATCGTTACACGGGGGCTATGCTGTCCCGGTTTCCGCATTCAATACATTGTGACTCGTGTTTCATGGTAACGCTTGTAGTGCAGCCTGAAATAGCGCAGAGAAAGGCCTTTCCTCAGAAACCAGACGAGCCAGTTACTCCTTAACGATCACTTTCTGTTTCATCTTACAAAATTACCGGCCATGATCTAGGACATTTTAGAGTCCAGATTTATTCCGGCAATATGCACTTGGGTCACTAATCACCACGGCTAGTTTGGTAGAATCCTCCACTGATCCAGTTTTGATAAGAAGGAGAAAGATGGAAGCATTTCCTTAAGTTCTCGGCGAGAGACGGCCTTTGCTTTAGCGTTCCCTCATAAACAGCACATCCTGTTTTGGTCTGCAGGATATAGTGATCAGCCGATCACCCTCTGTCACTTAAGACACATCTTGGAGGAAAGCGAACTCACGGCCTACACCGACCATAAACCGATCATCCACGCATTGCGCGCCACCACGAATAGATGTTGTCCCAGGTGGTCCAGACATTTGGATCACATCGTTCAGTCCAATCAATCTCGAAGTTATCACATCAGCTCAAGCAAACGATCCTGAGCTACAACAGCTCCGTAGCACTTCATCGCTGCGGCTTTAGTCGGTTCTCACTCCTTCGGTTGAAGATTACCTTTGTGTGACATGTCCAAAGGCCGCCCAAAACCAGTAGTACCGTGAGCCTTTAGGCTACAGGCTTTTCGAAACCCTACACGGTTTGTCCCACCCTGGTATTAAGGCCTCTACTAGACTCGTCGGTGACCCTTGTTTGGCAAAACATGAAGCGTGATTTCACTGCACGGGCCCGTGCCTGTATCCAATGTCAACAGTCGAAGATGCATAAGCACACGAAAAGCCCATTATCAAAGTTTCCAGCTGCCGACTCACTTTTCAAGCAAGTGCATGTCGACCTGGTAGGACCGTCGCCTCTTTCGAAGGGTAGCATATATCTGCTTGCTTGTGTAGGTCTTTTCACCAGATGGCCATTGGCTGTACCTCTGCACAAAACAGCTTGTGAAACAGCCGCTCGAACTTTCTTAGAACACTGGGTAACAGCATTTGGTGGTCCAGTTGGGGTTGCCACAGACAGCGACTCACTTATTGAAGAAGCCTTCAGTAGTCTTGTACGACGTTTAGGCACCCGTCGCTTTCATACCACCGCCTACCACCCGTCAGCAAACGGAGTGGTGGAACGTTTTCATCGGCAACTCCAGGCAGTCTCAGTCTCACGAAAATCCAGACCGGAGGGAATCCCTACCATTAGCAATTTTAGGCCGCTACAAAGTCCCTAATGCCAGCTACAAACCACATCGGCCGAACTCACATTCGGCTGCTCGCCTCAACCTCCCGGCGACATGATAGCTCGAAAGTCTACTGCCATCTTTGACTACTCTGATTGCCCCGCCAGGTTAACGCACCAGATGCGTAAGTTACACCTTCCCGCAACTCGCGAAAGAAGCACGACGGTTTACTAACGCCCACGCCTCCAAGACTGTACGCAATTTTTCCTTGGGACGGAGGCACGCGGTCTCCAAAAGCTATCCTACTCCGGCCCCCACGGAGTCCCACACGGCCTGGAAAAATCGTTCATCATCGATCACAGCGGTAGAAACGATGCGGTTACCATGGACCGGCTTAAACCGGCTTTTCTGGTTGATTCCTTTCCGTCCGCTGTCACCATGTTGAATTCAACAGAACCTGCGCTCATGTTTCCGGCTTCCCATATGCCGACCTTGCCAGCACCGATGGCTCAATTGCCCCGCCGTTATGACACAACCCTCAGCACACAGCCGCCCCCGTTGACTTCCATCATTCACCGCGCCTGCACTAGAGACTCATACGCAGCAGACATGAATTTCCAAAAAGACCGACAACGGCACCCCTTTGTCAAGTCGAAACTATACTAGGTGATTCACTGGGGTGAGCGAAGGGAAAGCTACCCTGACACCTTCGCCGCAAGCATCGGACAGTCCTACCTCCCGCGTTGAACCTACGAGGTTTTTCGGGTTAGGCAGCCAGCTACGGCCGCCCTTCCCAGCGTCCCGCTTCGAAAGGCAACCGCTACATCCTGCCGCGTGTAACTTACTTTTTCCCCTTAGTTTTTTTCTTTCTGCCTCCCTGCGGGACCTATGTAGTCTATCCATTTTTAACCTGAATGAAACGGTTTTATTCAGTTGTTCGGTTGTACTTCTCAAAATAATTGATTCATTTTGGGGTAACCTTACACGTTTCTTCCGTTTTCATGTTTGTTCTACCCACCAGGTGACCGGAAGCCATCCACAGGACACACCACCGTATCCAAGGACTTTGGAGCTGTAGTCCGAGCCCACGAACTATCTCAAAGTCACAACGCACTGCAATTTTTTTTTATTTTCGCCGGCGTCATCACAAGTGACATGCCCATTTGCTTGCCAGACTCTTCAGTCAAAGCCGTTCTTGAGGGCGGTCTTCAAGGAGGGGCCCCTACAGTGATCAGCCGACCGCACCCTGTCTACCACTTGTTTAACTGCGCGCTTCGCGCATGGGGCAACGGCAAGCTCTAATTCCGACACACTCACTCGGCACACGCCAGCTTGCGGTCTCTGCACTCACGCCCTGTGAGAATACTCGCGGTTGGCGCTCCGCGGTCTTTTCTCGTTGACTCCCTCGAAGGACTCCATCGAAGAAGATGGGGGAGTGTGCCCTTTGGTAAGGACCCCTGTCACCATTTCACTATCGGTGTCACCCTCGGCTCCAAACCTTTACCTCACGGAATACCTCTTCCAATTTCTGTCCAGCATTTTCTAGAAGATTCTATATCTTTCGAACCCTCCAGCTTTTGTGTCAGCCGGTTCAGCCATCCAACTACCTTAGTGCAAAAGAAGTTTGACCTCACTTTGGGCTTGAACTTGCCCTCCATAGTTTTATGTCATTCCATTTTGTCCTTTAATTGGAAGCCTTCAAAAGCGCGTCCTCAGATTTCATCCCCGTCAAACCTTTCAGAATTTGAAGGGCCCCAGTGAGGTCAGACCTTATTTCTCTTCCTTCTAGACAAAGCGCTCCATATTCTGTATTTTTGGGCTGTATGTTTTCCTGGCTGACCCCCAACCATTCTAGTGGCCAGACTCTGGACATTTTCAAGGCCAGCTGCATCACCTTTTCGAAAAAGGTGCTAAAGCCTGTACGCGGTATTCAAAGTGAGCCTCACTATTGCTTTGTACAGGAATGAGGACACATTTGCTTGTTTGCAGCAAATTGTTGACTTAAGTCTAAATGGCTCTTTTCGGGCTCCATCGGCAACCATCTTGCTCCGCTCCACCCAGTTGAAGGCCGCAGTCATAACATCTTAGTCTTTTACCTGCTTCCTCACGTCAGTCGTGGAAGGTCCAGTTTTCCCACCAAGCTCAAAACCCCCTGATGCTGTGGAAAGCAAATGACTTTATTCTCGTTTAACCGCATATTCCACGCGCTTACCCGGCCGACCACCTCCCCAATATATTTGGCCAGTAACTTCCGCTGACCTGACCCGACAACACTTAGAGCATCTGCAAATGGGAAACACAGGAGCTTTGGTGCTTTGGCCGAGTCTTTCATGTGGAGGAGGAGTAGAAGTGGCCCCAGGAATGATCCCTGAGGGACACCTTTTGTCTTGTACATTGGCCAAGACTCTTCATCACCGAAAGTGACATAGATAGTCCTGTCAGTCAGGAAGTCAGCTATTCAAACATGTAGCAATGAATAACAATGATGATGATGATAATGATAATGATAATGTTGTCATTACCAAAAAGCCTTTTGGGAAAACGGAAACTGACTTTATGTAAATGAGTCCAAACAGGGGAAAGTGAGGAGACACGGAACTCACCTAGGCACTAGAACAGTTAGAGGCAGGAGCCAATGTAGTAATATTTGTTGGGGATTTTAGCTTGTCAGAAGTGAAGCGGGACACGGAAAGCTGTTTTCGCGGCGGAGCGGAGGGGTTTTTACCGAGGGGGCCTCACCGGCAAACCCTAATTCAGCAAGAAAGGAAAACACCAGATATAGAACGGGGAATCGACCATCCCTTCTAGACCTGGTGGTCACGAAATATGAAAGCTACATATTAGGGGTTCAGCAATCACCCACCTTTGGGCCAGAATGATCACGTGTCGATCAGTTTTATACTCTGCCTCAGGGTTCAAAGGATCATGGGGAAAATGCTCAGAAACTTTGGGGAGCTGAATGGTGCCGGATTAAATGCAAAAGCTGCTAAACTGGTCTGGGGTTTAGGCGATGAAAATGCTGTGGTAGATTTAAAGTGGCGGACCATCAGGCGAAATTTACTAGCCAAGCAGGACAAGCTTGTCTCACTGCAAGCAAGCCAGCACAAAAACAAACCTGGGCGGTGGAACGCAGTGGTTAGGAAAGCTTTCACGAAAGGTGATGGGAGTTGACAGAAGTTTTAAGCCGTCAAAAATGGGAGAGATTAGATGCTCTAAGCTGAACACCGAAACTCAGCTGCCAAGATAAGAGAGGTGAAGAAGCCAACCTTTGAGGTAGCACTGACAAAAGCGGCTATGGAAAATCATCAGGGATATTTTAGGTGTGCTCCTTCAAAGGGCGCTCTTAGGAAGGGAGTCAGAGCAATAATATTGGGCGATGATAGGGGAGTCTGCGAAGCTCAGGATAAGGCGGAGGTGCTCGGAAAATACTTCAAAATTGAGGACCGACGGAAAAAGTGACTTCAGGAAACACCAGAAGATCCATTGGAAGCGCCTCACATGCTATGTAAATCTATAAAATTGGAGGGGAAAAAACGTCACAAGAGGGGATAAAAGTAAACAAAAGTCAGCAAGGTCAAGTGGCATAAATCCAGCCATCATAGAACCACTGGCTGTAGAAATAAGTGGGCAAGTCTGTTGGTCATTTCGTGCAGGTTTTAGTCAACGTGTACTGGCTACTGACTGGGAAATAGCTACAATAGTGGCTATACATATTGGTGGACCGCTCTCAAAGTAGAAAAACTACAGCCCTGTAAGTCTTACTTTATGTGAGGAAATGTATCGACCTGTCGTCGGCGGACAGCCAAGTTGTGCCGGCAGTCATCACTGGTGCGGTACCAGGCCCAAGGCCTGAGACAACGGAATCTTGAGCGGCAAGTCAGCCGATCGCTGGGGTGGACCAATGAGCAAAGGTGAATCATGTCAGCGCTGTTCAAGCCTTAAGGCGTGGTTGCCTACACCGGTATGACCAATGTGCTGTGCGCAACGAGTGGGCGAGTGTGGAAGCAACACAAGTATTCCTTGTTTTGTGCTAACAAATGGACGTGAGTATGACGCAGATCTCAGTTCGCACTAGAGCTGCTGAGACGAAACGAAGCAATTGTTTTATTGCAATTACTTGAGGAACCTGTCAGGCGAACACGTTTGCAAGCACTTGGCGGAGCGTGAGCTGCTGATTTGAGCAGGGCACGGATTTCTGAAGGGGAGATTAATTTTCTTGGGCCTTCTTGGATTTTTGGATGAGGTCACGACACAACCGGATGAAGGAGAAAAGGTGGAATTTTTCTACGTAGACTCCAGCTAGGTATTCACTTCCTTCCTGTTTACTTCAGCTCAGGGCAGGTAAAGGCCACGGCCAATCGAGCGTCCGGAATTCTTTCGACAGTTTGCGCAGCAGTTGTGCATTCACCACCGCATAGTTTATTTCGTCAAATCCCCGCCTTCTACTCAGGGAATCACTGACTGCTGTTGTGTGAAATAAGGACCTGTGGGAGGGTAACTTAAAAGGCAGGTCATGTAGTTCAGCACCTCCGGCGAGAACCTTTTCTTGTTAATTCCTACACAACAATGAGCTCTTGGTTTCCGTCCCTTTGCCTGAGCTTGCGCTCAGATCACACTTCATCAGTAAGTACGTTTTGACGTGACACAAGCTGCCACAAAGCATTCAGGCATTGTCACTAACATCAGTCGCTTCCAAGCAGGAAATATGCTTGGCACCAACGGTAAACATGCTGACCAGGGCGTACAATCCTCATATTTCAAGGGCTCAAACCTCTGAGTTAGGAATAAAATAGTAATGAGGCAGATGACTGGTTTCAACATCCCAGTCTCAGTTAGACTCACGTATGATTGAACTTGTCCTGACAGCAATTGAGGAAAACAGTACGCGACACAGAGACTCAACGGCCCAAGTCCACGATCTCGGGCTGCACTGTGGTCCTAATTCTATACGGTCGAATATCTTTTTAGGGCAAGCCGATATAGCGGCCTATCGCGTATTAAGGTCTAAGTCCTTGGATACTAGAGTCCGTACACCTCGATATTTGGCTCAAATCAAGTCAATGCCTCAAAAAACCCATCATACATGGCCGTTTTTTGCTCAGGTCGCTAGCGCGACATGTAGTGCCTCATCTTTGTGTGAACTGGTGTGTCGGTGAGCATGAACACCACCAAATATTCTCAGGCTGTGTTGGACTCCACCTGCTCCTACATTTTGTGTTCCATATAAGCCGTCGTGGTGCTTTTAACTTCCCCGATAAGACGAGTTTTTCCGTGGCACGTCTATGAACATTCCTAGCTTTGGTTGTCTCCCTGCACAGAGATGACCACCATTGAGGCGACAAAAACATCAGAATGTAAGAGATTGGCATAAAGAAGCGAGAAAAAATGCCCAGCCGTTTTGTCCTCCGGGCATGTCAGCCTTGTGGCGTGTGACCCATGTCTCCGGGCTGCAGCTTTGCTACAGAATGACTGGTGTGGTTGACCTATTCCCAATGAGGCTTGTTTTATGCGGTCCGTGTTTCGGCCGGGGCGTGGGAGCTGTGGTCACCCACCAAAAGCAGTTCGGCCTCCTCTGACAGCCAGATATCTGACTGTGATAAAACTATAACAAACAGTAAAAATGTCTAAAACCTTATGGATCCCTCTTGGGGTGCCATATGCTGGGTGCCAATAGATGTGTATCGTGCTAGCTCCTCATCCGAAGCAAGCTCCGATTCGGCCTACCATGGGCACCGAATGTAGACCGTTACAGCTCGCCTCCCTGACGAACGTTCAGCCCCACCCATTTCCACCCTTCACGGATTCCGAAACAGTCCTCACACTGGTGTTGTTCTGCTTTGCGGTATGCTAACAATGATAAAGATATCACAGAAACCATGCAATCACCACCTCATGAGACTTCCTTGCTCACGTTCAAGTATTATCTCAGTGCACCAGCACCATCGAGTCGGAGCACAGATAAACTCACGCCTACGTTTCCTTGTACAAAACTAATTTTCTCTAGTTCGCCTTACCTGAGCCCTTAACAGTTTCTCCTGTAACCTCACTGTAACGTCCCTCAGACTTTATTCGGCATGGAACTGCCACTATACCAGAGGATTTATTAGCAAATATAGTGCTATGCTAGCAGGGTGCCAGTCGTATTCACTCAAAAACTGTTCGTTCAAACCTACCTTATCGCCTCGGTGCTGATCTGCATTCTGCATAAGCAAACGGAATCGGGGGCAGCTATTTTTAATTCCTCTTAACCGTGAAGCCTGGGGGAATTTCGGCGTCCGAGCACTGCCGCGCGACGTGCAATCTAATAATCATTTGGAACGCATGCACACTTGCCTACCCGACATACGCGACTTTGATAGTCTTCAGTAATATAGCTCAACACCCTGGAAACTTACGTTACTCGGTCTTTGAAAGTAAAACCCAGATCAGTGTGTGGAACCGCTGCCACTGACTGTCCACACGAACCCAACCAGTTCATTATTACTTTTCGTCATTTATCATAATGACCCATAGCTGGACTATGTGGCACAGAAATTCGCTATTCATAAAATTTCAACATGCCATCCGAACGCGAGGCTACTTATCCTTCTAATCCGTGGTTCCTAATAGTGGTGCTGAATAAAACTGTGACACAACTAGTCAATATATATTTTCAAAGTATCAGCATTTTAGAACTCGAGCCTACGCAAGGATTCTCCACTCCATTGTCTTTTGCAAGAGTTCATTTTTTCGAATTCTATCCGGTTTGAAATTCACTCTTCAATGATCCAGGGCCCTCCAGCTGCGCCCTCTCTTTTCTGAATGATACAGATTACTGATCCTGAAATTAAACTCACCCTTTCATGGTTGCCGTCTCTTTAACATTCGCTAGTGCTCCCGAGTGTACTTTCACAAAATTTGTTTCGTGTCTCCCTGTTTCCTAACTTTGTTTATTGGACCCCGGTGGACCCGTCGTTCAGGGTTCACACCACCTTCGTGGATGGTTTTCCTTCTCGTACTTATCGAGGTTCCCGAGTGTAATTCCATATATGTTTTTCATTTCTCCCTGTTGAAATCTTACTCCGTTCAGAAAACCCTAGTAGGGCTCCGTTGTCCAAGGCTGGTATCATTTTGGTTTATAATGCATCTTCAGCACCATGTATTGACGACATTTTCGGCCTCCACACAGGGCGCTATTGCCAAACTCGAACTCAAGACCGGTTTGTATTCACCGCGCAAACCGTTATCAGTTTGACCGATTCCAACTGTTGCTGACCATATTTATCTTCTGCTGACATTTTGGAATCATTCTTAAAATTCGTGTATAGTTCACTCTATTGAGGAACGCTGTATACCATAATCGTGCGCTTGCGAGTACGTCTCGACCATGGTCGAGAAATAAACCAATAATGTTATTATTAAAAGTATATGCGGCAAAAACATTTATACACCCGAAATGCTGCAAATATGAAACTATCTCCCCCAGTTATCGCATATTTTTCATCGTACTCGTTTTCATCTTCGCCATCTCAACTTACGGCTTCTTACGCCGGCAGAATTTACTTTCCTTCGCATATAATTATCGCTGGGTTAAAAGATAGTTTCCGTACCCGGCTTACCGTTCATGCTCCTTTTTCCCGAGGATTCGTGCCAAACCACCCGCTAGTCTCATTCGCAAACTTAACCAATCCCCAAGATAAAACTCGCCCCTTTTTATCACAGTTACCCAAATATTTGCAAAAAGTCACATTTAATTTTTGCCATACACTTCCGTCCCACAAAGTCTCAACGGTATATTTCACTGAGGAATATTTATCTTCAGAGCTTCCCAACAGTCAGCGATATTGTGATAGTTCGCTCTCTCTATCAGTCCTTTTTTTCGCTCACACGGCTGTAGCATTGCAATATCCTCACCTTGCAAAGATTCATGCCCTCCCCATATACTCACATCCGAGAGACATCTGTATCGCAGCGTTTTTGATCTTTAGCCATCACATGATCCACCTTTTACAAAGAATACCAACAGATAGTATTTTACCTGTCAACTACTTCACCGCCCAACGTCGCCAACGTATTTATCGGTTGTCTGGTACTTTTTCATATTCGGTATTCTATCTTGGTAAATACTCTCAGACAATTTTGATTCTTGTCTCTCTCTGGTCATCATGTTCAGCCCTTAGCCAACGATAATCAAACGTAAATTCTTACCTGTCATTTAAATACTCACCTCTGAAACCGTGGATCAGCGACTGTCATGGCTACGCATCACAAAGTGATTTTTCGCCCAGTTCCCATTTCCATTTTGGTGTATTATATTCCACCTTTGTGAAAGTAAACAATGTGCGCAACGATTACATGTTTACATCCGGCCGCACCTTTCACCATTACCTAGGCAATCTCTCTCTACAGAAGGGTCCTGCACTGGGTGTTTACCTGACTCAGCCGATATTTGGCCGCTGAACGTTACAAGGGCAATCCTCGAAAGGTTTTTTATGTTTTATGTCTGCATATTCCTTCCTTTCATTGTCTGATTCCCATTCCAAAACAGTGCCATACTCCGCGGAGCGCTATAGCTGTTTCATGTCTTCCTTAAAAAAGCCTTTTTCCTCAAGGTGCACAAAACTTTCCTCAATTGTTTTTGATTCTCTCGTTGCACAGTCCCTCTTTTTGTAATATTTCAGTAAGAGTCTACTACCTCCGACCAGCTCCACCCCAACTTGGCCGGGTTGGCCACCCGACCTTGAGTTCAAACTTGCCGGGCTTGCTATAAAGAGTAACTTAAATACTTTCTCCTGTACAATATCGAGTGCACATACCTGAATCATCCTCTTGGAATTCGGACTCTACGTCCAATTGTACCATTTGATCTTGCGTTACAACATGCCTCGGGGTTGTCTGAAATAAACCATTACCATTATCATTATCATTATCATCATCATCATTGTTATTCATTGCTACATGTTTGAATAGCTGACTTCCTGACTGACAGGACTATCTATGTCACTTTCGGTGATGAAGAGTCTTGGCCAATGTACAAGACAAAAGGTGTCCCTCAGGGATCATTCCTGGGGCCACTTCTACTCCTCCTCCACATGAAAGACTCGGCCAAAGCACCAAAGCTCCTGTGTTTCCCATTTGCAGATGCTCTAAGTGTTGTCGGGTCAGGTCAGCGGAAGTTACTGGCCAAATATATTGGGGAGGTGGTCGGCCGGGTAAGCGCGTGGAATATGCGGTTAAACGAGAATAAAGTCATTTGCTTTCCACAGCATCAGGGGGTTTTGAGCTTGGTGGGAAAACTGGACCTTCCACGACTGACGTGAGGAAGCAGGTAAAAGACTAAGATGTTATGACTGCGGCCTTCAACTGGGTGGAGCGGAGCAAGATGGTTGCCGATGGAGCCCGAAAAGAGCCATTTAGACTTAAGTCAACAATTTGCTGCAAACAAGCAAATGTGTCCTCATTCCTGTACAAAGCAATAGTGAGGCTCACTTTGAATACCGCGTACAGGCTTTAGCACCTTTTTCGAAAAGGTGATGCAGCTGGCCTTGAAAATGTCCAGAGCCCGGCCAATGCGAAAAGCATATTACATCATTTGTAAGACAAAAATGCACTCTTCAGCACAAAACTATCATTAGTAGATAGGATTTCCAGTTGAAAGTCTAACTGGAACACTTGTCTTATAAGTTAGAGTATTAATATAAACATTGATAAGCAGCTTAAATAAACACCTCCCAAGCAAGCTTTACTGAGACTACAACTTTGTGGACATGAATCTACAACTAACATTGTTGAGTGACTGTGCATTTCGTACTTACACTTTCATCCTGCTACAGGTGCAACATAAACTCATTGTTACACAAAACGTAACAGAAACTTCTATTTTTTGATACAATACTCCAAAGCAATTGACGGGTTTGAATGCACAATGCACAGTACACCATTTGTACGACCAAATTTCAATTCAAAACTGGCAGAACAATTTACCATTTTTCAAGAATGACGCATTGCTAAGGAGGGGGCGCAATTTCTAAAAGCGTGTTGCTTAGGGACAATCCAGGATGCCCAGTCCGTCGCTCCATCTGGCCTTGACTTTCTGATGCAGGGTCGGTTCTAGGCTGTTGTCAGAAATCCATCTGCAATGAAATGGGTTGAGAGCATCGGCCCAAGATCTTCCAAGCCAGAGGTGTATTTTTCGCCTTTCTTAGAGGAGAGAGGGGAGCAAATTTACGCCGTAGGGTAAAATTCTCATCTCTCCTCAACCAGCTTTTATTACACTTGGCCCATTGGGTCCGAGACTGATAGGGATGGCCGTTTCCTCTTATTGTGAGACCGCCACAGACCAGGCGCCACAACCTTCGGCGGCGTTGCTGCCAAAAGCTGTGAAAGAAAAAGATAGGATGGAACAATCACTCAGTTAATGACAGCAGTCCTGAGGCCCTCATATAACAGCTTGCTCTTGCCACTAACAGAGTCGGACGGCCTCCAGTATACATGCGAGCCATCTGGTGAAAGCACCGCCGATTTTGATATGCAGGGTAACTTCACGGGCACGACGAAGTTGGAGTAAAGGGATCACCACTGAATTGGCAGAGTTTGACCGCTAGCTATTGCAGTGGCAACGGGTGATTAGGGCAGGGGAGTCTACGATTTTCGGCCGAAAGACGCACGCTGAAGATGAGCACTGATGAACCGTAAGGATCATAGTATTTGGTATACCGAAACCTGATGACTCATAGAGAGAATGGCTTCGGCAGAAAATTGGTTGTAGGTCCAGATGAAACAACTTCTTGATCAAACGCGGGTGAGTGTTGCATAGAAAAATTAGACTTTGCATGAGGAGCAGATTGACGGTGGAAAACTATTTTAAAACCACGAGCTTCAGGCATAATAATGAGTCAAATTCAGATGACGTCTAGCGAGCAAGTATTGTCCTGAGGGGGATTTCAACCTGATTTATAATTGAAGGCTAGTTATCTGTATGAAAATTGGAGAGTAATATGACAAGGGCTAATGAGGAGGAGAAGGGTGAGTAGATGAATGTCAAGAAGCAAGTTATTATTAGCCATGCTGTAGCCATGTAAAAAAGCAATGGGAGGATGAGGGGAACTGAAAAATTATTCCTTGCCGGATTCAGCAAAAACAGAATAGGGTGGGACAAAATTACCGGACTGAAGATAAAACCATTCTGTAGGAACTCGTAGAACAAAAGAAGCTGGAAGTTACAGCATGGAGAGAGAGAAAAGAAAAAAAGAAAGAAAATACCGCCATAACTGGGGCTTGAGTCCAGTTAGTGTGGCACCCCATAGAAGGTTCAACGACTGTGTCGGTCGGACTTCACCGAGGGAGAATTAAACGCGCAAATGGCAGGATTAGATGTAAAGGAGAAGCAAAACAAATGGGTGAGTAGAGCGAGTGGAGGAAACAGGCGCGGCTATGGCCCAAGAGACAATCAAGTGCACAAAAAAGGGAGTTCGAAAATTATTAGAAACCTAATCCAACTTCAAATGCCCTTTCTTTAATCATATACGGATCTCTAAGTTGGATTATAGTTTGTACTGTAAAGTATTTGCCTATGTGGGCCCTATATTTCCTAAATGGCATTATAGAACGTATATCACGGGGTAATTTGTTCCGCGGAGCTGCATGCTTAACCAGGAAAAGGTTGGATCTAAGAGCAGTTCTAGAAATGGGAACGATAACTGTGTTGTCTCTCAGTCTTAAAGTATATTGTGAGTCTGTTAGGCTTCCAAACTGTGGCGCTGATTTGATGATTGGATTCACAACAACAATATGAAGGAATATGAGGTTCAGCTTCATGCTTCTGGGCCATAGCGGATCTAGTTTCAGATGTTCCCAGTGTTGGTTGCAATTGGGTTGAGTGGAAAAGCCAGTGGACTCTTTTGTCATCATCCGTTGAACCTTCTCAAAGCCTCTCTCTCCCACTGGAGCACGTTGAAGTAGATTATGGAACAGTACTCCAAAAAGGGTCTGACGTGGGTCTTATAGGTGCTGAATTTGCTTTCCGGAAGGAGGAACGTCCTATGAAGCAGGCCTATAAGTTTTCCAGCCTGAACAATTTGAGGAATAGTATGTTCGCAGAAAGTGAAGGTGGCTGAATACCGCAAACCTAAATTTCGCACTAACGTGCTGATGGAAAGCGGGTGACCTTCAACACTGAAAATACCTGGAGGAACACTGCATTTGAACTTAAGAATGTTGCTTTTCTCCGCAGAAAATTTCATTATTGAAATGGTGCACCAAGAACTTAGAGCTGTTAGATCATGCCGTATATCACTGATAACTGTATTAAGCAATCTAGAATCAAAACTGCACGAGATTTTGATGTCATCCGCGAAGAGGTGGAGGCTGCCATGGCAAGCAACATTGAAAACGTCTTTTATGTGTATAAGGAAGAGTAGTGAGCCCAAAGTGCTGCCCTGTATTACACCACTGATTACATGTCAGGGTTTGCAGACAGAACCATTAGTCTGAACCAACTGATGACGGTCGGAGAAATAAGAATCCAACCAACCGAGTAACGGGTCTGTGATGCCATAAGATTTGGCCTGTGATAGGAGCCGAGTGTGTGAGACTCGGTCGGAAGCCTTCTCCATATCAAGCAGGATAATACTCATGGGCATGCCTTTGTCAGCAGTCTCCGTGACTGGGTTCAAGAATTTAACTTGACAAGTAAAGCACAAACGGTTTTTCAGGAAACCGTGTTGACCCAGATAGAGCAAGTTAGTTACTAAAAGGTGGACCATTTTCATGGAGCTTCTCCATGATTCTGGAGTTAATCGGTGTATGATTGATAGGAAGATAACTCTCGAGAACATGAACGGAGCCCTTTTGGTGCAAGGGGGTGATAGTAGAGGTTTACCACTGGGAAGGTAGGGAGCTAAAATCCATAGACAAGCTAAATAAATTATATAGAGGGATAGGGATGTCTAGACACCCCAGGGTGAAAGCAGCAGGCGGAATGCCGTCCGGACCTGGGCAGTAAGATGGTTTCATAGAGACCAGAAGTGGAGAAACATTGTTGGGGCGAAATGAAACTGTAAACCGAGTCTCTCTGGGTAGGCTTTCAGAGTGTACTTCAGGAGAGGGGAAACTGGCCGTTAGGAGTGAAGTGAAAAATGTGTTGAAAGCTCCAACTATTTCTTCCTCTTTATCCAGATTGGAGTTGTTTACAAAGGTGAAAGGTATAATCTTGCCGGGTTAGGGGTTTCTTGTTTTCATCAGCTTACTCAGGATTCCTGTCTTTTTGAGGTGGCATAAAGCTTTTGATTCCTGCTGAGTAAGCATAAGTTCCGTTTCTTATTTGATTGTCACTGTCAGTCGATCCGGTTGAATATATACCGATTGCTCCCGGGTTTTGATTGCGAGTCGTCGAAGTTAGGAGATTTTGCTTTTCATCCGCGTGAGTATGTTTGTTGTGGAATTCGCCGGTGCTGGCAAAGCTAGGGTGGTAGTGTTTAAAGACTGACTGAGAAAAGAATATAGCTGATCCGCCACCACCTGAAGATTGGACGAAAGAAACGATGTATCCCAATTTTGAGATCCGATTATGTCTGGAAGGCTGCTCCAGTGGGCTGTGATATGGTCTGGCAGACGGTACGGAGGAAATAACGACTTCTGGTACAGAGAACGCGCATGAGACAGCCCTGTGGTCACATCTGGAAGGGCTATCTCTTACAGAGGTGGTTACTTTACTAAGCTCCTGAGAAAACAGAAGATCTACTGTGTTATTTCTTCTAGTGGGTGACTGAACGTTCTGAGTCCAACCACCGATGTGTGTACATGTAACGAAATCCTCATAACGTCTTGGGCCAGAGTGCGATGGCCAACACACTGCTGGAGCGTTGAAATCACCTGTGATCAAATTGTGATCGATGGGGTAGGCGGAGGCAAAGTAAAAGTCGTCAGTAATAGGTACAATATTGTCCCCGGTTGATCGATGAATGCATCCAAGCAAGATTTGTTGTGACCGCAGTTTAACTGTTACCCAGACTGGGTCATTAACCGTGTCGAGGATTGAGTGTTGCATTAAAGAAACAGGAAAAGATTCTGTGCAGTATATTGGGCAACCCCCTCCTCGACAATGTATTCTAGAGTTTCTGAAAGCCTTGTAACCAGATATGGTGAAGTTCAAGTTGGGAGTGTTTGCGTTAAGCCACGTTTCCGTGACGAGGATGAAGTTGCAGTTAGACATAGGGACCCGGGCACGCAGAAGGTGAATTTTTGCTGGTAGTGGAGGAATGTTGATGACGAAAACGGACGTGCGTTTTGTGCTTCCTTGTGTTGTCGCAACAGGTTGTTCTTCGAGCGTTGAGGCTGGAGGAGATAAAGTTGGTGGCGTTGCTGGTCCCGGCACTGACGAAGTGGATGAGGCAGTCCTGGGTGGATAACATTGTGTGTAAGTCGGGGACCATTGCACGGTTCACTGTTGGAAGCTTATCCCAATTTTGAGGATACTAAACAGTAAAGAAGTTAGACTATAGGCTGATTCTTGAGAACAGGATGACTGCTGTGTAGTAACGAACACTTGAAGCTCAATTAGTCTCCTGCTTCAGGGGAGGCTTCGCATGGTATATGTTTGAATAGAGTGGCAAAAGGACAATCTGCTCTTCATCCGTGGTAGCCAAAGAGGTTTGAGGTGTAGCAGGTCACAGAGCTTTTTATAGCTGTGTCCAGAAGAATAGTCAGCTGCTTGTTAAGTAAGGGTGGGAAGAACGTTCTCAACGGCAGTCCTGTCACACTGAAGCGTGTTAGATCTAACTATTGCACTGTACTCTGATAATGATCTAATGCGGGTTATACAGACACTGAGCTTACTTCAGCGCAAAAGGAATGTTTCGTGAACCAGTCCAAATAACCTGCGGGACCTGACAATATGGGTTCCTGCTTGCTCCGAGAAGTTTAATGAATGACAGTACACGCCAAAGTCCCGTATCGATGGGTTGTTGGGGATCAGGTGACCATCTTTACTAAACATTCCCGGAGGAACATGACACTTGCATTTAATAATGCAGCCTTTATAAGCCAAGAGCCTTAATACCCAACCGCTACACCACGAACTGAACATCCGTAAGTCCTTCGATAACCAGCCAGCACAAAACGTAGTAAAAACACCTTTTTACCCTTCAAAAAGGGATTTTCTAGGTGCTCAGTGACCCCGATAACACCTCCTAAATTCCACTTAATGGTACCACTTAAATATCACATAAAAACACTTGTCGATGGGACGCAACAGGACCCTTTTTACTTAAGCCCTTCTGCCCCGGCTTCTCCAGTAGCCTTCACACTATCAGCAGTAAAGTTTCGCCACTGATTAAAGGAGCTATCGCGCTGTCATATTAGTAATTTTTCAATAACGGACCAATAATACGAACGTAAACGACCTGATCTTAATTGTTACTACGAGTATCCCGAAAATATCTCACGTTTCTCCTTACCACTCGATTCGACGGTGTGGCGTAATGAAAAAACAAATAATAACTGGAGCAATATATTGACTTTTACAGGCTCAGGCAGCACTCTCCGTCTCCTCCGATTCCAGGTGCGGCGCAATCCGAAAATCTATGGAGTTTACCTGGCAATCTTGGTTTGACCCAGTGCACTTCCAAGACCTCATGTTGTGTAGCCGCATACGAACATGAAGTCGGAACTCTAAACCCGAATGATTCGCGAAAACTGTGTGTGATTTACCAGCTTTTGGAAAACAAAGTGAAAACAGGTATAAGCTTATAGGGAAACGTTTTTCTGACGACTCCACTCGCTTTCTTGAAATTCGTGTATAGTTCATTGTTTTGAGTATCGTTGTACACCATGATCATGCGCTTGCGCATGCGTCTCGACCATGGTCGAGAAATATACCATTATTATTATTATTATTATTATTATTATTATTAGTAATTGAAAAAAGTGCCTTGCAGCAATCTAAAACGCGGTTTGTTTTCAAGCCCTTTTTTCTGAGAGGTTGCACTCTTTCACGAGTTCGGCAAGCAACACTTTCAGCAATAGGGCCCGAACAGTCTCGCCAAATTTTCACCCACCTACGGAGGACAGCGGTGTAAACTGAAAAAATAAATAACTTCAAATACATGAACCTATCAAGCTTCTTCGGTGGTGTTTGTTGGTCATGTGCCACCAGGTCTTCATAAGATCATCAATACTTTCCAGTGGCTGATGATAATCATCCTTGGCCTCAAATCTAGCCGTATCCACAGTCGAAATTTGGATCTCTTCTTTGCTAATTTGCAGCCAAAATTTTGCAACATACTTCTCGTACTTGAACAAGATATTCAACAGAGAGCATTCACACAATGACTGAAGACTTACTTCCCATACTTTCAATGTCGTGTTGCGTCTTCTGAAGCCTTTGCTCCACTGCATCATTTGTAGCCCTCGGCGGACTGTACAAGTAGGACCCAGTTGGTTGCACACGAAAGCATTCCTTCGAGTTGGGCATTCTCCTCATAAGTACTCTTCTTGGTGTCATTGACGTTGATGGAACTTCTTCTCTGAGCGCAACGCACATGGAAATATGCTCAAACCTTAAATCTAGTGTGCTTAACGGTGTCGGATAAGACTGAAACATTGATGGAACACTTTCTTTTCCGGACGTTTTCAGCAGTCCTCTATTTCAGGCAAGTTATCCGACTCATTGGAGCTTGATTCGGTGGTCAAGAATCGATGTGGTCGTTTACTACCAAATGTGGCCGAACAGAGATGCAAGTAGGAATGGGATCCACATGAACAGCTCCACGGAGTACTGCCGCAAGTAAGCCTAAATGCACATAAAAACCACCGGGAATGACAAGTGATTCGCGTGTGCAAGGAGTAACAACAATCGCCGGTGGACCCCGAGGTACTTGGCTTAAATGTGAACTTAACTTCTGCTACCATCGTCGTAAATCCGCTAGTGACATGTCGTATTGGCTGTGCAAAAGACGTTTATCATCCAATATGTTTTTGGTGCTTATCCACGTGTTCGCTTCAGTCGCACTCCTGAATTCCGCAGCGGCAATATGACTGCCAAATCCAGGAGTATTCAAGTGTTCCGCATTGTCTAAGATGTAAATAAACATCATGTAGGTAACCAAGCCTTACCAGCAGGACCCGAGCAGATAGCCGTCTCGGCTGTATACGACAGCGATGCTTCTGCTGTTGGCCTGTCTGAAGCTCGAAACAGTTGGAGCAGTCTTCATTTCCTAGAGGATTTTGACGAACCAGGATAGGAAAATGTTATTTCAGGTACCGTTAAAATAGTTAAATCTGCATAACTTAAGAAGAGAAGCTGAAAAGAGACGACTTTCAACGAACTGCCACATGGTTTTATGGTTTTCAATAATATTATGAAAATGAGTGAATGGGTCGTTTCCCTGGGACAAAAGCTCAGTGATCCAAGTACTACTATGAAGATACGGTCCGAAATACAGTGCATCATATTACAATTATCGAATTGGGAGTATTGACTTGAACTTGGCAAAAAATATCGTCACCTCAGGACAGAATCACGAACAAGCAATCAGCACGAACCATGCCCGACTGTGTGCGTGTGAGTGTCGTGAATGAAATTTTATATGCTTATATGAGTATGTAACAACTACAGCCACCTACGGGAAAAGTCTTTCATAACGTCAATGATAAACGAGGAACGGTAAGCACTATGACATGTTTTGTTGGACCTTATGGAGCAGAAGTGTGCTTCATGCATGTGTGTGTGACTGAGCAAGAGTGTGCCTAAGCACACGGGTACGTCATAAGTACTACCACATAATCGAAAGATTTCTGACAACGTCAGTGACAGACGAGGAAAGGTTAACATATGGCATATCTTGTCTAAGGTTATGGAGCAGTTATCGAAAGAAACAATCACGGTTCGTAGAACTGTTCCTAGGTGGCACACAATGGTTGGGTCTTCTGGGGTTTTAAATGGTCCACCGGGACTTTGTGTCGTAAGCTGCTCAGCCTTACCCCTCGAGGAGGCTGATTCCGCCTACGCCACAAGTCAGCATTCGTTTGGTGGCCTTCTCCTTCATAGTTCTCACCAATTCGTCAGAGCTGCTGATAATTTCCACGACAACGCCCAAAGGCCCGGTGCCGAAACGAGCGTGTTCGTCGGTGATAATCACCGCGTTACCAACTTTGAGTGGTCTCGCTTTGATCAGCCACTTCTGTCGAGCTTGCAGAACCAGTAGATGTTCCCCAAGCCATCGCCTCCAAAAAACCTGGCAAGATAGTTAGCCTGCTTTCATCCACGTAGGTGGCTCCCACGAAGGTTTGTCGGTCCTTGGAAAGGCTCGTTCGACCTTAACGTCAATAAGTCGTTCGGGTGAGGGCCAGATAGGTGGGGTCGCTGGTAGACACTGTAACCAACAGTTGGTTGCTCAGAATTCTCCTGACCTCAGTCATGACTGTGCTTAACGTTTCGTCGTCGGGTGGCTGTTTTTCGGTGATCGGCAGCAGTGTTCGCCTGGCGGACCGGATCGGGCATTCCCATATACCACAGCGGTGACTTGTTTGCAGGGGATTGAAGTGCCATCGTATACCATAAGCCGCGGTTCGTTCGGCCGCTCATCTCCGTTCATGTTTCTGTGCCAACGCTGCAGTTCCAGTTGGGCGTCCAAAAGTTCGACCCATTGTCGGAGTATATATCTGCTGGTGTACCCCTTTGGTTGGTCAACCTCTGCAAGGCCCGGAGGAAAGAGTCGGTTGTCATCGAACGCGTAACTTCCAAGTGTATCGCATGTGACTTCATGTGCGTTATGATACGCTCGCATCGTTTTCTCAACCTTTTTCCACGTTTGGTCCAAAAGGGCCCCAAAATAGTCCAGGCCGATGGCGCTGAGGGGCCACCAACCCTGCGTCACTCTGCATTCCATCAGCGAGGCCTTTTGATGTTTGCCCGCTGCGGTATTTCTCCTCCTACAATAAACACAACGTCAGATTACTCTTTTCACGGTCGCCCTCCTTCTCGATAGCCAAAAGCGCTTTCGGATGGCGCTCGTCGCTTAACTTTCACCTGCATGTCCCGCCACGGCTTGGAAGTGTTGAACTTTTGCTCTGTCACAGGTTATCGATTCGGTGGCAACACGGGATATTTCGTGTCGAAGCTCAGGTGGGAGTTGGTCAGCTTACAATCTACCCGTAGTAATCCATTATTGAGTTTGGGGTTTAAATGCTTCAAGTCGATTCTCGGAGATGATATTCCTTTGTCGATAAGTCCCACTTCTCTGGCCCTCGCGAGTTCTAGGAGGAAAGCTTCCCGTTGTGTCATCTTGAATATATTGTGTTCTGCGGCCCGTAGTTCATCGGGGCTTATCGGACCCAGTTGTATCCGACTGGAGGGGCAGATCCTCCTCATGACTAGCAAATGCCTCCCGAACCTGTCTCGCCAAACTAATAAGCAAAGTATCTTAATCCAGAGGGAAGACCTGACCAACCGTGACAAAATTAATGCCACTTTGACGGCAGTGGCCGTCATCACCACTCGTTTGATCTCCACTTTAAATTCCGGAGGGGTTTTCATTTCGAGCACTGGCCAGTACTATTTAGGCATTTGCTGTAACTTAGCTCCTCCCGTCCACGTGTCAGGTTGCCAGAAGATGGCCACACCTCAGGAGCACAGGTCGGCTGGGTTATCGCCAGACTTAAAATGCTTCCACTGGTTTACGGCTGTTTCGTCGTGGATGATCGTAGGCCCATTACCGACGAAGGTACTAAGCCGGCTCCTGACGCCGTCAATGTGGTACAGCATTATTGTCGAGTCCGCCCAAAAGCCATCCGACCAAATGTGGAAGTAGAGACATCTCCCTACCTTTTGTACCGCCCCGACTGTTACCGCGGCAGCTCTGTTCTCGAGGCGCGGGACCGAGTCCAATTTCAGTGGGGCCAGGCAGGCTTCGGCAAACAGGATCATCGTAGTATATTGTCCATCTTCCATGCACCGTCGTCCGTACACCACAGCTCCGTACCCGACACCGGAGGCTTCGGAAAAGGAGTGAAGTTCTCCCGCTTGCGTAGTGCGTCCATAAAGCAAGCACCGTGGAATCCGTACGCTTGCTAGTTTCTGTAAGTTGTTAAAACATTCCTCTTAGTCCAACCGGTCTTCATGGTCCAGTGGCTAGTCCCAATCGATTTTCTTACCGCAGAGCCGATGCAGCAGGAGTTTTCCGGGGAACAGCAGGGAGAAACAAAACCAAGCGGATCGAACAAACTAGGGACAGCGGATAGTATACTACTAAGAGTTACCGGAAGTTCGGGGCAGTTTGGTTCGAAAACAAAGTCGTCCGCTTCCGCACTCCGTTGTGTTCCTAGGGTGCTTTCGGTAGGGAGTGAAGAGCCGTCCAAATCTCGATTCCTTTCGGCCCTCTCGTGGTACGGAATGGCTTTGAGCTCTGTCGATGCCCTCGGCATCAATTTCGTGACATAAAACATCTTCATCTAGGTATCTTTTAAGGCTTCCTAACTGCCCTATGGCCGAGTCTACATCATCCAGTGGCCCAAGGTAGTCGTCGATGTAGAAGTTTCTGCTGACGCTATCTACTACCGACCGACGAACCAAAGCTCCATGTTTGTTCGCGGTTTCTCTGAGGGCGTAGTTTTTACGGAAGAACAAAAATATCGCCCCAGCGGGTGGACTGTCTTTCTACATTTTATCACCCATTTGTTTTGCTCCTTCTCATCCCACCAAAGGTATCACAACGCAATTTTTTCTTCCGGTATTGTCACCTGAGGGAACATTTCTCTGATGTTGGACGACGAGACCAATCCGTCCACCCTGAAAAAGCACAAGACTTCAATCAGCTGCGTGGTTCAATCAGACCCCCGTGGCAGACGATCCTTTAACGACTAGCCTTGGAATTCGGCTGCACAACTGAAGGTAACCCGCAAGATTTAGGGTATTTTGTGGTGACTAATCGGGTGATGAGACAGGCACCGTATTTCCTTTCGGCCATCGGTGGTTTCGGGTGCCTCTTTAACATAGCCAAGTGCTTCGTTTCGCATCATTACTTCTGCATACCTTTTCCATAGATCATGATCTCGACCGAGGTATTCTTTCAAGTGTATCAGCCTCTGAAGTGCACAATTTCTGTTATCAACCAAAGGCTCGGCTTGTATGCTTCCGGAGGGGAATCCGAAATTGTTTTTATGGCCCCTGGTTTTTTGTCGCACAGTCTGCGGTGCGCAGTTGTCTCCTTGAAACCGTGATGGTCCTTCATCTCCGACACCCAGAAGCTCTTTTTGCCTGGGCGCTGCAAATGATACACTGTGCGGTCCGTTTTCGCTCATACGTAAGTTGCGGATCCACGTCCCCCGGCTGGACCATAGGTATCTATCCTTGTACCGTGCTTTCGGCATACGGTGACTGGCGGTCTCCGGTCCTGCACCGAATGTGACTCTGGCACCTCGCAGCTGATTAGAAGATCCACTTCGTCGTCCTCCGTGTCTACGACGGTTACATACTGCAGGTGGGGCCACCTAGATAAGACTGCACTTGCCGACCCTGGTGCCAGCATAGGATGATAGGCCGGTGTAAAGTTCTCCGCTTGTTTGCTTTGCTCGTTGGCATCTAGGAGGAAGGTCTGCCATCTTAACCGACATGCAGTTATCACTTGCTTTCCACCCCCCGTGCTCACCGCTAACGACGTCGCACTTTTAGTGAGCCCGGGTTTTCGGCGGACCCTTCCTTCAGCAGGGTAGTGTCCGATCCACTGTCGACGAAAGTCAATGCTTTGGCCGCCGCAGTTGGGGTCATCGCTTGCGCGACGACTACCCCTAAACGTTTTGGTTTACCGGCAGGCCGTGACATTTGGCAAACCACACTGAGCTTTGTGTTAGCCTCTGGTGCAACTTCTCTCGCCTGGTGTAACAATCGGGGGTTTCCACACGGACAACCTTCATGAACACATCTGGTCCTTGTTTGATAAACTATCGTCCGGTGTGTGATGTTGAGGCTTATTAAGCAAGCTTATCTCTTCCCCTCCAGTCCCCAAAGCTCCTCTTTTGTGGCGTTGGTAAACTTTGGGCATTCTATTAGCCCATAGCTAGCGTTTCAGGACCTGCAACTTCGATGCCTTATAGTCTCGCTTGCAAAAGAGTGCGAATTTGTCCAAGACTGACGCTTCCAGTATTCATGTGCAGCTTTTTGAGCTCGGCTATTGATAGGTCTGTTTTGCCCGGCTGCTATTATGGGTGAGTTGGCCAGATCTACGGTAGGCTATCCTGATTTTCCTGTCTAAATATACGGCGAAACCTCGAAATTAGCCAAAAGTTCGCCCCCGCTTTCGCTTCCGGCTTCTTCCGCCCACGGACCCTGTGCTCAGAAGAGAGGCAGAGGACTTTACCGCATCCAGGTCAGCGCTGTAACCTAATTGATCGGCGGCCATAGGGTCGGTCTGCATGTTGATTACCAGGTCAGCCATTGTATAGACGTCGCCCTCTGTTGTTTTGGCCTCTGATATTACACGTTCTATTAGGTTGCCAACTACCTTGAACGGCCGGCCAAACAGGTCCTTTAAAATCTTTGTTGCTCGCGTGTAGCCTTGTTACGGGTCAAGCATGGCAGGCACATCGGTATATTTTCTGGCTCGGCCTCGACAATGATAGCTTAAACAGAGTAGCCTTTGTTCGGAGTCGGTTATCTTATTTTCAACAAAATCACGAACTTTCTAACGGACTTGCGTTAATGTTCAGATCGCCCGTCGAACATCGTCAATTCCACTCTTAGTAGGTCCGTTGTTGGTTGCGTTGGTGTCCTGTGTTCGACGGCCGGCTTAGAGTTTCCCGTTTTTCTTTTGGTCTTATCTGTCGGAATGATCGTACCTGTTTGCCTTGTGCTCTCACTCGTTCCGTCTACACTTTTCTTCTACCCCCTGGGCCTGCTGCCTAGCTGATAACAATTGCTGTTCTAGGCTTAACATCTCCAACTTTAATAAATCAACATTATTGTAATCGATAATGCCCTCAGTAAAACATGAACTAGTACTGATATGGCCAGGTGACCTAATAATAATAATAATAATAATAATAATAATAATAATAATAATAATAATAATACAGGTATACTTCTCGGCCATGGTCGACACGCGCGAGGTAGCGCATGATCATGGTGTAACACGTTACTCAATAGGATGAAATATTCACAAATTCTGAATATGACAGTCGAGAGTATCAAGGATGGAAAAATAAAGCCAGCAACAGTTTGAATGGATCATTCTGATAATGGTTCGCGCGGCAGTTTTAAACCGGTTTCGAATCCGGGCTGGGCACTGGTGCGCGGTGGAGATATCGAAAAATTGTTGACGCAGTGCCAAGGACACATTATGAACAAGAATGATGCAAGCCAAGGAAACCGGGGGCCCACTAAGGTTCAGCAGAAGGAGTAAATTTTGAGCAAGAGGAATAGAGGGGAAAAATTGTAGAGAAGTGTATTCGGGAAAATCAACGCATGCGAAGAGGATAGCGATCCATGAAGACAATGCAAACCCTGAATGACGGATTTTTCGGAGTTCAGTAAACGGGATGACTTTTGAAGCTGGGAGACATGAGGCCAATTTCGTGAAAGTGGACACTGGTGGATGTGGAAGAAACAGCAGACCATAAAAAGGTGAGTTTAAATTCAGAATCAGTAACATGTGCCATTCAGAAATGAGAAAGCGCAACTGGAGGGTCCTCAAGAATTGGAGAGTCAATTTCCAGCCGGCTACGGGTCGGAGGAAAGATAAACAGTGGTAACGGATAATAAGGTAGGAAATCTCCGCATGGACTTCAGAGTTATTATGCCGTTTCGCTGACAGATATATATGTATGTGTTGATACATTTGCCTTTAGTGTTATTCAGCTTCATTTCTGGTAACGTACGACATCGAGTGCGTAAGTTTCGTCTGGCAGGGCAAAGTATGTGTCGGTCGATCAGCCGAGTGTGGCCGTACATTAGCGACATGCGCGTGAACTGGAATTCGTGTTGGTTGCGTGAGAAAACGCTGAACGATCTGATAAGCAATCAGGAGTGTTTCTTGTTGTGTGGTTTGATTTCGGTCCCAGTTGCTACGGTAGGTTTCACTTGAGTCTCTGTCCGAACGAGTCAAAGTGGCATCCTTGGTTAGCCAGTTTGGTGACTGAGATAGTGGGAGACAACGAACCTGGAATAAAGGGGGATTGCAGTCGGGACGTGGTTCCGGCTGTGGGTTATGATAACGTAATAATGTATAATAATAACGGTTTTTTACGGAGACGTCCGAGGCATACCAAGTGCATGATCAGCTGTTTACGAGTGATGGAGTAAACAGACAAAACCCTTGAAAATGTGGAAATTAACATGACAAGAGTTGAAAAAAGGCTAAGAAGGGGGAGTTACGTAGGAAAAGAGAGCAGATAAAAAGCAGCAGTCAGGGAGTGCCCTTGCTGTGGATCAACGGTCGATGGAGGCATATAAAAACCAGCAAAGGACGAGGCACAAGAGTGACAGAAACTACGGGGTAGGTGGAAGCAAAGTGGCTGAAATTAGTGGCATTTCAATTTGTTTGGTTCATTAAGGAAATGGCCATAGGTAGTTTAACGTTGAGAACTCAGTCAGATAGATTAAACTGTCTATCGTTGATTGTGTCCTTAATTGAAAGGAGCAGGGTCAGAGGAGGGGTTGGTCTTAGAAGTCAAGGCCCCTCTCGTAAGCTATATCTTCTGCCATGTACATATTAGATAACTGTAGTGCATGGGTGACGCTGAGATATGAAATGAGTGCCGACAGAAGTTGGGACCTGGTTTGTGAATCTCGAAGGGTGATGGACAACTTGTTCCAGACTTTGGAGTAGACAAAAAGGAAAAAACGTGACCGTATGGCCGACTTAGCTGTACCAGAAGGGACAGTAAAAGGCCTGTGTCGAAGTGAGTAAGGCGTTTCACGGGAGAAGCTATTTGGGTCAAAGGAAAAAGACCGGTTATGGAGCGGGTCATACAAAAAGACTAAGTTTAGTCTTAAGCGGCGGAGCCAGAGTGGGTGGAGATACAGATTTTGGTGTCGTTCTTTATAGCTTAAAGACGTGGACCAACGGAGTTGTTGTTTTTTGAAACTTCTTTGTATGCTTTCAATCTCAACTCTGTCGAAATTCATCATGTTAGGAAATATTATTGGGCAGTATTCGAGCAAAGGCCCGACGCGTGATTTGTAGATGCTGATGATGCTGTCCCGGAGACGAAAGGAGCGGAAGAGAAGGGCCACACTTCTTCTAGCCTTGGCCGCTTGGATGGCGGCGTGCTCAGAAAAGTTGAGAGGGGCAGGAATAGTTGAGGCCCAAATCGCGGATAGTAGGTCGACTGGCTATTGAGGGCCCACCAAGAGTTAAGGATCCAGGGGGCAATTGAAACTTGTAGTTTAGGACCTCGCACTTATCCGTGGAAAAGCTCAACCTCCAGGTGTGGCGCCAGCGGTCTAGTGCAGCGAGGTCAGCGGAAATGTTGCAAGAGTAGGGATAGCATCATTAGAACTGAAAGAGTAGATTATTTTTATATCGTCTGCAAACAAGAATGGCGTGCCGTGGTGTACTAAATCCAATGCGTCATTAATGTACATCAGAAATAGGAGAGGACCCAGCACGCTTCCCTGTATAACGCCACTTGTAAAATTTTTCGGTTTAGAAGTATGTCCGTTGGCGGGGATTACTTGCGAACGATGAGCGAGATAAGATTTCAGCCAAGAAAGCAGCGGGTCACCAATGCCGAATGATTGCAATTTGGGGATAAGATGCAGGTGTGGAACACGGTCGAAAGCCTTCGACAGATCTAGGCAAACAATTATTAATGCCTGCCCGCTATCAACAGCCTTAGTGACTAGGTTGAGGGGGTCAAACTGACATGTGGTGCATGATCGCGACTTGAGAAACCCGTGCTGCCTATCGCTAAGAAGGTTAGAAGCGAGAAGATTGGTGGTAATGCCATCTTTGATAATCGTTTCCATTATTCCGGAAATGATAGGGGTATGGTTGATGGGACGGTAATCAGCAAGTTCATGGACAGGTCCTATTTTGTGCCGTGGAATGATGACTGAACGCTTTCAGTTTGACGGTACCAAACCAAATTTGAGTGAAAAGGTGAATAGGTTCAGTAATAGAAGTGGAAGGCCCGAACCACCGTTAATGACTGCAGCTGGGGCAACCCGTTTGGTCCAGGACGCGCAGATGCTTTATAGCGTGAAATGAGCCTGGAAATAACGTTTACTTCAAAGGTTAAGGTAGATAAGGAAGAGCTGGTAATAGCCGGAGGATTTGGGGGTGCTGTGACTGAGGCGAGGGCCACGGAATTGGCGACGTAATGGTTGAAGGCCTCAGCGATATCAGAAGGGGAAATGGCCGAAGTTTTATTCGGTAACACAACATATTGGGTCATAGTATCCGTTGCCGAATTCCTAGATTTGTATGGGAGTGAGAGTTTCAATGCTTTATTGGGATGCCTGAGGGCTTTGGATTCTTCGTTGCGGAGCTGCTTTTTCCTTTAGGTCCCGGATAATATCAGTAAGACGCGTTAGCCTCATGGAAAGAGAGAAGTCGTGGTTTTGGAGGTAAAGTCTTTGCATCTTAAGGTACTTTCGTTGGAGGGAAGCAAGCTTGGACTTCCTAAGTGAGGAGTTTTGGGTTATTGGGCTAAGTTTCAGGAGGCAGTTTCCCATGTTGAAGTAAAAGTGATCAGTCGCTTGTTAGGGGTCAGCCGTCAGAAAAGAACTGCTCCAAACTTGGTTACGGATAAGATTGGGCAGAGGGTTTCAATTTAAACGGACGGGATTGTTGACTGTGGTCAGATAGTCTGATGGATAAGGATGGAATGAAAGATTACGGGCCACTATCTTGTGGTCGCTACCCGGAAATTTATTCAGAACGGAAACCGAAAAGTAGGAAACGCTGTGGGTGAATATAAGTTCTAGTGTGTTGGCGTTTCAAGTAGGGGTTTTAACGTGTTGCACCCAGCCCCCAATGTGAGTATGGGACACAAAGTCTATTAAGTTGGGAGGTACCGTGAGGTTGCTCCAGGATATTTTGGGCCAGTTAAAATCACCGGCTATGATTTTCGCTGCCAAAGGTAGTAGTGAAAGTTAATCAAAGGCTTCAATTAAAGGAGTTAAATCTGCAATAGTAGATGAGGGTGGGCGATAGACACAACCAATGTGCATGACTACAGTTGAGAACCGAATTGTGAGCCATAGAGAATCCGGAATTGAGTCGAGTGTGGCATGTCTGATGGGGACTACTGAAAGGGCGTGCTATACGTACACAAGGCACCCACCTCCGCGTCTGTCGATCCTATTTACCCTAAAAACCTTGTACCCTTCAAGCATAACCTCGCTTGTGCTGGTGTGTTCGGTGAGCCGGGTTTCAGTAATAAAGATGACGTCAGGACTGGAGGTTATGACATAATGTTTTAAATGATGAAGCTTATTTAAGATGGATTGCGAGTTAAATAAGGTGAATGGCAGCCCACTCATGTGGAAGTGAGTATCAGGGTTAGGTAACGTATGAGAGTTATTGGTCGGAGGAAGTGCGCGGTGAGGGGCGTGAGTTGGAGCTGTTACCGAAGAAAAGGAAAAGCGAGCGGTGGGTGCCTCCTCGATGGTTTCGGAAGAATCAGCCGCGGAAGAACCGGAAATAGTCAATTTTGGGTTATTACGAAGTGAAAGAGAAGACCTTAGACAAAGTAGTCCTGCTACTTGTCCCGAATCATTGGGATCGTTCGATGCTCCAGTGCAGTGATAGAATACGAGGTTATGGAAGGTATTGGCTTGCCCACATGACAGCCTTGGTATTGGTTGTTGTGTGGTAAGAGCAGGCCTCGGAGGGAAGGGACTGAAAACGTTTGGGGCGGCTTCGCCGCCCATCGATGCGACTTGCCCGGGTGGGGTAGGATAGGAATCGGCCGTTGGTAGGGGGGGGGTATATGGAGGTCATTTTCGAAGGAGGTATTGGTAATACGCAGTGTTGCGTAGTTGGCCTTCGGAGTTCGGTGTGCTACCGAAGGTATGAACGACTGGTAGGGTGCCGGTATTGAAAAGTGGTTCATTAGGGCTAGAAGAGACGAAAGGTTGTGGGATTGTAGGCCACAGGGTGGGGAAAATTTACTCGGAGGGGTTTGGTGGATATATCCTGCGCGTTAAACGCCTGTGGTGGGGCAAAACGAAAATTTTGGTATGTTAAAGGAACTAGCGGGATAAACGGTGGCGGCACGGAAATGTTAGGAAATGAAGAGCTAGGCAGATGCAGCTTTGAGTAATAGCTGTGAGGTGCTTTGCGAGCATCGTCCGTATAAATGCGCGTGGAGCGGGGATTTCGCTGGGAGGAATTACGGTTTGAGAAACTATCTATTTTGGGAACAGAAACTGTAGGTCCCGGCATTACTGACATCCCACAAGGGTGTCTGTTCGCTTCTAACCTTTGCATGACATTAGGGGTGCAGCCTGATGATATAAAGCGGTCGTTGCCCAATGAACTAAATGTTGAGGCCTTCAGTAGGGATGGAGTGTGGGTTGCCGAATTCTGGATTTGCGGCCATGTGTTACCGTTGGTATCGACACTCTGCATTGGGGGCTGAGTGTAGAACGTTACCAACTTTCGGCCCATTAGTGATAAGTAAGATTGCAACAGTGAGGTTGTGTCCTTAGGTATGCTACTTCTTGGCAGCTTGTTTACGAGAGTATGCCCTGAATTCTGACAGGCTTCATTCGAACGAAAATGACCTGGCAATGGTACGGTGCGGTCACGCGGATGGGTTTTGGTCGTGGCTATGTGGTGTGGACAAGAACGACTATACTTTGGTTTATGTGTCGCCTTGGGAGAGTGATTCAAAGTTGTTAGATCAAGGAGGCTACGCGACTTAGGTAGCTGCTTCTGATGCACAGAGCTAAGCTGTCTGGCAGGACTCGGTGGATTCGAGTCCCAGGCATCTGCGACACTATTGACGAGCGTAGGGCGCTTGGAGACTGGTGGATTTGGAGAAGGCCCAGGCTTTGCGTCAAGGTCTACATCAGACAGTTGTTGGCTGATAGACGTTGGTTGTGTAGAGTAGGTTAGGGGAATGACGGGGTTAGGTGTCTTTTGGGAGGATTCCTGCCTTGGATGTTTGCGAGAGTTCGACTTTCTCGGCACTTCTCTTTGTAGTGGCGTTTTATCGGGTGCTATTCAAATGTTCTTGTATGGCAAATTATTAGCAATAACCGTTTGTTTATGAATAAACTCACTGGCTGTCAGTGAGTCCGAAAATTGGAAAAGTAGGGGGCATTGGTGTCGTTGTGTTTGTTTGTGTAGTCTGCTGCTACGGCATATCACACGTTCCATGTTAGCGGCCTTCAGCAGGGTGCTGCTGACTATGTTGAGTGGGACTCTATCGGGAATGTTAAATACAATGGCATGACTCGAGTTTCGTATTCGTTTTGAAACCTCTGCAGATATGCTGCCAATGAAGTTACACTTGGCAACTAAGTTACAGTCCGTAGTTACCATAGAGGGCTCGAGGAGTTGAGCCGGTGGTGTCAGAATTCTGGTGGCTCAGTCAAGAGCCTCAATCCGCGATTCGAGTGAGCTAACGCGTTGTAAGAGGCTGTTAATCTTGCTGTCATGGATGTTCGTTAATGAGACGGAGCATGGCGTAGTGATTGGGAGAAGTACGGCCACGAGTGGCAAAATCTTACTGGCCGGTCTTCTTCCTTTGGAATTGCGCATTGCGACTGCAGGCTCCGGATAACCAGCTAGTTTTATTGAAAATTTAGAGACTGCAAAGAGCCTAGATGCAGAACGGAGATGGAGTTCTATAGGAAATCACCCAGGATGTTTGCAAACAGGGTTGACCAGGTGGTTTCACTGTTTGGACGAAGGAGGGTTAGGGTTTTAGCCAAGGAGTAAACGATAACTAAAAGTGTAGATTCAGCAAACAATCGCTGAGTATTTTATAGATGGGCTCACAAGGGGTGATTTGTGGCAGGTAAAGGTCTAGATTTACTATTAAGGGGTTGTGTTGATTTTTCGTGGTAATAAGTTATGGACCCACCGTGGTGTGCCGCAGATATTGCCACGGTCTATTTGACGCTTCAAAGTAGATAACTATTACTGCTAGGAGCTAAGTAAAAACAGACCTAAACGATAGAAAAATGAAAAAACGAGACAACCTGATATATACGTCAAGTTGAACTCGACCTGATTTTCAGGTCATCTTAAATACTATGGAGTCAAAAGCAACTGAGCACGCCTCAGAGACTAGCCGCATTACCCTCTCTCCAGGTTCCAATTGTTCCAATCCTTTTTCAAGCAAGTCTTGTGTATTCTCGTCCCATATTGAGCAGCCGAGTAATATAACACGCATCTGAGCAAAACGTAGCCAAATTTGAAACGGATCCCGAAATCAAAACGCGGTTGATCTGTAAATTCTACGGTTCGGGATCATTAAATGAACAGTAACATAAACCGTATGCTAACCTCACTTAGGCAATAACACAGACTCAGAAAGCGAAGGGCAATCATGTAGGCCATACAGGTCGAAGATACGATATGCCAGGGTTACGCGTTGGGTGCGAACAAACAAAGGTTGGTTCATAAAAACCTAATTTGTATGAAGAAACATGCAAGTAGTGTACTTGAGCGAGTGATACCAAGGAAACACGAAATCGTAGTGTCTTTGGAGGATTTTTCACTATCGATCGTTGTATTGTCGGCTGAGGTGGTGTCTACTAAGCTGGTGGTAAGTTTCGGCTCAATGCCTGACCTTTACTGGACTCAGGTATTCCCTGAATACATCTAAATCTACTTCATTAAGTGGCACTAGTGAAGGCGGTCAACTTCTATCTCTAGTCACCGTTGACCATCCGTATTAAACTTATTTGTGAATTCCGCCCTCACTCCTTCTCAGCTCTACCCCATTTTAAGGTCCAGTCAACAGAAAGTTTGGGCGACGCGTAGCAACCGATTTCGAACAATTCAAAACAAAGTCGATTCCAAATAGCTACGGTACTATATACGACCAATTAAGTGATTTAACAATAATCAAATCTCAAGTGTGTTTCCGCTGGGCTCTTTCACTCCAAATTGTACAAAATATCAACAACTGCAGCTGAATCACAGCAAAAGGTTTGATACAGAGGATGAGATTACCGAATACAGTCACTACGAAGTTCAAGCTGAGCGAATCACGCTCGAGACAACGGTGGGAGTACAGTTTGTGACAAAGATTTAGAGCAATGAAACAAACAATCGGAATTCCGGCGAAGATAGTTCATGCAAATGAAGAATTTTGTTTGTAACATGGATGCTAATGAACGGAACAGGGTCTCCTGAACTCCTTTACACCGGCCCTCAAAATCCACATCGAAGTTTTCTTGTGCACCGCTAAGTGTGGTCGGCCTCATGCATCGGCTCGCCCTACGGTTCCCCAGTACGTGAAACTGATCACGGTCAATAACAACTTCCAGTTGGACAAGTGGATAAACCCTCAGTGGTCCCCCCCCCGGTTCAGCAGATCCGAAGACCCACCTCCCACTTGAGGAGAGTTGGCTGTTGAACTCACACCACCAGTGTCCGCCTCACCGTCAATGAGACAAATGTTTCTGATGTCACGGAGCACTAATCCTCCATTAGTTCGCACTGCTGCCGTTCGTACCAGGCTGTCCTCCGAAGCCGAGATGCTTCCTATAAATCCGATAAGCCACCAGCCACGAGGCAAAGTCTCCGGAACTGGTAGCACTACATCACCCGATCTGAAGTTGCTTCTTTGAGTTATCCCTTCCTGCTGCTGTTGCAATAGTGGAAGATATTCCCTGGTCCATCTCTTCCAAACCACAGATGTAAGGTAGTTTGCCTGCCTCCAATGAAGAACCATTCTACCTAGCAACGAATTCGTCGGAATATCTAGTGGGTTCGCCCTCAGAATAAGTAAGTCATTGGGCTCCTTTTCTCCTTTACACTCATCTTATTCCCTTTTTCCCAGCTTAACAAAATCAGCGCTCTATCTAACGAAGGCCTGCATTAGAAACATTTTAAGGGGAGTCAGAATTGATGAAAATCCCATTCTTCCCTGTATGAAAGCTGCATCTTCACCATGATGAGCTGAGTCCACACCCTGTCATATATGGTGCTTAGAAAAGTAGCTTCACGAAGCCTCAGGACTATAACTCGGCGGGTCCTTTTCGACTCTCACTGGTTTAAGAACCTGGACTTCTTCCACAGCTCAACCCCCAGGTGCTGAAATTCCTAGTCGGCCTCCGCCCTCGCGGCTCAGCAATCTAGCTGTTTGATGTTTGGTAAAATGTCCAAAGCGGAATGGTTTGCCTAATCAAACTGAATGGACTTCCTCAAAGCTTAAACCTTTCCCATCGTCCAGCGATGTATCTTCTAGCTCACCGGCGACGCCAGATGCAAGATTCTGTCAACGATTGTACTTTGAGCCCCATCTTCTTTTCTCTGCCGCTTTTTCCAGTGAACTATCCTCCAGCTCACCGAAGACATTTGGATCTCAAGATAATAACAAGGTTTGGGAATATTTGGGCCTCAGTCTCATACCCGTCTACTACTTCAAGAATCCGGGATTTCAATACATGACGTGACCTGACTTGGCCTGGTCACAGTGGCCATAATTAGTTTCCTCTCCGATCTCGCCGCAACTTATCCAAATCAGACTCAACCTTATCATGGTGCCTATATCGGGCGGTTTGGACACTCACGAAGCTGAAACCTGGATAGAATGTGGCCCTCTGGCTGACTGGACCTGGGCACCACGTTGGGCCGAATCAAACTTTTTCATTTAAAACCGCCTCCTTCAAACCCAAGCGCCGCATCACCCGAGTGTTTAAATAGTTATTCCGGATTTGCGTAAAGCAAAGCCAAACGGACAGATCCAAAATCAAAACAACGTTGATCAAAAGATTTCGCGATAGCAGAATAACACAATGTAAACGTAGAAAAAGTACGCAAAGCCCTATTGTGCAGCCGAAGCGATTATCAAGTGAGAAGCAAAGTACGGCAGCGCTCGGCAACAAAGGCGATCACCGCAAACAGGTTATGAGGACAAAAAAAAACAGCTAGGAAATAAATGCAATACATACAAACGTGTTCAGGATGTGCCGAATGATGTGGGCTGGTAAATGCGCGACATTCAACGAAGAATCTACGTTACTTGCAATTGAGTATTGCGGAGCAGGCATGTGCAAAGGTTATTCGGTAAGAATTCTCCACTTGCGAGCGACACCGTGTGATACACTGCCCAGCAAGTTCCCTCAGTGGTTGTCAACTTTCAATGTTTGGCAAGGCGTCATGATTCTCGCCCTACCTACCTAGCACTGCTGTCAGCGCCTACAGTCTTTCTGCTTAGCTTACGTCTGCGTCGGCTGCTGGTTTATCGTGGGCGATTTTCCTCAAGAATCCGCTCTAAAATCCGGTCTTGAAGTTTCCTCTGACAATCATACGGGGTCTTCCCATCGATATGTAGAAGCGTACTTAGGTGCACAATTGTGGTGAATGGGCAATTTTAAAGAACAGGGCAAATAAACGTTCATCACGGAAGTAAAGCGGCCAGAGTAGGAATAGAGGGTTCTAACGAGAAATGGAAGTAATTACAAAATTGTTTGGGCGATAAGAAGTTCGGTTTCTATTGACAAGATCGCTTCAACAATGGGCCCTTCAAGGGACATAAAATGACACAAGCTTTGGTGGAAAGCTAATACAACAAACTAAACTTCGGGGGCGAAATATTTTCTTCAAACAATCAAGAAGTGATTACTTCTATGTGCCAGCTCATTCGCGAATGAGTCTCACGCCGTGGGCTAATCTGGAGTTTTTACATGTTTCTCCTCTGTCACCCATGTGAATCTTGCCGGAAGTTAGATGCAAGAACACTTAAAAAGTTTTGTGCAGGATTCAAGTCTTTGGAGGAGGCTAATGGGATAAGTACAACGTGAGTCGGTGCCGATGGATCACAAGCATCTTTCTTCAAGTTGTACCCGTGCATGCGTTGCCGTCACTACAATCGACCGCAAGCAGACACATTTCCCATTTCACGAATGCATCCTGCATTCCCCATCTTGGCTAACACGGTGTGTAGTGACGTGAGCCCACGTGGCGACGGAGCCTCCGGCGAATACTCGGATTTAAGGATAGCCGGGTGCTGGGAACTGCAACAATAAGTAAAGGACGGTCGTACTGGGCCAAATAGAAGCGGATCAGGGGAAGTTGCTAAAATTGAAGGTAAAAATAAACTATGAACAACTTCAATTTAGAGGCAGTGCTCTGAAGGGGATCCTTGGCCATTGGTGACAATACAGCACAGGTTAGTCGGTCATTTCCTGCTTGTCGCCGTGTGACTCTGAAACCTACTGGCATTTAAATGCTTATGAATTTCCAGAGTTCAGGACTTTTGCCCACCTATTTTTTGTCCCATTTTAACGCATTCTACCCCCTCAGACGAAATGCATCGGAAAAGAGCGAGGGTTAAATTCAGGGATCCTGGGGATCACCCACATTTCCTTGCTGAGCTGCTGGGGGTTCGAAAGAAGTACAGAATAGGATATGCTCTGATATTTGTAGCCTCTTGTTTGATCATAAAGGCGGTGAACTTACTTTCAGAGCGTTTGGACTTTGTCTGAACAACCTTGGGCTGGTCTGCGTATGCACGGGAAGTGTCATTTCAGGCGGGGATCAGTTGAAGTGCCTTAAGTGATGTCAGGAATCCACCAACAATTGTAATGAGACAGTTATTTGCACGAACTGCGGCACAAAAATCAGGTCCAAATTTGAGGCTGGTGGAGGCTAGATTTGGGGGTTTGGAAAGCCATAAATGGGGAAATATCTCCACTTCGACACTCAGCAAAAGCTCGTGACAGAGCTAGAGCCACTAAAGGAGGAAACCAACTGCTTAGCAGAACTGTCGAGTAAAGTGGCCAGAAATACCGAGGCAGCCGTTGGGATACATCGCAAATCAGTGATTAGGAGAATCTCTGAACTGGTATGCCTCATAGCCCGGCTAAGAGAGAGACGTGTTGCCATGTGATGAAAGTGCTACGAACGGTAGGCTCATCAGAGTATGCCCTTATTAAGTGGGTCTTCAGGCTGCTTAGGTGGTGGGCTTGAGGTCATTTGCTGAAGCATCGAAAGACGGCCTAGTTTCGTCTACAGACTGCACGTATTCGCTTGTCCGAAGTCAGTGCCACGCCTCAGGCCAGCAAAGTTGGTCAGCGTCTCAGTCAGTCCGTGACGAAACGAAGGAAAGCCATCCAATCAACAGTGAACATTCGCCCTTGCCGAACCGAGCGGAGTCAACGAATCAACGGCCGTAAGTTGTTTTAAGGAGAGGCATCGGAATGATGCAATCGGTGGCCAAGAGGTATTTTATTCAAACGGAACGGAAAGCAGCCAACCGCCAGCTGGCAATTGCTTTAACCGATCTCAAAGAAAGGAGCCAATCGGAGACTTGTACTGCATGGCCATTCAGAAGACCCGGCTTAGGGAGAGCTCTGTACCAATGAGCTTTGTACAGTGACTTAGATTTTGCTCGTGGATGATAGCTGGGCCAATGCGCATTTCAGCAATTCTCCACCGGCGGCACGAGCGGATTGTGGCGTCGTAACATGGTCCCCTAGACGAACGATATCGTTCGTCTAGGGGACCATGTTACGTTGCCTCTTTTCCACACCAGGTCCCACCGCATATACTTTCATCACTACTTCGGCGATTTTGAACTGAAAAATCTAGTCTCATTTCTCTAAGCGTGGCTCGCTAACTGGACTCAACATGTGGTTATGACGTCACCAATTCTGCCCCCTCCCTACCTCCAAGCTAAGATTTTCCGTAACTTCCTGCAGAACTTAGTCTTTTCTTCTACTGAATGACGATTCTGGGTGAAGTTCTAACCTTCATATTGAATTTTTATCTCCTAATTACGCGTCTACTTTCTTAGTCTCACGTTTCATGGCCTCAGTTTGTTGTGGGTCTCGGCTGCGTCAATGAACACATGCTTCACTTTTGTTCTTCTTTCAGTTGACCGTTGATCCTCAGCTGGGCTATACCCAGACTGCGTTTCTCTATCGCATTTCCCTTTCCAGTGACCCTCAATGCTGGCCAACCACCTCGGGCACCAAACTGACCACCTCCCTGGCTGGTGCACCTAGAAAACAATGCTGTATGGCCGCCTACCACTTGCCGGTTCCGTTGGCTCTGTTGTCCAAGTTCCCACAACCTGTCTAGTTGGTCTTGGGCTGCGTACCCTTATCGTGGTTGCTCAGCCCTCTGTACAACCAGTAATGAACGCTCACGCCAATCCCAACGGTGTGGTGTGGGGCGCGATCGGATCCCCCTCTTTGGCCGACGCACATCAGGCGTGCAGGCCGTCTGAAACGATGTGCGAGCGCAATTAGGCTGGTGGATCGCACCTCTTATGTCCGCCTAACGAAGTGTTTTTCAGGTTGGGCTTCCAGCGCACGGTCAGCCCCACCCACTGACACCGGTCGCGGATTTCACGCTCCAACTCTGCTCGCCCTACTGCAGTCATCACTGTCCGTTGTGGACCGCATACTCCTATCATTCTTCCGCCACGATTCGCTCATCTGTTGTTCTTGTCAGCACTCTTATCACTTCCTTTCCGTGTCGTTCTACCTCTGTATGCACACCTATCCATTCTGTTTCTCGTCCTATCCTGTTTCACAATAAAAACCTTCACTGCATTATGTCACTCTTGCCCTATCCAATTTACTCTGCCCAAGACCGAAATATGTTCTTCTCCACCCATTTCGCCCCTGTCGGCTCCTAATCAGCATTCACTTGGTACCTCCATATACTCATAAAGCTCATTGATCGCATACCTCACTAGCCACCATTTTGCGGTATCCTTTTCTGTCCATATCATACCTCCCACCGTTAAGCACCAGACACATCCGCAACCATGACCAATCACGATATAAAAACTCACCGTTCCAGTTTTTGCACATTTCTACGACCAAATTTGTTATACTTTTACCACCTCCATATCTTGCATATCTAAATCCGTAATTCTTCCGTGGATCTTCGTCTTAGGCAGTTTACCGATTAGCAACTTCTGGCCCAATCCATTTGTGCAATGGCCTGCAAGCACGCAACTCTCCAGTTCCATTCTCCCAACTCCGACGCACAACTATTTCTCGTGCATTTTTGTCCCACCACAGGCCCTCCAAACCGGGTTCTTTTCTTCTTCTCGGTCTTCATCCTATGTCATCTGCAGTGAAACGATCCAACTGATCATCTCTTTCCTGGTTTTCTTCTGTCAACACTCCCATCTGCTTCGTACATTGCCAGCCACGGGCATCTTCAGTGTGCTTTTCAGGCTGCGCTGCTTTTCCACGTTCTACCTAGTGTAAATCATCACAAAGTAATCATTCTCACATACAGTTTCAAACCATGCGATCTGCCATTACCCGATCGTTCTGATCTTTCACTGCCTTATTTCCCTCCCATGTTATTTGCTGTTACAACTGGTGCATCTAAGCACCACATTCCTTCTAACCTCCAACCAACCCTTCCCCAGTGAACTTTTACACCTCTCCAACCACTCCGTACTCCCATTCGCTCTGCCTTCGCCAGCCATTTCACGGCCACCTTCTTGCTGCATAATGTACGTCCATTTATTAACACTTCACAAATGTTCGACGGTCAACACGTGCCACACATGCAATAATCAGACTGTTAGATTCACTCTCACCTGTGTTCATCGATTCTTTCCTTCATATTCTCTCGTTTATCAACTGCCCACAGCCATCACTTCTGTGCTCTCAATGTTGGTTCTCTTTTGCTGTTGATCCCCCATGTTCACTTGTCGTGAACAAATTCTTCGGAGTTTATCCAAGTTAATTCCGTACCGTTCGACCCAACCCTACCTGTCTCTTCCAGGCACTGCTACTTCCGTGTTCCGCCTCTCCACCGTTATTTGCTCCTGCTCTGATATATATATACATATATGCACATATATTTATCTATCCACATATTTCCTCTGCCTTCAGTTCTTCGCCGGCAAGTTCTCTTGCCACCATGCCGCCGCCCCTCATTGTATACGTTCATTTTTTTTATATCTGTGCACCACATTCGCCGTATCTCGATCCCTCCACGACATTACTGCCATCTGACTCACTCTTTGCATCTTGCATTGTCAGCTCTCTATTTCCAAATTGTCACCGTCTGTTTATTGCAATAACCTGTAGCTCATGGCTACCTAATCCCCAGCCATACAACTCAACTCTTTGTTCTTCCCTTCTCTTTTTTCCTTTTTTCCTCATCGTTTCTCGTAAAGATAGTTTCTCATGCCGACTTTCAGTCTTCCTCATGTAAAGCTCCCAGGTTCCGTCCTCCTTCACTTGGCTCGGCCAGCTGCTCCATCTGACCTTGACCTTCAAATATGCCAAGCTCGTATTTGAATCCATCTCCGGGTTCATTTAAATTCATACATTAATCACTGGTGTGCATAAATTTATCTCCCTCTCATCTCCCCTCTATTTATTCCTACCCTCCAACCTTTGTGTTGCGTATTTCTTATTTTTTCATAAATGTTTTCCGTCAGTTTAGTCACTTGTTAAATTTCGATCACGCGTAAGGCATGCTTCGGGTTTTTACGAAATGAATTTTATTATTATACGTCAATGGTTTGTGGTACGTAAGGATGACGAACTGTCTGCCTCAGAGAGCATATCGGAAAGGTCTAACAGTATTGTAAGCAGCAAGTAGTCCCCGACCAAACGTAGAATACTTGGCTTCAGCTAATGGGAGACAACGGGAGTAAAATTCTAGTGGTTTCCACTGTGATGTAGACCTCCGCTGTAGCACGCCGCGTACGGCTTTGTCGGAGGCATCGATGGCCACATTCGACTGGGCTTCGGAGTCACAATGAACCAACAAAGTAGCAGAAGCTAAACCATATTTGACCGCATTGAAGGCAGTTTTAGCATCCTCGGGCAATTCCGTGGGACCATCTTTAGCGCCTCGAAGTAAATCTCTTAACGGCTGCATCAAGTGAGCACAGTTTTGGGTAAAAGGCCGGTAATAGCTCACCATTCCGTTGAAACATCAAACGGCGGCTAGTGAAGTAGGTAGCGGAAATTCGCGGACGGCTTGCGCCTTTTCCTCCGAGGGCCGAGTGCTACCTTTATAAGACATGTGGCCAAAAATCTCAACTGAATTTTGGCCAAAGGTACTTTTGTCCTCACTGATGGTTATACCATGTGCGGCCAAACGCTCGAACAACTGATGTAAGTGTTGCTTGTGTGCGTCTTCAGATTAAGTAACTACTAGAAGACCGTCTACGTAATCGAAAACAAAATCTAAACCCCCTGTAACCTTGCCAATAAAACGCTGAAAGGTTTGTACAGCCTAGCGCAAACCAAATGGCATTCGTATTAACTCCAAGAGGCCAAAAGGTGTTGTTACCGCTGTCTTGGTGATATCCTCATCTGCGATAGGAATCTGGTGATAGGCACGTACCAGATCTATTTCTGAGAACAAACGAGCACCGTTGAGGTTGTCCGTGAAGTCCTGAATGTGTGGGACGGGATACCTATCTGGGACAGATGCATTACTGAGGGCTCCATAGTCTCCATATGGTCGCCAGTCACCGGACTTTTTAAGAACTATATGAAGTGATGAGGCCCAGAGACCTTTTGGTGCACGAATGATACCCAAATCAGGCATGTGCTCAAACTCAGCTCGCGCAATTCGCAGCTTGTCGGGTGCAAGCTGACGTGCCCTAGCAAAATCTGGAAGGCCTGACATGCCAGTGTGACGACCTACCGAGCTGGTTACGGCAGGTAGTACGGACTGCGGGTGCAACACTCTTGGGTGTGCCTATACTAGGTAACCGAACAAGTAAGAACCGGTCGCTTCAATTAGAACAGGACTGATCGGGTTGGCATCAACCAAAATCCCATTCACAGATGGATTGGTGACACGATCCACAAGACGTTTGCGCGAAGAATCAACTAAGAGGTCGAAGTGGTGCAGGAAATCAATACCAAGAATGACGTTTTGAACGTCTGCAGTCAACAGAACCCAGCGGAAAGTTTGGCGAAGACCAAAATACAATATCTTCAGAATTTGTCCATAAGCCTGTATGGAAGTACCACTAGCTGCACATAAGATGGAGAAGGGGCAGCTACCTAAAGTTTGACCTGCATGTGAGAGCACACTAACTTCAGCACCTGTGTCTACCAAGTAGCATGTCCCTGAATTATGATCGATAATATAGAATGGGCGACGGCCCTGGCCAGTAGCTTACTTCGCAGCCGCGCACTGGCGCCCCCGTTTTCCCGACTGGCTGGGGCCATGGCATAATGCAGAGTTTAATAAAGTGCCTCTGCAATAAACCGCTGATGACGCCAAAAAACAGCGTCAGTTGATGTCGGCTGGACCTTGATTCTCATACCGCTTCTTTTGGGAGATCTATTCAGGCAACTCTGTCTGTTAGACGATGCCGGAGTGGGACGTTCATCTGACTACATATTGAGAGCCCCGACCATTTTACAAGATCGTGAACAGTGGCTGGTGAAGAGGCAACCGTGAGCTCAGTTCGCGAGGAAATCGCCTGACTGACCCTTGGTTTGCAGGTTTCTTTAATTTCGCCGGCCTTCTCAGCAAGCTTTTCGAGAAGTTCCTCTGTGGACACACAAAGAAACTTCTGCATGTCGCTGGGAAGAAGTTGGAGCCTAATCTCCTCCAGGAGACTATTATCGACCTCAGTGGTTTCTAACAGAGTCCGCATGTGCCGAAGCAACTGCGAGGGTTTGCGATCACCAAGTTTGGTGTCTGTAAACAAAGGGACAATTTGCTGTTTGTCAGACACACCAGTCCGGCTAATGACCACCACTTTTATGCGTTCGTGGGGGTTGGGTTCTTCTGACTCCAGCACATCTCACACTTCGCCGACGATATGTGGAGGAAGAGCTGCGACTTGATAGTGAAACTCACTACTTTCCGAAGTCACACTGTAAAGAGCAAACGTTGATTCTAACTGTACTAATCAAGACCTAGGGTATTTTTCCCCGAGCGGGGCGGACGGAGCGGCAAGTGCAATTACCTCAGCGCCAAAAGCTGGGTCCGCTCATATTGCAAACGGTATAATGAACTGAAATTTTTCAAAAGGTGACAAAGCCAATGCAGTGGAAATAATTATAAAAGGTTAAATTATACAGTTACCATCGACTGAAGTCGAGAAAATGGTATACCGGTACTTGAGGATCAACGAAAACATTAGCAAAACTGAAGGGCTCACTAATTAGGCACTTCAGATTCTAGGTACTAACTAGATCCCGAGAATGGCCTATGGAACGGGCAACAAGACAAAAGTTCCGACTCGCCCGAAAGGACGGGAAAAGTCGACAGAACAGGTGAAGGACGTTATGTATTGAAACAATGTCTTTCACACCTACGATTGGGAGCGACGCCGGACGCGATACTATCTAAGGAAGCCAAATGTTCAACCGCCCGCAAGAAGAGCAACCAAAAGTGTGCTTTTCAATTGGTGGAGACCAATTGTCCTCACTGCGGGTAGGCAAACAACTCACAGCCCCGTGGCATCGAACAACATATAAACTGCTTAAAGCTAAGTGATAATTGGTTGTTTGTCTGGAGCGAGTTTTGGTCATGAATTCACACATTCAAACTTAGTCACCTCCACGTCGCTACAGCCTTGCCATGTTTGCTCCCGTAATCGAAGACGTCTGCTGCCAAAATTTTGCAGCAGTGCGCGGGCAATTCCATGAGCAACATTGAATCTTTCTCTTGTCTGTTCTCCTGATCACAACATGGCTCTCATCTGAAAATGTAGTCCCTTACCTGAGTGGTCATTCCTGGCCAATAAATCAACTGTATCTCTCGGCGAATATTACTGGTAATCCCGGAATGTGGCAAGTGGAGCCTGTTCCTTAGCTCTCATCAAAACTGTTTGGGCACGGACAAAAGGTCTTACAAGAGTATTACTACTTTGTTCATAAACAGAAACTCACGGCTTTTGAAGAATAAGTACGGCTGCATTAGCAGGTTTTCTTTGGTTGTAAGCCATCCTTTGGAGGTAAAACCCAGGGGTTTCTGGAAGACGGTGTCAACCGTCGAGGCTCACTGTAACTCGATGAGGTACGCGTTGTCTATTGAACCCAAATCAGCTATTGAGATGTGCCCAAACTCTGGTGACGTTCTTTCATAATCCGTGAAGGATGCTCGAGATAACGTGCCTGCCATGAGAATTTGACTCCCTGGGAAATATACGAATTCATACTCGTAATCTTGAAGCCTGATCAATATATTTAGTAAGCTTTTCGGGAAGTCACTCAGTGGTTTTGAAGCGACAGTAATGATTGGCTTGTGATCTTGTTGGACGACCGTCTTCCCGCCGCACGTATACAAGTTAAAAAGCTCCAATGAGAAGACCAAAGCGAGCGTTTCCATTTCAATTTGAACGCAGTTCTCCTCTGCCTGGGAAAGACTGCGGCTGCCATGGTTGATAGGTGGTCCGTTTTTCAGGAGAGCAGCCTAAAGGCCGGAACGACTGCTGTCACACTGGACAATTAGAGGGAGTTCAGATTGGTAGTAGGCCAAAACTGATGTCGTGCAGACTGCTTTCCTTATCTTTTGGAAGACATCCTGTTGCTCCATGCCCCGGTGCCGCTGCGTCCCCTTGTGAGTGAGTTATCGACTAGGCTTCATCAAATCAGCCGGGAGCCACAAAAACCTGCTCAAATGGTTGACCTTACCGCGGAGACGCAAAACCCCCTTAGAGTCAATGGGTGCGGGCTTGTTCTCAATCGCCTCGACCCTCCCTGGTTTGGCTCTTATTCCTTCGTTCGCCGAAAGATTTCCATGGAAAGAGGCCGATGATACAGGTGTTCGAACTTCCCTCTGCTTAGTCGCATTCCCTGTTGCATACAACGCCCTAGGAAATCCACCAGATCAGAATCACTTTCATTGGATGTTCTGCCATAAGTCAGCACATCATGCATGACGTAAATAACGCCTTTGGGATTATCAGAAGCTTGAACAGGACGCCTCCGAAAAACTTCGCTTGATACATTCAATCCGAGGGGTAACTGAAGCTGACGGAAACAACCGAAATGGGTGGCAGCAGTGGTGAGAAAACTCGACTAGTCATCTAGCTCTAGCTTCTATAAAGCTGACGATAAGTCGGCCCTGGTAAAGAAACGCAAATACTCCAGAATGTCGGCAAGTAATGACAGTCGTTATTACTTTCTTTTGACACACGGGAAACTCTTTGTAAACCTCGGTGTTTTGCCTGAGGGAATGTGTAATTTCCCCTGCGTTTATCCATCTCGTTTTGACTACACATCTTACACTGTACCAATTTCTATTTCAGACCATGCATCTCCGTTATTAGTTGTGTAAAACGTAACGTCTCTTTGCGGAATCTCCTCCTTACTGATAAAACTAGCATCATCTTTTGCGAAGCATACGCATCGCGTTCGATTAATGTAAACGTTACTTTCTGTCGAACCAGAAGTGATTGATTAATGTGCGTTTGTGTATTCCGTGTGTTGGTTAATATGGCGTTCTTTCCTTTTCCCACCCCTGTAGGTCCACTCCCTTTCCACTTTGTATATTCATTCTTTCTATTTCTACGTGCAACATGGTGAGGAAGGCTCACTCTGCTATTTAACGCTGTAGGATGACGATGGGGTTGATAACTGTGTTTGCGTTTCCACTTGAGTGCTTGTACTTTTGCTTGCCGTACACTGCTGCTGGATATGCGCTCATCCGTAAAAGCGCGCCTTCCTGCTGCTTGTCGAATCGGGGACATAATAGCGCGTAACCTGACCCTAAGAGTTGGAGCGGAGGACCACAGAGGGACCCAGTAGGTCAGGTGTGGTAACGAGTCGGACGACATAGGATTACTGTGCGGCACTTTGTACATACCAAGTTTTCTTCCATATTCTTTTTATCACACTGTGCACAAGGTTTTGTTGTTCTGCCAAATTAGTGCACACATATGAACGCATCCACGAGTGGTTTTCGCAGATTGTTCTCCTTGCGTTGTCCGTGATCGATTCGAGATCCGCGGCAGTGAAGACGAAACTCGTCGTTCCAGACGCCATTTTACTAGCGCATCCACAATGAAGACAGTTGTTGGGATCCAGCTACGACGAATTAGTTCCAAAAGTCAATTGCGTACGTGGACGGTTCCGTTTCTTCTCTCTGGACATTGCTAATAATAAACTGTAAGCCATTTTATCCTTATTTTATGCAACAGCCCACAGCTCAAAAGCCAACGGACAAGTGGAACGTTTGGACAGCACCGTGGAAGGTTGCCTCTTTGGCCCTACAAACAGGAGGCTTTCAGTTTCACAACGAGGATCAGTCCTTCTAGATTTACTACATTCCATCCGTTAATTATTCTGTGCCGAAGCGGACGCGACCTCTCATGAACGTATTTTCTGCTTTGCCCGCCGATCATTTAGTAGTTATTTAATGCCCAGTTGTCTGACAACTCTACGCCGTGTATTGTTCAAACACACGGATCAATCTTCCAAGTATGAGCCTATTGCGAATGAAGTAGATCATGTCGATCCCAGTCTACACTACACTCTTGTGAAACTGCGTGACGGCAAAGAAGAGAATGTTTCTATTCATCGTCTGGCTCCACGGGGTGACACATCGACATTAACACCCGACTCACTCATTCATACCAGTCAACCGGGATATGCCATGCAGATTATTCATTGGTACCATAGTCTGACAACACTATCACACAGTACAGAAAGTGCCCCATCATCCACCACCCCGTTACTGAGTAGCCCCAAAGAACTGTTAGAGCGAAAGCAAAGAACACGTTCATACTGTTTACGAAATCCAGAATCTTAGGCAGACGGTCACAAAATATTTGCAATCTTGTGACACACGGGAAACTCTTTGTAAACCTCGGTGTTTTGCCTGAGGGAATGTGTAATTTCCCCTGCGTTTATCCATCTCGTTTTGACTACACATCTTACATTGTACCAATTTCTATTTCAGACCATGCATCTCCGTTATTAGTTGTGTAAAACGTAACGTCTCTTTGCGGAATCTCCTCCTTACTGATAAAACTAGCATCATCTTTTGCGAAGCATACGCATCGCGTTCGATTAATGTAAACGTGGGTTCCCGGTGATACACAGACTGAACATATTGAGCTCATGGAGTTTTCCATGTTTTCCCGATTGAACACGTGCAACCGCCGGTAGTAGATCACTGTTCTTTGCAAACAACGCCTCCCTTTTAGTTAGATTATAAACGAATTAATTGTACAGCACTACCTACTACAAAGTTCATACACCGAGGCTGTCTGTCCATTTAATTACTGGATTCCACCTAACTACAATGGATGTGACAGACCCCAAGTCTTTCCTGACCTTCCAGTTAAGTTACAGAGGACGAAAACTGTTGATGATTAACAACATTGGGGGATGCTCCTCAATATGAAAGTCAACAGATTAACTGTTTTGCCGTGCCATGTAATGTCAATAACCTTTTCTAGGGAGCAGAGGATGAACGAAAAATCGTGGGAGAAAACACGAAACACCGCACGTCAGTTGACTCTTTTTCCACTTAGTCTCTCATTTCTGCCTCTTCGTATAGAATAGCTTTTCCACATTCACACTAAATCCCAGACAGGTCAATACGATAATACGATGATATCCAACGCTTGTTAGAATTGCTATAGTAGTACCGAAACATGCTCTCACCTGAGGAAACCTGTCTTAAATCCAAGATGACGAAGCACGTTCTCAGTTACAGCACAAGTGGATCCTTTCCCCTTGGAACCGGCCACATGAATAACGTTCAATTTCTTCAACTGTGTTTCCTACGTGAGAAAACGCGATAATATTACAAAACTGATTTAAAAAAATAAAATAACCACGTACGGAAATGCCTAATGCAGAAAGATATTCTAAACTGCGAGCGGGACGTGCTTCCCTTACGCAGTGACCATTTGCGAGAATACATTCGTTCAACGCTTCGAGCGCTTCCTGAAATATTCGACACCAATGATCAACGTGTAACAAACTGATTACCTCATAATTCCGATGGCAAGGCTCCATTGTCGTCATCAAACAGAAGTCAGAATGAAATGCTGTAGTATTCCAATAATCTTTAGTCAAAGGATCACCGTTATAGTTTGTTCGCCTGTCTACGTAGAACAACAAGTCTGAAAAAACAATGACGGAATAACAACACAGGGGAATTCAAAATTAATGTGAAGACAGTTCTTATGTCAGGTGTTTTATTTATTCAGATGCACTACCATAAGTCACAGTCGTTGGACTAGTAGACGGTCTTGAAGTACCGGATGAACGATACTTGTGTTACTGTTTACTGAATCACGCTACAGTTGAAATGTACCTCTTTTTCGCCTGTACTGGTCATCGTTTTACAGTTTCGCTGCCAGAGAATTCCAGTGCCTATCGCGACTGGGTGTGAGACGCGACAAAGATGGAAAAAGGGATTGGGCATCATCGACTTACTCTAATAGGACGGACATTTTGACCTGCGCCCGGCTGAGCATCGATTCTGAGTGTGCACTGAAAAACTGGATCCTAGTCAGAAGTCGCTTGCACGCCGTTTCATTGGACGGTTAACAGGAACAGGATAAAACGCCAACGCTTCTTTGTCATTTCTGTGTATGCCCTAACAGACTGTAGCTCTACTGAGGCTAAATAAGAATCTTACCAAGACTAGTCTCAACTGAGCCACAGCGTGCGGTCTATGTGCATATCAGCGGTTGCTATTGGCTTCGATGTTGAAGTCGGATGCATGAACAAGGGAGAAGGCATACAGGAGGCCCGTTTGCTATTCCGTCCAATCGAACTGGCAGTGGTGATCGACTCGTTCAACTGTTGTCTGACCACAGACTGCTTCTGGCGACTATGAACTTCACGCACAAAAAATCGCACCACCTCAAGTAACGAACACTGTCTTTTCACAGCGTTTGATTTATATTGACCATATTACACCATCTTGACCATACCTTAGTAAATGTACCTACGCTCTTTACTAGGTTCCGCTACGAACACTGACAAATTATCTGCAGTTCCCTTACCAGCTCAAATGCTCTTACCAACCAACTAACTCCATCCTATTTTATCCGCTTGAATAGTTATGTAGCTGCTGAATATCCAAATCTGGGTGCATAAAAACGATAAATTGACGTGAATACCATCGGTTGTCACTGAAGCGGACTCATAGAAAACCGCCGCTTATTTCGGTTCACGACCGTCGACTTTGATCATGCTTTCGTCTGTGCGCACCTTTTGTTGAAGTTTCCCCAGCGCATGAACCTACGCCAAAGACAATCGTCCCTCGTGTCCACTTCTAGACGATAACAATTGATCTTTTCTACAGAATTATCCACCGGGTTATCGATGCAGCCAGATGTCAAGTTGAATGTTGGGCCAAGATAATGGAAGCTCTGTGTGAGGGTGTCAATGCTGCACACACACACACACACACACACACGAGAGAGAGAGAACGATAGGTTGTTGCATCCTCGGTTGCACTGTTGGATTCACGCAGACCGATTCCTCCGAACTTCATAGCTGATGAAACATGGAAGGGCATTAGACGCAAACTGGTTCACAGCCTCAATAAAGACTTTGTGTAGTAATGGATTGTTGAGTGGAAGGACGTGGAAAAAGCTGTGGTGATGGGTAACAGTCGCAATCTTTCCCCTCGCATTAGAATTGCCAATCCACAAGAACCAGGTATAAGTCAACGGCTCACTTTTATTTAGTTATCTCATTTGTGCAGCAGGACTGTGAGTGGGAGCTCTTCGTTGAAGAGTTCACCGGGGAATCAAAACAGTGGTCTGCTGATAATTCTTTGTGGGCTAGTTAAACCTAACCTACATAACAATGAAAATGCGGTCGCTTGTCGAAATATTAAAATGGGTAGTATATAGATGGATGGACAAAATTTCTGGGGAACACGACAGGTTTGTTGAATGAATTTTCACACGTTTACTCAGTTCATTTTACATGACATTTCATAAACGATTCTTTTCACATGTCAGCTAATGTACACCACTTACTAGACGAATAAAGCATGACAATCCGATTTTGTTTTCTCAATCGCACGGACCTTACCATTTCTGCTGCGAGTCACGTGTCAAAGCCTCGCGATTATTCTCGCTCACCAGGTATGCTAATCTAAACACACTACTTCTAGTATTTCAACTAGCGGCTACATTCTCTTCAATCTGTAGGGTTAAGTTCAACTAACCTCAAAATAAATTATCAGTGAATCACAGCCGTGATTCCCCAGTGCACCTATCAACAATCCGGATGCACAAATGCGATGAATGTGAAGAAAACAACCATGAGGTGTACAAGTATGAGTTTGATGAACCTAAAACCAATCGGTCAGACGGACTAGGGGAGGACTGCTGCCTGTTTATGGTGCTTTATTCATCTCAAAACAGGTGTCCACCAAAAGGGAAAAGGAGACAGTTAGTGGAGATACTAATTGTCAACGGCTAAACGGCGTGGACAGTAAGAAAGCTAAGATGTACGAGGTATGAGAAGGAAAGACAACACAAAGGAATAGAATGTGCTAAACTCCTCTTTTCCCGAATTATAGGGGCCAGTTCACTTTCTGACTTAATATGGTTTCGTGCGACGGTGTAGTGATCGGGATTTCAATTTAAGGATTGCGTGGGATAATGTTATATCAACATTTTCCTTATAATTTATAGTATATACTATAAAACTCATATATGTGGGTTTGAGTCCATAATGTTGTCCTTGGGTTCAGAGTGTTCGGAAAATGCACCGTGTCGTATTTTGTCACCTCCAAATGTGAAGTTGAATCACTCGATTCTACTTCCTGTTAAGTCAACTGACGTATTGATACAGAATCCTCCCGCCCATGGAGAAGGCGAACAAGCATACTTAGAGTTGCACTCGACTGAATCAACTTCCTCGACAAGCGGGTCATAACTAAACAGTGAAGCGTTCTTTGATTTCAGGGTTTTTCTGGGAATAAGTGGCCAACTAGATGACGACGCGCCAAAAACAGACTACCAATTACGACGGAGGAGTCTCTAAGATGGAGTTGAGTTTGTGGAAGGACAGCCTCCGGAAGAGTACACTGTCATATTCAATAATGTCCCCTAACCGAAGGAGTGCAACAGTGGACCATACACCGCAAGGAAAAAAGGGAGCGTGATCCAGTCTGCTCCGAAAACCACATTGGGCGCGGCAGATCAAGGTAAGAGTACCTGATAGATTCAAACGAGTCAGAAGAGACATGCATAGACCAGATGATATCAGGCTTGATTATTGAGATCGCATATCCTTGAGCGAGTGAACAAAAAGGACATCCTGGAGTGCTCGGAAGCTGGAAAGATTTTCTTGAGTTTGAAGGAGATGGTTTTAAACAGAAAGAATCAGTTCAGTTTAGTTTGGTGCACAGGACCAATAATCCAACGAGCTATAATCAGTCCAGATTCTAGGCGCGTGAGTAGCTTGATTCGCCCGGTGGATTAGGTCAACGGGCAACAAGACAAAAGTTCCGACTCGCCCGAAAGGACGGAAAAAGTCGACAGAACAGGCGAAGAACGTTATGTATTGAAACAATGTCTTTCACACCTACGATTGGGAGCGACACCGGACGCGATACTAGCTAAAGGAGCTAAACGTTCTTTAGATGCACGTACGATTTGCGGACTCGATTCCCGTCCAGCGAATGGATACGCTGAACGATAGCAGTTGATGGGTTTTAGTGATCACAGTGGTTGCCCTGTATAAGTCACAGGAGATGGGAGACTGAACGAGCTAGTGGCCAGAGCTGATGAGCTGGAGCGCGCCTTGCCGCCTGCGTAGCGTGCCGTAATTTTTTTGATGCTGTCGACTTTTCCGGTACCAGGTGGACTTAAGCAAAACTGACTTCAAGCAGCCAGTCGACTGAAGGAACCGAGGCTAAACCGAACTTCTGACCTATATAAAAGCCTGGTCCACTCTTGCTAAGCCAGTTGCATACCTCAATGAATGACTGGTGAGTGTCACCCAAATGTCCCACAGGGTTTCTAAGATAGGCTGATGTGTCCGACCGAAGAAGGTTATAATACCGCACGTGTTAAGTCGGGTTTGGATGAGTGAAAGTACTTTGAAGTAATTTTGTCCTGACTAACAGCCACTTTATGGGGCCGAGGAGAAAGATTCGAAAAGGAAGATTGCCTAAAGCTAGCGGAGAGCCTGACACCGGAATTGGCCACTACCGAGGAGCGGTTGTCATTCCCAAGTATATCTAAGTGAAAATGCCTATTCGTAAACAAGGCGAATCTAAGCTCTGAGCTCGCAATTGCATTTTAATGAGTTTGGTGTGTGTGCGAAGCCGCTACAGTTCAGCTGCCCGCAAGCAGAGCAGCCAAAAATGTGTTTCTCGATCGGTGGAAACCAATTGTCCTCATTAAAAGTTGGCAAACAACTCACAGTCCCGTGATATCGAACAACTTACAGACTGCTTAAAGCCAAGCGCTAACTGGTTCTTTGTCTAGAGTGAGTTTTGGTCATGAATTTGCACATTCGAACTTAGCCACCTCCAAGTCGCTAAAACAACTCCCCGCTAGAAGGGAACTGTCAAATTGACCCTTCGATCTAACTGGGGACGTACCGCGCGTAGGTCTCCATTTGGTCTCGATTTGGAATCTGGACTGATTATAGCTGGTTGAATTATTGGTCCTGTGCACCAAACTAAACTGAACTGATTCTTTCTGTTTAAAACCATCTCCTTCAAACTCAAGAAAATCTTTCCAGCTTCCGAGCACTCCAGGATGTCCTTTTTGTTCACTCGCTCAAGGATATGCGATCTCAATAATCAAGCCTGATATCATCTGGTCTATGCATGTCTCTTCTGACTCGTTTGAATCTATCAGGTACTCTTACCTTGATCTGCCGCGCCCAATGTGGTTTTCGGAGCAGACTGGATCACGCTCCCTTTTTTCCTTGCGGTGTATGGTCCACTGTTGCACTCCTTCGGTTAGGGGACATTATTGAATATGACAGTGTACTCTTCCGGAGGCTGTCCTTCCACAAACTCAACTCCATCTTAGAGACTCCTCCGTCGTAATTGGTAGTCTGTTTTTGGCGCGTCGTCATCTAGTTGGCCACTGATTCCCAGAAAAACCCTGAAATCAAAGAATGCTTCACTGTTTAGTTATGACCCGCTTGTCGAGGAAGTTGATTCAGTCGAGTGCAACTCTAAGTATGCTTGTTCGCCTTCTCCATGGGCGGGAGGATTCTGTATCAATACGTCAGTTGACTTAACAGGAAGTAGAATCGAGTGATTCAACTTCACATTTGGAGGTGACAAAATACGACACGGTGCATTTTCCGAACACTCTGAACCCAAGGACAACATTATGGACTCAAACCCACATATATGAGTTTTATAGTATATACTATAAATTATAAGGAAAATGTTGATATAACATTATCCCACGCAATCCTTAAATTGAAATCCCGATCACTACACCGTCGCACGAAACCATATTAAGTCAGAAAGTGAACTGGCCCCTATAATTCGGGAAAAGAGGAGTTTAGCACATTCTATTCCTTTGTGTTGTCTTTCCTTCTCATACCTCGTACATCTTAGCTTTCTTACTGTCCACGCCGTTTAGCCGTTGACAATTAGTATCTCCACTAACTGTCTCCTTTTCCCTTTTGGTGGACACCTGTTTTGAGATGAATAAAGCACCATAAACAGGCAGCAGTCCTCCCCTAGTCCGTCTGACCGATTGGTTTTAGGTTCATCAAACTCATACTTGTACACCTCATGGTTGTTTTCTTCACATTCATCGCATTTGTGCATCCGGATTGTTGATAGGTGCACTGGGGAATCACGGCTGTGATTCACTGATAATTTATTTTGAGGTTAGTTGAACTTAACCCTACAGATTGAAGAGAATGTAGCCGCTAGTTGAAATACTAGAAGTAGTGTGTTTAGATTAGCATACCTGGTGAGCGAGAATAATCGCGAGGCTTTGACACGTGACTCGCAGCAGAAATGGTAAGGTCCGTGCGATTGAGAAAACAAAATCGGATTGTCATGCTTTATTCGTCTAGTAAGTGGTGTACATTAGCTGACATGTGAAAAGAATCGTTTATGAAATGTCATGTAAAATGAACTGAGTAAACGTGTGAAAATTCATTCAACAAACCTGTCGTGTTCCCCAGAAATTTTGTCCATCCATCTATATACTACCCATTTTAATATTTCGACAAGCGACCGCATTTTCATTGTTATGTAGGTTAGGTTTAACTAGCCCACAAAGAATTATCAGCAGACCACTGTTTTGATTCCCCGGTGAACTCTTCAACGAAGAGCTCCCACTCACAGTCCTGCTGCACAAATGAGATAACTAAATAAAAGTGAGCCGTTGACTTATACCTGGTTCTTGTGGATTGGCAATTCTAATGCGAGGGGAAAGATTGCGACTGTTACCCATCACCACAGCTTTTTCCACGTCCTTCCACTCAACAATCCATTACTACACAAAGTCTTTATTGAGGCTGTGAACCAGTTTGCGTCTAATGCCCTTCCATGTTTCATCAGCTATGAAGTTCGGAGGAATCGGTCTGCGTGAATCCAACAGTGCAACCGAGGATGCAACAACCTATCGTTCTCTCTCTCTCTCTCTCGTGTGTGTGTGTGTGTGTGTGTGTGTGTGTGTGTGTGTGTGCAGCATTGACACCCTCACACAGAGCTTCCATTATCTTGGCCCAACATTCAACTTGACATCTGGCTGCATCGATAACCCGGTGGATAATTCTGTAGAAAAGATCAATTGTTATCGTCTAGAAGTGGACACGAGGGACGATTGTCTTTGGCGTAGGTTCATGCGCTGGGGAAACTTCAACAAAAGGTGCGCACAGACGAAAGCATGATCAAAGTCGACGGTCGTGAACCGAAATAAGCGGCGGTTTTCTATGAGTCCGCTTCAGTGACAACCGATGGTATTCACGTCAATTTATCGTTTTTATGCACCCAGATTTGGATATTCAGCAGCTACATAACTATTCAAGCGGATAAAATAGGATGGAGTTAGTTGGTTGGTAAGAGCATTTGAGCTGGTAAGGGAACTGCAGATAATTTGTCAGTGTTCGTAGCGGAACCTAGTAAAGAGCGTAGGTACATTTACTAAGGTATGGTCAAGATGGTGTAATATGGTCAATATAAATCAAACGCTGTGAAAAGACAGTGTTCGTTACTTGAGGTGGTGCGATTTTTTGTGCGTGAAGTTCATAGTCGCCAGAAGCAGTCTGTGGTCAGACAACAGTTGAACGAGTCGATCACCACTGCCAGTTCGATTGGACGGAATAGCAAACGGGCCTCCTGTATGCCTTCTCCCTTGTTCATGCATCCGACTTCAACATCGAAGCCAATAGCAACCGCTGATATGCACATAGACCGCACGCTGTGGCTCAGTTGAGACTAGTCTTGGTAAGATTCTTATTTAGCCTCAGTAGAGCTACAGTCTGTTAGGGCATACACAGAAATGACAAAGAAGCGTTGGCGTTTTATCCTGTTCCTGTTAACCGTCCAATGAAACGGCGTGCAAGCGACTTCTGACTAGGATCCAGTTTTTCAGTGCACACTCAGAATCGATGCTCAGCCGGGCGCAGGTCAAAATGTCCGTCCTATTAGAGTAAGTCGATGATGCCCAATCCCTTTTTCCATCTTTGTCGCGTCTCACACCCAGTCGCGATAGGCACTGGAATTCTCTGGCAGCGAAACTGTAAAACGATGACCAGTACAGGCGAAAAAGAGGTACATTTCAACTGTAGCGTGATTCAGTAAACAGTAACACAAGTATCGTTCATCCGGTACTTCAAGACCGTCTACTAGTCCAACGACTGTGACTTATGGTAGTGCATCTGAATAAATAAAACACCTGACATAAGAACTGTCTTCACATTAATTTTGAATTCCCCTGTGTTGTTATTCCGTCATTGTTTTTTCAGACTTGTTGTTCTACGTAGACAGGCGAACAAACTATAACGGTGATCCTTTGACTAAAGATTATTGGAATACTACAGCATTTCATTCTGACTTCTGTTTGATGACGACAATGGAGCCTTGCCATCGGAATTATGAGGTAATCAGTTTGTTACACGTTGATCATTGGTGTCGAATATTTCAGGAAGCGCTCGAAGCGTTGAACGAATGTATTCTCGCAAATGGTCACTGCGTAAGGGAAGCACGTCCCGCTCGCAGTTTAGAATATCTTTCTGCATTAGGCATTTCCGTACGTGGTTATTTTATTTTTTTAAATCAGTTTTGTAATATTATCGCGTTTTCTCACGTAGGAAACACAGTTGAAGAAATTGAACGTTATTCATGTGGCCGGTTCCAAGGGGAAAGGATCCACTTGTGCTGTAACTGAGAACGTGCTTCGTCATCTTGGATTTAAGACAGGTTTCCTCAGGTGAGAGCATGTTTCGGTACTACTATAGCAATTCTAACAAGCGTTGGATATCATCGTATTATCGTATTGACCTGTCTGGGATTTAGTGTGAATGTGGAAAAGCTATTCTATACGAAGAGGCAGAAATGAGAGACTAAGTGGAAAAAGAGTCAACTGACGTGCGGTGTTTCGTGTTTTCTCCCACGATTTTTCGTTCATCCTCTGCTCCCTAGAAAAGGTTATTGACATTACATGGCACGGCAAAACAGTTAATCTGTTGACTTTCATATTGAGGAGCATCCCCCAATGTTGTTAATCATCAACAGTTTTCGTCCTCTGTAACTTAACTGGAAGGTCAGGAAAGACTTGGGGTCTGTCACATCCATTGTAGTTAGGTGGAATCCAGTAATTAAATGGACAGACAGCCTCGGTGTATGAACTTTGTAGTAGGTAGTGCTGTACAATTAATTCGTTTATAATCTAACTAAAAGGGAGGCGTTGTTTGCAAAGAACAGTGATCTACTACCGGCGGTTGCACGTGTTCAATCGGGAAAACATGGAAAACTCCATGAGCTCAATATGTTCAGTCTGTGTATCACCGGGAACCCACGTTTACATTAATCGAACGCGATGCGTATGCTTCGCAAAAGATGATGCTAGTTTTATCAGTAAGGAGGAGATTCCGCAAAGAGACGTTACGTTTTACACAACTAATAACGGAGATGCATGGTCTGAAATAGAAATTGGTACAATGTAAGATGTGTAGTCAAAACGAGATGGATAAACGCAGGGGAAATTACACATTCCCTCAGGCAAAACACCGAGGTTTACAAAGAGTTTCCCGTGTGTCACAAGATTGCAAATATTTTGTGACCGTCTGCCTAAGATTCTCGATTTCGTAAACAGTATGAACGTGTTCTTTGCTTTCGCTCTAACAGTTCTTTGGGGCTACTCAGTAACGGGGTGGTGGATGATGGGGCACTTTCTGTACTGTGTGATAGTGTTGTCAGACTATGGTACCAATGAATAATCTGCATGGCATATCCCGGTTGACTGGTATGAATGAGTGAGTCGGGTGTTAATGTCGATGTGTCACCCCGTGGAGCCAGACGATGAATAGAAACATTCTCTTCTTTGCCGTCACGCAGTTTCACAAGAGTGTAGTGTAGACTGGGATCGACATGATCTACTTCATTCGCAATAGGCTCATACTTGGAAGATTGATCCGTGTGTTTGAACAATACACGGCGTAGAGTTGTCAGACAACTGGGCATTAAATAACTACTAAATGATCGGCGGGCAAAGCAGAAAATACGTTCATGAGAGGTCGCGTCCGCTTCGGCACAGAATAATTAACGGATGGAATGTAGTAAATCTAGAAGGACTGATCCTCGTTGTGAAACTGAAAGCCTCCTGTTTGTAGGGCCAAAGAGGCAACCTTCCACGGTGCTGTCCAAACGTTCCACTTGTCCGTTGGCTTTTGAGCTGTGGGCTGTTGCATAAAATAAGGATAAAATGGCTTACAGTTTATTATTAGCAATGTCCAGAGAGAAGAAACGGAACCGTCCACGTACGCAATTGACTTTTGGAACTAATTCGTCGTAGCTGGATCCCAACAACTGTCTTCATTGTGGATGCGCTAGTAAAATGGCGTCTGGAACGACGAGTTTCGTCTTCACTGCCGCGGATCTCGAATCGATCACGGACAACGCAAGGAGAACAATCTGCGAAAACCACTCGTGGATGCGTTCATATGTGTGCACTAATTTGGCAGAACAACAAAACCTTGTGCACAGTGTGATAAAAAGAATATGGAAGAAAACTTGGTATGTACAAAGTGCCGCACAGTAATCCTATGTCGTCCGACTCGTTACCACACCTGACCTACTGGGTCCCTCTGTGGTCCTCCGCTCCAACTCTTAGGGTCAGGTTACGCGCTATTATGTCCCCGATTCGACAAGCAGCAGGAAGGCGCGCTTTTACGGATGAGCGCATATCCAGCAGCAGTGTACGGCAAGCAAAAGTACAAGCACTCAAGTGGAAACGCAAACACAGTTATCAACCCCATCGTCATCCTACAGCGTTAAATAGCAGAGTGAGCCTTCCTCACCATGTTGCACGTAGAAATAGAAAGAATGAATATACAAAGTGGAAAGGGAGTGGACCTACAGGGGTGGGAAAAGGAAAGAACGCCATATTAACCAACACACGGAATACACAAACGCACATTAATCAATCACTTCTGGTTCGACAGAAAGTAACAACAAGATCGCCACTGTTCACGATTCGCTGCCATATCTTCCAGTGTCTCCACCCAACCGGTTGAGGGATCTTTGGACCCCAACAAGAAGACGAGGCACCTACTTTCCCTGAGTTTGCCGTACGTTTTCTCATTCCTCACTGCCACGTCTTGTCGACCTCCCCGTGTTTCCTTCCACTCCAGAGGAGGAACGGCAAACGGGTCACGGTACGGTAGCTATGTATTTGCCATACGTAATACGTGCCCTAACCAACGAAGTCTACTAAGCTGGATACACTCTGATAGAATATTCTCTGAACTGGTACCCAATGCTCAATTTATGAGCTCAGTCTCGTTCACTCGGTCATTCTATCCAATCTTAGTGATACTACGTAAACATCGATGATCGAGAATCTAAAGACAGCGAACATCTTCCGCACGCACACTCCATGTCCCACATCCATACAACACAACTTGACGCACCGCGGCACAGTTCACACGATCTCTCAACTTCAGCGAAATACCAGGGGCCACAAATGCTTCAGTCCAGCGCATGCTGTTCGAGCCTTGAATATACGCGTGCTCACCTGTGCTACTGTGCTTCCATCCGTCGCTGAGCCGCTGTCAAGGTATGTGAAGCAGCCCACAATTGTTAGCACCTGCCAGTCGAGCATCAAGCTCGGAATTATTGACGTCCAGTCTTGCACCATCACTTTACACTTTGAAGGTACAAAGCGCATTCCGAATGGAGCTACAGCTCTTGTGAGTCTATCTGGTGCACGTCGCGTATGTTCCGTGTACTCGAACAAGCAAACAAGGCCGTCCGCGTAATCTAGGTCAAATGGTTTTTCATCATTTGCCAGTTTGAAGCTCACATCCTAAATGTCAAGCAAGACATTCGCCATTATCTCGTCGATGACGAAGCTAAACGGCAATGACAAAATGGATCACCCTTTGTCGAACACTACTGGTCGTTTTAAATGAACTGGATGGTTCACCGTGAACCCTTACACGGCCAGAATCGTGAGAGTACAATGATCTGGGTAGATTCACGAACTTCTGTGGCATACCTTTTCAGTGAAGAGCACTGAATAGCACTGTTCGATCAACTGAATCGAAGGTGTCTTTCAAGTCGAGGAAAACTATTATTGTTGGTCGACGGTATGTGTGACGCTTTTCAAGTTATTGGCGAATAGTAAAAATCTTTTCGATGCCTCCTCGACCCGGGCGGCATGAGGCCCATTGTCCGCAGACGTTTCTCTCGCGAGCTGGTATCAGACGGCACAGCAAAATTGAGGCTTATACCTTGGTGAATATGGGAATAAACTGATCCCATGATGGTTATTACAGTCATTGCGTACTTCGTTCTTGAAGATGGGCACGACCAGGGACTCGCTGCGTAATAATGGAATACGTCCCTCATTCCAAATGTCACGGATCAAGATGGCAGGTGATTTTATCAAGGCATGTCCACCCATTTTGAAAAGAACTGAGGGAAGTTCGTTGGAACCGGCTGCTTTTCCGGGCTTTAGTAATCGGAAGAATGATCCTGTTTCCAGTTCATATGGGACTCAGGTGATACTGCGCAAAGATTCACAGTTGTGATCACGGAGCTTGAGTGATAGTCGTATCAAAATAATGTGGTCCGATTGTGTGTGTGTGGACCAGCCGGATCTACAGTTTCGGACACAACTGCGTCACCGGTAGTTTACTGCAGTGGGATCATGTGACTCAGAATACCATGCCGCTGTGCGGCGCGATCTGTTTCGGAAATTTGTTCTGGACGAGAATGACCGATTGTCTGCACAAAACCGGAGAAGCCTATCCCCGTTACTGTGCGTTGAACAGATCAGACACAACAACCACCTAAACAAGCTTCTGACGTTCTGAAATTACCAATTTGTGCATCGAAATCATCAATTAGCACAACAATGTTAGAGCCTTTGCTTTTGCGAGCGAAGGTGGTGATTTCATCGTAGAACTCATCCCTTTGCATGTCAAAGCTGCAGTCTTTTGGAGCGAATGTCAAGATCACCCACAAGCTGCACCTAACGTATCAATCCTTTCTGATGCCAACTGATCCCCCTAATCCTACAGCACATAAACGAGTATTAACCAGGATCCAGTCTAAAAGGGCATCTTGAGCTCTGTCCGTCAGGATTATCTCCGCACCACATTGGTGCGCAGCTCTAGCTGCTTCGTCTTCTTCAGTGCGCGGGAAATACTCTGATGAGATATGAGGAGCAGTAAGTTGAATCACATGGCTCGAATCCTGGATGCGCGTTTCACTTACGCAGGTGACATCAATCTTCAGAGAGTTCATCGTGAGGGCTAGGCTCGTCTGCTGACTGGCCTGCATGAGTGTACGCACGTTAAATGAGCCGAGATTCAGAGGCTTACAAAACTTGAGGAAATGTGGGTTATGAGGCTGAGAATTATTCCCGACACTATTTGACAATGAACCGTTGCAAGTATCGACCATGTTATCAGTGGAAGCAATATGGGTGGATAGAGGGAACAAAGGGAGGTGGTTGGGGACAGAAGACAAAAGTTGAATAAAAGAGAGGGAACTCTGAGCAGTAGCCCACTTATCACCACCCACCCCGCTCCGTGCAATGGGCGGCGCGATCCTGATTATCCTGTGCGACGACCAATGCAGTGTGGAATTCTCTGTGGTCGTGCAGTTCATGGGAGATGTTGGACGGGTACTGTTAGGATGTCCAGCCGCAAAGCAAGAGAACGGTTAGGGTTCTCAACCAACGCCTTTATTTCTAACGAGAACCTATCTGCAAGGTAGTGGGGTGGCTTAGTGGAAGCCCATTTGCTTGGATCAATTATTCTTCCACTGGTTTTTCCGACTGAGTTACCAGCTCAAATCGATTCCCAACGTGGATGACCAGAAAACTGCTTCGTAAGCCCTCTACCCATTGAGCTTCCAAGTATGATTGAATATTCGGCTTGAGGTAAGGCGTCCTGTATAGCTCGTTGGATCGCTGAGGCACGCGAGCAGTCACACCACGTCAAGGTGTAGTCTCATTGCGACGGCTAGTGCGAGAGTCAGCGTTTTATGCAAGTGAAAGCGTATGCCAAGTGTACAGTTGGATTAGACCACGCAAAGTCATTCAACAGGTGATACGATTTCATCGGAAAGTGCTGTCCGGGATGAAGCACGACTAACGTCAACTGCGTACACGTGTGTATGACTGCAGGCGCGTGTCCACGAGTGCAACGGATTTGAATCAAGTGTGTGCACCGTGCGTGTGCTTGCGAGAATGTCTGCCCGAGCACTGTTCAAGCCATACACAACACCGGCCATCCCCAGTAGTGCACTGGGCTTTTGTGGCTATGGGGTGTACCCCCTCCAGTGCACTGATGCGCAAGCATGTAATAAAGAGACTAAAAAGGAAGTAATAACCTTGGACTTATTTCCTCGCTCCCGCCTGGATCTCAGTGATCCAGTTTCACAGACAAATTCCATTTCCGCTCGGTACATCAACTGAGCTACGGAATGAATGTTTCCATATCGTGCCGGGATGAGTGGGAACTCAGTTTGTCCGTGAAATTGAGTCACTGTGTCCCACGTGGAAGGAAGAAGAAAATCGAGGTCATTATTTCCTTTGTGATGGTCAGTATGTTGTGTAGTCTCCTCTGCGTTTGTCTGACTCGTCTTCATTACATATCTCACGTTGTACCAATTTCTATTTCTGACCATGTACCTCCGATATTAGTTGAGTAGAAAGTAACGTTTCCACTGCGGAATCTCGTTCTTGCTGACAAAACTAACACAATTTTTTGCGAAGTATACGTTTCAATTTACTCGAATTATAAAGCCATGGATCTTTATCTTCGGTTAGACAAATTGGACACTGACGTCAATGCTCTGGACTTTTCTAAGCAGTGGGCTTACTAGCTCCGTACTTTCAATGCCTTTTTTGAATGAGTGCAATCAGATGATTCTGACAACCTTGATACACCCATCCACTTCCTTTCGTCGTCAGTCAATGAATCGATTTCGGAGCGCAAAAATTTGAAAATGCCATTTCAGTCTCCCAGTCCTTGTAATTGCGCTCCAAATGTGTCGTCTTCACCCGGTGTGTACTCGCTACAGCAAACAAGGTTGCGGGCAAAATTCTGATCAGTACGTTCAGGCTATCAAGTCCTTAGCGAAGGATGGCGACCTCCTCTGGGTGCGCGCCAAACAGTATCGTGCCGACGCAGTGCGCGACGTATTTGTCACCGTATTGCAGTCTAACAGAATTCTAACCAGATTGTTATAACAACCAGCCCTGACGTTTGGAGCTGCTTACGAAATGACTAGATCACTAGAGGCATCTAAAATACAGTCACTGTTATGGAACTAAAACCGTTCTTTGTGTATTCGTGACCCTTCTGACTCCCGCTGGCAGTGTACAGCCTTCACCTACCCCAACAACTGGACCCAAACCGATTACATTGGGTTTACCTAAAACCACACGTTATCTCTGTGGTTACTTACGCTACCTCCGCGTCCTATGTTCCGCTTGAGAAGCGGTTTGTAAGGCTTGTGGATAGTGAAAATCTAAACCGGTCCCCTCATATATATATATATATATATATATATATATATATATATATATATATATATATATATATATATATATATATATATAATCACACCTGTCTGGTTTCAGACTGTGTGCCAAACAAAACATGGTACAGTCGGGGAAGAAGGGGCAGATAGTCCAAGTCCATGATTTGCTTTTGAGCGCAATACTGCCAGGTCGCCCAAGCCAAAGCAGGTGGTTTTGTTAGGGGGTCCACAGCCAGAGCCGCTAGCTATCCAAAGCTTAACCGTAAGGCAGCGGGACAAAACATGGGGCCCGTAACCCACTGGGAGCCGGTGACTGATTGTTCAGTTCATACGCCCTTCGGATGAGTCCACACATCGTGAGTGCCCAGTGCACCTCTCCGCCACAGATGCCGGTGAGCACACTGTTGTACGTCTCATACGTCACCCACGGTTGATTTGGAATCAGGGTTTGGCCATCTCCCCTAGATTGACTATTAGTCAGTCAACCCGACGAGGAGCGCCGGGCATTCGCTTTTGCTTTCTCCAATTGGTCCCAGCCTTTAATTGACTGGGACCACTCCCAGGAATATTGTACAACTGTCACATGATAGAAACGAAGTAAATAAGAATAATAAAAAATACAGGTCCTTAAGCTAAGTAATGATATTTAGACGTTGGCAGTAACATCTGTTGACTTGTTAGATTCCTATTAATCAGTTTGTTTATGATCTAGTAATTTATAGAATCACTTCTGAAAGGCGGAATTTTTTTTTTAATTTTGCCGTCCGTAAGATGTTATTTTATTGCCTTGTTTTGTGTTTTACTCTTACTGTTTGATCCTCACTGGATTGTAATAGTGTTGGAATGCCTTTCAGTCTTGCATGTATAAGGTGAGCCTTTGTTACTATTTCTGACCTTCGTGACCGGTTGTCGTTTGACAGTTCACTTTACGAAGATCGTTCGTTCTTTATTACATGCTTTCGCAGGAGTGCAAGGGAACAGAGTGCATCCCATGACCGCGAAGGCTCACTGCTTTACGAGAGATAACCATCAACCTGGTCGTGAGACTTAAAGTTCAGAACCACACAATAGACCCGATGTGTCAGATGTGGTAAGAAACCGGCCGACAGGAAATTACTGTCTGCCGCCGAAGTTACCATCGTCGGCGGGGTTCAAATCTCTGATCGAGATGGTCGTTAGGTGATCTATACCACTCGACTACCACCGATCTACCATCGTTAGTTTAATTCTCAAATACCACCACAACCGGTCAACATACTGCTGCCGCCTAAACCTTTACCACACCTGATGTACTCGTGCACTGAAAAGTTCTCCAAATCCAGTATCAGGATGATGGTTTCCTGGGTCCCATTGGCAGTGCAGTGCAATACCAGAAATCTAAAATATGCCCCTCCCACTGCATTTCTGAGAAATCGTAGAATTAAATCGCATAAAGGTAGACGGTATGTTCACAAGTACAAATTTGTTGACAGATAAACGTTTTATAACCCAACCGAGGTTGTTTTTTGCTCCGACTGTCGATAAACTTGTTGACTGGCAGAACGAAATGTTCACATGTCAAAACAATAGTCGCGGTTTTGATGAACTTCGCGCAAATTCATTTGTCCTTTTTTACTCAAGTGCTTCCTTTTTTCCCGTACTTGTGCATAAGTACTTTACCCTATAGCCACAAGGGCTCATTGCACCACGTAGACTATCCGGCACTCAGGAATTCGAGAATCGGAGTGATAGAGAACCACAAAAATACCTCTTTCTTCAGAAACCGGATGATAAATTTACGCTTCCATCTTGCTGGAGGCTTTCGATGCATTCGGGTGTAACTGTCCTTGAATATAAGAAATTGCGATATGCTCATCGTCATATTGCCTGGCGACCGAAGATCAACGATTCAACGTCTGTAGGTTTTGATGGGATACCCTCCGTTTGATATCAAAATCAAACACCCATGGGTAAACAAAGAACACAGCCAGTGGTGATTCACCTGGTCCGATTCTGTTTGGCAAATTTCAGGATGGTATTCGAGTTTGATGCCCAGAAAATGGACACGTTCACGTCGTCGCACCTCCGGCAGACCGTTGTTCCATGGTTAGACAGGGAAGTGGCATGGTATCGACGAAGTCCAGATGTAGATGAGTTGCACTTTCGTTTGTAATCGTGTCACCTTGGGATCCACGATTTGCTGTGTCAACACGTATCTGAAAGACGAAATTAATTGTAAACTTAACTGGTAACAAATTTAACCTTTGCATGGGGTCGGTGTATACTGAGTACAATAAACGTGCTATTCTACTGCCTTTCTACTTACGCCTGAACACATATAGTTCTTTCTTACCGGCGACTCGGATGAAATGGGACAGCTTGCGGGAATTGTCCATGTCAGTAGCATGCTCCATCTCCGGTGTACGTTGGGATCACCAGATTTCGAAATCCCTTGGTAGACTTGTGCGGAGTTCACGTCTCGTTACGAGCCGTGTTTTATTGTGCTCGCTTCTAACCGGAATTGATTGGCGTTGCCGAGAAAACCTAAAGGTTCAAAAGAAATACAGGGTGTTACGACGTGACTGGCCACAACTCACCCGGCCAGCGGAGTGCAAAGCATTTTTAATAAGCAACCGTTGCTGGTTGATGCTATCATGTGGGGTCATTTTTAGCTTTTATTCATGCGCCTTTTGGAAGCAAACTGGCTGGGACAGTGTATCGCAGTCTGACCGTCGTCATAGCATACGGTTGAGACACCCACCGAAGCACAGTTTCGGTTGTCGAATCCAGACAAAACAGAGCTGTATGCTACCGGGCGCATCGTCTTCAGGTTGTCGATAAGAAACCGCGCTGTTAGACTGAATTCCTTTAGATAGTCGGTTACTCACAATGAGACTTGCAGGTTTGTTCAAAGTGAGCAGTCACCGTTCTGACAGAGGCCATTTGTTCGTTGTTTCGGCTTATGCATCGAACAATTTCAGCCCAGATGCAATCAAAGATAACTCCCACCAAAAACGCCACACAACCTCTTGCTGAAATTGAGTGGGGCTGATGTCGTGGCTTAGACAGGAGATATAAATGCTAGAGTATGTCGACTGTCATCGAACGAGAAGCGTTTTGGAGGTCCTGTTTGGCTAGATTCTTGTCGTTAGTCTGTTCCTAATAAGGGATATACCCTATAATCAAAAGACGCTGTAAAAGTGGGTCGTGGGGGGTACATCCACCTGAGAGCCAGTTTATTGATCCTGCTTCTGAAGAGAGAGCGAGCGAGAGAGAGAGACAGATAGACAGACAGACAGAATTTGTAAGTAAGTGAAAAGACAGAAAGAAGGAGGTTCCTGTGCCAGTACGAACTTCAGGCGCTCTAATCGCCGGTACGTCACGTGGGTTCTGCTCTCAAGGACCTGCTTCTGTGTTCCCTGTTCCTCTCGTTTACAAACGTCTCTCCTGTGCTCAGGTAACAAACCACGCATATGAAGTGAGTACCCCAACCTGCCGCACTGATAGTTTTAACTCTTGGTCTTCCCAAGAAATGTCAAAATGTGGAATACCTTACTCCTCTTCATATTTCTTCTTATGATGTTCACACTTTCAAGCACTGAATCAGTATACTGATTTTTACGTAACTGCTCCCAAACATATTCCCTCTTATACACTAGCTCTTTAGACTATGGGGTTTATCCCTTCTGCTACGACTCATGTCTAACTTTTAGTAAAAAGAACAGTGCTTCCTGGGTGAATTGAGCGCCCATACTGCCCGGTCGATTATCTCGTGATGATGATCACTTGCGCATTGATAATATCACCTCAGATGGTAATGCAGTGTTTGCGATCGAAATGCCAATCTTGGTGTCGAGGCACGTGAACAAATCACCGGCCTGTGCAATCCGTGGTCAAACGGTCATCGTCGTGGGATTTCGACCTTGACATCCCAGGTTCAAAATCTTCCTCATTCAGCGGTCCTTGGTTGGTCGTGACCTCCCTACGAAATATTGTACATCGTTTTATAATAAATAAAAGAAGTAAAAAGATAATTATAGTTTGATTAAACAACTCAGAAGACAAACGCTGCGAGAGGAATTCTTTTTGTGTACTCTCATCAGTCACGGGATCCATGTGTTTCAGTTTCTTGAAAGGAATGTTATAACATACAGAATCAAATTTATTATGGATCGTTTTGACGTGTGAGGTTTTGATCAGATCCCCGAGACGCTTGGGATGTTTTATACACGGTTACCTGTTTATTTTTGTTAATATTCTTCGGAATTCATTTCGTTGAACAGTTTTGTTGACTTGGTTTATTTAACCAAGAAAAACATCATTTTTTCATCATCTTCCCTTGCCTGTTCATCGCGCAGTTCCCCTCATCTGATCAACGTTGAGGAACGAATTCGCATCAATGGAAAACCTATTGACCGGCAGTTGTTTGCTCATCTGTTCTGGTTCGTTTATGACCGAATCACACAATATACGGTTAGTGAATCTGTAACGAGTTCTACTTCTTTTTTCCTCGTCTGTCCATCTTCCCCGAACCATTAAAGTCGCGCTCGTTCTCATCTCCGTGTTCTCGAAAATGTCTCCCATGATTTTACTGTGGCATAACTCAGTCTGTCTTTAATATTCATTATTAGGACAAAATCCTGGTTAAATGAACAACTCAAAAAAAACATTGGATCCTCTTCTTGTTCGTCCCACTAGCTCTAGTAAGACTGTTCTGCTTTCGTGCCATCTCAGCTTATTGGCTCAGAACATATTCTTTTTATAGGATGAAGAGTCGCTGTCACCAATCATTGCACCAGAAACTAGTCGGATACCGTTTCTTGTGATTGGTTGGTCAAACGGTCAATTACCGTACGACAGGAATCCTTTCTCGTGTTAGTCAATCTGCGCCATCGATCCACTGTCGTTCGCGCTTCTATTGGCTCAAGCCTTGACCTGGATTCTGGACAGGCGCTGATGTGCAATCTGCTAGCCAAACCATCGGTCTGCCACACTGACAAACCTTGATCTCTATTCCGGGTAGGCGATGGAATGCTGTCTTCTAAGGAGATTGGGGTCCGTCTGTCGACAGTGTATCAGCTTCGTAACGTCAGCGTCAAAATGTTCAAAGTGATCGATCTTGGTGGCGTTCAAAAAACCACACCACCACCACGCAACTGTGAACGCCATCCATATGTTAGCACCGCGTACCCCCCCCCCCCTCCTGTCAGCTGAGCTGTGATATCACACCGACTTACATCCTCCTTTCAGGTCACACACACACACACACACACACACACACACACACACACACACCAGTACATCAACGTAAACAGGTGTTTTAGAACATCACTATCATCGGTGGTGGTTATTGACATTCTACTGCCTCCTGAATGGAAGCGAGCACTCTGATAAGATTTATCGACACACTTAACTAACGTGTTATCCTGGATATTGTACAATATGTTCCAGACCGTTCAACCCGCCTAAATTACGACGGCCCTGCCACAAGATCCGTTTGAAAATACGAAGGTAGGGTGAAAACGGTGGTGCATAGACTCGGTATTTTAGTTATCATACCAAACGATCAGAACATGTTCTACATTCAGGTTTATCGTGGGACGATTATTACACCATCACTTGTGTATGCAACAAAGAAAAGTAGTCAGCGGACTGGGTAATCGGTCGTTTGACGTAATCAAACTTCTAGAAACGCGTTCGTGTAAATACAAATTGCATGCTAAGCTTTTTCCTCTCTACCTTTGCCGTTACTGTCCCCGTTCTTTGGCGTACGCTCAGATAAACCCGGAGTGTTTTATTTTTTTATTCGTTTTACGGTCGGGAACCTGACCCGGTGGGACATGGCGAATGAAAAGACATTTTGCACATTCGTAAGCTCATATAAAGGAATAATTGTTGCCACATGAATATAACGGAAAAATACGGACACTATGAAATACGTCTAATAGTCCACTAAATCCGTGATCGGTGATCGTTGAGTGGTTTAGGGGGCTTAACCACCACCTCAGAGGTCAGAGATTCTGTGGTATGCTGAATGCAGCGTTCTTCCGTGGGGATTGTGCACGTGCATGATCTGAAAAGACAGCGGAAGAAAACCTAGTGAACCGGAGCTCAGTAAGTGTGGAAGCAAGCTTTACCATTTACATCGATAAAGATCGGCTCGGCGATACATGCCTGAGCCCGTTACAATTCAAATCCCGCCACCAACGGTCACTCTAGTGGAGATAGTAAATCACTGTCGCCCGGCTCGTTACCACTCCTGACTCATTGAAATTTATTACGGGGTTCTGCACATCAGTTCTTGGTCTGGTTTCCGGCCACCTATAATACAAGGGGCCTTTTGCGGCTATGGGATGTACTCTTTTCTACGGCACTGATGCACAAGCATGCATTAATAATGATATGAAGCCAAGTTGTAGACCCTACAAAATAAGCCTTTCGTTCTCCTTGCACAGACAAACAATTACTACGGGGAGGAGAGGTTTTTTTATCTTCTCTTTAACGATACACACCGAAATTTGAGACTCACGTTGGAACGCGATGCGGATGATGAGATCGTTTTCCTAGTTATGGACCTGATTGCTTTCTCTTAAGAAAGTTGTCATGGACTAACTGGGTTTATCTGTTTCACGGGTTTCTTACCGCTGAAGTTCAACGGACACTTCGTCCAATGTTTCTCGATGAAAACTGAGAGAATTTGTTCCGAGGATGTGGTGAACTAGGCGCATTGTAGTTTTTTGCGACAACGTTTCACCCAGAACGGTTACCCAAACTGTCCGACGGATAAGGTTTTGAACGCACAGACGGTCTAGTAAAGAGACAGTCAGAATGCAAACCGGTAGTCCCGTTGAATTATGTTTTTCAATATGCTCTGTTCTGTGATTTAACGAGTAATGCATGCACTTTTTATTCAGCCGAATACACTCGAATCTCCTGTGTGTTTGTGTTCTGTGCCTCTCATCCGAGCTAGGTCGGGAACTTATCAGTGGCGCCGGTGAAGAACCCACGCGTCCACATCAAAACGGAATCATTTCCGACCAAATGGATAATTTCATGCAAGTGATTCAAGAACAAAATGAACTCATTTAATCGTTGGCAAAAAAGGTGGACCAATTTCTATACAATGGATTTATACGATGGGACTGTGGGACACACTTATTTGTCGTTCAAACAGCAACAATGTGAATAAAATTTCATCATTCAAACAGCCGAAACCTTATTCCCTCGAACGTAATGGGAATGTAACTCAACTTAGTAGAAAATTCAAAACTGAACATTAAAATTTTGTCCTATAGTTTAGAACTATACACCAAAGCAAAAACAACATTGTACCTGAAAAAAGAGGCTAAAGCTGTATTCCGACCAAGGAGACCCGTCTCATGGGCTGCCGGTTACCCTTCTTAGTTAGAAGTTGACCCGCATGCAGGAAGCTCGTATAATCAGCCCGGTAAACTGTTCAGAATGAGCAGCACCAATAGTAGTTGTGAAGGTACCAAACGGTACACTGCGCATATGCACAAACTTCTCCACAGAGAGAGAGACACATCGGTATCCTCTACCCACTCCCGAGGACCCTTTTCGCTCAATTAAACGACGGAAACGTATTTCCCAAGATCGCTTTTTCAGACGCTTATCTGCAGGCAAAAGTCGACGAGGAATCGAAACAATTATTAGCCGTAAATACACAAAGGGCTATACAGATTTAACAGATTAGTCTTCGGCAGTAAACATGCACCTGCCCTATTTCAGCATATTATGGACACCGTGCTTGTGGGGTTGCCTCTCGCAGAAGCCTATATGGATAACATTCTCCTTGTTAGCACAAACATTCATGAGCATTTCCACCATCTGAACAAGTTAATTAATCGCATACAACAGTTTGATTTTCATATTCGCTCAGAAAAACATGTTCTTTCTTCGCTAACTGTATCAAGTATTTGGGTTTTATTGTTGACGCCACTGACAGATAACCGGACCCATTGATGATATGCCAGCACCCACTGACATCCATACTCCAATCATTTTCAGGCGTGGTCGATTATTACCACCATTATGTACTGGATATGCCCATATTTTGAGCTCCTTCAAAAAAACTACTTTCACTTTCTAGTCATTGAGAATCGGCACAACTGTCTACATGCTTTTGGGTCACTCAGAAAGATTTTGTCATCTCTATTGTTAACGCATGACGATACGTGACTTGACATTATTGTAGCAGCAGATGCTTTTGATTATGGTACAGGAGCAGTAATCCTGCACCGGTTGGCGTATGGTTTCGAGAAAGCTGTCGCACACGCCTTCAGGTCGTTTTCTCTTGCTGAACGTCATTACGGCCAAATTAAGGTGAGGGCCTCAGCGGTTATTTTTACAATACACAAGTTTCACAACATGGTCCGGGGATGGGAGTTCATCCTGTAAACCGACCGCAAACCACCTCTAGCTATTTTAACACCAATAAGGGTATACCGGTTCATACCGCTAACCACGTGCGAAGGTGGGCTACAATTTTGTTAGGGTAAAATCTCCAGATCCAACGTATGTCCTCCTCGGAGATGGGACGCACCGTTGCATTATCTCGGGTAATATCGGTCCAGAAAGAAAGGACGACGAATTAGTGATCGCTCGCGTCGACATCGAGAAAGTGATTCAGCAAGTGATCCTAAATGTTATCTCATACCTGACAAAAATTGCCGAGACGACCAAGAGAGTCACTAATACTGACAACGCCGTCAACGAAGTGGAGAACTTTCTGAAGCACAGGTGGCCAGTGAAAACCACTGGACCATCAATTCGCGATTTCTTACGATACAATTCGCTATTGATCACAGATGACTATCTTCTTTTCGGGGAATGAGTAGTTATTCTGAAGTCGCTCAGGTCTGATATCTTGAGACCATTTCACGAGGCACATCGCAAAATTAAAAAAAATTGAAATCCTCAGTGTGCAACTAGTTTTATGGACCAAGACACCCAGCAGTTAATCAGAGAGTGCAGCCAATGCGGAGCAGTCTTGAAATAACCACCACATGTTAAGCTACAGTCAAAGCCGTTGACACTAATACCATGGAACTGCGTTCATATTGATTTTGTTGGACCGATTCGCGACGTCTACCTCCTACTTTTGGTGGATTCTACATCAAAGTGGCCAGAAGTTGGCATTATACAACAACCCACCAGCCAGTCGACGATTCGTTACCTTAGAAACATATTCTGCAGACTGGGTTTCCCTGAGGCACTCGTTTCAGACAATGATGCTCAGTTTGCATCCACGGTATTTCCCGAATTTTGTTTGATGAATGGCATTGTCCGCATACTAACTCCGCCGTACCACCCGCAATCAAACGGTCAGGTGGAACGATTCGTAGATACCTTAAGAAGACACAAAAATACCCAAAGGAAGAGGATTTGGACAACATCATCAACCTATCTTTACTTAATCATAGAATTGCTCCAAATTAAAACGTTCCAGGGGGTGTATCATCTAGAGAATGCTTGATTGGGCGAAAAATAAGGATTTAGTACGAAATGATGCTCCCTTAACGGCCAGCAGATGATCAACAGTTAGGGAAACCGAAAAATCAACCGCAAGGACCTAGACGTGGATTCATTGTAGGCGATAATGTTTATGTAAAAGATTTCAGGCAACTTCATCCTACATAGACTTCGGGGAAGGTAACAAGAAAGAGAAGGCCAGTTGTTTACGAGAGGCTAATCGGAACAAAACAGTGGACCAGGCACGTCCGTCAGTTTCGAGAGAAATAGGGTCAGACTAGACTTGCTGACCACGACGCACACGCGTAGTTAGATGATACTCCGACACGGACAGCACAAACCCAAACCATACAACCACACACGATGGATCTAATTGTTCCGCACAACGATCATTCCCTTCTAAGCAGGTATCCGCATCGCAACAGAAGGTTCACGCAACTATTGCGGATCAACCCGTAATTGAGCACGCATGAAGCTTAAACAATTACTAAGAAAGATATTGAGGAATCAGCCAGAATGTGAACAGATACTCCTTTGACCTCCGGTATGCTTTGTTCTGTGGTTTACCGAGTGACGCATACACTTTTCATTGTCATTCGAATACACTCGAGTCTCCCGTGTTGTTATGTTCTGTGCCTTGTCTGGGCTAGGTCGGAAACTCATCACGGGCATGACTAAAACAACCACCACGGAGAACAATCGATCCCACATCACCATATCCTTCATAGAGGATTTACCAGAAGTGATCACAACCGAAAAACTAGAAATATTCGCAAACAAGATGCTCTACACATATTACCTTCAATTCAAGGTCTGTAATGCGCTATTGACTCAAAGGTGTATCGCCCACAGTTGTAATCTCATTTGAATCCTATGGAGCGTGCACCGACGAGGAGTCCATTTTTAGAATCACAAAATGAATCTTCCAAACTTATTTCGTCGGTTAACGCGGCTTATATTCAGGAAAAGGACAGATGGGTCCAAGTAGTATGTAATTAGATCCCAGTGAACATATAACATCGGATTGTACAAGTATGAGGACGAGTGGGCAGAGGAGTACCGGGTACGCATACCTGATGAACGGCAACAACCGCGAAACCGGTCGTGCGCTTCCGGGGAAATTTTGTCCACACGTTTACATACTACTTCCTATCAAATATATATATATATATATATATATATATATATATATATATATATATATATATATATATATATATATGGAAGTGCACGGTAGGTAGGCACAACAAAATATCAAATCCTTTCTGGCCGGCGGTAACCAGACGGTCAACATGTACTTCAGATCTTTGTGACCCTGCATGTAATCCTGCCACCACCAGTCATTTTTCCCCATTTGACAGCCTCTTATTGGCCTTGGCCCCTTTCTGGAAATGTTGCAGTTATTACGTTATAGATAAGAAATGGAAAGATTATTTCGACTGTCTTAATTGCTACCTACCCCACTTCATTGTACTTTATAAGCTATCAATATAATGTCAGCCCTTGACAGACAAAGCCGGTTTTTTAGACCAATAGGCGGATCTCAGCGTAACTGTAGGCAAACAGCAAAAAGTCACAAACCAACATCTCCGGTTTGAACTCAGAGGGGATGGTGCGCGTAAGAGTACGCAGAATGCACAAAATGGGTTTGTGGGGTGACTGGGAGGAGTAACACCTCTGAGTTGGTAGTCTGTCGTATTTCTTCAGGCATCTTCCGTCTCTTTGGCCTCCATCGGTTACCCAACTCTCACCTGTGGCTCCATGAAGCTGAAGCACACATCAGCGGCACACCCCGGTAAGCCGCTGGACAGGCGGGCCAAACCAGGTTGGAGTGTAGCTGAGGCCTGAGAACCTCTGTGAAGCGGTGCTCAGTATGCGAAGACAGCTGCTCCTGAATGGCCGAACAGGATCTACTGCTTGGTTCAACAGCCAAAAGGGTAAACTGTTCAACCAACAGAGTTGCATAGACCCCTGGGTCATAGTCAGTTTTACCGAATGGTGGACGAGCTCCAAGAGAGCCGCCGGCAACTGTGAACAGTGGATACGTTGGGCGTCCCGGATTGGTAGACCACTATCCAAAAGGCGTATGAACCGCTCTATCGGTCACCGGCTCCGAACGATCTTCCTGCTTCCTAGCAGGTAGTACTTGGTTTTACACGGGCTAGAGTTGCAACCTCGAACAAAAACCCGAGTGACGCTGGAGACGCCACTTTGTATGCTATTCCCAAGACTCTTCATGAATTCTGCCGCTACAGCACACAATCGATGCCTCCTTTGACGGTGGTTTCTTGGTCAGGCGCGGTCCGCGATATCCACGAAGCCGGCTCATCCATTCTTAGGAGACAGCCGCATAAAAGTAAAAAAGTAATTCCCCGAAACGACTTTGAACTGCGTACGGGGCGTGAGAATTGATCTCGCTGGAATGCGAGCAAAACAACTGATAAATTTCAGCTTACCACACGCCTCGGCGTTTCAGTTTGTCCGACTCACTAAATGCAACTATTTCTTCTCATTACACTCGCTCATCTCGGGCGACTTCGTCTGGACAATGTGTGGTCTCGGGTCAGTCCGTTTCGGAGTCAGGATTTTGCACACACTCGTTACTTGAAGTCAAGTATTTACTTTATGCAGCTCGATGGGTGAATATATACTCAGCAATATATACCTATACTCGCGGTATTTACACAATAAAAACAATCTTCGCAAAAAATGTCATAATGAAAAGTGATTTAAAGCCGAAATAGAAACTAAGACGTTAAACTCAGTTTAAATTGAGCGCCACTGTTTTCGGGGTCGCATAAGGAGTGAGCAACAAAGGACTGGTAGACAGCTTTTCGGGCTGCATTGTTAGTCATATTGTTCCAAAAAAATTGCAACTTGTCTACTGTTCTCTGAACAGTTTGATTTCACTTTAATTTTGTCTGATCCAATTTGTGTCGTAAATTGGACATCTTCCGTTCTGTCTGAACTTGGCATCCATTTCATCTCATACAAACCGTTGATAATAATGCGCTGTTCAACTACCTCTTATCTCTATTTTTCACCTTAACTAATTCAGGAAATGTCCGGTACTCCTCGTCCGGGCTATTTGCATTATATCATTCTTATGGCATGCAAAACGTTTCTGGATCAGCAGGTGAGCATTGTGCGAATTGCGGTTCCTCCTTGTCCAATGCTGTTTTAATCAGGTATACTTTATTGCTCCTTCACTTCGTACGTTCGGTTAAATCAATTTTCATTTTCGGTGAAAATTTCCCACTAAGCTTACATGTAAATACAACAGCCTAGTGACAGGTGTCCCGGTTGTGGTAATGGTGTATTGGGATCTTTCATAGACTGGTGATTCCATGGTACGAGGTTCGAACCTCCAGGTGTGTCTGGAGTTGCATCAAAGAACTGGGCGAGAAGAAATAGTAGAGAACGAAGGGAAGTGAGTTAAGTCAAGTGACTTTTTTATAAACCCAGTAGATGGTTCATTTTGAACGCGTACATTTTTCCACAGCTGAGTTCATAGACAGAGGCCTCCTGGGAGTCGCATCAGCTGCGTGAGAGGGAGAGATTGTGATTCTTGAACAGGTGGGGCAATTAGAGACGACTTAAAAAATATGGTATGAAGGTAGTAACTAGTATCTGCCTACCAGAACTAGCTTCTGTCATTGAGAAAATGAAAAACAGGAAATCCCTGAGTGAGGATACCATTCCATGTGAGGTATTCAGCATCTCTGTCAACTCTGCTGGGTTCTCTAACTACGCTATTCTGCAAAATTTGGGAAACCGTTGTTTTCCCTAAAGATTGGGCAACTTCTATCCTACTCGCCGTCCAAAAAAGCGACAGTAAATTATCCTCCCGAACTACATGGGAATCGGCCTCATTTGCATAGCGGCTAAGCTTTTCTCCATCGTTCACCTAAACCGGTTTGTTTCCTGAAGAGACGCACAAGCGCGCCTCAGCCGATGTGGTTCTTCGCCGACGAAGAAGTGTTGAAAAGGCCTTCACGATATGACGAGTTCTGGAGTATCGTTACAAATTCCAATAATCAACCACAGTATGCTTCATGGACCTTCGAGCTGCCTTCGATTCCATTAAATAAGAGTCAGTCTGGAGCACACTAGGAGCTAACGGGGCGCTCCAGAAGTACATGGGGCTGCTGATGTAGTATTATTTGATTACACGAGCGCGTGTCCGCCCCTATGACGAAGAGTCTCCAAAGTTTTCGTTCGACTCCGGCGTCCGTCTGAGCTGTCCCTTGTCACCAATCCTATTCAACTACACCGTAGACTGGGTGGTGCGCTTTGCCGTCCCCGGCTACCGAGAAATTCGACCAAGCCAGGAGACTCAAATCACAGTTCTTGAATTTGCTGATTGTACTGTCATTCGGAAGGATGAACCGAACAGCCTGCAACCGGTTCTCGACCGCATCGAGTGGGAGGCCAGAGCAGTCGGTCTGAAGATAAACAGCACAAAAATCAAAGGTCTTTACGATTTCCCAGGTCCACCAAGCTACATCCACGTTAGTGACCAATTTTTGGAACTGGTCCGCAACTTCCAGTACCACGGGTCTATCATACAACCAAACAGCCGGGCTGAGGATTAAGTCAAACGTCGTGTCGATTTCGCAAGGAGGGGACGTTCCTGTAAATTTGCAAATCATTGTGGTCCCATAGTGAAATAAGCCTCTGCTCAAAACTGCGCGTTTACCAGCCACCATCCACCCAGTTCTTGCGTACGCTGGTGAAACCTGACCGCTGATATTAGGGGACACGAAAAGACTGGAGAGATTCGACCACTGGTGCCTCTGATATATGGCCAAAATCAAATGGCATGATCACGTCGCAAATTCCGTTGTACGAGAACGCTGCTCTAATTTAAAGTGCCGCTGTCGTTTCCTCAACGGCGCCGTCTCTGATGGTTCGGTCATACTCTCCATCGATATGAAGCGGAACTCACAAACAGAAGCCTTCTATCGTCACCTTGTTCAAGTTGTGGGTGTCGCCTTGGCGGTCAGCTAAAGGTATACATATGTGCAACGAACTGATTTTCAAATGGGTGTTGATTATCCGGGAAACGGTTTGTTAATAAAAAATACATTTTCCTATTGCAAGTCACATTGAGAATTAAAACAAGCATGAACACGATTGAGAGAGAGAAAAAAAAGCAAATAACGATTCAATTTCATTCAAACTACTGAGCATGGAAGTTATACTTTGATTTTCATCTGAAAAGAACATCGTCGGCTTATGTGCAACTAATGAGATGAAGGAAAATGTGAAGCTTTCCAGTTTGAGTAGAGGTTAAGATTAAGTGCCCTGAGAAACTCCGGAGTTATCTTATTATCGAACGGGACACACCGTGTGCAAATAGGACGGGTGGCGGCCCTGGGTTTGATTTGCACAGGGCAATCAGCACTACGGTTGGAGAGGTTTCTCGAATAACGCTGAGCGCCTGTACAGTTGTGGATAATATCTCTTGTGCTTCAGTCGTGGATAATCACGAAATGAAAATAATGACCTATCACAATATTCGAGAGAATTGCCTACTTGAAATCAAATATGGTGCCAAGGCTGCAACAAAAAGGATAACGACGAAGGATAAACGTACAATATAGAGGTTAGTAAAAAGGTATTTTTGCTTTTATTCACCGCTCACACTTGATTTTCATCTAGGTCGCTAGGAAAATGACAAGGAGTAAGCCGGCAGATCTTTAAACAGTCAGGTGGAGTTGACTTTAAACCGGAAGTCATAACGGTGGCATGACAAAGAATACTAGAAGGCCCATGCCGGCACACGATGGAAGGGTAATACATTCCATGTCGCTTTCCACACTTAGAGCATAGTTTTGGAAAAGGTTTGGTTGGGTTTGGTAATCATGGATTTTGCAGGTTGGCGTTGAGGCCAAATAGTCGAATTCTACTGCCCGGAAGTGTATGATAGTACAACTGCTGAAAGACGGCAAGAAAACGGTAAAATGTCAGTCCCTAGTTTTGATCGCCAATGTCACGTTCTCAATGGTAATCTTGCTGTAGGTTTGAACATCATGAAAGTGGTGAACGTCTCACTTTGTGCCCCATATACCTATTGTGAGAGTAAATGTTGGCTCATGGTCGGTAATCGGCCTGGTCCCGGTAAAAGTCAGCATGTCAACGCCTGTCCAGAATCCAGGTCATTGCTTAAGGTAGCGGATACGCAAACTACGAGGTAGCGGATCGATAAAACGTGAACGGATTCTTGTCAAGTGATAGCTGGTCCTATCACCAATTGATCAGCCAATCATAAGACATCCTGCATGATGGACGTATGAACCCGTCAGTTTGTGTTGCAATAGTTGGTGACAATAACTGTTTAGTCGTATGCAGACAATATGTTGTGCACTAATGAACTAAGATGATTCGAGGGCAGGAAATTCTTCTCACTAGGTTTGGTGAGACAGTCCACACCCATAAAAAAGGGAGGCCGCTTACTGAACTTCGGTAATAAAGATATCGGTTTGGAATTTTGATTTGGTGCTGTGCCCACTTTTTGTTTGTGATGTTTTTGTGCGTTGTACTGTCTTGTAATGGCAGTGGTTTTCACGTGCGGCTAAGGTCAGCCAACTTTGGGCTTGCATCATTACTCGACTCGTTGAGGGTCTACTTTAATGCGCTACTGTGTAGTAGAACTCGGTAACACTGAAATGTTAGTTGAAGCTCTGGTGGTTTCCCGCTTGATCCTGTTTCGTGATTTGTTGCGTTATGGCCCATTTGCGGTATCTTCAGGAATTTTGTTCACCTATCGACGAAGACTGAGTACTTAGTGTGTTCGGCAACCAATTGCTCAATTTAAATGTTCACTGTCACCGGTTGTGTGCATCGACATGAAAATACATGGGTAGTGGACGCGAGCAATCGAGGACAAAACTTTTCCTTTGTAATCGCTTTCCGTACCTCCGTTAGATGAATCATTTGCGTGGTATTGCGATGATGATTACAATTATGTGCGGGTCAGCCTAACCACGAGACCATCTCATATTGTGCTCGGTTCTTATTACTGGGCGTTGCGTCCCTCAACCAAATTATACGTAGAGTTCTCGATGTACTCTACTTTGATTGCTCGCTAAAAGTATCGGTCTCGATTGCCGTTAGCATTGACTCTTATCAGTCTTCTGAAGTGGTTTGGGACTGATTGCTGAAACTAATATCCTGAAGTAAGCATGAGTAGATTTCCGGTTAGAGAATCTTCGCTATAAGTAGATTCCATCTGTCTGTTTTAGCATGACGGTTAGGTTGGCGAACATGGAAACCTTATCCCTATAAATAATGAACACGCGCGTTTCTCGTTGAGAGACACGTTTGACTGTCTCGAACAGCCATGTTGTGTTGACGTGACATCCACTTTCTGTCTAGAGACAAGGCTACGCTGCCGTGTTTGAGGCAGTTCTGTCTGTACAACGATATCAAATTTGACGATTGTGAGGGTTTGCGCTGGCTCATCGTCGGTAGGTAGCCAAGTCTCGTTAGCAGTCAGTCCGTCAGCGCCTGTTCAAAATCCAGGTCAATGTTTAAACAAACGGAATCACAAACATTAGGACAACGGATCGATTAGATGATACTGGATTCCCGTCAAGTGGTGGCCGGCCAAATTAACCAATCAGCCTATCAGGAGAGATGTTGTCCGATGCCAATTTGTGGTGCGATGATCGAGGACAATGACTATTGCAGCCCATATAAACTGTCTTTTGTCAATAAACTGAGTTGATTTGAAGGACAAGAAGTCTTTTCATTAGAGTTACTGAGACGGATCAAAACAGTGATGTCAAGCATACTGTATTCAGGACTTGCCTCCCAATGGGCCGTTTATTGAGAAAGGTACGAGGATCAAATTGTGCGGTTAGGGTGATTTATCAATCTTTTCCTCATAAAGTGCTCGAAAAGCCCGCTGCGACGCGATTCTATAAAAAAAAATGATTTGCTTGAAATTATCATCCCAACATTTTTCTGCGAACTATCTGCATTTCGATTTTCACAATTACGGAAGCTATATACTAGAGGCTTTCACTGTTCGCGTAAATTATTCAGACGATATACAGTCTGGAAACTGAGATGGGTAGCGAGCTGATTCGAGTAAGACTCGGGTGTTATTGAGTGGCAATGCAATATCAAGAACATGTCGGTAGTTACGTCGCACCGTAAATCCCCAGACCTATTGCCCGTCCGTAGTTTATCCAATGCTCCTGAGCGGGCTGCTAATAGGATTATTCTCAACGATAAAACGGCACGATTCTTTGTTCCAGTAGACAGTTGACTATGCGCAGTTCAACTGGATGGTTCAGCTTTTGCCCAAACCAAAACGACATCGCGTGTTCGTCGTTCGTGTATTCTAACCGACTGCTATACCTCAGAAGAAATTCGTCTGTGTGTCTTGCGTCCATGTATATGTGTTCCTTTCGGACGTTTGTTTTTTGCAGTTGAGTTTCGCACTCTGACCCGAGGGGGGGGGGGGGGTGCTTTGGCGTGGCATCAATGCATAAAAGACCCTTGCCATTCCAGCGGATCGAATAGACCGTGGATAACGCAAGTATCATTTGCGGTAATTTATACGGCAGCATACCTGACACCATCATAACCACTACGCCGGAATTCAGCACTCGGAATACCTTGTGAGACGTTCCAGTTGGCCCACTTCTACACTGCATTGACCTTTGCGTACAATCGGAAAATCGTAAGTGGTTGCTGTGATGGTATGGCCTGACACCGTTCGATAGACGGTTTGGTCTCACTGGCAAACAGTGCGTCTGCACCGGCCCCGTGCTGAGCCCACAAAATCACGAGCGACGGGACAGCCGATCGATGGCGTGGATCAGTAGATGAGAAACGAGTCCTGTCAGCGGCATTGAGGCCTCAAGACGTGGTCGCCCACATCAGTCGGACCAATGCACTGTGTGCAACGCGTGACCACATGGCCTAATGACCCATATATTCTTTATTTTTCAGAAGCAAAGCGAGATAGTTCACAGGCATAACGGAGTTCTCGCTAGAGTTGGTGGGACGGAGCAAAACATGTGCTACAGTCTAATCTCACATGGTAAACCAGAAGTTCCTTCACGGGTGCTTCATTCACCTTCCCGTGCAGGGTTAACGTCCACTGCCTCGCGAGTGGAACCTTTGAGTCAAACACTCCGACTAGGGTTCCCAAAGAAAAACCCATTTTACGGTATAGGCAGCTATGACGTATGATTCCCCAGATACTTCGCATCCTTTCTGTTAAGGGTCCTACTAGCTTCCTCTCCTTCAATTTAGAGTCGATGGAAAATGTCACGGTTGTTCCGGTTTTGAAGAAAGCGGTAGTTCAGGTATAGGACATAAATCAAACACAACTCTTAGGCCCACATCTTCACTTCGCTTGGCTACCCTGAACTTCCACACACTTTGTCAGGTAGAACAACAGGCTGTCCTCGCGAGAGCTCTTCTGACATTTAAAATAGATGTATGCCTGTGCCTTTGAAACGCGCACACAAGACCCTACTCCTCTGATCACTCTTCGCGCCCCAGATACAACAGTCTTGTTTCGCTCTTCGCTTGTCCGGTGCTTCGGTATCAAGTGTTCGTGGTCAGGCTGGTGTTGAGATCGCTTTGAGCACGAAAATTGAGCGTGCATTGCTAGGCTGGCTTCCAGTCAGTAGTCGTTTTTGTGCAGTTCGGTTGAACGGCTCCATGCCTGTCTACAGGAGCAGACTGAAGTGTTGGTGCTTGTTCGCTATATCTGTGCATGTGCTCACTGACTGCAGTTCCTGTGAGTTTGAGGATGAATTCTATGGGGATCTGTCTCAGCTACTTCGAAACTTGCGCTCGAAGGATTTCAACGCCGAAGTTGACTGTTTGGGTGATTCCGAAGGACACATAGGAGGCCCGTTTACTATCCCAGTCGATCGCATTGACAACGGTGATCGTCTCATCCGGTTGTGCTCTGACCACGGTTCCTTTCTAGCGAGTACGAATTTCTGCCATAAATAGCGGCATGGACTCATTTGGCGTCCTCCTACGTCCTCGCAATGTTGGATTCACGTTGACCATGTTGTCGGTAAATGGAGATAGTCGAAGCCTTTGCGGTTTGATTGGAAGCGCCGGTCCACAAAAGCCCGGTGTAATTGATCTAATGAAAGAATCCGATGGCTCACTTATCCGCTCTTGAGGATGACGTGTGCACCGCTGGACGGAGCACTTTAGGAATCAGTTCGGTTGGCCCACTTCTGCAGTGGACCCCCGAATATACCTGCAAGTGAAACGATGCAGGTAGATTCCACTTTTCCATCAGAAATGGAGTTTATTCGAGGACTAAGTTGTTTAAAGAAGTACAGAGCCGCTGGACCGAATTCGTTGTCTGCATCCCTTTTCAAAGATAAAGGCGGAGCTTTAGTCTCGGAATTAATAAACTCCGGTTAATTTGGTGTAGTTTGCAGAATCCGGGGAATGCCGAAAATCGGTGGTTGTGCCGGTTTAGAAAAAGGGCCACTGGTTCTCTTGTGAAAAAAACATAGGAATCAACTTGATGTGTATCGTATCCAAACCGCTCCCTTGGATTATTCTTTACCGATTTTCTAGCACCTTTGGAAGGTGTACGCGTGAGAACCGAACCGGTTTCAGACGCAGTCAAGGTTGTATCGTCCGCATCTTTATCCTTCGACACATTTTAGAGCACGAACTCATCTTCTGTAGGCCCACAAGTTATGTCTTTCCTGATCTGAAAGCAGCATTTGACTATGTGGACCGCAGTTTTCTGCCTCCGCTTTTCTTTGAAAGGTGTGCCAGACAAACTTTATTTCTCTTATTCAATCCTTGTGTACGAACAACCGAGTTCGTGCTTACAGTGATCCTTCACCGGAGTTCACCACGAAAAGTAGTGTTTGTCAGGGTTCCCTTATTATCACCGTTTCTCTTAAATTCTGTAATTGAATTGATTCTTGAGATAGCCTTATTCTCGTATGAGAATAGCGGCATCGATTTTTGCCGAGGCAGTCAGCTTTCTGACTTAGAGAAGATGGACGATATCTTTCCTCTCAGTGAAGATCCAGGTAGGTTGCAAGTTTTCTTAGATAGTGTTAACTACAATGTGGCAGTATTTGGGATGCTTTTTCATTTTTGAAGTGTAAAATTTTGATGCAGGACTGGGGTGGCTCTACTCCAAATCTTATTCTGGCAGGAGAAACCGTAGCGGACTTAGGTAAATTTTGTGACCTGTGCAGTTACGTCTCACCAAGTGGTCAGATGACGGGTGAGGTGTCGTCGCGTATACAGAAGGCACGTTTGACTTTTGTCATTCTTAGAAATCTGTGACGCCGGCGTGACATCCGGCTGTCCATGAAGTGTGAAGTTCCCAATGTTTTTGAATATTGGTGTTGTTTGTAGCTCAGATTGATGGTTTGTATCGGTCGGTGACCGCTGGTCTTTGCGTTCAGATCTCAAACGTTCAATCACCACTTGAGGGGCACACTGTCGATGCCATCTCGACTGGTGATGAAATGTTTACGGCCTAAACGCCAAGCTGAGCGATCACCAGCCGGCACAAGAATCCGAACGAACAGGCTTTCCGAAAAATTCGTATCAGTTGTATAAGCCCGGAATCCGATCGTACACCAGCATTTCTGTGCTCTGGTAGTATTCGAAACCAGAGCACAGAGGTGCAAGGTTAATAGTTTAAGAAACTGAAAGTGAAATTGATTTCGATAGAATTGAGGCGATCCCGGATTTTTTGGGCAAATTGTACACTTCGGTAGTTGGGTCCGTTCCTTTATGAGGCTGAGAATTGTGGCCGTTTAGGATAGAAGATAGGTGAGGACTGTCGATGTCTGAGCATCTGTAGCATTGCTCGAATTTAATGGACATATCGTATCAGCAGTGCTGAGTCATGAGGTGTTGATGACTAGAGGTCAGTCTCTGGAACAAGTACTGCATCTGAACAGGCTAAGTTGGCTGGGACATGTGTTGCGCATGCCCACCGATAGACTTCCTCAGCGTACGCTGTTCTCCGAGGCAGGTAATGGTTGGAAGTTATGTCAAGGTGGTCAGTTCATGACATGGAGAAACGTATGGTAACCCCAACCACTGCACCTAGTCAACTAGGCCGTGTGAGATATCCATGTTTGGGTCCACGAGACCCGTCTCTCAGATGGTTAGACATTAAATGACGTGGCCAGGAGTCACAGCCAGTGGCGTAGTTGCATCCAAACTCTTTCTTTATCTTCTCGGTTTCCGCTTAATACTTTGTTTTCGGCTCTTTCACTTTGTGGTTCTGTTCATTCTGCCCTCAGCAAGGCGATGGTGGGAAGTAGCAACCAAAACCAGAACGCTGAATGGCGAGGTTCATGTTTGAATGAACTGGACTGATCGCTGGGACTGGCGTCTAGGTCGCATACATTTCATTATCAGTTAGGATGTCATTTTCACTATGTAGGGCTAGTGACTAAAGCGTGTTGTTGTGGAGACAGATTTCCCCGTGTTGCAGTTAACACTTATCTACGTTTCTGATGTAGTGTCCGAAACATTCACGGTGTAGCTTTCGGCGAGCCTGGGAGCTGCTGCGCTATTCGGTTGATTGGATGAGGGAGGCTGTATGGCGTGCACAAATTATCGGCTTACAACAGTGATACCAGTGATAGAAAAGGACTTCGCTATCAGACGCATCAGTGATCACTATCCTGTGCATCCTTATACCGGAAGAATCAAGTTATTCTCTACCCAATGGAAAGAAAGCAGAGAATACTGTAGGAGCTTTCCGCTCCCTGTATACTGTGAAATCTTCGAGGCTTTACATCCTAGCCACAGTGGAAGCTCCATCAGTTGCTTTATTCTGGACAAGCTAACTTCAGCTGTGAGTATATCGAGTGCTCACTTCAGATATTTCAATTTCAGTGAAATTCATTCCTAATGGTAATGTTTTCATCGCATGTCACAGCCATTCGGTTGTCGACATCAACGGAGCTATGCACATTATGCTTTCTGAATATGCCTACTCACAAGTAGCATGAGGACGTATTATTAATATATTTGGTTTGCCTCCGGAGAGGGTAGACGGCGCACAAAAATGAACTCAATATATAGGTATAGATGTGCTTCCGAGGAAATTTTGTCCACACGTTTACATACTAATTACTATATATATATATATATATATATCGTCGTTTGGATCTTATTTGAATCGTCTGCAGTGTGAATGGATACTCTTCATTGAAGAGTCCACAAATGAATCGCAACTGTGGTTTCTGTTGGTTATTGCCCACAAATTTACATACTACTTACTATCAATACGAGCACTTGCGAATGCAGCCTCGCTGTTCATTGGGTTAGCAGTGACCCAGACATGAATAACTATAAGAATTCACAGTTGTGATTCATTTGTGGGCTCTTCAATGAAGAGGATCCATTCACACTCCAGACGATTCAAATTAGATCCTTGTGAAGATATAACATTGGAGTATACAAGTATGAGGATGAGTGGACGGAGTAGCGCCGGGTACGCATACCTGACAAGCGGCAACAACGGCGGAACTGGTCGTGTGCGTCCGGGGGGATTTTGTCCATTCATTTTCATTCTCCTCACAATATGCTTACCTACGGTGCCAGTGGAACGAGTGAAAAGATACAACGATCACGAGGGCGATTTTATCATTAGATTCCAAATTTAATGGACTGTTGTCCGGTCACACACTATGAAACCCTAATGCTTTGAAGACTACACTTAGTTGCTCCGGGGCTGGAGATCCCGCGAGATTGTGTCACTTAAGTCGTGCTCTTTTTCCGGACTAGACACAACCGAATGATACAGCCAACCGCAGAATATAATATGTTGGTTCTCCAAAAATTGTTTCTGTTTATCATCTGTTATAATAGTATCACCCTTGGTTTCAGATCGCTCTCAATGAATACGGATTTATATTCACATATAATAATACTTTTTACGACCAAATTATCCGGTTTTGTTGTAGTGGCCGAGAAGTTGATCGAATCAGGTAATGTAGCCCGTCCATTATAGAAATTCCCCTACCCGGCTGGTCTTCGCTGGTTTGTTTAATGGCAAACGTAATTTTTTTCATCATTCTCAATTCTTCTCTGCCTCCTCATCCACCTGACCGGCGGTCGGTGGTCGAACAGTCATCGTCCTAGACTCTAGGCCTTGAGTTTGAATCCTGCGTACGTCGGTCGCTTCCTCAGTCGATAGGTTTTAATTGATTACAGTCCGCTTCCAGATATAATTTGCCGTTATATCATCATTACCATTACTATTATTATATGTTCTTCACGCAGGTGGACGTTGCAATCGTGGAAGTGGGACTCGGGGGACGATTTGACCACACAAATTTTTTCAGGTAATTCTCAGTTAGTTTCGAACCGAAATCGATCCCCGGTTATTTCTCCTCTTCATATTTGTTTTTCTTGATAGAATTGTAAAGGGAATGTTTTAATTTCCGTGTTCTGTGGACTGTTTCGCATGTATGTCTTCTGTGTGCACGATTTCTACTCGCCAATCAAGCCACTCTAGTGCAAACCAGAATACGTCGCCACAATGTGCGAGAGATACGTTGATGATTAGACGACTTAGTCCTTTAAGTGCAATTGGAAGTCTCCAGATTGCGTCCGTATCGAGCTAATTTGACTGGTCAGGCACAAGCTAGCGTAGTTGACTGATTTTCACCCCGAATCAAGAGCCACTGAAGCGTGCGCGGCCATACTTTCGTTTTTAAGTAACTTTTAGCGGTGCGTCGACTGAGCTGCCCAGTGTGACCTGTTCACGCGGTATAAGTGTCTTTTTTAACGGAGACTGTCGTGACACCGTGATTCTAAAGTGTAGGCCAGTCGGTAGTAAATCCCCAACAGATCATTCATGGAAATAATTATCCGGATAACATTGGAATATTGTAGCATCAAATGAGAAGCGACAGTTGTGGTTCATCACCGTTCAGTTCTTCTGATGCACAGTATTCAGATCCTTGAGTGGTTCGACAAACTGCTCTCTCTCTGTCTCCAGCATGAAATAAAAATTCAATTCGAAATTGCGGTGACCGCATCCGTAATCTGTTTTGTACCAGACTATCGTCTGGTGGTTGAGTGACTTGTAGAAAACGAACCCAGAGCCCTAACTCGAAACACAGAGTTCGTTACCTACGTGTGATATATGAAAATAACAGTCAAATACGGAGACAGGACCAATTTATTCCTTATCTATTTTTTTAATAGTATAATAATGGGATGATGTTTCAGGAAGGAGGTTGCGATCACTTAGTGATTGCTAATTGGTTCACATGATCCAGGCAACTGGGTCAATGTAAATACCAAATTGTTGTTGATGGCTAATTGGATGTCGTTGTTTTCCATTTGTCTATCAAGGGTCGAATGAACATTGCGGTGGTTGGGTGCCTTCTTTTAGACAGATCAGAAACATGGCCGTTAATTGTAGTAGATACGCAAAGACTGTCGGTGCTTGAGCATCAATGTCTCCGTAGCATTGCTCGAAAATGGTGAGAATACCGTACCAACAATACTGAGGTTATGCGTAGGGTGCTGAGAACTAGAGGGCAGATAGTGGATCAAGTATTGAATTTAAACAGGTTAAGGTGGCACTATGGATGTCCACCGATAGACTTTCTCGGCGTACGTTGTTCTTCGAGGCAGGCAGTGATTGAAAGGATAGGTCGAGATGGTCAGTCCATGGCATGATAAAAAGGTATAAAAACCTTGAGCGTTGGGCTTCGCAAAGTCATACGTGTGAAACTTCCGAGTTGGGTCCACGAGTGGTGCCCACCAGATGGTTAGTGACATTGAATGAAATGATATGTCCGGGTGTCACGGCCAGTAGCTTAGTTGCATTCGGTCTTTTTCTTTGTTTTCATAATTTTCAGTTGTTTTTTTGTTTTCGGCTCTCTTTCACTTCATGCTTCCATTTGTTTTGCCCACAACAAGACAATGCTGCAAGGTAGAAGCCAAATCCAGAGCAGAAGAGGGCGAACCCGATGGTTGAATGACCTAGACTCGACTGCTTTTTTGGGCCGGTAACTGAAATATATGTGGGAAATGCAGGCAGCGTGAATTGAACTTGGTTCGACGAAGGAATTTCGTCGCGTATGTCGTAGATTTTCCCGTTTATACCACGACGAGATTAATTCAATTTATCCTCGCAATTGGCACTTTTTGATAGTTTTCTTTTCTTCAACTTATCCGCATTATTTGTATTGCATCAAAAATGGCACTCCGTTGGTCCTTCAGCACTCCCGCCGTTTCTGTTGTGACGCATTTGTGCCTGGAACATACGAATGTTTTGGGCAACACATTGGCCGAGATTGCTTGGAGAAAGTCGGGAATTTTCAGAGTGAGTAAATTTCATTGTACTCTGTTGCATATTGCTTCCGACTTGTCACGGGCTCGAACGGTATTCTGATTTTTTTTTATCAGGATATTTGGCTGTTTAGCAGTTCAGCTCTGGTCATATTTTTATCGAGTCGACTGCGTAACTGGTGGACGAAAAACGCGGGGTCAGGTCGAAACCGTCGGAAAAGTGAAAACGTTACTTAGAAGGGCCATGCTGACTCCCGTACGTTGTGACCAACACACTCAGTTAACTCTATGACTGAAAGTTGATGAACGCGAACATGATGACAGTCTGTGAGTGAATCATGAATGTCAAGATCTTACGATGCGGGTTGACATAAGAAAGTTGTGATTCTGATGGGAGAGATTGAAGTACCATTGAAGTCCATTCGTATTGATCGCATGCTTAGATCATATTTAGTCGAGAATGGACCTGTCTTCGGACGTGTTCTGTAAGTAATTACGATTACAAGGCGAAAAACGAATCATTTTCATGACCATCACAATGTGATTCATTGACTTCGGCCTTTATCTCCGTATTTTGAATAAAATTGCTGAATGAATTGTGGCAAGCTTATAGTTGGGCTTGCGTTGCCCGGTTAGGCGCAGCTTCAAGTCGAAGAATAGGTGCTGATGGACTAGTTGGCTGTTTCAATTAGGATTCTTATACAATGGATGATTAAAACTGATAACAAATTTTGGGCCAACTGTCCTACACCTGATCCACTGGTCGCGCTTCCCAGTCATATCACTGCAGAAGCAGCTTTGTCTCTCACTGGTATTTTCAGGTATGAATACGAATCTCTCTCACGTATATATTGAGATGAACAGCAGTGCACAGTGGTTTGTTCGGTAATGTTTTCTAAACTCACGGCATGTGATACTGCTAGCAAGGCTATCCCATGTCTTTTCCTTTAACTCGTACTTTTATTGGAGATTCTCCATACACTATTCTGAACACAGTTGTTAATACGATAAGGTTTCACGATGTAGTCTGTCCAAAAAATTCCGGATCACCTCACTTCGGTCAAGATTCTGACGTACGGCCAAATTCCATTTTGTACTGTCAACTTTCAAGCCAAAAATGTACAATAGATCCTGTTGTTTAGCAATAGAAATCGTGTTAGATGTTGTCAATCGGAAGGTCAGCGACGGCATTGTATGCATTTGTTCGACCGAATTAAGGTAATCCCGAATTTTTTGAACGGAATGTACATGAGCAGAACGAAGAGGTAACTGCATAACTAAATGCTTGAACATATTCCGGTTTGGCTACGAAGTAAAATGAATGATTAGACGCAATCAATGACGTCATCAAGCGCACGCAGGACATTCAGTCATCCATTACTCAGCATCTATGAGAGACAGCACTGCGTCAGTCTGAGCACGGTGTTCACCGTCATTTACGTCACCAACACTCAAATACCGTTGTGATAGACGGAGGCACCTATACTTAACCATCACCACCCCCGATTGTATAAACAGCGAGAATAGCTAATTATGTTAGCCTTGCCTCGGTAACGTGTTTTTTAATTGCTAACACACTGTGGCTCAGGCCGTGTGTGTGCTTTCTTGCTTGCTTGTCTTTGGTCTCAAGTAAACGTTCAATTTGCCATTTGTAAACGGTCACCTTGACTAAAATATGCGCTAGTGATGATGCAACTGTCTCGTTTATCGGGGCATTTATTCAATCCATCAGAAATCGAGTCAGATAAAAGGGTGGATAGAATAACGCGATATTTAGTGATACAAAAAGTTAACATCGAACGGCTCTGACGGACTAATGTACTACTGGGATGAGATGAGCAAAAATAGGTTTGATTTCGGCTGCTGAGCCTTCGGTAAGGGGTTTGTGATGGTCTGGGGTGCTATTTTTGCCGACGGTAAATGAACGCTGGCAGTTCTCGAAGGTAAGCAGACAGCTGACTCGTACATCAGGACTCTTAACTTTCTCTTACTACCAACAATACCGAAAAATCGGAGGGGGTTCATGTTTTAACAAAAAAAAACACCGTGATGCATACTACTACCTTGTTGTATATTGTCAGCTTGGGCATTGTTGTAGACGCGAAATCACATTCAAATCGCCTGCTGGAATGTGCGAACATTCCTGGACATCGGAAGCCAAGCCATCACTGCACGAACGCTACATGACCACCGCATCGAAATCGCATGTCTCTCCGAAGTTCGGCTGCCGAATTCTGGCACCCGGTGTATACAGGTTCCCGGAGTAGACGACAGTTACCACCTCTATCATAGTGGACCCACGGACAGCTCTGGTCTCCATGGTGTCGCGATAGCTGTCAGTAACAAGGCTAACAAAACATTGCTTTCATGGAACCCGATATCCCCTCGGATCGCATTAGCTCGTTTTCACGCCTCACCCTTGAACGTATCGGTTGTTGCGGTCTATGCCCCGACAGTTGCAGTCGAAGAAGCGGCTGAGGATGAGTTCCATGATAGGCTACAAGAGGTAATAAACAGCGTCCCGAAACGCGGGGAACTGGGACGCCCGCACTGGTCCCTCCATTCAAGCAACTAGACACATCTTGGGAAAATATGGTCTCGGACAGCAGTGCGGCAATGGTGAACGCCTTCTCAACTTTGCAGACTTTAACATCCTAACCGTCACCAATACCCGCTTCCAACATCCCGAGAAGCACTTGCTTACGTGATACTCCAACGACGGCCACACAGCGCATCAGATCGACTACATTCTCATGCGACCACGCTGGTCATCTTCGATTGAAGATTGTCGGTCCAACCGAGGCGCGGAGAAGAGCAACAAGAACGGCACCGACCACACCCTCGTCCTTACACGCTTCAAGGTTCACCTAGCCAATCGCCTCAAAAACTGTGCCCCAAAGTGGATTAACACAGCAGCGTTCGAATCATCGAGAAGGCGCCAAGCGGTCTCAGACGCTATTGCCTCCCATTTAGCCAACACGTTCATAGGTGGAGAAGTACAGGTGGAAAACCAATGGACTTCACTTGAAGCATCTATCCAGCAGTCCGCTGTAGATGAACTGGGATTTACGCGACGATGACAGAAAGACTGGATCTTAGGGGCGACTCTCCAATTAGCGGAAAGGACCGGAGATGCCCGCCTAAATGGTCACTCAGAATTCCGTGATACCCGACGAAAAGCCACCCGTTCGGCCAGAAGCGACCGCAACAACTACTGAACCGAAATCATGCGAACTGCAGAGACTGCGACTAATTGTGATGACCTCTCAAAGCTCTTCCGTCTAATCCGCACTACATCCGCTAAGCGACAGTCGACAGAGTCCCTCCTTCGCGAGGCTGCCGGGCTGCTCATTCCTGAATAGGCCAAAAAGATGGATCGAACATTTCCATTGTCTTCTGAATGGTCCCGCGGCAAGCTCTGCGCACCGAATCCCAGCAATCCAGAGCGAGGGCTATGATGGCAGTAACAATCCACCGAGCCGAGATGAAATCACCCATGCAAAACACAAGTTGAAGCACCGGAAATCCCCTTGAGATGGCATCGCACTGGAGATATATAAACCATGCCTTTCGACACTACTCGAGCCACTGCACACCTTGTTTTGCTCATTCTGGGAAAAAAACAATTTCTAGTGGACTGGGGAACATGAACTTCACTCCCTCTCCGAAAGAAAAGGGACAGGACTGTGTGCGCAAACAATCGCGACATCAGTCTAATCGATGTGGCCGCCAAAATATTCTCCGTGCTTTTGTTGAACTGTTTCTCGGCGGTGCGGGACGCGCGCACACGCCCCAATCAAGGAGGCTTCCGCGCGACAGAGGGTGCGTGGACCAAATATTCACCCTCCACGGAGTATCTGAACATCGGTACAAGTTTCAGCAACCGACTGCAGCTTGTTTTATTGATTTTCGGGCTACCTTCGACTAAGTTGACAGAGAATCATTATGGACTACATTACATGCAGATGGAATGCCTCAAAAACATCTCAGTCTCATGAGGTCGTAGTACGTAAATACGCATGTGAGAATACGCATCTACGGAGACGAGCCCAGTGACTTCTTCCTCAGCTCCGGTGTTAGACAAGGCTGCCCCTTGTTACCAGTGTTGTTCAACTACACCATCGATTGGATAATGCGTCAGGTGTTCACCGATTTCCCTGGTATTTAGCCTGGCGGGGATGCTTTCCTCACTAACCTAGACGATATCGTCACCCTTGGAGATAGCCCAACTGCATTACAGTCGGTTCTCAATTGCGTAGAAGATTTTGTGTAATCCATAGGTCTAGAGATCAATTCGTCGAAGATCAAGATCCTTTTGACATGCACTACACAGTCCATTCTCCCGATATACTTGAGCGACGAGCAAATCGAGCACGTCCCGGCGTCCAAATATCTAGGCTCCATAATTCTCCCAAACGGCCAAATCAAAGATGAAGTCAAGTTGCGCATTGACAATGTCAGGATTGCGTTTCTCCAGCTTTGCAATGTACTCTGGGCATGCTATGAAGTCAGCCTCCAGACTAAAGCTCGCGTCTTCCGGGTCGCTATCCGTCCAATACTGACCTACGGCTGTGAAGCATAGCCACTACACGTCGAGGATATCAGAAAACTAGAAGTGTTTGACCATTGGTGTCTGCGCAGGATATTGGAAGTGTTGTGGTACGAACAGCTTTCAAACGAGACAATAAGACAACGGTGGTTTGACATCGAAAAGTTGTCAGTGTTCCTCTAATGCCGACGATTGCAGTGGTTTGAACATGTCCTACGAAGCTCAGACACAGAGATCTCAAAACAGTGCCTCGCTTCTGTTCCATGTCGAAGATGGCGCTTTCACCCCGGGGTACAGCTGAAAATATGAGTCGGTACCATCAAATCAGACGTTGAAGGATTAGGACTTCTGTCTGTCTATGGCACTCGTAATTGAAATCAGTACTGGATTTCTCTCTGTTCAGTTCTCGCATCCAGCTTTAGCTCATGGGCTGGTGCCATTCGGGACATACATAAAGCCGGCTCATCCTCTTGCAGGAGCTAGCGGCATAAAAGTAAAAGTAAGTATAGTTGTACAATGATTTTCAGCCCAAAAATACCGCTACACTAAGTTACAGAGCTAAATGGGATTTCATTTCAGACACAACTACTTCCTTGTTTGTTAGGGCACGTGCTAGAAACGGAACAGCGGAATTCCTGTACGAAGACAATCTGCAAGGAAGCAGTTTATACCTAGACAGTCTCGATGCGTGGGACTGACAAGAAGTAAAATCAAAATGTAATGGATGCGAAGTATCAGAAAGCATTTTCTGTGAAAAACGCAACGGTTGGTGCTATGTGGCTAGTGCATAGTTCCAAGACTAGGTCATTTAAGGCTATACCAGAAACAAGACTGATGATGCGTAAGCCTCTGCGAAGAGTGACGAGATCCTTTTTCTAGTAATCCTGTGGAAAATGACAGGGGAACAGTAAAGAATAGTAGGTGATTCAGTATTTGGTACGTTGCATATAATTAGTTAACCAAATCGACCCACAAAATATTCAAGTCTTATGACGTCACAAAGCGCCGGGCTCTGATTGTTTTCTTCAGCCCTGTTTGAAGGCGATGGAGTACAGTATGTTACAGCACTTCAATTTTTGTTTACGAAGGTCTGGAATTTGGAGTACGTCCTTACACAATTGGGAGAATCTGTTGTTGTCCCCATCTTCAAGAAGAGCTCATCACCGATTGCGTTAACCTCATGGGTATATGCCTTGCCGCATAAACGTCGATGCTGCTAGCGTCTGTCATACTACACAGTTTGTGCCAAACACGTCAAAAGCAGATTCGCAAGGATCAGGCAAGATTTCACACCGATCGTAAACGTATCGGTCAAATCTTTACTCTCCGACAGCTGCTCGAACACCGTAATACCTTCCAGAGACCAACGATCATCATGTCCCTAGACATTCGTGCGACCTTCGACTATGTCCATGGGGCTGCATGCTGGGACTATTTGCTGAGAAATAGAGGAAGTTATAGGTATGCGTCGATCGTCAAACGGTTGTACCGCTATACCTCAGGTCGTGTAAAGACCTTCGGCCAGGTTTCGCAAAACTTTTCCGTCTCGAGCGGAGTGCGTCAAGGTCGCTCTGTATCCCCACTTCTCTTCAACTTTTCCACAGAGGACGTTCTACGGAGTGCTTTATCTGGTCTACTGAACGGTGGAGTTAAGTTCCTCCTAGTGAACAGGGTTTTTGATTTAGAATACAACGAAGATATCGTTTTCCTGCGTGATAATTCACGGGCAGTGCAAAACGTCTTGGACCGCTTGGCGATTGAGGTGTCTAGATGTGGTATGCAGTTTGCGCCTTCGAAGTGCAAGGTGTTTTACAAGACCGGCAGGAGCCTCTGCCTGCACTGACTCTGTGTGATGATGAGCTGGAGTTAGTTGATCACTCCAAGTATCTCGGGAAGTTGATTACAGCTAGGGGTGGTGTTGGAGAGATCATATCACAAATAGCGAGAGCTATTGCAGTTTTCGCCAATCTGTGATACCTTTTGCGCCTCTGTGACATCCGGATATCCTTTGAGGGCTGTTATATGACATCACGGTTCGTAGTATTTTATTGTACGATTGCGAGACCTGACCACTCCGTACTGTGGATGTTAGGTGGCCCGTCGTGTTTGAACATCATTCGAAGCATTGCTCGCGCCTGGTGGGAAAATCTTGTTGAAGGTAATAATAGTTGACCGAGGATCACTCTACACCGCCTCTAATGGCTCGGGCTTGTTTTTCGAATACCGGCGCATCGTCTACTTTTCTTCTCTCTATGTGTCATCTTCAACTTGTTTTGCTCCGTTGAAATGCTTTTCACCTCCAATGGTGTGATTACCTCACCAACACTCAAAGTACTGGGAAAAAAGTAAATCGCATACAAGTCTCAACGAAATTCAGAAGTCAAAATACTTTCGCAACTGATTACGATAGAGATAAAGCTTTTAGATGTTTCCTTTGTCAAAGCGCTTCTTCAGACCAAGATTCCCTAACTTTTCGGTCCACAAAACTTTTATATGGCCAGAAGACCAAAAAAAATGGTGAGGTCAGTGTGAACCACCTTAATTCTACATTTTTATATCCCTCCAGTGACAGACCTTCTTCATATTCCCCTTGTGTTTCTGAAGATCTTAATCGTTTCTCTACTGCAGACAATTTTAAAATTCTTCTCAAGTCAAAAGTGTCATCGGCTTTTGATCCTGATAGCCTTCTTCCAACGATTTTCATGTATGCTGCTGCCCAACTTGCCACACGATCGGTACTTTGATTAATGAGTCCCTATCCAAATGTTCGATTCCTGCTCTGTGGCACCATTTCAATTCCTAATGGCTCCATCTCCTCTCGTGGTGTTAACCGGTTTTGTTCCTTTGTCCCTACATCTGCCGCCCTTAAAGTCACTGGAAATACTGTTTCGCCCGTTTTCAAACACATCTGATTGTGCCATCTGACTGTTTGTAGTTAGTTATAGTTTATAGTTTACTTATGAATTCAAATGATCTATCGTTGATGCGGTAACCTGCTTGGTTCATTCAATCAGCAAGTCTTTAAATAACTCTGAGCGATCTGTCCGCTGCGTATTCCTCGATTATTCTTCAGCCTTTGATTCAGTACCCCGATCCCGTCTTTTCCAGAAGCGTGTAACTTTCGGCTATCTCACATAACTTCTTTCCCGGTCATCGAACTATTTTCACAATCGAGTTCAGCAAACCAAGTAGGGCCGAACATCTGTAAATCACTTGTTAACAGTTCCGGTGTACTCTAGGGTGCAGTACTATTTCCTTTTCTATTTTTCGCCTGTATCAGCAGTCTTCCGGTTTCTTCTTTATCCAACATATTTAAGTATGCTGATCACGTTGTCCTTTGCATGCTATTTATATTTTCCCCAGATTTCAGGAAGTTGGATGAAAACCTATCATGATTAAGATGTTTCTGTTACCAGTTGGGTCTAAAACTGAACCTTTTTAGATGCCTTGAATTTATTTTCAGTCTTTCTCGCCCACGTCTCCCTACACATCCTGCTACAATGAATTCCAAATCCCTACCCATAGTTAGTTCCGCCAAGTATCTGGGTGTTAGCCTAGACACCAGTTAAAGATGGACATCTGAAATTCCGTATTGTTTCGGTAAACAACGGTGCCTATCTTTTCAACTAAGGAAACTGAGGCAGTTTCGAACACCACCAACAATTGTTTCCAACTTTGTTCTTCAGTGTCGTCTTTCGATCTTATTGTATTCTACACCCGTAATTTTCCCTGGCCTTTTGAAACAAGAATTCAAAGCTGTCCGCCGCGGATCGGTGATTATTAGCCCCGTTTCATCTCTCCCCTTTTGATTTTCTTCTGACCAAACTTGTCAACCAACATATTAAATATTGCGTAGCCCTAGCCCACAACATACTACAGGATCCAACGTATTCATTATAGCCTGACTTATCTCTTTTTTATCCTCGCTCATCCACCAAATCGGAATTTCGGCACGTTTCTTCCAGAATTAACCTGTACAAAAACTCATGTCCCCTAACTGGCGTGTTTGTTGACCAAAAGGAATAAGACCAAATCGGAATTACTTTCCAAATTTGGTTGGTGTTTCCCGTTTTCTTTTTCACTCTTATGTACCTTTAGCGCCCATTGTTGTATATTTTGTCTACTTTACCACAGTTTTGTCCGAGCTTTTTGACTGAAATGTGAGCACGTTGCTTGCAAAAGCCTGTCACACAAATGTGAATACGATTATTCGCACGTGGTGGACAAGGCTGGAAGAAATGGCCTGGCGGTCAGGCCTTATTTGGCGTACGGGTATAAAGAAGCTAGAATCTGAGTTGGCTTCAGTTCATGCTTCTTGCCTTCCTGATTTGGGCCCAAGCGATGAGGACTGTCTTCGGTTAGGGACGTCGGGGATTTGGCTCAGAACAGAAGTCAGTAGCACGGATGCTGTACGGCACGCCCATTGCACCTCCGTTCCTCGCAAACAAAACAGAAACGAACATCGAAATGTGTGCGGTGAAAACACAAAGAAGTATTCGGATTTCCTTTATTTATTAACGGTTGTTGATTCTCTTCCTGGGAATCGTCTTTCTCGTTCTTTTGTCTCATTATTTACTCCTAACCCGGGTCAAATCTAGTCGATTGACATTCGTTTTTTCTTTGGTTGTCGACATTCATATATCACGATATCGGCTTCGTTCCCAGCACATCAATCGCCCAATTCGCTTGAGGAAATGTACAAGCACAGAAAGACAACGCCCGCTTGACTTGGTTCAGGCTCTCATCTGTGCCCAGTAGTTTGGTCTGTCCTACTCGATGGCTATCTAGACTCATGCACACACACATCGTTCTGCCTCATTTGGCCTCAACCGAACGAGTTTGCATGTGATCTCTCTCGTCCTCCTCGTTGTTTGATCTCGTATGGTCTTAACTCTACATGTCGATCCACCGTTTTGTCGTCTATCGACCATCCGATTTGACCAGCATGCACACACACACTTGTCATTGTTCCACAGTAGTGAGCTGTTCTTTCGTCCTGGACACCCTTATATTTGTAAGCGCGTTGATAACTGTCCTAACTCAGAGACCTCACAAATCAAGGTTTGTATATTTTCTACCCTGTCATTATTGATTCATGGTAATAGTACCGTATCCCCAGACAATCTTGGTTTTCATTGCGTTGGATCCGGGACTTTGCGCGTCACTTAACCGTCGGTTTCAACATGGAAAGACAGTCCATATGTTTCCGCAGAAAAGTAATTAACCGTTCCTTAACATGCCGTTGTACTTCATTCTTTATATGATAATGACACAACATGATTGCACGCGAAGTCGGCGATCAAACGCAAGTCATTTATTATGGCGTTCACTGAAGAGTAAGAAACACGTGACGAATGGATTAGTGGGTGATTCATTGTTTTTGATAAATACCGATACGGATCGACATGAGAAAGTGGTGGCTGCGGTGTGTGTCTGTAGCTGCATGCATCCGCATATTCATGGGCATGCTTACTGCAGATAGTGTCGATTGTGATGCATTGGAAAATTTACTCAATATACAATTCGAGCCTCGTGACTTAATTATGGTGCATCAGTCCATCGGTTAGTGTTACTCATTTATTCAAATTTTCCTCTTATTTACGTTGATTGTTTACTGCGCTATTGGTAGTGGAATGTGTGTGGCCTTGGTTGCCAGAATGAAAGGCCCCGTGTTTTCAAACCCCAACCATTCTGTCTTCTGTGAACACGTCACTAATTATCTTAATTTTTTGCTTTAATCCCCGTTGCCCACTTGAAACTGTCTACGTTCAAACTGATCGATATTCCTCAACATGACTTGGACAGCTGCGAAGAAAGAAAGAACAAGCTTATAAACATGAACAGAGAACGCAAGTAAAAAAACTCATCAATTTGATCAAATCTGAAGTTAAACGTCTGAACAAGTTGTATATGGATACCATCTTAGGAAACGCCAGTTGTCGTGTCATGAGGAAGACTACAAGACACCTATGTGGCAGTAACTCAAGAGGAAGAAAAGAAAATGTTGATGTTGAAAAACTCAACTCCGATTTCAGCTCAATATCGCAGTCAACTTTCGTGCCAGTCTCCAACAGCTCATCTCAGCCACCAACTGTCGAACCGGCTATGGTCTTCCAACAGCTGTGCAAAGTGAAGATACACAAAGCTCTTGGTTCAGATGAACTATCATTTGGTATGTTCTAGGAGTATGCTGACGTCCTTTCGATTTCACCGGCCAACATCTTCAATAACTGTCTAGCAAGCGGGGAACCCCCTTACATTTGGAGACTAGCCGAGATAACGCCTGTCCCCAAGAAAGAACCTCTCCATCGCCCGCACTTGTGTGATGCTCAAATTGTTTGAGAGGCCTTTATTACCATGGGATAATTTGGAATCTGCTGGAAGAGACACACCAGTTTGTTTATCGATCTTCGCGCTCCACAATTGACGCTGTAGCTTACATAGTCCACTCAAGTGTTATAATCCACAAAACGTGCCTGGGTAATAGGTTGTTTATTGGAAACAACTTGTTCGGACAAAACAGATGTTACAAACACGCTTGTTTGCAAAGTCGCTGTTCTCTTCACTTGAAGACGGTCACCATCCGAAGGAGGAGCAGTCGTGTAATTCACCTGTCGTCGTTCATCTCATTGCGGTTAGTCTCTTGGGCATACGGGCGTTTATAGTCCACAACTATCCATAGTTCCGTTTTCAGCAATCAACTACTTGCTAAGTAGTATATACACATGCCACACGCCTCCTGTCTGACAAAAAAAAGAAACTCCATGTCCAGTGGACTGCCTTCAAGTCTTTCTCCATTCCGAGGTTCATTCCCCCAATCCCGGTTCGTGGCGGTGTTGTCGTCAATCCCACAACTCGTCCGGAGGTGTGCTTCTTTCGGTGACTAATAGGCATGGGATCAAACATTGTGCTAAGGCGACTTCCACAATCAGTACCCACCTTTAGCGCGCCCCAGACTGTTTAACTGTCGTGGGGGATTACCACGAGATAGTGCGAAACTTCTACATTTCCCAGTGGAACCGCGCGTTGTCTCATTTCAGTGTGATCCAGAACGGAATGTTTAACGGTCTTGATTTGAACAGCGTCATATTCGACTCCCTCTTTCGGCAGATTCTCGGAAGGATAAGTGACTTCTCTCGCAGTCTTCGGGCTAAACTCCTTTTGGTCTTGAATTCTGACTTCATTCTGAGTTTTCTCATAGCTTGCGGCTTCAATGACTGCAATAATATACGACATGTCTTCGTTTTCCCCGTTACAATGTTCGTGTTCAAGGCAATCTGGATGGCAGTTTTCCGCATTTTCACAACGGATTTGGTTCGGTTTTTCACAGTTCGCCAACTCATCGGTTATGACTCAGTTTTCCAGCAGTGACACTTCCGGTATGACTTCCTCAACCGCCTGCTGGATTTCAGGATATTCGTCCAAAACAAGTTCCACATTTCCACGGCGGGAACACTCAGTTTCTTCTAATTCCTCGGCTTTCATTGTTCATTCCTTCGGGTTCAGAATTTTTGGTCAATATACCTTCTCCACACGTTCCCTGTTCCTCTATGAATCTCTGACATGGGCCGTATGAACCACAGGCACGTTAAGCATGGCCAATTCTCGAGCCACGTCCGCGAGCTGGAACACACCCACGGAACGGGCGACGCGCACCATCCCACACAGGGGCTCTGGCAGACTATCCACAAATCGGTCCGCCAACAAGTCTGCCCTTGACGCCTCATCCAGCGCCGGCAACGCACGATCCAGGAGTGAACGGAGCGCGATGGTGTGCACCAGCCCCCAGCTGTGCAGCCCTGAACCGCCGCATGGCGTCCTGACGGTCGGCCGGGATGTCGAGTCCTACAATCAGGGCGTCCTTCGCGGCGGCCCACTCCAGCTCCTCAGGGCCCCCTCGCGCCGCATCCAGCACCGCCCGCGGCCAGCCATTGAGAAGCGCTCGAAGGGCCGTCAACTTACCCCGGTCCGACTGGGACCCCGAGAGCTCCGCCAGTTCCTCGAAACCCTCCAGGAAGATCCGTATGTCACCGTCCTCAAGCGGCTTCGGTCATGGTAAATCCATCCTGGCCACTACACCGATTGTTATAGTCTAAAAGACGTCCCTGGGTGATAAGTGCGTCGGAAACAAATTGTTCGGACATCGACAAAACAAAACAGATGTTACAAACACGCTTGTTTGCAAAGTCACTGTCCTCTTCACTTGAAGACGGTCACCATCCGAAGGAGGAGCAGTCACCTGTCGTCGTTCACCTCATTGCGGTTAGTCTCTTGGGCATACGGGCGTTTATAGTCCACAACTATCCATAGTTCCGTTTTCAGCAATCAACTACTTGCTAAGTAGTATATACACACTCCACAAAGTGCTTCGGGATCAGACAGGAAGTGTAAGACTGTCGGAGTGGCGTTTTTAGATTACAAAGACGCATTTGGCTTCATTGATCGATCAGTATTTCTGGGTATGCACCTCGTGGATTATGTTGACCCGAATGTCCGGAGGCTGATTTCAGGCTGATCGCAAACACTTGACTTGTTTCAGTGGCCAAAAGTCTTCTTTTCTCGCAGTTGACTGTGGTGCATTACAAGGTGCGATTTTTTCCTCTTCTCTTTGTACGTTAAACGACTCTCAATCCCGTTGGCATGCATTGGTTGCAAACACACCGACGATGTCGTTTTAGAATGTGAATCACCGACTATGAGGGAATGTGTTAACCCATCGTTGGCGGGCAGCCGATTCGCGACGACAGTCAGCACTAGTGCGGTACCAAGTCCAGGGCTTGAGTCAACGGAACCTCGAGTGGCAAGGCAGTCGATCGCTGGAGTGGATCAATAAATGAGAGATGAGTCTTGTCAGTGTTGTTTAAGCCTCAAGGCGTGGTCGCCCACACCATTCGGAGCAATGCAGTGTGTGCAACGGGTGAGCGAATGTGATAGCAACCTATATACTCTTTGTTTTGCACTAATTAACTGAAACGATTCTGAGGCAGATCCGCGTTCTCACTGGGGTTAAGTGGGATGAAATAAAACACCGACATCCGAAGGGATACCACAGATTCAGATCCAACTAAACGAAATTGTTAACTGTTCCTCATCTCGTCCGCTTGCACTGGATCCTTCTAAATGCCAATTTTTTTTCCTTTCCTTTCTGAGCCCCCACTAACAGATTTCTCCTCCTATCCGCGAATAATGAAAACATACCAATATCATCAGCGGTTAATTATGTTGGTGTTACCCTATCGCATAATGTTTCATGGTCCATGCATGTTCAACAGACATTTTGTGAAGTTAGAGAATTGTCATTTTTCTCTCTGTCTGAGATCACTTTCTGTCCCATATCACTTGTTTTTCACATTTGTGGCTGTATGTCTTCTTCCACACTAGTTGTACTGCTCTCCAGTTATTTCCCCCAGCCTGTTGAAGAAAGATCTCAACTTGATGGTAAGATCTATAAAACACCTCTAAGTGCAGCGGTGCATCCAGAGATGCACTTGTTGATACTGTCACTAATAAACATTTCCATGTTTGTGGCTAGTTTCCTTCCAAAATACTTTCAGACACACATTATCCTCCACACAACGAACTTTCAAAAGCTGTGTCCACAACATGTACGTGCTCAAAGTCCAAATTTCTATTTGTTCGCAATTCTGTTCTGCCGTGCCATGCTTGTTGATCCAGCGAAAATCACCAAAAACGCACGAAACTGTTTAATTGGATGAAAATTATCCTGATTTGTATGTTTTTCCCGATTCCGTATCTGTATATTCACAGGTATGGTGTAAGCGCTGAAAATCTATCCCATTAGGTGAATAAAGCTAATACTGACCTGGCTTGATTTGAAGCTAAAATGTCACGGGGTATGGAAATATGATTAAATTGATTAACGGGATCACATAAATTATCCTAGGTTATATTTAAATTGAGTTACTGTCTAAGTATCTTGGGAGAAGCCGTTTTTTCAGCCAATATAGTTTTCATGTTTGTATCGATATGAGAAGGACAAGAGAAATTCTTTCATAATTTGGAAATTTCACCCTTCACCTGCTTTAAAACTGCCTCCTAACGATGTCTGTCAAACATTCTGAAAAATGGGAATTCCATTTCGCACCGATGTTTGCGTTCACATTAAGGTCATTTAAGCGTGTCTCGTTGGTCGCTTATATTGCAATCGCGATTGCAGTGAAAAACATCACTAAAACTGACTTTTCTCGATATCTCCGTAACGGAGACCAAGGTGAAATTCCAGAGGCCTGTAATTTCAACCCATTTGTGCTATACCTTGCTCAGTATTTTAACGCGAACAGGAGCACTAGTTATCGGATAACTCACAGAAAAACCTCTACAAATACACAATTTGATACCTAGACAATCGAAAGCGTAGGACGATGTTATATATATTACGCTGAAAAACAGTGCCCGAAGTCCCTGTTCTTAATCCAACGCGAGATTAGTCCGAGACACTCGGACTCCCCCTTAGACGTAAGGTGGCGGTAGTTTTCAATGCAGCTACACCTTTTCCCATCAAGCTTTAGCCAAAACCCGCAGTTTTTTTTAGCCACGACCGATCATTCTTTAGCCTTGACGTACAACCTTTAGCCATGTCGCTGAAAGCCAGTCAGGTCAAAGGGTTCGGAATATAATGACATCATGAGATATTGGAACAATTTATCTTTTACAAAGATTGGTGTTGCAAAGCTAACGGAAGAAATGAGAAAGTGTGACGATCATATACTGCGCGGTTGACCGTGGTAATGGTATCAAATGCTGCACCGCAAATTGATTGGAGTAGGTTTAAACGATGTGCCCGTATCGTTGAACCATGTGGCATAGCCCTTATTGCTGTTGTATTTTCAGTGAACCAGTTCTTAATGCATTAGAAAATATGAACAAATTAAAGTGGCAAACATCTTACTTATTTGAATTCACTGAAGGCCTCTTCAAGCGGATTGAAAAATGGACTATACGGTGGGAGAAAACGCATTTGATGATTGGTGTGTAATTGTGCGTTCATAGCCCTCCAATTAACGGGTGCACTGCCAAAGATAAATACCACTGAAATATCAGGTTGCTCAGTAGCAATAGATGCTGAGCATCATGAGAGAAACTCGTTAAAATATGCCATGTAATCTTTGTATGACATTCATACTTCATGTGTTGTAGTTGGTCTCATCAACATACAACCTCAAAGTTGCAGTACCTGATCGTTTCGGCCAACTGCGCAGCATATGATCGTCACACTTTCTCATTTCTTCCGTTAGCTTTGCAACACCAATCTTTGTAAAAAATAAATTGTTCCAATATTTCATGATGTCATTATATTCCGAACCCTTTGACCTGACTGGCTTTCAGCGAAATGGCTAAAGGACGATAGGTCGTGGCTAAGGAATGGTGCATCACGGCTAAAGAATTGCGGGTTTCAGCGAAGGCTTGATGGGGAAAGGTGTAGTATCGCGGACTATGAAGGGTGCATTTCAAGCCCAACAAATGAGGGCACGTATTTATTTCATCAGGGGATTCAAATCACGAGGCCTGTCATTTTGACGGTGGGTTTGTTACTCATGTAGGTGCTTGGTACATGGTGAGTCGTGGAAGGCTCAGAAAGTCATTTGACTTGGGATTCCCCCCGAAGGTTTTTCTTGTATGCCAATATATCACACCAGTGAAGATTATTGATTTGGATCATAATAAAAGATGTTTAGACTTGATGGTACACTCTAATTAGAGACGCCTCGAACATTGGGTGGATCTTCACCGTTATGACTGAAAAAGTCCCCGAAATCAACGAAAAGAGGTCACTTGGGTAGGCAATCGTTTTTCAGGATGACGCTCCATGCTGTTTCACGAGAAGTTCGTAAATAAAGTCATGCAAAACTACTCGTATGTTCGTTATTTAGCGTAAGACCTGTGAAATCATGCGCACCTTCAGGGTTCATTCCAAACAATTACCCTCTAATAGTGCAGATGTAAAGGTAATCGTAAAAACTGTGCTCCGAGGAAAATATTCTAAGGTACACCTGCATGCTGGCCATTGAAGCCAGAAGTGAAACATGTGGTGGCGTTTTTTCGCCGGATGTCAAAAATCTGACTACTTCTGTCGTTTTCAATAGCATATATAGAAATTCGACCCTCCAGGGGTGGATGCGCTTCCATTGAACACACTGTACATATAGAATTATGTAGTTCTGCGTTAATGCTGTTGTGTACGAGCACAGAATGCGCTTATCGGACACCCGCATGCATCATTTTCGACAATACCTGTACAACACAAACAGAGTTGATATGATCTTAGGGATAGCTGGGTTTATCCCGTCCTTGACTGATCTTAATGCACCCGACAGTGCGTGTGTGTGACCGGAAAACTATTTTGGCGTGCAGATGTGCAACAGCCCAACACTGACTGACGCGACTGCATTGGTAATGCGGATGGGAGGTCATCGGGTGAGCATTGCACGGTGAACACAGGAGTGAGAGGAAGTGACTCGCTAATGACGCGGCGGTCATAGAGCATCCACCATTACTGGTTTGAAGGTGAGGATTAGAGAAAGTCTTACTAGCCCTCTTGGGACAGCGGAATGAGACAGCATCATGCCAGGATAAAATTAACGGTAAAATCTGTGTTTCAGTTCTTGCTGTGTGCAAGTACTACGATGACATCACCGTTCGATGTGACTAACACCAAGTGACTGAAAGATGAGAAACGCAAAAATAATGGTAGTCTCTCCGGGATTTGTTGTTTTCGTGAAGTGCCTATACCGATTGGCATGATGTGGTATTAGTCACGGCGGGAGAGGTTGAAATAACCGTGAGGTCCATTCGTATGTGATCGTAGAATCACATCATATCTGGCCGAGGATGAAGGTATCCACTGGCATCCTAAAGTAATAAGCCCGGTTACAGTTAGAGGACGATACACGAGTGTATTTCATGGCACTCGCAGCGCAATTGTTTCTTTTCCGATTTTTTCTCCGCATTTTGAATGACATTGTCCGAGAAGGTTGCCACAAATATGTAAAGCCGGAGCTTGTGTTGACTGCTTAGGTGTGGCAATAAGCACCGATAATTGTCCCACCTGATTAGTCGATCGCGCTTCTAAATCATTTCACTGTTGAAGCAGTTCTGCTTCTGACCGATTTAATGGTACTACTGTCTGGTGTTTAGGTATAAATACTAATCTGTGCCACGTTTACATTGAAGTGAATGGATGTGAAAAGCAGCTTGTGTTGACAATGTTTTTCAGCTCACGATCCGTGACATTATTAACAAATGTATTCCGTTTATTTCTGTATCCTGTACATTTACCGACATGGTCGAAATAAGGAAAAAACAGGTTGATGTTGCCAACCAAAAATCTGGGTGTTCACTAGAACCGTTTGATTTTGCCACATATTAATCACAATTCATTTTAGCTTTGTGAAATGAAGTCAAATAGAATTCGCCAGCATTATCCAAAGTGGCCGTAACTATGGGAGATTTCCTCAGTCATCGGGTCACAAGAATAATTTCCATGGTTGTACTAAGTGCCGATGACGTTGCACGCATTAACTGCAAATACTATGCGTACCGCAATAACTAACTAACATGATTATAATTTCTACGAGATGGCTTGAATGAAAGAAAGCTGGCAGTTAATCATTATCGGAAGATGTTAGTCCCATCACAGTTTGACAATTATTAGATAAAATACAATGAACAAGTTTAAACCGTAGTCAGATTTCTGATGTGTGCAGGTGGGTGAAAAGGAGGACAGAGGAAGGGTATTGCACAGGTTAGCAGTTCGAGGAAAGAGGATTGCAAGCTTGAGATCTAACATCTGCGACCTGGTTGTCTTTGTTCGAGACGGTCGTGAGAATAGGACCAGCCGTACCAAGCTCTGGGAAAAATCCCAGGCAATAACGCTATAAAAAAGACATTGAAGAGACCACTCGGTGGTTGACAGGCGACTCCAGATTGTATGTAAAAGTTATGTCATCGATGGAGTAGATTGCCTATGTTGAACTCGGTCGAGAAGAGATACAAAAGAAAGCCAAGCCCACCCTACACGTCGCTGTAGTACTCAGTTATGGGACTAATTTTAGTATTCTGCACTATAGCAAAGAAGTAAAAGGAGTGAAGAGATTTTCGGTGCATAATGGAACACAAGTTTTACGTGCCGTACCGAAAGCAAGAGAAGATAAGGAGACTATTGAAATAAACAGTACAGATAGCTAATTTGTGCAACGTTGAGGAACCAAATCAAATTCAAATGGGGATAAAAAAGAATGGCGCTTAAAGGCAATCGAGAAAAGATAGGTTTTGATGGAGAATCCGGTTTGCGGAGTCCCAAGAGGAAAGTTGTTCATGTTGGAAAAAACTTTGTCAATATATCAGGTTGTTTTTAAAAGTAGATGATTGAAAAACAGCATCTCGATGCTTCGGATTCATCAAACCTGCCAAATTTAGTTTCGTAATTTGGATAGAATGTTTGGTTTCGAAAAAATAACAGTTTATCTTCGTTGAACAATTCCACGCACTCCGGTTTTAGCCTCACTGCTACGCTGTCGTGTCACGTGACCAGACGGAAGAAGTGATACAAGTATTGAAGCAGGAAGCGAATTTGGTGGAGGTGAGTTTGTTTAGTTGGGTCTGTTTTTAATTATATTCTGGACGACGAGTTCGAGCTGCGATGGAAGGAATGATTGTGCAGACGATAGTGATCGGTATCATCTCCGTCTTGTCAGGCAATTGTAACATACCGATAACATGAGATATTATGAGTACAATGACCGGTGCAAACTCTTGTCATATGTAACTGATACAAAGTAACCTTGATATTTTCAATCAAATTGCACTGCTTAATGATTTTTACGAGCAGGTATAAACGCTCCAGCCATAAAATTCTTACACTCATTAGACCAATGAATACTCAGTAGAATATTCGGTGTAATTCAAGGGGGTTCTGAAATAGCCCAATCCACGAGCGAGAATGGCCGCATCGATCTCTGTTCAGATAGGCAACTATCTGATAGAAGCAGTAAGTGACAAGGCTTAATTTCGGTCGGGCTTTTTCTTTTCATTGACAATTTTCTTTCCCGTTTGATTTCTTCAAAACCAGAGCACAGGATTGCGAGGTTATTAGCTGAAATGAATTTTGTTTTGGGGCAAATTAGGCACCGAAAATCGTAAGCTAGAATCGGTTTGCTACTGTTTACGTGTTTGTATGTGTGTGTAGGGGGGGGGGGAGATCGGTAAGAGAAGACAGAAGTTCTTTAAAAATTACCTTCTGGAAGGATAAGTTGAGATTTCGTGTGAGTGTAATGGTGGAACTAGGACTGAACCAATCGGTAAACGAGGCTGCATGTTTGGGGTCTGTGAGAATTTTTTCTCAAGTGTTCCGTTTCTAAATCAGCTGTTTATTACCGGATGCTTCCTGAAATCGCGATGAAAATGGGTTCAAGCTCATTGATTGAGCGCTCGTGGACAATCATGGGCAGTACTCGGGGATATGCCGACAGCGCTGCCTCGCATACGTCTCGAGAGAGGGCACTGTGATGTGGAGAATGTACCACATCACTAAATATGACCATTGCCGCTTGTTGTGTTTCACCTACCGCACTGATACTCCAAGGGGGGCTGTTAATCTATTCTTCCAACCACCATCTCGTCTGGAACAATTATGATGCCTTGCAGGTCGCACTCACTTGTGCGAAATCAAGTTAAATACATTTTTTGTGTGTGAGGGTAGATATTCCCCAGCTCATTAACCAATTCCAAATACATAATGAGAATACATACAACTGGTGCATTGCAGTCTCAACGTCATAGGTTTTAGTGCTGATGAGGAAACGGGCGAGAAATGTAACTGATGAGGACTCATAGGTTGCGAGCAAACATAGGTTTATAGTGGGAGTTTTCGGTTGTAATGAAACACATTCATTTTGCATGTTATGCGTACGCGATGAACGCAAACGATCACCTCATCACTTGAGTCACGAGTACGATCGCGCAATCACCATGCACGACTAAAGGTCATGTCAGGAACTGGCCAATCCCATCACTGTTCGGATACTTCTCGATTGTATTGGTTGTATACTTCCTCGTTGACTTGGTAGGACAGATTTCACGTTTGCATGCGCTCGGTTTGTGTATAATACAAGTGCAATTCTACTGCCAACCTTTTTTTGAATATAACACATTTGAGTACCATCATTGGAAGTATAGTTCAGCGTTGTGGAAAAACGACATAGGGCTTCTGAACCGGATGGGTTGCCTCCGTCTATTTTCATTGGAGCTGACAGAACTCATCGGTTTTATATGGTTAAAGTAACAGGTTATGAAGAGTTGGTGTGAATCAGAGATCGTACCAATTTATGGAATAGGCTACAAGTCCTCTTGTGAAAACCACAGGGGAATAAGTCTGGTTAGCGTCACTTCAAAACTGCTCGCCGGTTTTATTCTCCACCGCTTATCTAACGTTTGCGAACAGTGCTCCTACGGAAATCAAGCTAGGTTTAGATCTGGTCGAGGTTGTGTTGATCATATCTTCATTGTTCAACAAATGATGAAATATAGACACACCTTCCGCGAGCCCATCATCTTCGTTTTTCTTGTCCTACGAGCAGCGTTCAGCGCAGTTCTCTGGCGCTGCCTCTTGTTGAAATCTGTACTAGTGAACTTCATTTACACCATAAAGATCCTGTACATGAATATCCGAAGCCGAGTTCAAGCTTGCGATGATCTTTCACCACGAGAAGTGATGTACATCAGGGTTTTCCTATAGTTCATTCTCAGTTCAACTTTCATACTGAAATAGTCCTAGATGCCTCTTTTTGTTCATATGACAACATCGGTGTTGAACTTTTCCCGGGTGAGAAAAGTGTCAGACCCTGAGTACGCGGACGACATTGATCTCATAAGTGAAGATCCAGATAGGTTGCGAGCTTTTCTGTACAGCTTGAACAACTGCGTAACGATGTTCGGTGTGCATTTTGCACCTTCAAAATGCAACATGCTTTTGCAGGACTAGGCCGGTTCAACACCAAATCTTTTGATGTTTGGGGAGACTGTAGTTCAAGTAGACAGGTTCTGTTATCTTAGCAACTGCATTTCACCCGGAAGTCATATCGGATAAGGGGTCTTTGCGTGTACAGAAGACTCATTTGGCATTGGCCAACCTTAGTCAGCTGTGCTGTCGGCATGTCATCCGTTTATCTATCCAGGGTCGAGTGTACGCTGCAATAATCAGGACAGTTATTCTGTATGGTTCAGAAACATGGCCACTGCGAGTGGAGGATGAACAAAGATTGTCGGTGTTCGAAGACCGATGTCTTCATAGCATTGTTCGAATATGGTGGGAACAGTGTGTCAGCAATGCTGAGGTTCGGTGGAGAGTTAGGTTCACGAACCGAATCATTAGATGAAACACCAAGCGAAGATGGTTGGAACGTGTGTTACGCGTATCTCCGTATAGGATTCCTCGGTGCACAGTGTTTGCTAAGGCATGGGAGAAAGGTATGAAATCCTAACCAGTCGATTTGACCACGTTGGGTATGTTAGACTTCCTGGGTGGAGTTTAAGAACCCCCCCCCCATTCAGTGGTTAGATACATTGGAGGATATGACTCGGTGCTTCGATCAGTGGCGCTCTTGTATTCACAAACTTTCATTGTCGACTTGATACTATTTGTAGTTCTCTTCTTCCCATACACTTTTAGGTCCATCCAATTGGAAGTGCTACAGAGAAATAGCAACCAAAACCCTTGCACCCGGGCTCTGGGTAATGGTTGTTTGAAATTAACTGTTGTGGATTGGCGCTCTGTTTGAAATTCTTCCATACTAGGGAATTGATCAATGTAAATGGTGTCTACACCCTTTCGTTCATGTTTGAGGTGCCGGGAAAATGCACCCGGTTTAAAAGCCCTGTCAAAGTGGAGCCGAATGAAAGGTATAAAGTTTACACCAGTTTCAGACGTAGTGGTTGTCGTTTGGATCGGATTGGCTGTTCTCACGTCACAGTGGGATTTAGAGCAGCGACGAGGTTCCAAGGGGGACCCTATGCCAACCGCACCTCTTTGGGTTGTTTTGTGAGCGAACCGTTGTGCCGTATTTATTCGGGTGCAATTTTGACTTGTGTCATACACCGTGTGGAAGATATAGCCTTCAAAAATGCAATGGTCAACCTTGACGATAGTGATTTTTTGGGAACCTCCTTTTCCATATATGAGGAGAACGTTGTGGAGACTTCGGCAGTATCTCTACAAATCGGAGACGGACACCTTATCGTTACTTTACCGTGAGAAACGATGACCTAAGAAACCCTGTGCAATCGATTGATTGCATTTATCGGGAAAGAGATTTTTCAATTCCCCGAACTTCAAAGCAAAATATACACTCATGATCTTTTTTCCTTCTTTTTTATTTCTGTCTATTTTATTACATAATAGTAGTATGTTATTTCGAGAGGGGCCTCACGGCCAACTAAAAAATGCCTATTGGGAAGTGACCGGTGACAGCGCGAGGATTTGAACCCGCAACAGAAGGGTCGGAAACCCACCGTGACGACATCGTAGCTACCACCTGTCCGACAGAGTGTCACCTTGAAGGGGGTGTGGGGGGTTCAGGTACCAGAAGAACCCATCGCGGAGAAGCGTGTGCGTTGGTATTTATCGTACTGGCTATGTTAAATCGAAGGAAGCCTGAGACGGTCCGTGTCGTGTTTGACTCTACTGACGTATTTCAGGCCGAATCATTTGATGAGCATTTAGTCACCAGTTTGGTGGCATATTGTTCTGACTCAGGAAATTATTGTACAGACCCATGGTTTAGATCAAAATTTGTAGTACAAACGAACGTATGTTTTCGATGACTCATTTTCGAGCCATCGCAATCACATTAATTTGTCAAAAAGCATAAGCCAAACAGGCTTCAACGCGGAGCGAATGGTATGGTTTCCAGGGCAATTACTACCCATTTATTAGAATCAGGGTATTCGATCGGAGTGGAAGGCGTGTTCCGTGTTGTGTACAGGGTGCCACGTAATCGTCCTAAAATGATCGGATATCGAACACTAGCTATGGCTGAAGTGATTGGTATACGAGTTCTTGCGCCGGAGTCATGCTCGCAAAGGGAGCTAGTGCATGCCCTTGAGGGGTTCCCTGACTAAAAACAGATAACGCCACCCTCGAACGCACTTTTCCATCTGAGTCACTAACTCTTCACGAGATGACATACCACTTTATCAACCAATCAATTTGCCACCTAACCGACCGACTGATTGACCTCTTATCCTCTCGCGTTCTCATGAAAAGTAAATGTGATTGTAATGGCTCGAAAAAGAATCATCGAAAACATGTTCGCCTACTCCACGTGTTCTGATTTAGCCTGAAGACTGTAACCCTGTCCGCCCATATTGGGGATATATCCTCACAAATGAGAGTACTTGAGGAAGACTATGATACACATTGGTTCTTTTGGTGTTCCGAAATTAATACTGGAAAATAGAGAATTCAAGACGATATTACAATCCACTGCGTTGTCTTGGTTTCCATTTTCTGTGAGTTTCACTCTGATAAGTAGCCACCTTGTTTGGATACCAATTCTCGTCCACGGTGTCCCCAGGTAGTTCTGGAAGAGTTTTACGTTCATATCCGTCTGACTTCAGTTGAGAACGCGGCAGAACTACTAAGCTCGGTGGAAAAAGTGAATCCTGTATTTAGTCTCGGTAAACTTAGCTAGACTGAACGGTGTGAGGATACGGCTGACTCATAGTCGATAGACAGCCAAGTCACGTTAGCAGTCAATCCGTCAGCACTTGTCCGAAATCCGGGTCAAGGTTTAAGCGAATGACAGAATAATCGATCGATAAGACGGGAAAGGAATCCCGTCAACTAGTGGCCGGCCGTATCACCAATCGGGAGCGACGTTACCCGACGCCAGGTGTAACCAACTAGTTTATAGTGCTATGACTGGTGACAAAGACTCTTGAATACTATGTGAACTGTCTGCTTTCTGTTGACAAAACGAGATTACTCAAAGGCGGAAGAGTCTTCTTACTAGAGCTAGTGGGAGCCACAGAATAACCAGATAGGTAAGAAGATCATTATTCTCGACTCTAATCCTGGGAGTGATTGTGGCAAGATTATTGCTCTGAAAATATCATCACATCCATCTCTTCCAGTGTCCACTGTTTGTGGCTCCCAAAGCTGAAGAAATTCTGGTGTTGCACAGTGATGATGGTGATGGTGATTGGAGCCATTCAAAGGATAACTTGGCTAGCTTTTCGAAAACCTATCTGACAGACAGGATCCCGTTTCGTTTGTCAAACCTCGAGTTGAGCTTCACTGCAGTTCATCTATGGATCCAACATCGTAACGGCATATTGTCTGACTCCATTGGTAAGCCACCGTTCACACAATCGACATTTAGCACGTATGTGGCGAGAATTTCTTATTTCCCATGCTGCTAGTGATTTAAGGACCTTTTCTGTGGCGGCATGAAGCGTGAAATTTCAGTGACTCATTTTTGCAATTTACGATTTCGTTATTCCGCACCCGATAAAGCCTTTCATATTAGAGCTACTCGTAGGTAGCAGTTTTTCGTTTTTTACTCTAAAAGTGCTATCTGAAGTATTTATCAATCTGTCGTTTCGTTTACTATTTCTCAGCACAAACCAGTCGGAAATCATGCGCATTAAAACATAAAATATGTGTAGAGTGAAAAATCATAAATATAACAGACGAAGAGAGAGAGTGAGAGAGAAAGTCTCAAGACACGTGTGACACCTGATGTTTACATCCATCCAGCAGCTCCATTTCCTTGATTATAAATGTGAAATTTCTTGTCCCATACGGCCAAGTGTACTTGAAAATTTCTTGAAATAATTCTATCCTAAAGTGTTCTAGATCCCTCCACCTATCTTCCACCCATTACAAACGTTGACGAGAAATACACACATGAAATCTATCCAGAGAAATGCGCCCCACGACCTAGACCAAACTCAATTCTTGGTCTATGCCATCTCAGCTTCTAGTGAATCCTACGTTGCTTCTAAAGTGTGACCATTAGTCGCACCACAAAACACAGATTGTCGATTGGTTTGATGTCGGTTACTCATGAAACATGGTCCACGAAATCTCTCTTCCTCGTCATGATGTTTACCATCACAGATGAACAGAATGCCCATGGATAAGTGCAACAATCTGTGTAAGAGTATGTGGGGGGGGGAAGTATCGTACGTATATGTATGTATTTCACACCTGTCTGGCTTCAGACTCTGTGGCAAGCAAAACTTGGTGCAATCGAGGAGGAAGGGGTAGATAGTCCAAGTCCATGATTTGTTTGTGGGCGCAATACTGTCAGGTTGCCCAAGCCAATGTAGGTGGTTTTCTTAGGGATCCACAACCGGAGCCTTTAGCTATCCAAAGCTTAACCGTAAGACCGCGGGACGAAAAGTGGGGGCCGTTGACTGAATTCTCATTCCATGCGCCCTTCGGATGAGTCCAAACATCGTGGGTGCCCAGTGCACCTCTCCGCCACAAATACCGGTGAGCATACCGTTGTACGCCTCATACGCCATCCACGGTTGGTTTGGAATCAGGGTTTAGCCATTTTCCATATATTGACTATTAGTACCATACAGAGGATCCTCTGCGGTGACTGTGACACGTACATGTACGGGAAAAGGCCGATTAGCTACAAATTAATGAACCTATTGCTCGTTCGTTCGTTCGTTTTCCTAAGGCATGGCCTGGCGGTTGACAAATCAAAATGACTTGACCAGTGACAGGTTTGGTTAACCTCATATGTCAAAGTAGTACAACAACCAGTGTATCTTGTGTGTATCGCAGCCAATGCTTTCCCAGATTGAATGAGGAAATTCCGTTGTCTTTTATAGTGATTACACCCTGGATCCTAGACGACATTTGACGGTGCACAAAAACAATTCTGAATGAAACTAGCAGTAAAATTACAGAGCTCTGATTGAACTAGTTGGCAACTGTAGTTGTAGTTTATTTTGGCAACTGAATCAATTGTTTTGGGTTAGTCCCTTATGCACATCAATAACTTTGACTCCAAATTTACATATTTTGTTGTGACGTTGTCGAAACTCGAACGGGAAATTTTTTTCTCCGCAGTTTTATGGTTTTTCTCAAGTTCCACAGGTACTATATCACGCCAATATTACTACTATTATTATTATATACCAGATCTGGAGTTAGAAATAGCGACAAAACCAAATACAGAACGAGGTATCGTGGAAGGAGATATGAATAATGCTCGCAAAAGATTTGAAATTCACGTGACATTTCAGGCGATGCGAGTGATTGTACTATTCGGTCGCCCGGTTCAGAGTAGGACGATAATTGACGCAACCTCGTCCGGACATTTTGTTTGAGGATCCACCGCTAGCCTTTGCACAACCAAGTCAGGCCTACAAGACAGCAAAAATGTTCCAAATGAGTCGGTAGCCAATATTGGTTCATGGGTATCCTCTGAATTACATAGCAACACGATAAAGATTAATGTCTATGTTTAGAGACGGACGACATTCGCCGAGTTACAATGCTGTTCTCAGATATATGAGGCGCTTTGAGAGGCAGCGCTTACCTGGTGAAAAACCCACCACATCCTCCAACACTGCCGTTGCTTGTCCACGACCGTTTATTCGGCGGGTCTAAACTCACCTTATTCGTGATTAATCCCCATACTGGTGACCGTTCCTCTATCCGCTACTTGGGGTGTCTGAGAGTAGTAGCACCTCTGAGTTGGTTGTCTGTCGTGTCCCTTGAGATATCCTCCATCTCCTTGGTCTCCGGCATCTACTCAGCTCTCACCTTTGGCTCCACGAAGCTGAAGCTTGCATCAGCGGCCACACCACAGCAAACTGCTCGACAGGCGGGCTAAACCAGATTGAGGGTAACCAAGGTCGAAAAACCTCGGCGAGACGGTGTTCGGCATGCGAAGACAGATACTCCTGAATGGGCGGACGAGATCTACTGATCTAACGGCCACAAAGTGAAACTGTCCAACCTACCTGACTCGGTATTCCGGAAGAGGTGAGCGAGTCACACAACAGGCCACTGGCTTGTCTGGAACAACCCTGCTGCCTTACAGGCTGCACTTGGCCGTTCAAAGACTGAAGATGCATCCTCGAACAAAAAGGCCAGATGAGGTACCGTCAACTTCCCACTCCGGACCGGGTGACCGAGTAGTGTAATAGTCTCGAATGGTGCTAGGGACACTGTCTCGCACTATATTTCCGAGAATCTCCATGAATACTTTTTGAAATATGCAGTACGACGTTCCCGGCAAGTGACGCGCCTCGTGCTCCAGCGGTCGATGAGTGAAGACAACAAATTGGAATACTAAACTGAAGGAAATAGGCTCATATAGCTTGTTGGAATTTACGGACACTGTTGGATGTGGGTAACCAAAGTCTCACAATGAGGACACTGCACAACTGCAGACGTTCGCATACCTAACTCCGGCACTCGGTGCATAAAAGTCCCATGAGAGGAAACAGCTTATTGGCTTTATCATATCGGTTCGACTGACAACTCCGGGCACCACGGCGTCGCATTCGCCATTAGCACTCAAACGAAAAGTGCAATGATCGCTTGGAAGCCGATTTCCTCAGTACTTGCTTTGGCATGTTTTGAAATTTCCCCACAGAATTTGACAGCGATTGTGGTTTATGCTCCGCACAACGCGGCGGACAGCGAAATAAAAAATGAACTGTACGGCAGTCTTTACGAGTTAGTCAATCGGGTCCGGAAAGGTGACATTCTGTTCATCGCCAGAGACTGGAATGCTCGCACAGGTCCCTCGAATGAGTCAACGCGGCACATCCTGGAGAAATTTGGCCTTGGTCGACGCTGCAAGAATAATGATCGCCTGGTCAGTTTTGCCGACTCCAGCAGAATGGTCGTTTGCAGCACACGCTTCCAGCATCTCAAAAAAAACATTACCGACGTGGTACTCCAACGATGGTCGCACTTCGCATCAAATCGACCATATCCTAGTGAGGTGACGTTGGGCTTTGTCTGCAGAAGACTGTCGAGAGTACCTCGACGCAGCAACGGGAAACGCGGATGACACAAACCACATTCTCGTTCCTGCACGTTTCAGAATCCATCTATTCACGCTCCTTAATGCCTCTCAACTAGCCCGAAAAAACTTGGATCACCACCGCCGAGAAGTACGTAGAACGCCTAAGTTTACGGTCGGTCTATGATGTCCACCAATGGACGGAAAACCAAATCATGATCTTCACCGACCTCGCTTTAATCCGCTGTGCATGGTCAACTACGATACACAATGTTCATGGGGCCGACTCATCCTCTAACAGGAGATAGGCGCGTAGAAGTAATGGTAAGTAAGTATCCGTGATTTGGTGGACACGCCCGATCGCATATGGCTCTGCTTTGCGTCTAGGTCGTGACAAAGGAATGAAATGTAATTTTTTATACAACCTAATATCTTAACGTTAGTTCTGTCTTGATTTGTTAGTGGTTGCATTTGTGTGACCTTGGTTATCATGATCAAATTTTCTGAGTTCGTGAACTGTCGAATGTAACAAGTTATAAGGCAGAAAACTTTCAAGTCACCACAAGTAGCTTTCATCGCTGATGAATCAATACGATCCTACTAGAAGCATTCTTCTACCTGGAGTTTTGCCCTTATGTGTCTTGTGGAGATGAAAATAAACAGCGCAGACACGCCTTTGGAAAATAATATCTAGTGGCTCAGTAGTAAACTCACGGTTGGTGATAGGCCCGCCAAAAAAGAGTTCTGAATTTTATCGAATGACACCTTGATATCATATGTACGTAGTCTAATAAATATGCGTTTTGTTTTCGCGATGATGGAGAGGAGTTTACTCAAAAACCAGAAAATTCCACCAATTTTGTACGGAGAAGAGAGAAATAGCACCTTGAGGACGCGTCAGCCATGTGTTTCTGTGACAGACAGTGCTCGGACACCTTCCGTTAACAACTACACATGTTCACACATTATTCTTATAAAAGATGTCAGAAAATACGCGGTTGTTAGAAACCTAACATATTCGACTCAAACAATAATGTTTTGCACAAGGCGATAAAAATAACCTCGAAAGTGTAATAAATGTATTCAGGCAGAAGATTTCCCAGTGAATTTCTGAATGCTATCGCGAACAAGGCCTCCCTGAACAAAGGGGGGAGGGAATACAAAAATCAATTGAACGTACCGCGCCGAGTCAACCAATCAACACGCCCCCATCAACGCATGTGGTTGAATCATCTGTACGAACGTTGAGAAAAACGGTCCGACCAAGGAACAACTGCGCTGAACGGACACGTTCGAAGTTACTCTATTTTCGCCCTGAACAGTATGTGGTTCTTTCATATCAATACACTATCATCTGACGCGTTTTGCAGTCGCCTTTTAATTTACTCTAGTGATTTGGTGTCATAAGAGTTACGACAGAGATCAATTGCACAGAGCCGTTCGTAGAAAAATTCCAGAATAGACACACAAGCAACCACAACATCATGACTCTAGCTATCGGTTTCCTACAGACGGGTTATCCTGGTTTTGACCGAGTATTGTTGATAGTAGACCCTTGGTTGATGGACTTTGCGTAGGAACATTAGTAAAACAACTTCTTACGCGCTTCTCGTGTGCTTCACCACTTTGGATGTGTACTTCGAACTGAGCAGATGTTTACAACCGAAAGAGTGAATCCAACGTTGCGCACATAGATTGCCTCATGCCTACTGATGGAAAAATCAGCGCTACGGGTCCGTTTTCAAAGTTTCTGACTCCCCCCCTCCCAATAGCACAGTAAGTCTTTCTGATTTTGGATTTTATCTTCACAAACCTGGAATTCTAAAAATCACATGTCCCCTCATGCCCGTCCCTCCGGTTCTGTCTGATTTTACAATATGCAATCATTAGAATGCAACTAAGATTTTCATCTGTACGTGAGGCATCTCCTGATTTGATCCTATTTCACAATCAGTAATTGTCCCATCCTTTTGGTTGTTCGTATTCAAGGTATTCAACCTTGCCCGTCGCTGGTTTTCAATCAGAAAATCGTTAAAGGTAAGTGTCCAATCTTCTTGCCCTATTGCACTCCCTCGTTTCACCTCGTCTATTGAATTTCGTCTATTCGACGGATGTCGCAGTACTTCGGGCGATCATATGCCATACTCATTGTTGAGTTACAGGCGCGCACACACACACACATGCACATAAACACAGATATATAGATAGACATATAGATAAATAAATAAATGAAAAGAGCGAAACTTCGGTCTGGTGCTTCCTAGTGCATAGTTGGTCGGATGACCTGAGGTTTGTACGTGAAAGGTGTAGTCCAAAGGATAGTCAGCCAAACAAAATATCATCAATCCCACACACTACTCGCGAGTAATTGCGAGATATATATAAATAAATAAATAAAAATAAACTGAGTCCATATTAGTTGCGGATTTAAACAAATACAAAAGACCACTCCCGAAAACACAGTGAGGAGGAGGAGAAGGTTGGGAGTCGTATTGATGATGGGGATCTCAGCGCGCATGATGATTGGCTCGTCTGTTTTCAAGCTCCTTGTACTCACTGGCTTTGAGTAGTTCGTCACATGATGAACAATGCGCCAAGGCTGAGAATCCCCTTACATGGGTTAGATTTTTCTCTACAAAGCCGAATAATAGCGGGAATACCTTTTGTGTCATGGTAACTTTATCACCGTGTGATTGATCAGTTGAATTCACTTTGAAAGTTTCGGACTTCTGCTGAACTCCTGAAATGTATTCCAGTAGCCCAATTCTTAACGCCAATGATGAGCAAAGTAATGGTCGAACTGTGGCAATCGCCGAACAAAGTTTTGGCAAACTAGGGCTTTATTATTTGTGATGAATGATTCCAAAAATAAATAATCAAGAAACGGAAACATTTTTCACGGAAATAAGGATTGCTTTATAGCTCGAAATATTAAAAACACCGTTTAAGTTCAGGAAATCCGTGACCGGTGACAGTCGGGGGGTGCTAGTGTTAGACTGTCGTTCTCAGTTATGAAGTTTGAATCTCATTTCATACGCCCTCTATAAATTTAAATGCTAAACCGCAATGCACGGATTCCCAGCTGGTTGGCAGGCGTGACCCATTGAGATCTTATGCAACTCTCGACTCCAAGTCACAGATATGGTTAACACTTGTCTTGTGTTTAACTGTTTCCTACAAACGGCCTTGGTACACGATCTTCGCTTCCCATCTTCTATCGCACTAGCCCTTTTAGTCTAATCCAGCCAGCATTAACACGTGAGAAAGTATCCATCTATTGATTGGAGGCTAGACGTGGTACGGCCAAGTAGAACACTCCAGAATCACTCTCACGTGCGTCCAGTCGGATTGAGTCCTTATCTGGCTGGTTCTGTTCCCTAGATGCTTGATAATATGGTTGACGAACTTGAGCAGGATTTCGTGGTCTGTTCGTGTAAATTTGATCGTACTTTAGCTTCGGACCAACTTATCGAATCTTCCCAATGTATACTTTTCACATCCTCCTTGTCCCGTATTAACCCAGTCCGTCTGGCTGCCTGATCAGTGACGATTTTCTCTCCTGTTCTTTTTCCCAAACTAGTCGATCATTCATCCGTACACTGATCATCGCATACTGTACGTCTTATGACCGTCTATAGTGACCATTGTAACTGACATGACCCCGGATTTTTACTTTAGCGCCCGTTGACTACGTTCACTGGATCTGAACTTATATCCTCTTCCCTGACTGGACAACCCCATTTGCGACTTGCGTTTTCACTGTTTTAACCTGGTCCTCATCCCTCGATCTGCTAGTCTCCGTTGTTGAGCTTGACCTTTCCTGCTTGGATTGCCGTTGCCCAGTAAGCCTTTTATCTTACGACTCCATTCTTGTAGCTTAGGTTCTGTGCCATCTCATTGAGTATCTGGTGAACCGCTTGGAGAATGCCGCAAACCAAGGTTTGTATACGTTGTTATCTTGTAATTATCGTCCACGTACAGTACTCAATTGAAATCGGTTAGTTTGTGCTTGCCGCCGTGCAAACACTTTAAAGGCCTTCAGGCGCATTCCATTACTATCTGACTGGTTATGCATTGTTGCCAAAGATCTTAATCATGTGCCCACGCATCTCTTACTTGCTTTTGGTTTGAGTGAATTCTGTCTCACCACACTCAGGGCAAATATTTTATAAAAAATCATTACCGACCATCCTTAACTTTACTACTTATAATCGAAAGCCCCCGTTTTAACAAGTGTCCCGGCTCTCATCACCGTCAGAACACAAATGTATTCACGTTCAGCAGGTTGGTCGCTCGTCACGAGGAAACAACTAGCAATCACTTCCAGAAACTGGTCATGCGTCAATGTTGCCCTTCTTGAAAGATCCCTTGTCATTGTTTATTCGTGGTTTTCTTCTGAGTGCTCTCTTTACCTGCTAGACTTATTTGCGAATACTTAATGTGGTATTTGATTTGTGTTGTCCCATCGAGACTATATATTCTTTTAACAACTTCCCCATTACTTAAATCTCTGGGAAAGCAAAAATGACGTCTGTAAACCACACAACCAGGCTTCCGTGAAACGACATTCTCTCCTCATCAAACACAGGATACAACGAATGGATACGATATTTTCACACCAGTTCTTCTGTAGCACAGGTAACTTCTTTTCATACGCATAGGCCTAGGCAATTTGGTGCCAGACAAGGTGTATTTTTTTTTCTTTTGTCCATCGGTTTATTTTCCCAGTCTTACTCTACTGCTGCCTCATAGTCTTTCCTGTACTACTTGAGAAATATTTGCTCATGCTACACCGCTATTATGAATCGTGTTTCTTCGATCCCCATAGACTCTCGTATCTCCAAAGTATGCGATTTACTCGTTATAACTTGTGAAAAAATCGCAATGAGGATCCTTGCAGACGTCACCCTGTACCGTGATTTATCTGCATGCTGTTCGTTCAAAATTTACACTTATCCCCTTCCGAATAAATATCTATCGCAACTCTACATTGTCCCATTTACCGTGATCTGGTTGAACTGAAAGTAGCATAGGAACGTTACATGGACCTCTGTGGCTAGACTACGTTTTTCTGGAGTATTTTTTGCTCATTTCAGCGTGACAGCTGTCGGTTTTCCTCTTTTTTTGACTAAAATGTGAATTTACCAACTCACTGAACTTCCTGATACGATACAATATTTGCATGTGTCCCACAGCTACTTGCGAGTAGTGTGAGTGGTTGGTGGTAATTTAGCTTGACTGGTAAATCAATAATCATGCACGACAGATGAAACGTGGAATGAAATCATATGTACCGAATACGTGCTTTGATGCGATGAGAAAAACAGTATCGGTTTTCTCTGGTCCAAGGCGAGTCGACAATAAAACGAAGAAAGCTAGGGCGAACAAAAATAGTATCCGATTGTTGTATCCTATCCCGCCAAATCCGTGCATTAGACCATGGTCCCACACCAGCACGGTTGTCTTTACGTCTCTCTGTTTTACTGTGTTAACCATCGCAATCCCGAGACAATAAACCAGCGAGAGACTCTAACAGAAACTGAACAGTCCATTCCAATGGACCGATGCGAAACATGGAAGAATTCGCAACCGCAGATGTCGCTTCGACATCGGCCATTGAAACGTTTACGGTGCAACTCCGCAAATCAGTAAACAAGGTTACCCTTTCTGCTGTGAACTAACGGGAATTGTGAAACGTGGTTTTCACGGAAGACCCAAAGATAACATTCGGACAGTTTCTTTAATCGACAAGTAAATATGCCGCTGTCCTTCATTTTTGCGGAACCATCACAAGTGTAAAAACGACCGTCCAGGAAATGAAGAAAGCTCACCCACATTAGCACATCCAAGCACCAGTTGTTGTTAGTTCATTGTATTGTGGGTGAACTATGCGATTTGATAATGTGAACTGGATGTGATCTGGCAGTGGTGCGTGATGGGCGTTGATCAAAATGCCGCTGGCAGCGGTGGGATTCGAACCCACGCCCTTTCGGACCGGTGCCTTAAACCGCTCGGCCACGCTACCACACAGAGAATTTTCTGTGTGCTCATAATGATCTACACACTCTAAGCACGCATGACAAATGAAACTACAAATTGACATCTGATTGATATGTTTACGTACGCACGCGCGCAACCTCTATCTCTCTAGTTTTCATGCAAGCCCTAATAATAATGTTATGCCTTTTTCCGTCATGTTTCGAGTTTCGTAACAGTCATTCAGTTAATGAGTACAGTTCATGTGTCGTCATGTTATGTCATGTCGTGTTGTGTTGCGTTGTGCTATGCTATGTTCTGCTATTTGATTTTCCTTCACACGCCGATTGGAACAGAACGTTGAGTATTGTTCGGGTCAAGTCGATGGTTTATGTATCCCAATTAATGAATGTTGAACTTTCGCAAAGCTAAGTTCACATGTTGAAGAAATGAAGGAAAAAACGATGAGATAAAATGAACGTGTGGGGTAATGGTTAGTAAGGATTGAATGACAGAAGTGTAGTCTTGAATGTGAGTCTGTTGAATGCAACACGCATGGATGAGAATGATTTGAAGCGTACGAGCTAAATCTGTTTGATATCCTATACGCATGGGGATTGGGACGTTGAATGTGACTAGTTTGAATGGGCATCTAGGACGAAAGAGGGTATCAGTCTGTGGTGGGATTTTGGGTGAGAATTGAATGGTAGTGGAGGAAGGACGCGAGCGAACGTAGCCAGGATTACCATCGGAGTCACTAAAACTAGTACGATCGACCGAAGTTCACGTTGGAATTGATAACATTTGGGAAGGAGGAAGAGGAAATGAGGGGTTTGGGGAATAGGTGGTTGTGTACGGTGCGGGAGAGAGGTTGGGTTTTTGTGAGAAGTGTCAGTGCGCAAGAAAGTACGTTGAGTCACTGATAGTAGTAATATTTGTGATCGTAGTTTGGATTGTGGACTGTTGTGCCACTCGGTTGTCCTGTCCGAATGAGGCTTTTATATTGGAGGATGCAGCCGTATTGTTTGCGCAGCGAAGCGCATCCTGCAAGGCAGCATCGTTGATCCATGTTAGCCGGTGGCAAATTGTGCGGTTCATTCGCCTCATGTGGGAAATGTTGTCGGGTAAATGGAATATGACAATGGGTTATGACCATATTTAGTGGCGGATCGGATTTGCCACGTCACAGTGCTGTCCATAGGTTTATGCGTGATTTTTGATGAGAAGAGCACATCATACGGTGGAGCACTGGAGCTGGTCGTCCGTGACGGTTTATTTGTTGTTGTTGTTGTTGTTGTTGTGTGTGTGTGTGTGTGTGTGTGTGTGTTTGGTGAGTGTAACGAGCTTATTGATGGTTAACGACGGCAATTGCGTCCGCTCCATTGTCGGCGACGTGGGGACGTGCCGAGTATCATACAGCTCTATTGTGCGGTTGTGAATTTTGAAGCATTAGTTATTGTTAGTTCATTGTATTGTGGGTGAACTATGCGATTTGATAATGTGAACTGGATGTGATCTGGCAGTGGTGCGTGATGGGCGTTGATCAAAATGCCGCTGGCAGCGGTGGGATTCGAACCCACGCCCTTTCGGACCGGTGCCTTAAACCGCTCGGCCACGCTACCACACAGAGAATTTTCTGTGTGCTCATAATGATCTACACACTCTAAGCACGCATGACAAATGAAACTACAAATTGACATCTGATTGATATGTTCACGTACGCACGCGCGCAACCTCTATCTCTCTAGTTTTCATGCAAGCCCTAATAATAATGTTATGCCTTTTTCCGTCATGTTTCGAGTTTCGTAACAGTCATTCAGTTAATGAGTACAGTTCATGTGTCGTCATGTTATGTCATGTCGTGTTGTGTTGCGTTGTGCTATGCTATGTTCTGCTATTTGATTTTCCTTCACACGCCGATTGGAACAGAACGTTGAGTATTGTTCGGGTCAAGTCGATGGTTTATGTATCCCAATTAATGAATGTTGAACTTTCGCAAAGCTAAGTTCACATGTTGAAGAAATGAAGGAAAAAACGATGAGATAAAATGAACGTGTGGGGTAATGGTTAGTAAGGATTGAATGACAGAAGTGTAGTCTTGAATGTGAGTCTGTTGAATGCAACACGCATGGATGAGAATGATTTGAAGCGTACGAGCTAAATCTGTTTGATATCCTATACGCATGGGGATTGGGACGTTGAATGTGACTAGTTTGAATGGGCATCTAGGACGAAAGAGGGTATCAGTCTGTGGTGGGATTTTGGGTGAGAATTGAATGGTAGTGGAGGAAGGACGCGAGCGAACGTAGCCAGGATTACCATCGGAGTCACTAAAACTAGTACGATCGACCGAAGTTCACGTTGGAATTGATAACATTTGGGAAGGAGGAAGAGGAAATGAGGGGTTTGGGGAATAGGTGGTTGTGTACGGTGCGGGAGAGAGGTTGGGTTTTTGTGAGAAGTGTCAGTGCGCAAGAAAGTACGTTGAGTCACTGATAGTAGTAATATTTGTGATCGTAGTTTGGATTGTGGACTGTTGTGCCACTCGGTTGTCCTGTCCGAATGAGGCTTTTATATTGGAGGATGCAGCCGTATTGTTTGCGCAGCGAAGCGCATCCTGCAAGGCAGCATCGTTGATCCATGTTAGCCGGTGGCAAATTGTGCGGTTCATTCGCCTCATGTGGGAAATGTTGTCGGGTAAATGGAATATGACAATGGGTTATGACCATATTTAGTGGCGGATCGGATTTGCCACGTCACAGTGCTGTCCATAGGTTTATGCGTGATTTTTGATGAGAAGAGCACATCATACGGTGGAGCACTGGAGCTGGTCGTCCGTGACGGTTTATTTGTTGTTGTTGTTGTTGTTGTTGTGTGTGTGTGTGTGTGTGTGTGTGTGTGTTTGGTGAGTGTAACGAGCTTATTGATGGTTAACGACGGCAATTGCGTCCGCTCCATTGTCGGCGACGTGGGGACGTGCCGAGTATCATACAGCTCTATTGTGCGGTTGTGAATTTTGAAGCATTAGTTATTGTTAGTTCATTGTATTGTGGGTGAACTATGCGATTTGATAATGTGAACTGGATGTGATCTGGCAGTGGTGCGTGATGGGCGTTGATCAAAATGCCGCTGGCAGCGGTGGGATTCGAACCCACGCCCTTTCGGACCGGTGCCTTAAACCGCTCGGCCACGCTACCACACAGAGAATTTTCTGTGTGCTCATAATGATCTACACACTCTAAGCACGCATGACAAATGAAACTACAAATTGACATCTGATTGATATGTTCACGTACGCACGCGCGCAACCTCTATCTCTCTAGTTTTCATGCAAGCCCTAATAATAATGTTATGCCTTTTTCCGTCATGTTTCGAGTTTCGTAACAGTCATTCAGTTAATGAGTACAGTTCATGTGTCGTCATGTTATGTCATGTCGTGTTGTGTTGCGTTGTGCTATGCTATGTTCTGCTATTTGATTTTCCTTCACACGCCGATTGGAACAGAACGTTGAGTATTGTTCGGGTCAAGTCGATGGTTTATGTATCCCAATTAATGAATGTTGAACTTTCGCAAAGCTAAGTTCACATGTTGAAGAAATGAAGGAAAAAACGATGAGATAAAATGAACGTGTGGGGTAATGGTTAGTAAGGATTGAATGACAGAAGTGTAGTCTTGAATGTGAGTCTGTTGAATGCAACACGCATGGATGAGAATGATTTGAAGCGTACGAGCTAAATCTGTTTGATATCCTATACGCATGGGGATTGGGACGTTGAATGTGACTAGTTTGAATGGGCATCTAGGACGAAAGAGGGTATCAGTCTGTGGTGGGATTTTGGGTGAGAATTGAATGGTAGTGGAGGAAGGACGCGAGCGAACGTAGCCAGGATTACCATCGGAGTCACTAAAACTAGTACGATCGACCGAAGTTCACGTTAGAATTGATAACATTTGGGAAGGAGGAAGAGGAAATGAGGGGTTTGGGGAATAGGTGGTTGTGTACGGTGCGGGAGAGAGGTTGGGTTTTTGTGAGAAGTGTCAGTGCGCAAGAAAGTACGTTGAGTCACTGATAGTAGTAATATTTGTGATCGTAGTTTGGATTGTGGACTGTTGTGCTACTCGGTTGTCCTGTCCGAATGAGGCTTTTATACTGGAGGATGCAGCCGTATTGTTTGCGCAGCGAAGCGCATCCTGCAAGGCAGCATCGTTGATCCATGTTAGCCGGTGGCAAATTGTGCGGTTCATTCGCCTCATGTGGGAAATGTTGTCGGGTAAATGGAATATGACAATGGGTTATGACCATATTTAGTGGCGGATCGGATTTGCCACGTCACAGTGCTGTCCATAGGTTTATGCGTGATTTTTGATGAGAAGAGCACATCATACGGTGGAGCACTGGAGGTGGTCGTCCGTGACGGTTTATTTGTTGTTGTTGTTGTTGTTGTTGTTGTTGTTGTGTGTGTGTGTGTGTGTGTGTGTTTGGTGAGTGTAACGAGCTTATTGATGGTTAACGACGGCAATTGCGTCCGCTCCATTGTCGGCGACGTGGGGACGTGCCGAGTATCATACAGCTCTATTATGCGGTTGTGAATTTTGAAGCATTAGTTATTGTTAGTTCATTGTATTGTGGGTGAACTATGCGATTTGATAATGTGAACTGGATGTGATCTGGCAGTGGTGCGTGATGGGCGTTGATCAAAATGCCGCTGGCAGCGGTGGGATTCGAACCCACGCCCTTTCGGACCGGTGCCTTAAACCGGCGCCTTAGACCGCTCGGCCACGCTACCACACAGAGAATTTTCTGTGTGCTCATAATGATCTACACACTCTAAGCACGCATGACAAATGAAACTACAAATTGACATCTGATTGATATGTTTACGTACGCACGCGCGCAACCTCTATCTCTCTAGTTTTCATGCAAGCCCTAATAATAATGTTATGCCTTTTTCCGTCATGTTTCGAGTTTCGTAACAGTCATTCAGTTAATGAGTACAGTTCATGTGTCGTCATGTTATGTCATGTCGTGTTGTGTTGCGTTGTGCTATGCTATGTTCTGCTATTTGATTTTCGTTCACACGCCGATTGGAACAGAACGTTGAGTATTGTTCGGGTCAAGTCGATGGTTTATGTATCCCAATTAATGAATGTTGAACTTTCGCAAAGCTAAGTTCACATGTTGAAGAAATGAAGGAAAAAACGATGAGATAAAATGAACGTGTGGGGTAATGGTTAGTAAGGATTGAATGACAGAAGTGTAGTCTTGAATGTGAGTCTGTTGAATGCAACACGCATGGATGAGAATGATTTGAAGCGTACGAGCTAAATCTGTTTGATATCCTATACGCATGGGGATTGGGACGTTGAATGTGACTAGTTTGAATGGGCATCTAGGACGAAAGAGGGTATCAGTCTGTGGTGGGATTTTGGGTGAGAATTGAATGGTAGTGGAGGAAGGACGCGAGCGAACGTAGCCAGGATTACCATCGGAGTCACTAAAACTAGTACGATCGACCGAAGTTCACGTTGGAATTGATAACATTTGGGAAGGAGGAAGAGGAAATGAGGGGTTTGGGGAATAGGTGGTTGTGTACGGTGCGGGAGAGAGGTTGGGTTTTTGTGAGAAGTGTCAGTGCGCAAGAAAGTACGTTGAGTCACTGATAGTAGTAATATTTGTGATCGTAGTTTGGATTGTGGACTGTTGTGCCACTCGGTTGTCCTGTCCGAATGAGGCTTTTATATTGGAGGATGCAGCCGTATTGTTTGCGCAGCGAAGCGCATCCTGCAAGGCAGCATCGTTGATCCATGTTAGCCGGTGGCAAATTGTGCGGTTCATTCGCCTCATGTGGGAAATGTTGTCGGGTAAATGGAATATGACAATGGGTTATGACCATATTTAGTGGCGGATCGGATTTGCCACGTCACAGTGCTGTCCATAGGTTTATGCGTGATTTTTGATGAGAAGAGCACATCATACGGTGGAGCACTGGAGCTGGTCGTCCGTGACGGTTTATTTGTTGTTGTTGTTGTTGTTGTTGTTGTTGTGTGTGTGTGTGTGTGTGTGTGTTTGGTGAGTGTAACGAGCTTATTGATGGTTAACGACGGCAATTGCGTCCGCTCCATTGTCGGCGACGTGGGGACGTGCCGAGTATCATACAGCTCTATTGTGCGGTTGTGAATTTTGAAGCATTAGTTATTGTTAGTTCATTGTATTGTGGGTGAACTATGCGATTTGATAATGTGAACTGGATGTGATCTGGCAGTGGTGCGTGATGGGCGTTGATCAAAATGCCGCTGGCAGCGGTGGGATTCGAACCCACGCCCTTTCGGACCGGTGCCTTAAACCGCTCGGCCACGCTACCACACAGAGAATTTTCTGTGTGCTCATAATGATCTACACACTCTAAGCACGCATGACAAATGAAACTACAAATTGACATCTGATTGATATGTTTACGTACGCACGCGCGCAACCTCTATCTCTCTAGTTTTCATGCAAGCCCTAATAATAATGTTATGCCTTTTTCCGTCATGTTTCGAGTTTCGTAACAGTCATTCAGTTAATGAGTACAGTTCATGTGTCGTCATGTTATGTCATGTCGTGTTGTGTTGCGTTGTGCTATGCTATGTTCTGCTATTTGATTTTCGTTCACACGCCGATTGGAACAGAACGTTGAGTATTGTTCGGGTCAAGTCGATGGTTTATGTATCCCAATTAATGAATGTTGAACTTTCGCAAAGCTAAGTTCACATGTTGAAGAAATGAAGGAAAAAACGATGAGATAAAATGAACGTGTGGGGTAATGGTTAGTAAGGATTGAATGACAGAAGTGTAGTCTTGAATGTGAGTCTGTTGAATGCAACACGCATGGATGAGAATGATTTGAAGCGTACGAGCTAAATCTGTTTGATATCCTATACGCATGGGGATTGGGACGTTGAATGTGACTAGTTTGAATGGGCATCTAGGACGAAAGAGGGTATCAGTCTGTGGTGGGATTTTGGGTGAGAATTGAATGGTAGTGGAGGAAGGACGCGAGCGAACGTAGCCAGGATTACCATCGGAGTCACTAAAACTAGTACGATCGACCGAAGTTCACGTTGGAATTGATAACATTTGGGAAGGAGGAAGAGGAAATGAGGGGTTTGGGGAATAGGTGGTTGTGTACGGTGCGGGAGAGAGGTTGGGTTTTTGTGAGAAGTGTCAGTGCGCAAGAAAGTACGTTGAGTCACTGATAGTAGTAATATTTGTGATCGTAGTTTGGATTGTGGACTGTTGTGCCACTCGGTTGTCCTGTCCGAATGAGGCTTTTATATTGGAGGATGCAGCCGTATTGTTTGCGCAGCGAAGCGCATCCTGCAAGGCAGCATCGTTGATCCATGTTAGCCGGTGGCAAATTGTGCGGTTCATTCGCCTCATGTGGGAAATGTTGTCGGGTAAATGGAATATGACAATGGGTTATGACCATATTTAGTGGCGGATCGGATTTGCCACGTCACAGTGCTGTCCATAGGTTTATGCGTGATTTTTGATGAGAAGAGCACATCATACGGTGGAGCACTGGAGCTGGTCGTCCGTGACGGTTTATTTGTTGTTGTTGTTGTTGTTGTTGTTGTTGTGTGTGTGTGTGTGTGTGTGTGTGTTTGGTGAGTGTAACGAGCTTATTGATGGTTAACGACGGCAATTGCGTCCGCTCCATTGTCGGCGACGTGGGGACGTGCCGAGTATCATACAGCTCTATTGTGCGGTTGTGAATTTTGAAGCATTAGTTATTGTTAGTTCATTGTATTGTGGGTGAACTATGCGATTTGATAATGTGAACTGGATGTGATCTGGCAGTGGTGCGTGATGGGCGTTGATCAAAATGCCGCTGGCAGCGGTGGGATTCGAACCCACGCCCTTTCGGACCGGTGCCTTAAACCGCTCGGCCACGCTACCACACAGAGAATTTTCTGTGTGCTCATAATGATCTACACACTCTAAGCACGCATGACAAATGAAACTACAAATTGACATCTGATTGATATGTTTACGTACGCACGCGCGCAACCTCTATCTCTCTAGTTTTCATGCAAGCCCTAATAATAATGTTATGCCTTTTTCCGTCATGTTTCGAGTTTCGTAACAGTCATTCAGTTAATGAGTACAGTTCATGTGTCGTCATGTTATGTCATGTCGTGTTGTGTTGCGTTGTGCTATGCTATGTTCTGCTATTTGATTTTCCTTCACACGCCGATTGGAACAGAACGTTGAGTATTGTTCGGGTCAAGTCGATGGTTTATGTATCCCAATTAATGAATGTTGAACTTTCGCAAAGCTAAGTTCACATGTTGAAGAAATGAAGGAAAAAACGATGAGATAAAATGAACGTGTGGGGTAATGGTTAGTAAGGATTGAATGACAGAAGTGTAGTCTTGAATGTGAGTCTGTTGAATGCAACACGCATGGATGAGAATGATTTGAAGCGTACGAGCTAAATCTGTTTGATATCCTATACGCATGGGGATTGGGACGTTGAATGTGACTAGTTTGAATGGGCATCTAGGACGAAAGAGGGTATCAGTCTGTGGTGGGATTTTGGGTGAGAATTGAATGGTAGTGGAGGAAGGACGCGAGCGAACGTAGCCAGGATTACCATCGGAGTCACTAAAACTAGTACGATCGACCGAAGTTCACGTTAGAATTGATAACATTTGGGAAGGAGGAAGAGGAAATGAGGGGTTTGGGGAATAGGTGGTTGTGTACGGTGCGGGAGAGAGGTTGGGTTTTTGTGAGAAGTGTCAGTGCGCAAGAAAGTACGTTGAGTCACTGATAGTAGTAATATTTGTGATCGTAGTTTGGATTGTGGACTGTTGTGCTACTCGGTTGTCCTGTCCGAATGAGGCTTTTATACTGGAGGATGCAGCCGTATTGTTTGCGCAGCGAAGCGCATCCTGCAAGGCAGCATCGTTGATCCATGTTAGCCGGTGGCAAATTGTGCGGTTCATTCGCCTCATGTGGGAAATGTTGTCGGGTAAATGGAATATGACAATGGGTTATGACCATATTTAGTGGCGGATCGGATTTGCCACGTCACAGTGCTGTCCATAGGTTTATGCGTGATTTTTGATGAGAAGAGCACATCATACGGTGGAGCACTGGAGGTGGTCGTCCGTGACGGTTTATTTGTTGTTGTTGTTGTTGTTGTTGTTGTTGTGTGTGTGTGTGTGTGTGTGTGTGTTTGGTGAGTGTAACGAGCTTATTGATGGTTAACGACGGCAATTGCGTCCGCTCCATTGTCGGCGACGTGGGGACGTGCCGAGTATCATACAGCTCTATTATGCGGTTGTGAATTTTGAAGCATTAGTTATTGTTAGTTCATTGTATTGTGGGTGAACTATGCGATTTGATAATGTGAACTGGATGTGATCTGGCAGTGGTGCGTGATGGGCGTTGATCAAAATGCCGCTGGCAGCGGTGGGATTCGAACCCACGCCCTTTCGGACCGGTGCCTTAAACCGGCGCCTTAGACCGCTCGGCCACGCTACCACACAGAGAATTTTCTGTGTGCTCATAATGATCTACACACTCTAAGCACGCATGACAAATGAAACTACAAATTGACATCTGATTGATATGTTTACGTACGCACGCGCGCAACCTCTATCTCTCTAGTTTTCATGCAAGCCCTAATAATAATGTTATGCCTTTTTCCGTCATGTTTCGAGTTTCGTAACAGTCATTCAGTTAATGAGTACAGTTCATGTGTCGTCATGTTATGTCATGTCGTGTTGTGTTGCGTTGTGCTATGCTATGTTCTGCTATTTGATTTTCGTTCACACGCCGATTGGAACAGAACGTTGAGTATTGTTCGGGTCAAGTCGATGGTTTATGTATCCCAATTAATGAATGTTGAACTTTCGCAAAGCTAAGTTCACATGTTGAAGAAATGAAGGAAAAAACGATGAGATAAAATGAACGTGTGGGGTAATGGTTAGTAAGGATTGAATGACAGAAGTGTAGTCTTGAATGTGAGTCTGTTGAATGCAACACGCATGGATGAGAATGATTTGAAGCGTACGAGCTAAATCTGTTTGATATCCTATACGCATGGGGATTGGGACGTTGAATGTGACTAGTTTGAATGGGCATCTAGGACGAAAGAGGGTATCAGTCTGTGGTGGGATTTTGGGTGAGAATTGAATGGTAGTGGAGGAAGGACGCGAGCGAACGTAGCCAGGATTACCATCGGAGTCACTAAAACTAGTACGATCGACCGAAGTTCACGTTGGAATTGATAACATTTGGGAAGGAGGAAGAGGAAATGAGGGGTTTGGGGAATAGGTGGTTGTGTACGGTGCGGGAGAGAGGTTGGGTTTTTGTGAGAAGTGTCAGTGCGCAAGAAAGTACGTTGAGTCACTGATAGTAGTAATATTTGTGATCGTAGTTTGGATTGTGGACTGTTGTGCCACTCGGTTGTCCTGTCCGAATGAGGCTTTTATATTGGAGGATGCAGCCGTATTGTTTGCGCAGCGAAGCGCATCCTGCAAGGCAGCATCGTTGATCCATGTTAGCCGGTGGCAAATTGTGCGGTTCATTCGCCTCATGTGGGAAATGTTGTCGGGTAAATGGAATATGACAATGGGTTATGACCATATTTAGTGGCGGATCGGATTTGCCACGTCACAGTGCTGTCCATAGGTTTATGCGTGATTTTTGATGAGAAGAGCACATCATACGGTGGAGCACTGGAGGTGGTCGTCCGTGACGGTTTATTTGTTGTTGTTGTTGTTGTTGTTGTTGTGTGTGTGTGTGTGTTTGGTGAGTGTAACGAGCTTATTGATGGTTAACGACGGCAATTGCGTCCGCTCCATTGTCGGCGACGTGGGGACGTGCCGAGTATCATACAGCTCTATTATGCGGTTGTGAATTTTGAAGCATTAGTTATTGTTAGTTCATTGTATTGTGGGTGAACTATGCGATTTGATAATGTGAACTGGATGTGATCTGGCAGTGGTGCGTGATGGGCGTTGATCAAAATGCCGCTGGCAGCGGTGGGATTCGAACCCACGCCCTTTCGGACCGGTGCCTTAAACCGGCGCCTTAGACCGCTCGGCCACGCTACCACACAGAGAATTTTCTGTGTGCTCATAATGATCTACACACTCTAAGCACGCATGACAAATGAAACTACAAATTGACATCTGATTGATATGTTTACGTACGCACGCGCGCAACCTCTATCTCTCTAGTTTTCATGCAAGCCCTAATAATAATGTTATGCCTTTTTCCGTCATGTTTCGAGTTTCGTAACAGTCATTCAGTTAATGAGTACAGTTCATGTGTCGTCATGTTATGTCATGTCGTGTTGTGTTGCGTTGTGCTATGCTATGTTCTGCTATTTGATTTTCCTTCACACGCCGATTGGAACAGAACGTTGAGTATTGTTCGGGTCAAGTCGATGGTTTATGTATCCCAATTAATGAATGTTGAACTTTCGCAAAGCTAAGTTCACATGTTGAAGAAATGAAGGAAAAAACGATGAGATAAAATGAACGTGTGGGGTAATGGTTAGTAAGGATTGAATGACAGAAGTGTAGTCTTGAATGTGAGTCTGTTGAATGCAACACGCATGGATGAGAATGATTTGAAGCGTACGAGCTAAATCTGTTTGATATCCTATACGCATGGGGATTGGGACGTTGAATGTGACTAGTTTGAATGGGCATCTAGGACGAAAGAGGGTATCAGTCTGTGGTGGGATTTTGGGTGAGAATTGAATGGTAGTGGAGGAAGGACGCGAGCGAACGTAGCCAGGATTACCATCGGAGTCACTAAAACTAGTACGATCGACCGAAGTTCACGTTGGAATTGATAACATTTGGGAAGGAGGAAGAGGAAATGAGGGGTTTGGGGAATAGGTGGTTGTGTACGGTGCGGGAGAGAGGTTGGGTTTTTGTGAGAAGTGTCAGTGCGCAAGAAAGTACGTTGAGTCACTGATAGTAGTAATATTTGTGATCGTAGTTTGGATTGTGGACTGTTGTGCCACTCGGTTGTCCTGTCCGAATGAGGCTTTTATATTGGAGGATGCAGCCGTATTGTTTGCGCAGCGAAGCGCATCCTGCAAGGCAGCATCGTTGATCCATGTTAGCCGGTGGCAAATTGTGCGGTTCATTCGCCTCATGTGGGAAATGTTGTCGGGTAAATGGAATATGACAATGGGTTATGACCATATTTAGTGGCGGATCGGATTTGCCACGTCACAGTGCTGTCCATAGGTTTATGCGTGATTTTTGATGAGAAGAGCACATCATACGGTGGAGCACTGGAGGTGGTCGTCCGTGACGGTTTATTTGTTGTTGTTGTTGTTGTTGTTGTTGTTGTGTGTGTGTGTGTGTGTGTGTGTGTTTGGTGAGTGTAACGAGCTTATTGATGGTTAACGACGGCAATTGCGTCCGCTCCATTGTCGGCGACGTGGGGACGTGCCGAGTATCATACAGCTCTATTATGCGGTTGTGAATTTTGAAGCATTAGTTATTGTTAGTTCATTGTATTGTGGGTGAACTATGCGATTTGATAATGTGAACTGGATGTGATCTGGCAGTGGTGCGTGATGGGCGTTGATCAAAATGCCGCTGGCAGCGGTGGGATTCGAACCCACGCCCTTTCGGACCGGTGCCTTAAACCGCTCGGCCACGCTACCACACAGAGAATTTTCTGTGTGCTCATAATGATCTACACACTCTAAGCACGCATGACAAATGAAACTACAAATTGACATCTGATTGATATGTTTACGTACGCACGCGCGCAACCTCTATCTCTCTAGTTTTCATGCAAGCCCTAATAATAATGTTATGCCTTTTTCCGTCATGTTTCGAGTTTCGTAACAGTCATTCAGTTAATGAGTACAGTTCATGTGTCGTCATGTTATGTCATGTCGTGTTGTGTTGCGTTGTGCTATGCTATGTTCTGCTATTTGATTTTCCTTCACACGCCGATTGGAACAGAACGTTGAGTATTGTTCGGGTCAAGTCGATGGTTTATGTATCCCAATTAATGAATGTTGAACTTTCGCAAAGCTAAGTTCACATGTTGAAGAAATGAAGGAAAAAACGATGAGATAAAATGAACGTGTGGGGTAATGGTTAGTAAGGATTGAATGACAGAAGTGTAGTCTTGAATGTGAGTCTGTTGAATGCAACACGCATGGATGAGAATGATTTGAAGCGTACGAGCTAAATCTGTTTGATATCCTATACGCATGGGGATTGGGACGTTGAATGTGACTAGTTTGAATGGGCATCTAGGACGAAAGAGGGTATCAGTCTGTGGTGGGATTTTGGGTGAGAATTGAATGGTAGTGGAGGAAGGACGCGAGCGAACGTAGCCAGGATTACCATCGGAGTCACTAAAACTAGTACGATCGACCGAAGTTCACGTTAGAATTGATAACATTTGGGAAGGAGGAAGAGGAAATGAGGGGTTTGGGGAATAGGTGGTTGTGTACGGTGCGGGAGAGAGGTTGGGTTTTTGTGAGAAGTGTCAGTGCGCAAGAAAGTACGTTGAGTCACTGATAGTAGTAATATTTGTGATCGTAGTTTGGATTGTGGACTGTTGTGCTACTCGGTTGTCCTGTCCGAATGAGGCTTTTATACTGGAGGATGCAGCCGTATTGTTTGCGCAGCGAAGCGCATCCTGCAAGGCAGCATCGTTGATCCATGTTAGCCGGTGGCAAATTGTGCGGTTCATTCGCCTCATGTGGGAAATGTTGTCGGGTAAATGGAATATGACAATGGGTTATGACCATATTTAGTGGCGGATCGGATTTGCCACGTCACAGTGCTGTCCATAGGTTTATGCGTGATTTTTGATGAGAAGAGCACATCATACGGTGGAGCACTGGAGGTGGTCGTCCGTGACGGTTTATTTGTTGTTGTTGTTGTTGTTGTTGTTGTTGTTGTGTGTGTGTGTGTGTGTGTGTGTGTTTGGTGAGTGTAACGAGCTTATTGATGGTTAACGACGGCAATTGCGTCCGCTCCATTGTCGGCGACGTGGGGACGTGCCGAGTATCATACAGCTCTATTATGCGGTTGTGAATTTTGAAGCATTAGTTATTGTTAGTTCATTGTATTGTGGGTGAACTATGCGATTTGATAATGTGAACTGGATGTGATCTGGCAGTGGTGCGTGATGGGCGTTGATCAAAATGCCGCTGGCAGCGGTGGGATTCGAACCCACGCCCTTTCGGACCGGTGCCTTAAACCGGCGCCTTAGACCGCTCGGCCACGCTACCACACAGAGAATTTTCTGTGTGCTCATAATGATCTACACACTCTAAGCACGCATGACAAATGAAACTACAAATTGACATCTGATTGATATGTTTACGTACGCACGCGCGCAACCTCTATCTCTCTAGTTTTCATGCAAGCCCTAATAATAATGTTATGCCTTTTTCCGTCATGTTTCGAGTTTCGTAACAGTCATTCAGTTAATGAGTACAGTTCATGTGTCGTCATGTTATGTCATGTCGTGTTGTGTTGCGTTGTGCTATGCTATGTTCTGCTATTTGATTTTCGTTCACACGCCGATTGGAACAGAACGTTGAGTATTGTTCGGGTCAAGTCGATGGTTTATGTATCCCAATTAATGAATGTTGAACTTTCGCAAAGCTAAGTTCACATGTTGAAGAAATGAAGGAAAAAACGATGAGATAAAATGAACGTGTGGGGTAATGGTTAGTAAGGATTGAATGACAGAAGTGTAGTCTTGAATGTGAGTCTGTTGAATGCAACACGCATGGATGAGAATGATTTGAAGCGTACGAGCTAAATCTGTTTGATATCCTATACGCATGGGGATTGGGACGTTGAATGTGACTAGTTTGAATGGGCATCTAGGACGAAAGAGGGTATCAGTCTGTGGTGGGATTTTGGGTGAGAATTGAATGGTAGTGGAGGAAGGACGCGAGCGAACGTAGCCAGGATTACCATCGGAGTCACTAAAACTAGTACGATCGACCGAAGTTCACGTTGGAATTGATAACATTTGGGAAGGAGGAAGAGGAAATGAGGGGTTTGGGGAATAGGTGGTTGTGTACGGTGCGGGAGAGAGGTTGGGTTTTTGTGAGAAGTGTCAGTGCGCAAGAAAGTACGTTGAGTCACTGATAGTAGTAATATTTGTGATCGTAGTTTGGATTGTGGACTGTTGTGCCACTCGGTTGTCCTGTCCGAATGAGGCTTTTATATTGGAGGATGCAGCCGTATTGTTTGCGCAGCGAAGCGCATCCTGCAAGGCAGCATCGTTGATCCATGTTAGCCGGTGGCAAATTGTGCGGTTCATTCGCCTCATGTGGGAAATGTTGTCGGGTAAATGGAATATGACAATGGGTTATGACCATATTTAGTGGCGGATCGGATTTGCCACGTCACAGTGCTGTCCATAGGTTTATGCGTGATTTTTGATGAGAAGAGCACATCATACGGTGGAGCACTGGAGGTGGTCGTCCGTGACGGTTTATTTGTTGTTGTTGTTGTTGTTGTTGTTGTGTGTGTGTGTGTGTTTGGTGAGTGTAACGAGCTTATTGATGGTTAACGACGGCAATTGCGTCCGCTCCATTGTCGGCGACGTGGGGACGTGCCGAGTATCATACAGCTCTATTATGCGGTTGTGAATTTTGAAGCATTAGTTATTGTTAGTTCATTGTATTGTGGGTGAACTATGCGATTTGATAATGTGAACTGGATGTGATCTGGCAGTGGTGCGTGATGGGCGTTGATCAAAATGCCGCTGGCAGCGGTGGGATTCGAACCCACGCCCTTTCGGACCGGTGCCTTAAACCGGCGCCTTAGACCGCTCGGCCACGCTACCACACAGAGAATTTTCTGTGTGCTCATAATGATCTACACACTCTAAGCACGCATGACAAATGAAACTACAAATTGACATCTGATTGATATGTTTACGTACGCACGCGCGCAACCTCTATCTCTCTAGTTTTCATGCAAGCCCTAATAATAATGTTATGCCTTTTTCCGTCATGTTTCGAGTTTCGTAACAGTCATTCAGTTAATGAGTACAGTTCATGTGTCGTCATGTTATGTCATGTCGTGTTGTGTTGCGTTGTGCTATGCTATGTTCTGCTATTTGATTTTCCTTCACACGCCGATTGGAACAGAACGTTGAGTATTGTTCGGGTCAAGTCGATGGTTTATGTATCCCAATTAATGAATGTTGAACTTTCGCAAAGCTAAGTTCACATGTTGAAGAAATGAAGGAAAAAACGATGAGATAAAATGAACGTGTGGGGTAATGGTTAGTAAGGATTGAATGACAGAAGTGTAGTCTTGAATGTGAGTCTGTTGAATGCAACACGCATGGATGAGAATGATTTGAAGCGTACGAGCTAAATCTGTTTGATATCCTATACGCATGGGGATTGGGACGTTGAATGTGACTAGTTTGAATGGGCATCTAGGACGAAAGAGGGTATCAGTCTGTGGTGGGATTTTGGGTGAGAATTGAATGGTAGTGGAGGAAGGACGCGAGCGAACGTAGCCAGGATTACCATCGGAGTCACTAAAACTAGTACGATCGACCGAAGTTCACGTTGGAATTGATAACATTTGGGAAGGAGGAAGAGGAAATGAGGGGTTTGGGGAATAGGTGGTTGTGTACGGTGCGGGAGAGAGGTTGGGTTTTTGTGAGAAGTGTCAGTGCGCAAGAAAGTACGTTGAGTCACTGATAGTAGTAATATTTGTGATCGTAGTTTGGATTGTGGACTGTTGTGCTACTCGGTTGTCCTGTCCGAATGAGGCTTTTATACTGGAGGATGCAGCCGTATTGTTTGCGCAGCGAAGCGCATCCTGCAAGGCAGCATCGTTGATCCATGTTAGCCGGTGGCAAATTGTGCGGTTCATTCGCCTCATGTGGGAAATGTTGTCGGGTAAATGGAATATGACAATGGGTTATGACCATATTTAGTGGCGGATCGGATTTGCCACGTCACAGTGCTGTCCATAGGTTTATGCGTGATTTTTGATGAGAAGAGCACATCATACGGTGGAGCACTGGAGGTGGTCGTCCGTGACGGTTTATTTGTTGTTGTTGTTGTTGTTGTTGTTGTGTGTGTGTGTGTGTGTTTGGTGAGTGTAACGAGCTTATTGATGGTTAACGACGGCAATTGCGTCCGCTCCATTGTCGGCGACGTGGGGACGTGCCGAGTATCATACAGCTCTATTATGCGGTTGTGAATTTTGAAGCATTAGTTATTGTTAGTTCATTGTATTGTGGGTGAACTATGCGATTTGATAATGTGAACTGGATGTGATCTGGCAGTGGTGCGTGATGGGCGTTGATCAAAATGCCGCTGGCAGCGGTGGGATTCGAACCCACGCCCTTTCGGACCGGTGCCTTAAACCGGCGCCTTAGACCGCTCGGCCACGCTACCACACAGAGAATTTTCTGTGTGCTCATAATGATCTACACACTCTAAGCACGCATGACAAATGAAACTACAAATTGACATCTGATTGATATGTTTACGTACGCACGCGCGCAACCTCTATCTCTCTAGTTTTCATGCAAGCCCTAATAATAATGTTATGCCTTTTTCCGTCATGTTTCGAGTTTCGTAACAGTCATTCAGTTAATGAGTACAGTTCATGTGTCGTCATGTTATGTCATGTCGTGTTGTGTTGCGTTGTGCTATGCTATGTTCTGCTATTTGATTTTCGTTCACACGCCGATTGGAACAGAACGTTGAGTATTGTTCGGGTCAAGTCGATGGTTTATGTATCCCAATTAATGAATGTTGAACTTTCGCAAAGCTAAGTTCACATGTTGAAGAAATGAAGGAAAAAACGATGAGATAAAATGAACGTGTGGGGTAATGGTTAGTAAGGATTGAATGACAGAAGTGTAGTCTTGAATGTGAGTCTGTTGAATGCAACACGCATGGATGAGAATGATTTGAAGCGTACGAGCTAAATCTGTTTGATATCCTATACGCATGGGGATTGGGACGTTGAATGTGACTAGTTTGAATGGGCATCTAGGACGAAAGAGGGTATCAGTCTGTGGTGGGATTTTGGGTGAGAATTGAATGGTAGTGGAGGAAGGACGCGAGCGAACGTAGCCAGGATTACCATCGGAGTCACTAAAACTAGTACGATCGACCGAAGTTCACGTTGGAATTGATAACATTTGGGAAGGAGGAAGAGGAAATGAGGGGTTTGGGGAATAGGTGGTTGTGTACGGTGCGGGAGAGAGGTTGGGTTTTTGTGAGAAGTGTCAGTGCGCAAGAAAGTACGTTGAGTCACTGATAGTAGTAATATTTGTGATCGTAGTTTGGATTGTGGACTGTTGTGCCACTCGGTTGTCCTGTCCGAATGAGGCTTTTATATTGGAGGATGCAGCCGTATTGTTTGCGCAGCGAAGCGCATCCTGCAAGGCAGCATCGTTGATCCATGTTAGCCGGTGGCAAATTGTGCGGTTCATTCGCCTCATGTGGGAAATGTTGTCGGGTAAATGGAATATGACAATGGGTTATGACCATATTTAGTGGCGGATCGGATTTGCCACGTCACAGTGCTGTCCATAGGTTTATGCGTGATTTTTGATGAGAAGAGCACATCATACGGTGGAGCACTGGAGGTGGTCGTCCGTGACGGTTTATTTGTTGTTGTTGTTGTTGTTGTGTGTGTGTGTGTGTGTGTGTGTTTGGTGAGTGTAACGAGCTTATTGATGGTTAACGACGGCAATTGCGTCCGCTCCATTGTCGGCGACGTGGGGACGTGCCGAGTATCATACAGCTCTATTATGCGGTTGTGAATTTTGAAGCATTAGTTATTGTTAGTTCATTGTATTGTGGGTGAACTATGCGATTTGATAATGTGAACTGGATGTGATCTGGCAGTGGTGCGTGATGGGCGTTGATCAAAATGCCGCTGGCAGCGGTGGGATTCGAACCCACGCCCTTTCGGACCGGTGCCTTAAACCGGCGCCTTAGACCGCTCGGCCACGCTACCACACAGAGAATTTTCTGTGTGCTCATAATGATCTACACACTCTAAGCACGCATGACAAATGAAACTACAAATTGACATCTGATTGATATGTTTACGTACGCACGCGCGCAACCTCTATCTCTCTAGTTTTCATGCAAGCCCTAATAATAATGTTATGCCTTTTTCCGTCATGTTTCGAGTTTCGTAACAGTCATTCAGTTAATGAGTACAGTTCATGTGTCGTCATGTTATGTCATGTCGTGTTGTGTTGCGTTGTGCTATGCTATGTTCTGCTATTTGATTTTCGTTCACACGCCGATTGGAACAGAACGTTGAGTATTGTTCGGGTCAAGTCGATGGTTTATGTATCCCAATTAATGAATGTTGAACTTTCGCAAAGCTAAGTTCACATGTTGAAGAAATGAAGGAAAAAACGATGAGATAAAATGAACGTGTGGGGTAATGGTTAGTAAGGATTGAATGACAGAAGTGTAGTCTTGAATGTGAGTCTGTTGAATGCAACACGCATGGATGAGAATGATTTGAAGCGTACGAGCTAAATCTGTTTGATATCCTATACGCATGGGGATTGGGACGTTGAATGTGACTAGTTTGAATGGGCATCTAGGACGAAAGAGGGTATCAGTCTGTGGTGGGATTTTGGGTGAGAATTGAATGGTAGTGGAGGAAGGACGCGAGCGAACGTAGCCAGGATTACCATCGGAGTCACTAAAACTAGTACGATCGACCGAAGTTCACGTTGGAATTGATAACATTTGGGAAGGAGGAAGAGGAAATGAGGGGTTTGGGGAATAGGTGGTTGTGTACGGTGCGGGAGAGAGGTTGGGTTTTTGTGAGAAGTGTCAGTGCGCAAGAAAGTACGTTGAGTCACTGATAGTAGTAATATTTGTGATCGTAGTTTGGATTGTGGACTGTTGTGCCACTCGGTTGTCCTGTCCGAATGAGGCTTTTATATTGGAGGATGCAGCCGTATTGTTTGCGCAGCGAAGCGCATCCTGCAAGGCAGCATCGTTGATCCATGTTAGCCGGTGGCAAATTGTGCGGTTCATTCGCCTCATGTGGGAAATGTTGTCGGGTAAATGGAATATGACAATGGGTTATGACCATATTTAGTGGCGGATCGGATTTGCCACGTCACAGTGCTGTCCATAGGTTTATGCGTGATTTTTGATGAGAAGAGCACATCATACGGTGGAGCACTGGAGGTGGTCGTCCGTGACGGTTTATTTGTTGTTGTTGTTGTTGTTGTGTGTGTGTGTGTGTGTGTGTTTGGTGAGTGTAACGAGCTTATTGATGGTTAACGACGGCAATTGCGTCCGCTCCATTGTCGGCGACGTGGGGACGTGCCGAGTATCATACAGCTCTATTATGCGGTTGTGAATTTTGAAGCATTAGTTATTGTTAGTTCATTGTATTGTGGGTGAACTATGCGATTTGATAATGTGAACTGGATGTGATCTGGCAGTGGTGCGTGATGGGCGTTGATCAAAATGCCGCTGGCAGCGGTGGGATTCGAACCCACGCCCTTTCGGACCGGTGCCTTAAACCGGCGCCTTAGACCGCTCGGCCACGCTACCACACAGAGAATTTTCTGTGTGCTCATAATGATCTACACACTCTAAGCACGCATGACAAATGAAACTACAAATTGACATCTGATTGATATGTTTACGTACGCACGCGCGCAACCTCTATCTCTCTAGTTTTCATGCAAGCCCTAATAATAATGTTATGCCTTTTTCCGTCATGTTTCGAGTTTCGTAACAGTCATTCAGTTAATGAGTACAGTTCATGTGTCGTCATGTTATGTCATGTCGTGTTGTGTTGCGTTGTGCTATGCTATGTTCTGCTATTTGATTTTCGTTCACACGCCGATTGGAACAGAACGTTGAGTATTGTTCGGGTCAAGTCGATGGTTTATGTATCCCAATTAATGAATGTTGAACTTTCGCAAAGCTAAGTTCACATGTTGAAGAAATGAAGGAAAAAACGATGAGATAAAATGAACGTGTGGGGTAATGGTTAGTAAGGATTGAATGACAGAAGTGTAGTCTTGAATGTGAGTCTGTTGAATGCAACACGCATGGATGAGAATGATTTGAAGCGTACGAGCTAAATCTGTTTGATATCCTATACGCATGGGGATTGGGACGTTGAATGTGACTAGTTTGAATGGGCATCTAGGACGAAAGAGGGTATCAGTCTGTGGTGGGATTTTGGGTGAGAATTGAATGGTAGTGGAGGAAGGACGCGAGCGAACGTAGCCAGGATTACCATCGGAGTCACTAAAACTAGTACGATCGACCGAAGTTCACGTTGGAATTGATAACATTTGGGAAGGAGGAAGAGGAAATGAGGGGTTTGGGGAATAGGTGGTTGTGTACGGTGCGGGAGAGAGGTTGGGTTTTTGTGAGAAGTGTCAGTGCGCAAGAAAGTACGTTGAGTCACTGATAGTAGTAATATTTGTGATCGTAGTTTGGATTGTGGACTGTTGTGCTACTCGGTTGTCCTGTCCGAATGAGGCTTTTATATTGGAGGATGCAGCCGTATTGTTTGCGCAGCGAAGCGCATCCTGCAAGGCAGCATCGTTGATCCATGTTAGCCGGTGGCAAATTGTGCGGTTCATTCGCCTCATGTGGGAAATGTTGTCGGGTAAATGGAATATGACAATGGGTTATGACCATATTTAGTGGCGGATCGGATTTGCCACGTCACAGTGCTGTCCATAGGTTTATGCGTGATTTTTGATGAGAAGAGCACATCATACGGTGGAGCACTGGAGGTGGTCGTCCGTGACGGTTTATTTGTTGTTGTTGTGTGTGTGTGTGTGTGTGTGTGTTTGGTGAGTGTAACGAGCTTATTGATGGTTAACGACGGCAATTGCGTCCGCTCCATTGTCGGCGACGTGGGGACGTGCCGAGTATCATACAGCTCTATTATGCGGTTGTGAATTTTGAAGCATTAGTTATTGTTAGTTCATTGTATTGTGGGTGAACTATGCGATTTGATAATGTGAACTGGATGTGATCTGGCAGTGGTGCGTGATGGGCGTTGATCAAAATGCCGCTGGCAGCGGTGGGATTCGAACCCACGCCCTTTCGGACCGGTGCCTTAAACCGGCGCCTTAGACCGCTCGGCCACGCTACCACACAGAGAATTTTCTGTGTGCTCATAATGATCTACACACTCTAAGCACGCATGACAAATGAAACTACAAATTGACATCTGATTGATATGTTCACGTACGCACGCGCGCAACCTCTATCTCTCTAGTTTTCATGCAAGCCCTAATAATAATGTTATGCCTTTTTCCGTCATGTTTCGAGTTTCGTAACAGTCATTCAGTTAATGAGTACAGTTCATGTGTCGTCATGTTATGTCATGTCGTGTTGTGTTGCGTTGTGCTATGCTATGTTCTGCTATTTGATTTTCCTTCACACGCCGATTGGAACAGAACGTTGAGTATTGTTCGGGTCAAGTCGATGGTTTATGTATCCCAATTAATGAATGTTGAACTTTCGCAAAGCTAAGTTCACATGTTGAAGAAATGAAGGAAAAAACGATGAGATAAAATGAACGTGTGGGGTAATGGTTAGTAAGGATTGAATGACAGAAGTGTAGTCTTGAATGTGAGTCTGTTGAATGCAACACGCATGGATGAGAATGATTTGAAGCGTACGAGCTAAATCTGTTTGATATCCTATACGCATGGGGATTGGGACGTTGAATGTGACTAGTTTGAATGGGCATCTAGGACGAAAGAGGGTATCAGTCTGTGGTGGGATTTTGGGTGAGAATTGAATGGTAGTGGAGGAAGGACGCGAGCGAACGTAGCCAGGATTACCATCGGAGTCACTAAAACTAGTACGATCGACCGAAGTTCACGTTGGAATTGATAACATTTGGGAAGGAGGAAGAGGAAATGAGGGGTTTGGGGAATAGGTGGTTGTGTACGGTGCGGGAGAGAGGTTGGGTTTTTGTGAGAAGTGTCAGTGCGCAAGAAAGTACGTTGAGTCACTGATAGTAGTAATATTTGTGATCGTAGTTTGGATTGTGGACTGTTGTGCTACTCGGTTGTCCTGTCCGAATGAGGCTTTTATATTGGAGGATGCAGCCGTATTGTTTGCGCAGCGAAGCGCATCCTGCAAGGCAGCATCGTTGATCCATGTTAGCCGGTGGCAAATTGTGCGGTTCATTCGCCTCATGTGGGAAATGTTGTCGGGTAAATGGAATATGACAATGGGTTATGACCATATTTAGTGGCGGATCGGATTTGCCACGTCACAGTGCTGTCCATAGGTTTATGCGTGATTTTTGATGAGAAGAGCACATCATACGGTGGAGCACTGGAGCTGGTCGTCCGTGACGGTTTATTTGTTGTTGTTGTTGTGTGTGTGTGTGTGTGTGTGTGTTTGGTGAGTGTAACGAGCTTATTGATGGTTAACGACGGCAATTGCGTCCGCTCCATTGTCGGCGACGTGGGGACGTGCCGAGTATCATACAGCTCTATTATGCGGTTGTGAATTTTGAAGCATTAGTTATTGTTAGTTCATTGTATTGTGGGTGAACTATGCGATTTGATAATGTGAACTGGATGTGATCTGGCAGTGGTGCGTGATGGGCGTTGATCAAAATGCCGCTGGCAGCGGTGGGATTCGAACCCACGCCCTTTCGGACCGGTGCCTTAAACCGGCGCCTTAGACCGCTCGGTCACGCTACCACACAGAGAATTTTCTGTGTGCTCATAATGATCTACACACTCTAAGCACGCATGACAAATGAAACTACAAATTGACATCTGATTGATATGTTTACGTACGCACGCGCGCAACCTCTATCTCTCTAGTTTTCATGCAAGCCCTAATAATAATGTTATGCCTTTTTCCGTCATGTTTCGAGTTTCGTAACAGTCATTCAGTTAATGAGTACAGTTCATGTGTCGTCATGTTATGTCATGTCGTGTTGTGTTGCGTTGTGCTATGCTATGTTCTGCTATTTGATTTTCGTTCACACGCCGATTGGAACAGAACGTTGAGTATTGTTCGGGTCAAGTCGATGGTTTATGTATCCCAATTAATGAATATTGAACTTTCGCAAAGCTAAGTTCACATGTTGAAGAAATGAAGGAAAAAACGATGAGATAAAATGAACGTGTGGGGTAATGGTTAGTAAGGATTGAATGACAGAAGTGTAGTCTTGAATGTGAGTCTGTTGAATGCAACACGCATGGATGAGAATGATTTGAAGCGTACGAGCTAAATCTGTTTGATATCCTATACGCATGGGGATTGGGACGTTGAATGTGACTAGTTTGAATGGGCATCTAGGACGAAAGAGGGTATCAGTCTGTGGTGGGATTTTGGGTGAGAATTGAATGGTAGTGGAGGAAGGACGCGAGCGAACGTAGCCAGGATTACCATCGGAGTCACTAAAACTAGTACGATCGACCGAAGTTCACGTTGGAATTGATAACATTTGGGAAGGAGGAAGAGGAAATGAGGGGTTTGGGGAATAGGTGGTTGTGTACGGTGCGGGAGAGAGGTTGGGTTTTTGTGAGAAGTGTCAGTGCGCAAGAAAGTACGTTGAGTCACTGATAGTAGTAATATTTGTGATCGTAGTTTGGATTGTGGACTGTTGTGCTACTCGGTTGTCCTGTCCGAATGAGGCTTTTATATTGGAGGATGCAGCCGTATTGTTTGCGCAGCGAAGCGCATCCTGCAAGGCAGCATCGTTGATCCATGTTAGCCGGTGGCAAATTGTGCGGTTCATTCGCCTCATGTGGGAAATGTTGTCGGGTAAATGGAATATGACAATGGGTTATGACCATATTTAGTGGCGGATCGGATTTGCCACGTCACAGTGCTGTCCATAGGTTTATGCGTGATTTTTGATGAGAAGAGCACATCATACGGTGGAGCACTGGAGCTGGTCGTCCGTGACGGTTTATTTGTTGTTGTTGTTGTGTGTGTGTGTGTGTGTGTGTGTTTGGTGAGTGTAACGAGCTTATTGATGGTTAACGACGGCAATTGCGTCCGCTCCATTGTCGGCGACGTGGGGACGTGCCGAGTATCATACAGCTCTATTATGCGGTTGTGAATTTTGAAGCATTAGTTATTGTTAGTTCATTGTATTGTGGGTGAACTATGCGATTTGATAATGTGAACTGGATGTGATCTGGCAGTGGTGCGTGATGGGCGTTGATCAAAATGCCGCTGGCAGCGGTGGGATTCGAACCCACGCCCTTTCGGACCGGTGCCTTAAACCGGCGCCTTAGACCGCTCGGTCACGCTACCACACAGAGAATTTTCTGTGTGCTCATAATGATCTACACACTCTAAGCACGCATGACAAATGAAACTACAAATTGACATCTGATTGATATGTTTACGTACGCACGCGCGCAACCTCTATCTCTCTAGTTTTCATGCAAGCCCTAATAATAATGTTATGCCTTTTTCCGTCATGTTTCGAGTTTCGTAACAGTCATTCAGTTAATGAGTACAGTTCATGTGTCGTCATGTTATGTCATGTCGTGTTGTGTTGCGTTGTGCTATGCTATGTTCTGCTATTTGATTTTCGTTCACACGCCGATTGGAACAGAACGTTGAGTATTGTTCGGGTCAAGTCGATGGTTTATGTATCCCAATTAATGAATATTGAACTTTCGCAAAGCTAAGTTCACATGTTGAAGAAATGAAGGAAAAAACGATGAGATAAAATGAACGTGTGGGGTAATGGTTAGTAAGGATTGAATGACAGAAGTGTAGTCTTGAATGTGAGTCTGTTGAATGCAACACGCATGGATGAGAATGATTTGAAGCGTACGAGCTAAATCTGTTTGATATCCTATACGCATGGGGATTGGGACGTTGAATGTGACTAGTTTGAATGGGCATCTAGGACGAAAGAGGGTATCAGTCTGTGGTGGGATTTTGGGTGAGAATTGAATGGTAGTGGAGGAAGGACGCGAGCGAACGTAGCCAGGATTACCATCGGAGTCACTAAAACTAGTACGATCGACCGAAGTTCACGTTGGAATTGATAACATTTGGGAAGGAGGAAGAGGAAATGAGGGGTTTGGGGAATAGGTGGTTGTGTACGGTGCGGGAGAGAGGTTGGGTTTTTGTGAGAAGTGTCAGTGCGCAAGAAAGTACGTTGAGTCACTGATAGTAGTAATATTTGTGATCGTAGTTTGGATTGTGGACTGTTGTGCCACTCGGTTGTCCTGTCCGAATGAGGCTTTTATATTGGAGGATGCAGCCGTATTGTTTGCGCAGCGAAGCGCATCCTGCAAGGCAGCATCGTTGATCCATGTTAGCCGGTGGCAAATTGTGCGGTTCATTCGCCTCATGTGGGAAATGTTGTCGGGTAAATGGAATATGACAATGGGTTATGACCATATTTAGTGGCGGATCGGATTTGCCACGTCACAGTGCTGTCCATAGGTTTATGCGTGATTTTTGATGAGAAGAGCACATCATACGGTGGAGCACTGGAGCTGGTCGTCCGTGACGGTTTATTTGTTGTTGTTGTTGTGTGTGTGTGTGTGTGTGTGTGTTTGGTGAGTGTAACGAGCTTATTGATGGTTAACGACGGCAATTGCGTCCGCTCCATTGTCGGCGACGTGGGGACGTGCCGAGTATCATACAGCTCTATTATGCGGTTGTGAATTTTGAAGCATTAGTTATTGTTAGTTCATTGTATTGTGGGTGAACTATGCGATTTGATAATGTGAACTGGATGTGATCTGGCAGTGGTGCGTGATGGGCGTTGATCAAAATGCCGCTGGCAGCGGTGGGATTCGAACCCACGCCCTTTCGGACCGGTGCCTTAAACCGGCGCCTTAGACCGCTCGGTCACGCTACCACACAGAGAATTTTCTGTGTGCTCATAATGATCTACACACTCTAAGCACGCATGACAAATGAAACTACAAATTGACATCTGATTGATATGTTTACGTACGCACGCGCGCAACCTCTATCTCTCTAGTTTTCATGCAAGCCCTAATAATAATGTTATGCCTTTTTCCGTCATGTTTCGAGTTTCGTAACAGTCATTCAGTTAATGAGTACAGTTCATGTGTCGTCATGTTATGTCATGTCGTGTTGTGTTGCGTTGTGCTATGCTATGTTCTGCTATTTGATTTTCGTTCACACGCCGATTGGAACAGAACGTTGAGTATTGTTCGGGTCAAGTCGATGGTTTATGTATCCCAATTAATGAATATTGAACTTTCGCAAAGCTAAGTTCACATGTTGAAGAAATGAAGGAAAAAACGATGAGATAAAATGAACGTGTGGGGTAATGGTTAGTAAGGATTGAATGACAGAAGTGTAGTCTTGAATGTGAGTCTGTTGAATGCAACACGCATGGATGAGAATGATTTGAAGCGTACGAGCTAAATCTGTTTGATATCCTATACGCATGGGGATTGGGACGTTGAATGTGACTAGTTTGAATGGGCATCTAGGACGAAAGAGGGTATCAGTCTGTGGTGGGATTTTGGGTGAGAATTGAATGGTAGTGGAGGAAGGACGCGAGCGAACGTAGCCAGGATTACCATCGGAGTCACTAAAACTAGTACGATCGACCGAAGTTCACGTTGGAATTGATAACATTTGGGAAGGAGGAAGAGGAAATGAGGGGTTTGGGGAATAGGTGGTTGTGTACGGTGCGGGAGAGAGGTTGGGTTTTTGTGAGAAGTGTCAGTGCGCAAGAAAGTACGTTGAGTCACTGATAGTAGTAATATTTGTGATCGTAGTTTGGATTGTGGACTGTTGTGCCACTCGGTTGTCCTGTCCGAATGAGGCTTTTATATTGGAGGATGCAGCCGTATTGTTTGCGCAGCGAAGCGCATCCTGCAAGGCAGCATCGTTGATCCATGTTAGCCGGTGGCAAATTGTGCGGTTCATTCGCCTCATGTGGGAAATGTTGTCGGGTAAATGGAATATGACAATGGGTTATGACCATATTTAGTGGCGGATCGGATTTGCCACGTCACAGTGCTGTCCATAGGTTTATGCGTGATTTTTGATGAGAAGAGCACATCATACGGTGGAGCACTGGAGCTGGTCGTCCGTGACGGTTTATTTGTTGTTGTTGTGTGTGTGTGTGTGTGTGTGTGTGTGTGTGTTTGGTGAGTGTAACGAGCTTATTGATGGTTAACGACGGCAATTGCGTCCGCTCCATTGTCGGCGACGTGGGGACGTGCCGAGTATCATACAGCTCTATTATGCGGTTGTGAATTTTGAAGCATTAGTTATTGTTAGTTCATTGTATTGTGGGTGAACTATGCGATTTGATAATGTGAACTGGATGTGATCTGGCAGTGGTGCGTGATGGGCGTTGATCAAAATGCCGCTGGCAGCGGTGGGATTCGAACCCACGCCCTTTCGGACCGGTGCCTTAAACCGGCGCCTTAGACCGCTCGGCCACGCTACCACACAGAGAATTTTCTGTGTGCTCATAATGATCTACACACTCTAAGCACGCATGACAAATGAAACTACAAATTGACATCTGATTGATATGTTTACGTACGCACGCGCGCAACCTCTATCTCTCTAGTTTTCATGCAAGCCCTAATAATAATGTTATGCCTTTTTCCGTCATGTTTCGAGTTTCGTAACAGTCATTCAGTTAATGAGTACAGTTCATGTGTCGTCATGTTATGTCATGTCGTGTTGTGTTGCGTTGTGCTATGCTATGTTCTGCTATTTGATTTTCCTTCACACGCCGATTGGAACAGAACGTTGAGTATTGTTCGGGTCAAGTCGATGGTTTATGTATCCCAATTAATGAATATTGAACTTTCGCAAAGCTAAGTTCACATGTTGGAGAAATGAAGGAAAAAACGATGAGATAAAATGAACGTGTGGGGTAATGGTTAGTAAGGATTGAATGACAGAAGTGTAGTCTTGAATGTGAGTCTGTTGAATGCAACACGCATGGATGAGAATGATTTGAAGCGTACGAGCTAAATCTGTTTGATATCCTATACGCATGGGGATTGGGACGTTGAATGTGACTAGTTTGAATGGGCATCTAGGACGAAAGAGGGTATCAGTCTGTGGTGGGATTTTGGGTGAGAATTGAATGGTAGTGGAGGAAGGACGCGAGCGAACGTAGCCAGGATTACCATCGGAGTCACTAAAACTAGTACGATCGACCGAAGTTCACGTTGGAATTGATAACATTTGGGAAGGAGGAAGAGGAAATGAGGGGTTTGGGGAATAGGTGGTTGTGTACGGTGCGGGAGAGAGGTTGGGTTTTTGTGAGAAGTGTCAGTGCGCAAGAAAGTACGTTGAGTCACTGATAGTAGTAATATTTGTGATCGTAGTTTGGATTGTGGACTGTTGTGCTACTCGGTTGTCCTGTCCGAATGAGGCTTTTATATTGGAGGATGCAGCCGTATTGTTTGCGCAGCGAAGCGCATCCTGCAAGGCAGCATCGTTGATCCATGTTAGCCGGTGGCAAATTGTGCGGTTCATTCGCCTCATGTGGGAAATGTTGTCGGGTAAATGGAATATGACAATGGGTTATGACCATATTTAGTGGCGGATCGGATTTGCCACGTCACAGTGCTGTCCATAGGTTTATGCGTGATTTTTGATGAGAAGAGCACATCATACGGTGGAGCACTGGAGGTGGTCGTCCGTGACGGTTTATTTGTTGTTGTTGTTGTGTGTGTGTGTGTGTGTGTGTTTGGTGAGTGTAACGAGCTTATTGATGGTTAACGACGGCAATTGCGTCCGCTCCATTGTCGGCGACGTGGGGACGTGCCGAGTATCATACAGCTCTATTATGCGGTTGTGAATTTTGAAGCATTAGTTATTGTTAGTTCATTGTATTGTGGGTGAACTATGCGATTTGATAATGTGAACTGGATGTGATCTGGCAGTGGTGCGTGATGGGCGTTGATCAAAATGCCGCTGGCAGCGGTGGGATTCGAACCCACGCCCTTTCGGACCGGTGCCTTAAACCGGCGCCTTAGACCGCTCGGCCACGCTACCACACAGAGAATTTTCTGTGTGCTCATAATGATCTACACACTCTAAGCACGCATGACAAATGAAACTACAAATTGACATCTGATTGATATGTTTACGTACGCACGCGCGCAACCTCTATCTCTCTAGTTTTCATGCAAGCCCTAATAATAATGTTATGCCTTTTTCCGTCATGTTTCGAGTTTCGTAACAGTCATTCAGTTAGTGAGTACAGTTCATGTGTCGTCATGTTATGTCATGTCGTGTTGTGTTGCGTTGTGCTATGCTATGTTCTGCTATTTGATTTTCCTTCACACGCCGATTGGAACAGAACGTTGAGTATTGTTCGGGTCAAGTCGATGGTTTATGTATCCCAATTAATGAATGTTGAACTTTCGCAAAGCTAAGTTCACATGTTGGAGAAATGAAGGAAAAAACGATGAGATAAAATGAACGTGTGGGGTAATGGTTAGTAAGGATTGAATGACAGAAGTGTAGTCTTGAATGTGAGTCTGTTGAATGCAACACGCATGGATGAGAATGATTTGAAGCGTACGAGCTAAATCTGTTTGATATCCTATACGCATGGGGATTGGGACGTTGAATGTGACTAGTTTGAATGGGCATCTAGGACGAAAGAGGGTATCAGTCTGTGGTGGGATTTTGGGTGAGAATTGAATGGTAGTGGAGGAAGGACGCGAGCGAACGTAGCCAGGATTACCATCGGAGTCACTAAAACTAGTACGATCGACCGAAGTTCACGTTGGAATTGATAACATTTGGGAAGGAGGAAGAGGAAATGAGGGGTTTGGGGAATAGGTGGTTGTGTACGGTGCGGGAGAGAGGTTGGGTTTTTGTGAGAAGTGTCAGTGCGCAAGAAAGTACGTTGAGTCACTGATAGTAGTAATATTTGTGATCGTAGTTTGGATTGTGGACTGTTGTGCTACTCGGTTGTCCTGTCCGAATGAGGCTTTTATATTGGAGGATGCAGCCGTATTGTTTGCGCAGCGAAGCGCATCCTGCAAGGCAGCATCGTTGATCCATGTTAGCCGGTGGCAAATTGTGCGGTTCATTCGCCTCATGTGGGAAATGTTGTCGGGTAAATGGAATATGACAATGGGTTATGACCATATTTAGTGGCGGATCGGATTTGCCACGTCACAGTGCTGTCCATAGGTTTATGCGTGATTTTTGATGAGAAGAGCACATCATACGGTGGAGCACTGGAGGTGGTCGTCCGTGACGGTTTATTTGTTGTTGTTGTTGTTGTGTGTGTGTGTGTGTGTGTGTGTGTGTGTGTGTGTTTGGTGAGTGTAACGAGCTTATTGATGGTTAACGACGGCAATTGCGTCCGCTCCATTGTCGGCGACGTGGGGACGTGCCGAGTATCATACAGCTCTATTATGCGGTTGTGAATTTTGAAGCATTAGTTATTGTTAGTTCATTGTATTGTGGGTGAACTATGCGATTTGATAATGTGAACTGGATGTGATCTGGCAGTGGTGCGTGATGGGCGTTGATCAAAATGCCGCTGGCAGCGGTGGGATTCGAACCCACGCCCTTTCGGACCGGTGCCTTAAACCGGCGCCTTAGACCGCTCGGCCACGCTACCACACAGAGAATTTTCTGTGTGCTCATAATGATCTACACACTCTAAGCACGCATGACAAATGAAACTACAAATTGACATCTGATTGATATGTTTACGTACGCACGCGCGCAACCTCTATCTCTCTAGTTTTCATGCAAGCCCTAATAATAATGTTATGCCTTTTTCCGTCATGTTTCGAGTTTCGTAACAGTCATTCAGTTAATGAGTACAGTTCATGTGTCGTCATGTTATGTCATGTCGTGTTGTGTTGCGTTGTGCTATGCTATGTTCTGCTATTTGATTTTCCTTCACACGCCGATTGGAACAGAACGTTGAGTATTGTTCGGGTCAAGTCGATGGTTTATGTATCCCAATTAATGAATGTTGAACTTTCGCAAAGCTAAGTTCACATGTTGAAGAAATGAAGGAAAAAACGATGAGATAAAATGAACGTGTGGGGTAATGGTTAGTAAGGATTGAATGACAGAAGTGTAGTCTTGAATGTGAGTCTGTTGAATGCAACACGCATGGATGAGAATGATTTGAAGCGTACGAGCTAAATCTGTTTGATATCCTATACGCATGGGGATTGGGACGTTGAATGTGACTAGTTTGAATGGGCATCTAGGACGAAAGAGGGTATCAGTCTGTGGTGGGATTTTGGGTGAGAATTGAATGGTAGTGGAGGAAGGACGCGAGCGAACGTAGCCAGGATTACCATCGGAGTCACTAAAACTAGTACGATCGACCGAAGTTCACGTTGGAATTGATAACATTTGGGAAGGAGGAAGAGGAAATGAGGGGTTTGGGGAATAGGTGGTTGTGTACGGTGCGGGAGAGAGGTTGGGTTTTTGTGAGAAGTGTCAGTGCGCAAGAAAGTACGTTGAGTCACTGATAGTAGTAATATTTGTGATCGTAGTTTGGATTGTGGACTGTTGTGCTACTCGGTTGTCCTGTCCGAATGAGGCTTTTATATTGGAGGATGCAGCCGTATTGTTTGCGCAGCGAAGCGCATCCTGCAAGGCAGCATCGTTGATCCATGTTAGCCGGTGGCAAATTGTGCGGTTCATTCGCCTCATGTGGGAAATGTTGTCGGGTAAATGGAATATGACAATGGGTTATGACCATATTTAGTGGCGGATCGGATTTGCCACGTCACAGTGCTGTCCATAGGTTTATGCGTGATTTTTGATGAGAAGAGCACATCATACGGTGGAGCACTGGAGGTGGTCGTCCGTGACGGTTTATTTGTTGTTGTTGTGTGTGTGTGTGTGTGTGTTTTGGTGAGTGTAACGAGCTTATTGATGGTTAACGACGGCAATTGCGTCCGCTCCATTGTCGGCGACGTGGGGACGTGCCGAGTATCATACAGCTCTATTATGCGGTTGTGAATTTTGAAGCATTAGTTATTGTTAGTTCATTGTATTGTGGGTGAACTATGCGATTTGATAATGTGAACTGGATGTGATCTGGCAGTGGTGCGTGATGGGCGTTGATCAAAATGCCGCTGGCAGCGGTGGGATTCGAACCCACGCCCTTTCGGACCGGTGCCTTAAACCGGCGCCTTAGACCGCTCGGCCACGCTACCACACAGAGAATTTTCTGTGTGCTCATAATGATCTACACACTCTAAGCACGCATGACAAATGAAACTACAAATTGACATCTGATTGATATGTTTACGTACGCACGCGCGCAACCTCTATCTCTCTAGTTTTCATGCAAGCCCTAATAATAATGTTATGCCTTTTTCCGTCATGTTTCGAGTTTCGTAACAGTCATTCAGTTAATGAGTACAGTTCATGTGTCGTCATGTTATGTCATGTCGTGTTGTGTTGCGTTGTGCTATGCTATGTTCTGCTATTTGATTTTCCTTCACACGCCGATTGGAACAGAACGTTGAGTATTGTTCGGGTCAAGTCGATGGTTTATGTATCCCAATTAATGAATGTTGAACTTTCGCAAAGCTAAGTTCACATGTTGAAGAAATGAAGGAAAAAACGATGAGATAAAATGAACGTGTGGGGTAATGGTTAGTAAGGATTGAATGACAGAAGTGTAGTCTTGAATGTGAGTCTGTTGAATGCAACACGCATGGATGAGAATGATTCGAAGCGTACGAGCTAAATCTGTTTGATATCCTATACGCATGGGGATTGGGACGTTGAATGTGACTAGTTTGAATGGGCATCTAGGACGAAAGAGGGTATCAGTCTGTGGTGGGATTTTGGGTGAGAATTGAATGGTAGTGGAGGAAGGACGCGAGCGAACGTAGCCAGGATTACCATCGGAGTCACTAAAACTAGTACGATCGACCGAAGTTCACGTTGGAATTGATAACATTTGGGAAGGAGGAAGAGGAAATGAGGGGTTTGGGGAATAGGTGGTTGTGTACGGTGCGGGAGAGAGGTTGGGTTTTTGTGAGAAGTGTCAGTGCGCAAGAAAGTACGTTGAGTCACTGATAGTAGTAATATTTGTGATCGTAGTTTGGATTGTGGACTGTTGTGCTACTCGGTTGTCCTGTCCGAATGAGGCTTTTATATTGGAGGATGCAGCCGTATTGTTTGCGCAGCGAAGCGCATCCTGCAAGGCAGCATCGTTGATCCATGTTAGCCGGTGGCAAATTGTGCGGTTCATTCGCCTCATGTGGGAAATGTTGTCGGGTAAATGGAATATGACAATGGGTTATGACCATATTTAGTGGCGGATCGGATTTGCCACGTCACAGTGCTGTCCATAGGTTTATGCGTGATTTTTGATGAGAAGAGCACATCATACGGTGGAGCACTGGAGGTGGTCGTCCGTGACGGTTTATTTGTTGTTGTTGTTGTGTGTGTGTGTGTGTGTGTGTTTTGGTGAGTGTAACGAGCTTATTGATGGTTAACGACGGCAATTGCGTCCGCTCCATTGTCGGCGACGTGGGGACGTGCCGAGTATCATACAGCTCTATTATGCGGTTGTGAATTTTGAAGCATTAGTTATTGTTAGTTCATTGTATTGTGGGTGAACTATGCGATTTGATAATGTGAACTGGATGTGATCTGGCAGTGGTGCGTGATGGGCGTTGATCAAAATGCCGCTGGCAGCGGTGGGATTCGAACCCACGCCCTTTCGGACCGGTGCCTTAAACCGGCGCCTTAGACCGCTCGGCCACGCTACCACACAGAGAATTTTCTGTGTGCTCATAATGATCTACACACTCTAAGCACACATGACAAATGAAACTACAAATTGACATCTGATTGATATGTTTACGTACGCACGCGCGCAACCTCTATCTCTCTAGTTTTCATGCAAGCCCTAATAATAATGTTATGCCTTTTTCCGTCATGTTTCGAGTTTCGTAACAGTCATTCAGTTAGTGAGTACAGTTCATGTGTCGTCATGTTATGTCATGTCGTGTTGTGTTGCGTTGTGCTATGCTATGTTCTGCTATTTGATTTTCGTTCACACGCCGATTGGAACAGAACGTTGAGTATTGTTCGGGTCAAGTCGATGGTTTATGTATCCCAATTAATGAATGTTGAACTTTCGCAAAGCTAAGTTCACATGTTGAAGAAATGAAGGAAAAAACGATGAGATAAAATGAACGTGTGGGGTAATGGTTAGTAAGGATTGAATGACAGAAGTGTAGTCTTGAATGTGAGTCTGTTGAATGCAACACGCATGGATGAGAATGATTTGAAGCGTACGAGCTAAATCTGTTTGATATCCTATACGCATGGGGATTGGGACGTTGAATGTGACTAGTTTGAATGGGCATCTAGGACGAAAGAGGGTATCAGTCTGTGGTGGGATTTTGGGTGAGAATTGAATGGTAGTGGAGGAAGGACGCGAGCGAACGTAGCCAGGATTACCATCGGAGTCACTAAAACTAGTACGATCGACCGAAGTTCACGTTGGAATTGATAACATTTGGGAAGGAGGAAGAGGAAATGAGGGGTTTGGGGAATAGGTGGTTGTGTACGGTGCGGGAGAGAGGTTGGGTTTTTGTGAGAAGTGTCAGTGCGCAAGAAAGTACGTTGAGTCACTGATAGTAGTAATATTTGTGATCGTAGTTTGGATTGTGGACTGTTGTGCTACTCGGTTGTCCTGTCCGAATGAGGCTTTTATATTGGAGGATGCAGCCGTATTGTTTGCGCAGCGAAGCGCATCCTGCAAGGCAGCATCGTTGATCCATGTTAGCCGGTGGCAAATTGTGCGGTTCATTCGCCTCATGTGGGAAATGTTGTCGGGTAAATGGAATATGACAATGGGTTATGACCATATTTAGTGGCGGATCGGATTTGCCACGTCACAGTGCTGTCCATAGGTTTATGCGTGATTTTTGATGAGAAGAGCACATCATACGGTGGAGCACTGGAGGTGGTCGTCCGTGACGGTTTATTTGTTGTTGTTGTGTGTGTGTGTGTGTTTTGGTGAGTGTAACGAGCTTATTGATGGTTAACGACGGCAATTGCGTCCGCTCCATTGTCGGCGACGTGGGGACGTGCCGAGTATCATACAGCTCTATTATGCGGTTGTGAATTTTGAAGCATTAGTTATTGTTAGTTCATTGTATTGTGGGTGAACTATGCGATTTGATAATGTGAACTGGATGTGATCTGGCAGTGGTGCGTGATGGGCGTTGATCAAAATGCCGCTGGCAGCGGTGGGATTCGAACCCACGCCCTTTCGGACCGGTGCCTTAAACCGGCGCCTTAGACCGCTCGGCCACGCTACCACACAGAGAATTTTCTGTGTGCTCATAATGATCTACACACTCTAAGCACGCATGACAAATGAAACTACAAATTGACATCTGATTGATATGTTTACGTACGCACGCGCGCAACCTCTATCTCTCTAGTTTTCATGCAAGCCCTAATAATAATGTTATGCCTTTTTCCGTCATGTTTCGAGTTTCGTAACAGTCATTCAGTTAGTGAGTACAGTTCATGTGTCGTCATGTTATGTCATGTCGTGTTGTGTTGCGTTGTGCTATGCTATGTTCTGCTATTTGATTTTCGTTCACACGCCGATTGGAACAGAACGTTGAGTATTGTTCGGGTCAAGTCGATGGTTTATGTGTCCCAATTAATGAATATTGAACTTTCGCAAAGCTAAGTTCACATGTTGAAGAAATGAAGGAAAAAACGATGAGATAAAATGAACGTGTGGGGTAATGGTTAGTAAGGATTGAATGACAGAAGTGTAGTCTTGAATGTGAGTCTGTTGAATGCAACACGCATGGATGAGAATGATTTGAAGCGTACGAGCTAAATCTGTTTGATATCCTATACGCATGGGGATTGGGACGTTGAATGTGACTAGTTTGAATGGGCATCTAGGACGAAAGAGGGTATCAGTCTGTGGTGGGATTTTGGGTGAGAATTGAATGGTAGTGGAGGAAGGACGCGAGCGAACGTAGCCAGGATTACCATCGGAGTCACTAAAACTAGTACGATCGACCGAAGTTCACGTTGGAATTGATAACATTTGGGAAGGAGGAAGAGGAAATGAGGGGTTTGGGGAATAGGTGGTTGTGTACGGTGCGGGAGAGAGGTTGGGTTTTTGTGAGAAGTGTCAGTGCGCAAGAAAGTACGTTGAGTCACTGATAGTAGTAATATTTGTGATCGTAGTTTGGATTGTGGACTGTTGTGCTACTCGGTTGTCCTGTCCGAATGAGGCTTTTATATTGGAGGATGCAGCCGTATTGTTTGCGCAGCGAAGCGCATCCTGCAAGGCAGCATCGTTGATCCATGTTAGCCGGTGGCAAATTGTGCGGTTCATTCGCCTCATGTGGGAAATGTTGTCGGGTAAATGGAATATGACAATGGGTTATGACCATATTTAGTGGCGGATCGGATTTGCCACGTCACAGTGCTGTCCATAGGTTTATGCGTGATTTTTGATGAGAAGAGCACATCATACGGTGGAGCACTGGAGGTGGTCGTCCGTGACGGTTTATTTGTTGTTGTTGTTGTGTGTGTGTGTGTGTGTTTTGGTGAGTGTAACGAGCTTATTGATGGTTAACGACGGCAATTGCGTCCGCTCCATTGTCGGCGACGTGGGGACGTGCCGAGTATCATACAGCTCTATTATGCGGTTGTGAATTTTGAAGCATTAGTTATTGTTAGTTCATTGTATTGTGGGTGAACTATGCGATTTGATAATGTGAACTGGATGTGATCTGGCAGTGGTGCGTGATGGGCGTTGATCAAAATGCCGCTGGCAGCGGTGGGATTCGAACCCACGCCCTTTCGGACCGGTGCCTTAAACCGGCGCCTTAGACCGCTCGGCCACGCTACCACACAGAGAATTTTCTGTGTGCTCATAATGATCTACACACTCTAAGCACGCATGACAAATGAAACTACAAATTGACATCTGATTGATATGTTTACGTACGCACGCGCGCAACCTCTATCTCTCTAGTTTTCATGCAAGCCCTAATAATAATGTTATGCCTTTTTCCGTCATGTTTCGAGTTTCGTAACAGTCATTCAGTTAGTGAGTACAGTTCATGTGTCGTCATGTTATGTCATGTCGTGTTGTGTTGCGTTGTGCTATGCTATGTTCTGCTATTTGATTTTCGTTCACACGCCGATTGGAACAGAACGTTGAGTATTGTTCGGGTCAAGTCGATGGTTTATGTGTCCCAATTAATGAATATTGAACTTTCGCAAAGCTAAGTTCACATGTTGAAGAAATGAAGGAAAAAACGATGAGATAAAATGAACGTGTGGGGTAATGGTTAGTAAGGATTGAATGACAGAAGTGTAGTCTTGAATGTGAGTCTGTTGAATGCAACACGCATGGATGAGAATGATTTGAAGCGTACGAGCTAAATCTGTTTGATATCCTATACGCATGGGGATTGGGACGTTGAATGTGACTAGTTTGAATGGGCATCTAGGACGAAAGAGGGTATCAGTCTGTGGTGGGATTTTGGGTGAGAATTGAATGGTAGTGGAGGAAGGACGCGAGCGAACGTAGCCAGGATTACCATCGGAGTCACTAAAACTAGTACGATCGACCGAAGTTCACGTTGGAATTGATAACATTTGGGAAGGAGGAAGAGGAAATGAGGGGTTTGGGGAATAGGTGGTTGTGTACGGTGCGGGAGAGAGGTTGGGTTTTTGTGAGAAGTGTCAGTGCGCAAGAAAGTACGTTGAGTCACTGATAGTAGTAATATTTGTGATCGTAGTTTGGATTGTGGACTGTTGTGCTACTCGGTTGTCCTGTCCGAATGAGGCTTTTATATTGGAGGATGCAGCCGTATTGTTTGCGCAGCGAAGCGCATCCTGCAAGGCAGCATCGTTGATCCATGTTAGCCGGTGGCAAATTGTGCGGTTCATTCGCCTCATGTGGGAAATGTTGTCGGGTAAATGGAATATGACAATGGGTTATGACCATATTTAGTGGCGGATCGGATTTGCCACGTCACAGTGCTGTCCATAGGTTTATGCGTGATTTTTGATGAGAAGAGCACATCATACGGTGGAGCACTGGAGGTGGTCGTCCGTGACGGTTTATTTGTTGTTGTTGTTGTGTGTGTGTGTGTGTGTTTTGGTGAGTGTAACGAGCTTATTGATGGTTAACGACGGCAATTGCGTCCGCTCCATTGTCGGCGACGTGGGGACGTGCCGAGTATCATACAGCTCTATTATGCGGTTGTGAATTTTGAAGCATTAGTTATTGTTAGTTCATTGTATTGTGGGTGAACTATGCGATTTGATAATGTGAACTGGATGTGATCTGGCAGTGGTGCGTGATGGGCGTTGATCAAAATGCCGCTGGCAGCGGTGGGATTCGAACCCACGCCCTTTCGGACCGGTGCCTTAAACTGGCGCCTTAGACCGCTCGGCCACGCTACCACACAGAGAATTTTCTGTGTGCTCATAATGATCTACACACTCTAAGCACGCATGACAAATGAAACTACAAATTGACATCTGATTGATATGTTTACGTACGCACGCGCGCAACCTCTATCTCTCTAGTTTTCATGCAAGCCCTAATAATAATGTTATGCCTTTTTCCGTCATGTTTCGAGTTTCGTAACAGTCATTCAGTTAGTGAGTACAGTTCATGTGTCGTCATGTTATGTCATGTCGTGTTGTGTTGCGTTGTGCTATGCTATTTTCTGCTATTTGATTTTCGTTCACACGCCGATTGGAACAGAACGTTGAGTATTGTTCGGGTCAAGTCGATGGTTTATGTGTCCCAATTAATGAATATTGAACTTTCGCAAAGCTAAGTTCACATGTTGAAGAAATGAAGGAAAAAACGATGAGATAAAATGAACGTGTGGGGTAATGGTTAGTAAGGATTGAATGACAGAAGTGTAGTCTTGAATGTGAGTCTGTTGAATGCAACACGCATGGATGAGAATGATTTGAAGCGTACGAGCTAAATCTGTTTGATATCCTATACGCATGGGGATTGGGACGTTGAATGTGACTAGTTTGAATGGGCATCTAGGACGAAAGAGGGTATCAGTCTGTGGTGGGATTTTGGGTGAGAATTGAATGGTAGTGGAGGAAGGACGCGAGCGAACGTAGCCAGGATTACCATCGGAGTCACTAAAACTAGTACGATCGACCGAAGTTCACGTTGGAATTGATAACATTTGGGAAGGAGGAAGAGGAAATGAGGGGTTTGGGGAATAGGTGGTTGTGTACGGTGCGGGAGAGAGGTTGGGTTTTTGTGAGAAGTGCCAGTGCGCAAGAAAGTACGTTGAGTCACTGATAGTAGTAATATTTGTGATCGTAGTTTGGATTGTGGACTGTTGTGCTACTCGGTTGTCCTGTCCGAATGAGGCTTTTATATTGGAGGATGCAGCCGTATTGTTTGCGCAGCGAAGCGCATCCTGCAAGGCAGCATCGTTGATCCATGTTAGCCGGTGGCAAATTGTGCGGTTCATTCGCCTCATGTGGGAAATGTTGTCGGGTAAATGGAATATGACAATGGGTTATGACCATATTTAGTGGCGGATCGGATTTGCCACGTCACAGTGCTGTCCATAGGTTTATGCGTGATTTTTGATGAGAAGAGCACATCATACGGTGGAGCACTGGAGGTGGTCGTCCGTGACGGTTTATTTGTTGTTGTTGTTGTTGTTGTTGTTGTTGTGTGTGTGTGTGTGTGTGTGTGTGTTTGGTGAGTGTAACGAGCTTATTGATGGGTAACGACGGCAATTGCGTCCGCTCCATTGTCGGCGACGTGGGGACGTGCCGAGTATCATACAGCTCTATTGTGCGGTTGTGAATTTTGAAGCATTAGTTATTGTTAGTTCATTGTATTGTGGGTGAACTATGCGATTTGATAATGTGAACTGGATGTGATCTGGCAGTGGTGCGTGATGGGCGTTGATCAAAATGCCGCTGGCAGCGGTGGGATTCGAACCCACGCCCTTTCGGACCGGTGCCTTAAACCGGCGCCTTAGACCGCTCGGCCACGCTACCACACAGAGAATTTTCTGTGTGCTCATAATGATCTACACACTCTAAGCACGCATGACAAATGAAACTACAAATTGACATCTGATTGATATGTTTACGTACGCACGCGCGCAACCTCTATCTCTCTAGTTTTCATGCAAGCCCTAATAATAATGTTATGCCTTTTTCCGTCATGTTTCGAGTTTCGTAACAGTCATTCAGTTAATGAGTACAGTTCATGTGTCGTCATGTTATGTCATGTCGTGTTGTGTTGCGTTGTGCTATGCTATGTTCTGCTATTTGATTTTCGTTCACACGCCGATTGGAACAGAACGTTGAGTATTGTTCGGGTCAAGTCGATGGTTTATGTATCCCAATTAATGAATATTGAACTTTCGCAAAGCTAAGTTCACATATTGAAGAAATGAAGGAAAAAACGATGAGATAAAATGAACGTGTGGGGTAATGGTTAGTAAGGATTGAATGACAGAAGTGTAGTCTTGAATGTGAGTCTGTTGAATGCAACACGCATGGATGAGAATGATTTGAAGCGTACGAGCTAAATCTGTTTGATATCCTATACGCATGGGGATTGGGACGTTGAATGTGACTAGTTTGAATGGGCATCTAGGACGAAAGAGGGTATCAGTCTGTGGTGGGATTTTGGGTGAGAATTGAATGGTAGTGGAGGAAGGACGCGAGCGAACGTAGCCAGGATTACCATCGGAGTCACTAAAACTAGTACGATCGACCGAAGTTCACGTTGGAATTGATAACATTTGGGAAGGAGGAAGAGGAAATGAGGGGTTTGGGGAATAGGTGGTTGTGTACGGTGCGGGAGAGAGGTTGGGTTTTTGTGAGAAGTGTCAGTGCGCAAGAAAGTACGTTGAGTCACTGATAGTAGTAATATTTGTGATCGTAGTTTGGATTGTGGACTGTTGTGCTACTCGGTTGTCCTGTCCGAATGAGGCTTTTATATTGGAGGATGCAGCCGTATTGTTTGCGCAGCGAAGCGCATCCTGCAAGGCAGCATCGTTGATCCATGTTAGCCGGTGGCAAATTGTGCGGTTCATTCGCCTCATGTGGGAAATGTTGTCGGGTAAATGGAATATGACAATGGGTTATGACCATATTTAGTGGCGGATCGGATTTGCCACGTCACAGTGCTGTCCATAGGTTTATGCGTGATTTTTGATGAGAAGAGCACATCATACGGTGGAGCACTGGAGCTGGTCGTCCGTGACGGTTTATTTGTTGTTGTTGTTGTTGTTGTTGTTGTTGTTGTTGTTGTTGTGTGTGTGTGTGTGTGTTTGGTGAGTGTAACGAGCTTATTGATGGTTAACGACGGCAATTGCGTCCGCTCCATTGTCGGCGACGTGGGGACGTGCCGAGTATCATACAGCTCTATTGTGCGGTTGTGAATTTTGAAGCATTAGTTATTGTTAGTTCATTGTATTGTGGGTGAACTATGCGATTTGATAATGTGAACTGGATGTGATCTGGCAGTGGTGCGTGATGGGCGTTGATCAAATGCCGCTGGCAGCGGTGGGATTCGAACCCACGCCCTTTCGGACCGGTGCCTTAAACCGGCGCCTTAGACCGCTCGGCCACGCTACCACACAGAGAATTTTCTGTGTGCTCATAATGATCTACACACTCTAAGCACGCATGACAAATGAAACTACAAATTGACATCTGATTGATATGTTTACGTACGCACGCGCGCAACCTCTATCTCTCTAGTTTTCATGCAAGCCCTAATAATAATGTTATGCCTTTTTCCGTCATGTTTCGAGTTTCGTAACAGTCATTCAGTTAATGAGTACAGTTCATGTGTCGTCATGTTATGTCATGTCGTGTTGTGTTGCGTTGTGCTATGCTATGTTCTGCTATTTGATTTTCGTTCACACGCCGATTGGAACAGAACGTTGAGTATTGTTCGGGTCAAGTCGATGGTTTATGTATCCCAATTAATGAATATTGAACTTTCGCAAAGCTAAGTTCACATGTTGAAGAAATGAAGGAAAAAACGATGAGATAAAATGAACGTGTGGGGTAATGGTTAGTAAGGATTGAATGACAGAAGTGTAGTCTTGAATGTGAGTCTGTTGAATGCAACACGCATGGATGAGAATGATTTGAAGCGTACGAGCTAAATCTGTTTGATATCCTATACGCATGGGGATTGGGACGTTGAATGTGACTAGTTTGAATGGGCATCTAGGACGAAAGAGGGTATCAGTCTGTGGTGGGATTTTGGGTGAGAATTGAATGGTAGTGGAGGAAGGACGCGAGCGAACGTAGCCAGGATTACCATCGGAGTCACTAAAACTAGTACGATCGACCGAAGTTCACGTTGGAATTGATAACATTTGGGAAGGAGGAAGAGGAAATGAGGGGTTTGGGGAATAGGTGGTTGTGTACGGTGCGGGAGAGAGGTTGGGTTTTTGTGAGAAGTGTCAGTGCGCAAGAAAGTACGTTGAGTCACTGATAGTAGTAATATTTGTGATCGTAGTTTGGATTGTGGACTGTTGTGCTACTCGGTTGTCCTGTCCGAATGAGGCTTTTATACTGGAGGATGCAGCCGTATTGTTTGCGCAGCGAAGCGCATCCTGCAAGGCAGCATCGTTGATCCATGTTAGCCGGTGGCAAATTGTGCGGTTCATTCGCCTCATGTGGGAAATGTTGTCGGGTAAATGGAATATGACAATGGGTTATGACCATATTTAGTGGCGGATCGGATTTGCCACGTCACAGTGCTGTCCATAGGTTTATGCGTGATTTTTGATGAGAAGAGCACATCATACGGTGGAGCACTGGAGGTGGTCGTCCGTGACGGTTTATTTGTTGTTGTTGTTGTTGTGTGTGTGTGTGTGTGTGTGTTTTGGTGAGTGTAACGAGCTTATTGATGGTTAACGACGGCAATTGCGTCCGCTCCATTGTCGGCGACGTGGGGACGTGCCGAGTATCATACAGCTCTATTGTGCGGTAGTGAATTTTGAAGCGTTAGTTATTGTTAGTTCATTGTATTGTGGGTGAACTATGCGATTTGATAATGTGAACTGGATGTGATCTGGCAGTGGTGCGTGATGGGCGTTGATCAAAATGCCGCTGGCAGCGGTGGGATTCGAACCCACGCCCTTTCGGACCGGTGCCTTAAACCGGCGCCTTAGACCGCTCGGCCACGCTACCACACAGAGAATTTTCTGTGTGCTCATAATGATCTACACACTCTAAGCACGCATGACAAATGAAACTACAAATTGACATCTGATTGATATGTTTACGTACGCACGCGCGCAACCTCTATCTCTCTAGTTTTCATGCAAGCCCTAATAATAATGTTATGCCTTTTTCCGTCATGTTTCGAGTTTCGTAACAGTCATTCAGTTAATGAGTACAGTTCATGTGTCGTCATGTTATGTCATGTCGTGTTGTGTTGCGTTGTGCTATGCTATGTTCTGCTATTTGATTTTCGTTCACACGCCGATTGGAACAGAACGTTGAGTATTGTTCGGGTCAAGTCGATGGTTTATGTATCCCAATTAATGAATGTTGAACTTTCGCAAAGCTAAGTTCACATGTTGAAGAAATGAAGGAAAAAACGATGAGATAAAATGAACGTGTGGGGTAATGGTTAGTAAGGATTGAATGACAGAAGTGTAGTCTTGAATGTGAGTCTGTTGAATGCAACACGCATGGATGAGAATGATTTGAAGCGTACGAGCTAAATCTGTTTGATATCCTATACGCATGGGGATTGCGACGTTGAATGTGACTAGTTTGAATGGGCATCTAGGACGAAAGAGGGTATCAGTCTGTGGTGGGATTTTGGGTGAGAATTGAATGGTAGTGGAGGAAGGACGCGAGCGAACGTAGCCAGGATTACCATCGGAGTCACTAAAACTAGTACGATCGACCGAAGTTCACGTTGGAATTGACAACATTTGGGAAGGAGGAAGAGGAAATGAGGGGTTTGGGGAATAGATGGTTGTGTACGGTGCGGGAGAGAGGTTGGGTTTTTGTGAGAAGTGTCAGTGCGCAAGAAAGTACGTTGAGTCACTGATAGTAGTAATATTTGTGATCGTAGTTTGGATTGTGGACTGTTGTGCTACTCGGTTGTCCTGTCCGAATGAGGCTTTTATACTGGAGGATGCAGCCGTATTGTTTGCGCAGCGAAGCGCATCCTGCAAGGCAGCATCGTTGATCCATGTTAGCCGGTGGCAAATTGTGCGGTTCATTCGCCTCATGTGGGAAATGTTGTCGGGTAAATGGAATATGACAATGGGTTATGACCATATTTAGTGGCGGATCGGATTTGCCACGTCACAGTGCTGTCCATAGGTTTATGCGTGATTTTTGATGAGAAGAGCACATCATACGGTGGAGCACTGGAGGTGGTCGTCCGTGACGGTTTATTTGTTGTTGTTGTTGTTGTTGTTGTTGTTGTTGTTGTGTGTGTGTGTGTTTGGTGAGTGTAACGAGCTTATTGATGGTTAACGACGGCAATTGCGTCCGCTCCATTGTCGGCGACGTGGGGACGTGCCGAGTATCATACAGCTCTATTGTGCGGTAGTGAATTTTGAAGCGTTAGTTATTGTTAGTTCATTGTATTGTGGGTGAACTATGCGATTTGATAATGTGAACTGGATGTGATCTGGCAGTGGTGCGTGATGGGCGTTGATCAAATGCCGCTGGCAGCGGTGGGATTCGAACCCACGCCCTTTCGGACCGGTGCCTTAAACCGGCGCCTTAGACCGCTCGGCCACGCTACCACACAGAGAATTTTCTGTGTGCTCATAATGATCTACACACTCTAAGCACGCATGACAAATGAAACTACAAATTGACATCTGATTGATATGTTTACGTACGCACGCGCGCAACCTCTATCTCTCTAGTTTTCATGCAAGCCCTAATAATAATGTTATGCCTTTTTCCGTCATGTTTCGAGTTTCGTAACAGTCATTCAGTTAATGAGTACAGTTCATGTGTCGTCATGTTATGTCATGTCGTGTTGTGTTGCGTTGTGCTATGCTATGTTCTGCTATTTGATTTTCGTTCACACGCCGATTGGAACAGAACGTTGAGTATTGTTCGGGTCAAGTCGATGGTTTATGTATCCCAATTAATGAATGTTGAACTTTCGCAAAGCTAAGTTCACATGTTGAAGAAATGAAGGAAAAAACGATGAGATAAAATGAACGTGTGGGGTAATGGTTAGTAAGGATTGAATGACAGAAGTGTAGTCTTGAATGTGAGTCTGTTGAATGCAACACGCATGGATGAGAATGATTTGAAGCGTACGAGCTAAATCTGTTTGATATCCTATACGCATGGGGATTGGGACGTTGAATGTGACTAGTTTGAATGGGCATCTAGGACGAAAGAGGGTATCAGTCTGTGGTGGGATTTTGGGTGAGAATTGAATGGTAGTGGAGGAAGGACGCGAGCGAACGTAGCCAGGATTACCATCGGAGTCACTAAAACTAGTACGATCGACCGAAGTTCACGTTGGAATTGATAACATTTGGGAAGGAGGAAGAGGAAATGAGGGGTTTGGGGAATAGGTGGTTGTGTACGGTGCGGGAGAGAGGTTGGGTTTTTGTGAGAAGTGTCAGTGCGCAAGAAAGTACGTTGAGTCACTGATAGTAGTAATATTTGTGATCGTAGTTTGGATTGTGGACTGTTGTGCTACTCGGTTGTCCTGTCCGAATGAGGCTTTTATACTGGAGGATGCAGCCGTATTGTTTGCGCAGCGAAGCGCATCCTGCAAGGCAGCATCGTTGATCCATGTTAGCCGGTGGCAAATTGTGCGGTTCATTCGCCTCATGTGGGAAACGTTGTCGGGTAAATGGAATATGACAATGGGTTATGACCATATTTAGTGGCGGATCGGATTTGCCACGTCACAGTGCTGTCCATAGGTTTATGCGTGATTTTTGATGAGAAGAGCACATCATACGGTGGAGCACTGGAGGTGGTCGTTCGTGACGGTTTATTTGTTGTTGTTGTTGTTGTTGTTGTTGTTGTGTGTGTGTGTGTTTGGTGAGTGTAACGAGCTTATTGATGGTTAACGACGGCAATTGCGTCCGCTCCATTGTCGGCGACGTGGGGACGTGCCGAGTATCATACAGCTCTATTGTGCGGTAGTGAATTTTGAAGCGTTAGTTATTGTTAGTTCATTGTATTGTGGGTGAACTATGCGACTTGATAATGTGAACTGGATGTGATCTGGCAGTGGTGCGTGATGGGCGTTGATCAAAATGCCGCTGGCAGCGGTGGGATCCGAACCCACGCCCTTTCGGACCGGTGCCTTAAACCGGCGCCTTAGACCGCTCGGCCACGCTACCACACAGAGAATTTTCTGTGTGCTCATAATGATCTACACACTCTAAGCACGCATGACAAATGAAACTACAAATTGACATCTGATTGATATGTTTACGTACGCACGCGCGCAACCTCTATCTCTCTAGTTTTCATGCAAGCCCTAATAATAATGTTATGCCTTTTTCCGTCATGTTTCGAGTTTCGTAACAGTCATTCAGTTAATGAGTACAGTTCATGTGTCGTCATGTTATGTCATGTCGTGTTGTGTTGCGTTGTGCTATGCTATTTTCTGCTATTTGATTTTCGTTCACACGCCGATTGGAACAGAACGTTGAGTATTGTTCGGGTCAAGTCGATGGTTTATGTATCCCAATTAATGAATGTTGAACTTTCGCAAAGCTAAGTTCACATGTTGAAGAAATGAAGGAAAAAACGATGAGATAAAATGAACGTGTGGGGTAATGGTTAGTAAGGATTGAATGACAGAAGTGTAGTCTTGAATGTGAGTCTGTTGAATGCAACACGCATGGATGAGAATGATTTGAAGCGTACGAGCTAAATCTGTTTGATATCCTATACGCATGGGGATTGGGACGTTGAATGTGACTAGTTTGAATGGGCATCTAGGACGAAAGAGGGTATCAGTCTGTGGTGGGATTTTGGGTGAGAATTGAATGGTAGTGGAGGAAGGACGCGAGCGAACGTAGCCAGGATTACCATCGGAGTCACTAAAACTAGTACGATCGACCGAAGTTCACGTTGGAATTGACAACATTTGGGAAGGAGGAAGAGGAAATGAGGGGTTTGGGGAATAGATGGTTGTGTACGGTGCGGGAGAGAGGTTGGGTTTTTGTGAGAAGTGTCAGTGCGCAAGAAAGTACGTTGAGTCACTGATAGTAGTAATATTTGTGATCGTAGTTTGGATTGTGGACTGTTGTGCTACTCGGTTGTCCTGTCCGAATGAGGCTTTTATACTGGAGGATGCAGCCGTATTGTTTGCGCAGCGAAGCGCATCCTGCAAGGCAGCATCGTTGATCCATGTTAGCCGGTGGCAAATTGTGCGGTTCATTCGCCTCATGTGGGAAACGTTGTCGGGTAAATGGAATATGACAATGGGTTATGACCATATTTAGTGGCGGATCGGATTTGCCACGTCACAGTGCTGTCCATAGGTTTATGCGTGATTTTTGATGAGAAGAGCACATCATACGGTGGAGCACTGGAGGTGGTCGTCCGTGACGGTTTATTTGTTGTTGTTGTTGTTGTTGTTGTTGTTGTTGTTGTGTGTGTGTTTGGTGAGTGTAACGAGCTTATTGATGGTTAACGACGGCAATTGCGTCCGCTCCATTGTCGGCGACGTGGGGACGTGCCGAGTATCATACAGCTCTATTGTGCGGTAGTGAATTTTGAAGCGTTAGTTATTGTTAGTTCATTGTATTGTGGGTGAACTATGCGATTTGATAATGTGAACTGGATGTGATCTGGCAGTGGTGCGTGATGGGCGTTGATCAAATGCCGCTGGCAGCGGTGGGATTCGAACCCACGCCCTTTCGGACCGGTGCCTTAAACCGGCGCCTTAGACCGCTCGGCCACGCTACCACACAGAGAATTTTCTGTGTGCTCATAATGATCTACACACTCTAAGCACGCATGACAAATGAAACTACAAATTGACATCTGATTGATATGTTTACGTACGCACGCGCGCAACCTCTATCTCTCTAGTTTTCATGCAAGCCCTAATAATAATGTTATGCCTTTTTCCGTCATGTTTCGAGTTTCGTAACAGTCATTCAGTTAATGAGTACAGTTCATGTGTCGTCATGTTATGTCATGTCGTGTTGTGTTGCGTTGTGCTATGCTATGTTCTGCTATTTGATTTTCGTTCACACGCCGATTGGAACAGAACGTTGAGTATTGTTCGGGTCAAGTCGATGGTTTATGTATCCCAATTAATGAATGTTGAACTTTCGCAAAGCTAAGTTCACATGTTGAAGAAATGAAGGAAAAAACGATGAGATAAAATGAACGTGTGGGGTAATGGTTAGTAAGGATTGAATGACAGAAGTGTAGTCTTGAATGTGAGTCTGTTGAATGCAACACGCATGGATGAGAATGATTTGAAGCGTACGAGCTAAATCTGTTTGATATCCTATACGCATGGGGATTGGGACGTTGAATGTGACTAGTTTGAATGGGCATCTAGGACGAAAGAGGGTATCAGTCTGTGGTGGGATTTTGGGTGAGAATTGAATGGTAGTGGAGGAAGGACGCGAGCGAACGTAGCCAGGATTACCATCGGAGTCACTAAAACTAGTACGATCGACCGAAGTTCACGTTGGAATTGATAACATTTGGGAAGGAGGAAGAGGAAATGAGGGGTTTGGGGAATAGGTGGTTGTGTACGGTGCGGGAGAGAGGTTGGGTTTTTGTGAGAAGTGTCAGTGCGCAAGAAAGTACGTTGAGTCACTGATAGTAGTAATATTTGTGATCGTAGTTTGGATTGTGGACTGTTGTGCTACTCGGTTGTCCTGTCCGAATGAGGCTTTTATACTGGAGGATGCAGCCGTATTGTTTGCGCAGCGAAGCGCATCCTGCAAGGCAGCATCGTTGATCCATGTTAGCCGGTGGCAAATTGTGCGGTTCATTCGCCTCATGTGGGAAACGTTGTCGGGTAAATGGAATATGACAATGGGTTATGACCATATTTAGTGGCGGATCGGATTTGCCACGTCACAGTGCTGTCCATAGGTTTATGCGTGATTTTTGATGAGAAGAGCACATCATACGGTGGAGCACTGGAGGTGGTCGTTCGTGACGGTTTATTTGTTGTTGTTGTTGTTGTTGTTGTTGTTGTGTGTGTGTGTGTTTGGTGAGTGTAACGAGCTTATTGATGGTTAACGACGGCAATTGCGTCCGCTCCATTGTCGGCGACGTGGGGACGTGCCGAGTATCATACAGCTCTATTGTGCGGTAGTGAATTTTGAAGCGTTAGTTATTGTTAGTTCATTGTATTGTGGGTGAACTATGCGACTTGATAATGTGAACTGGATGTGATCTGGCAGTGGTGCGTGATGGGCGTTGATCAAAATGCCGCTGGCAGCGGTGGGATCCGAACCCACGCCCTTTCGGACCGGTGCCTTAAACCGGCGCCTTAGACCGCTCGGCCACGCTACCACACAGAGAATTTTCTGTGTGCTCATAATGATCTACACACTCTAAGCACGCATGACAAATGAAACTACAAATTGACATCTGATTGATATGTTTACGTACGCACGCGCGCAACCTCTATCTCTCTAGTTTTCATGCAAGCCCTAATAATAATGTTATGCCTTTTTCCGTCATGTTTCGAGTTTCGTAACAGTCATTCAGTTAATGAGTACAGTTCATGTGTCGTCATGTTATGTCATGTCGTGTTGTGTTGCGTTGTGCTATGCTATTTTCTGCTATTTGATTTTCGTTCACACGCCGATTGGAACAGAACGTTGAGTATTGTTCGGGTCAAGTCGATGGTTTATGTATCCCAATTAATGAATGTTGAACTTTCGCAAAGCTAAGTTCACATGTTGAAGAAATGAAGGAAAAAACGATGAGATAAAATGAACGTGTGGGGTAATGGTTAGTAAGGATTGAATGACAGAAGTGTAGTCTTGAATGTGAGTCTGTTGAATGCAACACGCATGGATGAGAATGATTTGAAGCGTACGAGCTAAATCTGTTTGATATCCTATACGCATGGGGATTGGGACGTTGAATGTGACTAGTTTGAATGGGCATCTAGGACGAAAGAGGGTATCAGTCTGTGGTGGGATTTTGGGTGAGAATTGAATGGTAGTGGAGGAAGGACGCGAGCGAACGTAGCCAGGATTACCATCGGAGTCACTAAAACTAGTACGATCGACCGAAGTTCACGTTGGAATTGACAACATTTGGGAAGGAGGAAGAGGAAATGAGGGGTTTGGGGAATAGATGGTTGTGTACGGTGCGGGAGAGAGGTTGGGTTTTTGTGAGAAGTGTCAGTGCGCAAGAAAGTACGTTGAGTCACTGATAGTAGTAATATTTGTGATCGTAGTTTGGATTGTGGACTGTTGTGCTACTCGGTTGTCCTGTCCGAATGAGGCTTTTATACTGGAGGATGCAGCCGTATTGTTTGCGCAGCGAAGCGCATCCTGCAAGGCAGCATCGTTGATCCATGTTAGCCGGTGGCAAATTGTGCGGTTCATTCGCCTCATGTGGGAAACGTTGTCGGGTAAATGGAATATGACAATGGGTTATGACCATATTTAGTGGCGGATCGGATTTGCCACGTCACAGTGCTGTCCATAGGTTTATGCGTGATTTTTGATGAGAAGAGCACATCATACGGTGGAGCACTGGAGGTGGTCGTTCGTGACGGTTTATTTGTTGTTGTTGTTGTTGTTGTTGTTGTTGTTGTTGTTGTGTGTGTGTGTGTTTGGTGAGTGTAACGAGCTTATTGATGGTTAACGACGGCAATTGCGTCCGCTCCATTGTCGGCGACGTGGGGACGTGCCGAGTATCATACAGCTCTATTGTGCGGTAGTGAATTTTGAAGCGTTAGTTATTGTTAGTTCATTGTATTGTGGGTGAACTATGCGACTTGATAATGTGAACTGGATGTGATCTGGCAGTGGTGCGTGATGGGCGTTGATCAAAATGCCGCTGGCAGCGGTGGGATCCGAACCCACGCCCTTTCGGACCGGTGCCTTAAACCGGCGCCTTAGACCGCTCGGCCACGCTACCACACAGAGAATTTTCTGTGTGCTCATAATGATCTACACACTCTAAGCACGCATGACAAATGAAACTACAAATTGACATCTGATTGATATGTTTACGTACGCACGCGCGCAACCTCTATCTCTCTAGTTTTCATGCAAGCCCTAATAATAATGTTATGCCTTTTTCCGTCATGTTTCGAGTTTCGTAGCAGTCATTCAGTTAATGAGTACAGTTCATGTGTCGTCATGTTATGTCATGTCGTGTTGTGTTGCGTTGTGCTATGCTATTTTCTGCTATTTGATTTTCGTTCACACGCCGATTGGAACAGAACGTTGAGTATTGTTCGGGTCAAGTCGATGGTTTATGTATCCCAATTAATGAATGTTGAACTTTCGCAAAGCTAAGTTCACATGTTGAAGAAATGAAGGAAAAAACGATGAGATAAAATGAACGTGTGGGGTAATGGTTAGTAAGGATTGAATGACAGAAGTGTAGTCTTGAATGTGAGTCTGTTGAATGCAACACGCATGGATGAGAATGATTTGAAGCGTACGAGCTAAATCTGTTTGATATCCTATACGCATGGGGATTGGGACGTTGAATGTGACTAGTTTGAATGGGCATCTAGGACGAAAGAGGGTATCAGTCTGTGGTGGGATTTTGGGTGAGAATTGAATGGTAGTGGAGGAAGGACGCGAGCGAACGTAGCCAGGATTACCATCGGAGTCACTAAAACTAGTACGATCGACCGAAGTTCACGTTGGAATTGACAACATTTGGGAAGGAGGAAGAGGAAATGAGGGGTTTGGGGAATAGATGGTTGTGTACGGTGCGGGAGAGAGGTTGGGTTTTTGTGAGAAGTGTCAGTGCGCAAGAAAGTACGTTGAGTCACTGATAGTAGTAATATTTGTGATCGTAGTTTGGATTGTGGACTGTTGTGCCACTCGGTTGTCCTGTCCGAATGAGGCTTTTATATTGGAGGATGCAGCCGTATTGTTTGCGCAGCGAAGCGCATCCTGCAAGGCAGCATCGTTGATCCATGTTAGCCGGTGGCAAATTGTGCGGTTCATTCGCCTCATGTGGGAAACGTTGTCGGGTAAATGGAATATGACAATGGGTTATGACCATATTTAGTGGCGGATCGGATTTGCCACGTCACAGTGCTGTCCATAGGTTTATGCGTGATTTTTGATGAGAAGAGCACATCATACGGTGGAGCACTGGAGGTGGTCGTCCGTGACGGTTTATTTGTTGTTGTTGTTGTTGTTGTTGTTGTTGTTGTGTGTGTGTGTGTTTGGTGAGTGTAACGAGCTTATTGATGGTTAACGACGGCAATTGCGTCCGCTCCATTGTCGGCGACGTGGGGACGTGCCGAGTATCATACAGCTCTATTGTGCGGTAGTGAATTTTGAAGCGTTAGTTATTGTTAGTTCATTGTATTGTGGGTGAACTATGCGACTTGATAATGTGAACTGGATGTGATCTGGCAGTGGTGCGTGATGGGCGTTGATCAAAATGCCGCTGGCAGCGGTGGGATCCGAACCCACGCCCTTTCGGACCGGTGCCTTAAACCGGCGCCTTAGACCGCTCGGCCACGCTACCACACAGAGAATTTTCTGTGTGCTCATAATGATCTACACACTCTAAGCACGCATGACAAATGAAACTACAAATTGACATCTGATTGATATGTTTACGTACGCACGCGCGCAACCTCTATCTCTCTAGTTTTCATGCAAGCCCTAATAATAATGTTATGCCTTTTTCCGTCATGTTTCGAGTTTCGTAACAGTCATTCAGTTAATGAGTACAGTTCATGTGTCGTCATGTTATGTCATGTCGTGTTGTGTTGCGTTGTGCTATGCTATTTTCTGCTATTTGATTTTCGTTCACACGCCGATTGGAACAGAACGTTGAGTATTGTTCGGGTCAAGTCGATGGTTTATGTATCCCAATTAATGAATGTTGAACTTTCGCAAAGCTAAGTTCACATGTTGAAGAAATGAAGGAAAAAACGATGAGATAAAATGAACGTGTGGGGTAATGGTTAGTAAGGATTGAATGACAGAAGTGTAGTCTTGAATGTGAGTCTGTTGAATGCAACACGCATGGATGAGAATGATTTGAAGCGTACGAGCTAAATCTGTTTGATATCCTATACGCATGGGGATTGGGACGTTGAATGTGACTAGTTTGAATGGGCATCTAGGACGAAAGAGGGTATCAGTCTGTGGTGGGATTTTGGGTGAGAATTGAATGGTAGTGGAGGAAGGACGCGAGCGAACGTAGCCAGGATTACCATCGGAGTCACTAAAACTAGTACGATCGACCGAAGTTCACGTTGGAATTGATAACATTTGGGAAGGAGGAAGAGGAAATGAGGGGTTTGGGGAATAGGTGGTTGTGTACGGTGCGGGAGAGAGGTTGGGTTTTTGTGAGAAGTGTCAGTGCGCAAGAAAGTACGTTGAGTCACTGATAGTAGTAATATTTGTGATCGTAGTTTGGATTGTGGACTGTTGTGCTACTCGGTTGTCCTGTCCGAATGAGGCTTTTATACTGGAGGATGCAGCCGTATTGTTTGCGCAGCGAAGCGCATCCTGCAAGGCAGCATCGTTGATCCATGTTAGCCGGTGGCAAATTGTGCGGTTCATTCGCCTCATGTGGGAAACGTTGTCGGGTAAATGGAATATGACAATGGGTTATGACCATATTTAGTGGCGGATCGGATTTGCCACGTCACAGTGCTGTCCATAGGTTTATGCGTGATTTTTGATGAGAAGAGCACATCATACGGTGGAGCACTGGAGGTGGTCGTCCGTGACGGTTTATTTGTTGTTGTTGTTGTTGTTGTTGTTGTTGTGTGTGTGTGTGTGTGTGTGTTTGGTGAGTGTAACGAGCTTATTGATGGTTAACGACGGCAATTGCGTCCGCTCCATTGTCGGCGACGTGGGGACGTGCCGAGTATCATACAGCTCTATTGTGCGGTTGTGAATTTTGAAGCATTAGTTATTGTTAGTTCATTGTATTGTGGGTGAACTATGCGATTTGATAATGTGAACTGGATGTGATCTGGCAGTGGTGCGTGATGGGCGTTGATCAAAATGCCGCTGGCAGCGGTGGGATTCGAACCCACGCCCTTTCGGACCGGTGCCTTAAACCGGCGCCTTAGACCGCTCGGCCACGCTACCACACAGAGAATTTTCTGTGTGCTCATAATGATCTACACACTCTAAGCACGCATGACAAATGAAACTACAAATTGACATCTGATTGATATGTTTACGTACGCACGCGCGCAACCTCTATCTCTCTAGTTTTCATGCAAGCCCTAATAATAATGTTATGCCTTTTTCCGTCATGTTTCGAGTTTCGTAACAGTCATTCAGTTAGTGAGTACAGTTCATGTGTCGTCATGTTATGTCATGTCGTGTTGTGTTGCGTTGTGCTATGCTATGTTCTGCTATTTGATTTTCGTTCACACGCCGATTGGAACAGAACGTTGAGTATTGTTCGGGTCAAGTCGATGGTTTATGTATCCCAATTAATGAATGTTGAACTTTCGCAAAGCTAAGTTCACATGTTGAAGAAATGAAGGAAAAAACGATGAGATAAAATGAACGTGTGGGGTAATGGTTAGTAAGGATTGAATGACAGAAGTGTAGTCTTGAATGTGAGTCTGTTGAATGCAACACGCATGGATGAGAATGATTTGAAGCGTACGAGCTAAATCTGTTTGATATCCTATACGCATGGGGATTGGGACGTTGAGTGTGACTAGTTTGAATGGGCATCTAGGACGAAAGAGGGTATCAGTCTGTGGTGGGATTTTGGGTGAGAATTGAATGGTAGTGGAGGAAGGACGCGAGCGAACGTAGCCAGGATTACCATCGGAGTCACTAAAACTAGTACGATCGACCGAAGTTCACGTTGGAATTGACAACATTTGGGAAGGAGGAAGAGGAAATGAGGGGTTTGGGGAATAGGTGGTTGTGTACGGTGCGGGAGAGAGGTTGGGTTTTTGTGAGAAGTGTCAGTGCGCAAGAAAGTACGTTGAGTCACTGATAGTAGTAATATTTGTGATCGTAGTTTGGATTGTGGACTGTTGTGCTACTCGGTTGTCCTGTCCGAATGAGGCTTTTATATTGGAGGATGCAGCCGTATTGTTTGCGCAGCGAAGCGCATCCTGCAAGGCAGCATCGTTGATCCATGTTAGCCGGTGGCAAATTGTGCGGTTCATTCGCCTCATGTGGGAAACGTTGTCGGGTAAATGGAATATGACAATGGGTTATGACCATATTTAGTGGCGGATCGGATTTGCCACGTCACAGTGCTGTCCATAGGTTTATGCGTGATTTTTGATGAGAAGAGCACATCATACGGTGGAGCACTGGAGGTGGTCGTCCGTGACGGTTTATTTGTTGTTGTTGTTGTTGTTGTTGTTGTTGTGTGTGTGTGTGTGTGTGTGTTTGGTGAGTGTAACGAGCTTATTGATGGTTAACGACGGCAATTGCGTCCGCTCCATTGTCGGCGACGTGGGGACGTGCCGAGTATCATACAGCTCTATTGTGCGGTTGTGAATTTTGAAGCATTAGTTATTGTTAGTTCATTGTATTGTGGGTGAACTATGCGATTTGATAATGTGAACTGGATGTGATCTGGCAGTGGTGCGTGATGGGCGTTGATCAAAATGCCGCTGGCAGCGGTGGGATTCGAACCCACGCCCTTTCGGACCGGTGCCTTAAACCGGCGCCTTAGACCGCTCGGCCACGCTACCACACAGAGAATTTTCGGTGTGCTCATAATGATCTACACACTCTAAGCACGCATGACAAATGAAACTACAAATTGACATCTGATTGATATGTTTACGTACGCACGCGCGCAACCTCTATCTCTCTAGTTTTCATGCAAGCCCTAATAATAATGTTATGCCTTTTTCCGTCATGTTTCGAGTTTCGTAACAGTCATTCAGTTAATGAGTACAGTTCATGTGTCGTCATGTTATGTCATGTCGTGTTGTGTTGCGTTGTGCTATGCTATGTTCTGCTATTTGATTTTCGTTCACACGCCGATTGGAACAGAACGTTGAGTATTGTTCGGGTCAAGTCGATGGTTTATGTATCCCAATTAATGAATGTTGAACTTTCGCAAAGCTAAGTTCACATGTTGAAGAAATGAAGGAAAAAACGATGAGATAAAATGAACGTGTGGGGTAATGGTTAGTAAGGATTGAATGACAGAAGTGTAGTCTTGAATGTGAGTCTGTTGAATGCAACACGCATGGATGAGAATGATTTGAAGCGTACGAGCTAAATCTGTTTGATATCCTATACGCATGGGGATTGGGACGTTGAATGTGACTAGTTTGAATGGGCATCTAGGACGAAAGAGGGTATCAGTCTGTGGTGGGATTTTGGGTGAGAATTGAATGGTAGTGGAGGAAGGACGCGAGCGAACGTAGCCAGGATTACCATCGGAGTCACTAAAACTAGTACGATCGACCGAAGTTCACGTTGGAATTGACAACATTTGGGAAGGAGGAAGAGGAAATGAGGGGTTTGGGGAATAGGTGGTTGTGTACGGTGCGGGAGAGAGGTTGGGTTTTTGTGAGAAGTGTCAGTGCGCAAGAAAGTACGTTGAGTCACTGATAGTAGTAATATTTGTGATCGTAGTTTGGATTGTGGACTGTTGTGCTACTCGGTTGTCCTGTCCGAATGAGGCTTTTATATTGGAGGATGCAGCCGTATTGTTTGCGCAGCGAAGCGCATCCTGCAAGGCAGCATCGTTGATCCATGTTAGCCGGTGGCAAATTGTGCGGTTCATTCGCCTCATGTGGGAAACGTTGTCGGGTAAATGGAATATGACAATGGGTTATGACCATATTTAGTGGCGGATCGGATTTGCCACGTCACAGTGCTGTCCATAGGTTTATGCGTGATTTTTGATGAGAAGAGCACATCATACGGTGGAGCACTGGAGGTGGTCGTCCGTGACGGTTTATTTGTTGTTGTTGTTGTTGTTGTTGTGTGTGTGTGTGTGTGTGTTTGGTGAGTGTAACGAGCTTATTGATGGTTAACGACGGCAATTGCGTCCGCTCCATTGTCGGCGACGTGGGGACGTGCCGAGTATCATACAGCTCTATTGTGCGGTTGTGAATTTTGAAGCATTAGTTATTGTTAGTTCATTGTATTGTGGGTGAACTATGCGATTTGATAATGTGAACTGGATGTGATCTGGCAGTGGTGCGTGATGGGCGTTGATCAAAATGCCGCTGGCAGCGGTGGGATTCGAACCCACGCCCTTTCGGACCGGTGCCTTAAACCGGCGCCTTAGACCGCTCGGCCACGCTACCACACAGAGAATTTTCTGTGTGCTCATAATGATCTACACACTCTAAGCACGCATGACAAATGAAACTACAAATTGACATCTGATTGATATGTTTACGTACGCACGCGCGCAACCTCTATCTCTCTAGTTTTCATGCAAGCCCTAATAATAATGTTATGCCTTTTTCCGTCATGTTTCGAGTTTCGTAACAGTCATTCAGTTAATGAGTACAGTTCATGTGTCGTCATGTTATGTCATGTCGTGTTGTGTTGCGTTGTGCTATGCTATGTTCTGCTATTTGATTTTCGTTCACACGCCGATTGGAACAGAACGTTGAGTATTGTTCGGGTCAAGTCGATGGTTTATGTATCCCAATTAATGAATGTTGAACTTTCGCAAAGCTAAGTTCACATGTTGAAGAAATGAAGGAAAAAACGATGAGATAAAATGAACGTGTGGGGTAATGGTTAGTAAGGATTGAATGACAGAAGTGTAGTCTTGAATGTGAGTCTGTTGAATGCAACACGCATGGATGAGAATGATTTGAAGCGTACGAGCTAAATCTGTTTGATATCCTATACGCATGGGGATTGGGACGTTGAATGTGACTAGTTTGAATGGGCATCTAGGACGAAAGAGGGTATCAGTCTGTGGTGGGATTTTGGGTGAGAATTGAATGGTAGTGGAGGAAGGACGCGAGCGAACGTAGCCAGGATTACCATCGGAGTCACTAAAACTAGTACGATCGACCGAAGTTCACGTTGGAATTGACAACATTTGGGAAGGAGGAAGAGGAAATGAGGGGTTTGGGGAATAGGTGGTTGTGTACGGTGCGGGAGAGAGGTTGGGTTTTTGTGAGAAGTGTCAGTGCGCAAGAAAGTACGTTGAGTCACTGATAGTAGTAATATTTGTGATCGTAGTTTGGATTGTGGACTGTTGTGCTACTCGGTTGTCCTGTCCGAATGAGGCTTTTATATTGGAGGATGCAGCCGTATTGTTTGCGCAGCGAAGCGCATCCTGCAAGGCAGCATCGTTGATCCATGTTAGCCGGTGGCAAATTGTGCGGTTCATTCGCCTCATGTGGGAAACGTTGTCGGGTAAATGGAATATGACAATGGGTTATGACCATATTTAGTGGCGGATCGGATTTGCCACGTCACAGTGCTGTCCATAGGTTTATGCGTGATTTTTGATGAGAAGAGCACATCATACGGTGGAGCACTGGAGGTGGTCGTCCGTGACGGTTTATTTGTTGTTGTTGTTGTTGTGTGTGTGTGTGTGTGTGTGTTTGGTGAGTGTAACGAGCTTATTGATGGTTAACGACGGCAATTGCGTCCGCTCCATTGTCGGCGACGTGGGGACGTGCCGAGTATCATACAGCTCTATTGTGCGGTTGTGAATTTTGAAGCATTAGTTATTGTTAGTTCATTGTATTGTGGGTGAACTATGCGATTTGATAATGTGAACTGGATGTGATCTGGCAGTGGTGCGTGATGGGCGTTGATCAAAATGCCGCTGGCAGCGGTGGGATTCGAACCCACGCCCTTTCGGACCGGTGCCTTAAACCGGCGCCTTAGACCGCTCGGCCACGCTACCACACAGAGAATTTTCTGTGTGCTCATAATGATCTACACACTCTAAGCACGCATGACAAATGAAACTACAAATTGACATCTGATTGATATGTTTACGTACGCACGCGCGCAACCTCTATCTCTCTAGTTTTCATGCAAGCCCTAATAATAATGTTATGCCTTTTTCCGTCATGTTTCGAGTTTCGTAACAGTCATTCAGTTAATGAGTACAGTTCATGTGTCGTCATGTTATGTCATGTCGTGTTGTGTTGCGTTGTGCTATGCTATGTTCTGCTATTTGATTTTCGTTCACACGCCGATTGGAACAGAACGTTGAGTATTGTTCGGGTCAAGTCGATGGTTTATGTATCCCAATTAATGAATGTTGAACTTTCGCAAAGCTAAGTTCACATGTTGAAGAAATGAAGGAAAAAACGATGAGATAAAATGAACGTGTGGGGTAATGGTTAGTAAGGATTGAATGACAGAAGTGTAGTCTTGAATGTGAGTCTGTTGAATGCAACACGCATGGATGAGAATGATTTGAAGCGTACGAGCTAAATCTGTTTGATATCCTATACGCATGGGGATTGGGACGTTGAATGTGACTAGTTTGAATGGGCATCTAGGACGAAAGAGGGTATCAGTCTGTGGTGGGATTTTGGGTGAGAATTGAATGGTAGTGGAGGAAGGACGCGAGCGAACGTAGCCAGGATTACCATCGGAGTCACTAAAACTAGTACGATCGACCGAAGTTCACGTTGGAATTGACAACATTTGGGAAGGAGGAAGAGGAAATGAGGGGTTTGGGGAATAGGTGGTTGTGTACGGTGCGGGAGAGAGGTTGGGTTTTTGTGAGAAGTGTCAGTGCGCAAGAAAGTACGTTGAGTCACTGATAGTAGTAATATTTGTGATCGTAGTTTGGATTGTGGACTGTTGTGCTACTCGGTTGTCCTGTCCGAATGAGGCTTTTATATTGGAGGATGCAGCCGTATTGTTTGCGCAGCGAAGCGCATCCTGCAAGGCAGCATCGTTGATCCATGTTAGCCGGTGGCAAATTGTGCGGTTCATTCGCCTCATGTGGGAAATGTTGTCGGGTAAATGGAATATGACAATGGGTTATGACCATATTTAGTGGCGGATCGGATTTGCCACGTCACAGTGCTGTCCATAGGTTTATGCGTGATTTTTGATGAGAAGAGCACATCATACGGTGGAGCACTGGAGGTGGTCGTCCGTGACGGTTTATTTGTTGTTGTTGTTGTTGTTGTTGTGTGTGTGTGTGTGTGTGTGTTTGGTGAGTGTAACGAGCTTATTGATGGTTACCGACGGCAGTTGCGTCCGCTCCATTGTCGGCGACGTGGAGACGCGCCTAGTATCATACAGCTCTATTGTGCAGTTGTGAATTTTGAAGCATTAGTTATTGTTAGTTCATTGTATTGTGGGTGAACTATGCGATTTGATAATGTGAACTGGATGTGATCTGGCAGTGGTGCGTGATGGGCGTTGATCAAAATGCCGCTGGCAGCGGTGGGATTCGAACCCACGCCCTTTCGGACCGGTGCCTTAAACCGGCGCCTTAGACCGCTCGGCCACGCTACCACACAGAGAGTTTTCTGTGTGCTCATAATGATCTACACACTCTAAGCACGCATGACAAATGAAACTACAAATTGACATCTGATTGATATGTTTACGTACGCACGCACGCAACCTCTATCTCTCTAGTTTTCATGCAAGCCCTAATAATAATGTTATGCCTTTTTCCGTCATGTTTCGAGTTTCGTAACAGTCATTCAGTTAATGAGTACAGTTCATGTGTCGTCATGTTATGTCATGTCGTGTTGTGTTGCGTTGTGCTATGCTATATTCTGCTATTTGATTTTCGTTCACACGCCGATTGGAACAGAACGTTGAGTATTGTTCGGGTCAAGTCGATGGTTTATGTATCCCAATTAATGAATATTGAACTTTCGCAAAGCTAAGTTCACATGTTGGAGAAATGAAGGAAAAAACGATGAGATAAAATGAACGTGTGGGGTAATGGTTAGTAAGGATTGAATGACAGAAGTGTAGTCTTGAATGTGAGTCTGTTGAATACAACACGCATGGATGAGAATGATTCGAAGCATACGAGCTAAATCTGTTTGATATCCTATACGCATGGGGATTGGGACGTTGAGTGTGACTAGTTTGAATGGGCATCTAGGACGAAAGAGGGTATCAGTCTGTGGTGGGATTTTGGGTGAGAATTGAATGGTAGTGGAGGAAGGACGCGAGCGAACGTAGCCAGGATTACCATCGGAGTCACTAAAACTAGTACGATCGACCGAAGTTCACGTTGGAATTGATAACATTTGGGAAGGAGGAAGAGGAAATGAGGGGTTTGGGGAATAGGTGGTTGTGTACGGTGCGGGAGAGAGGTTGGGTTTTTGTGAGAGGTGTCAGTGCGCAAGAAAGTACGTTGAGTCACTGATAGTAGTAATATTTGTGATCGTAGTTTGGATTGTGGACTGTTGTGCTACTCGGTTGTCCTGTCCGAATGAGGCTTTTATACTGGAGGATGCAGCCGTATTGTTTGCGCAGCGAAGCGCATCCTGCAAGGCAGCATCGTTGATCCATGTTAGCCGGTGGCAAATTGTGCGGTTCATTCGCCTCATGTGGGAAACGTTGTCGGGTAAATGGAATATGACAATGGGTTATGACCATATTTAGTGGCGGATCGGATTTGCCACGTCACAGTGCTGTCCATAGGTTTATGCGTGATTTTTGATGAGAAGAGCACATCATACGGTGGAGCACTGGAGGTGGTCGTCCGTGACGGTTTATTTGTTGTTGTTGTTGTTGTTGTTGTGTGTGTGTGTGTGTGTGTGTGTGTTTGGTGAGTGTAACGAGCTTATTGATGGTTACCGACGGCAGTTGCGTCCGCTCCATTGTCGGCGACGTGGAGACGCGCCTAGTATCATACAGCTCTATTGTGCGGTTGTGAATTTTGAAGCATTAGTTATTGTTAGTTCATTGTATTGTGGGTGAACTATGCGATTTGATAATGTGAACTGGATGTGATCTGGCAGTGGTGCGTGATGGGCGTTGATCAAAATGCCGCTGGCAGCGGTGGGATTCGAACCCACGCCCTTTCGGACCGGTGCCTTAAACCGGCGCCTTAGACCGCTCGGCCACGCTACCACACAGAGAATTTTCTGTGTGCTCATAATGATCTACACACTCTAAGCACGCATGACAAATGAAACTACAAATTGACATCTGATTGATATGTTTACGTACGCACGCACGCAACCTCTATCTCTCTAGTTTTCATGCAAGCCCTAATAATAATGTTATGCCTTTTTCCGTCATGTTTCGAGTTTCGTAACAGTCATTCAGTTAATGAGTACAGTTCATGTGTCGTCATGTTATGTCATGTCGTGTTGTGTTGCGTTGTGCTATGCTATGTTCTGCTATTTGATTTTCCTTCACACGCCGATTGGAACAGAACGTTGAGTATTGTTCGGGTCAAGTCGATGGTTTATGTATCCCAATTAATGAATATTGAACTTTCGCAAAGCTAAGTTCACATGTTGGAGAAATGAAGGAAAAAACGATGAGATAAAATGAACGTGTGGGGTAATGGTTAGTAAGGATTGAATGACAGAAGTGTAGTCTTGAATGTGAGTCTGTTGAATACAACACGCATGGATGAGAATGATTCGAAGCATACGAGCTAAATCTGTTTGATATCCTATACGCATGGGGATTGGGACGTTGAGTGTGACTAGTTTGAATGGGCATCTAGGACGAAAGAGGGTATCAGTCTGTGGTGGGATTTTGGGTGAGAATTGAATGGTAGTGGAGGAAGGACGCGAGCGAACGTAGCCAGGATTACCATCGGAGTCACTAAAACTAGTACGATCGACCGAAGTTCACGTTGGAATTGATAACATTTGGGAAGGAGGAAGAGGAAATGAGGGGTTTGGGGAATAGGTGGTTGTGTACGGTGCGGGAGAGAGGTTGGGTTTTTGTGAGAAGTGTCAGTGCGCAAGAAAGTACGTTGAGTCACTGATAGTAGTAATATTTGTGATCGTAGTTTGGATTGTGGACTGTTGTGCTACTCGGTTGTCCTGTCCGAATGAGGCTTTTATACTGGAGGATGCAGCCGTATTGTTTGCGCAGCGAAGCGCATCCTGCAAGGCAGCATCGTTGATCCATGTTAGCCGGTGGCAAATTGTGCGGTTCATTCGCCTCATGTGGGAAACGTTGTCGGGTAAATGGAATATGACAATGGGTTATGACCATATTTAGTGGCGGATCGGATTTGCCACGTCACAGTGCTGTCCATAGGTTTATGCGTGATTTTTGATGAGAAGAGCACATCATACGGTGGAGCACTGGAGGTGGTCGTCCGTGACGGTTTATTTGTTGTTGTTGTTGTTGTTGTTGTGTGTGTGTGTGTGTGTGTGTGTTTGGTGAGTGTAACGAGCTTATTGATGGTTACCGACGGCAGTTGCGTCCGCTCCATTGTCGGCGACGTGGAGACGCGCCTAGTATCATACAGCTCTATTGTGCGGTTGTGAATTTTGAAGCATTAGTTATTGTTAGTTCATTGTATTGTGGGTGAACTATGCGATTTGATAATGTGAACTGGATGTGATCTGGCAGTGGTGCGTGATGGGCGTTGATCAAAATGCCGCTGGCAGCGGTGGGATTCGAACCCACGCCCTTTCGGACCGGTGCCTTAAACCGGCGCCTTAGACCGCTCGGCCACGCTACCACACAGAGAGTTTTCTGTGTGCTCATAATGATCTACACACTCTAAGCACGCATGACAAATGAAACTACAAATTGACATCTGATTGATATGTTTACGTACGCACGCACGCAACCTCTATCTCTCTAGTTTTCATGCAAGCCCTAATAATAATGTTATGCCTTTTTCCGTCATGTTTCGAGTTTCGTAACAGTCATTCAGTTAATGAGTACAGTTCATGTGTCGTCATGTTATGTCATGTCGTGTTGTGTTGCGTTGTGCTATGCTATGTTCTGCTATTTGATTTTCCTTCACACGCCGATTGGAACAGAACGTTGAGTATTGTTCGGGTCAAGTCGATGGTTTATGTATCCCAATTAATGAATATTGAACTTTCGCAAAGCTAAGTTCACATGTTGGAGAAATGAAGGAAAAAACGATGAGATAAAATGAACGTGTGGGGTAATGGTTAGTAAGGATTGAATGACAGAAGTGTAGTCTTGAATGTGAGTCTGTTGAATACAACACGCATGGATGAGAATGATTCGAAGCATACGAGCTAAATCTGTTTGATATCCTATACGCATGGGGATTGGGACGTTGAGTGTGACTAGTTTGAATGGGCATCTAGGACGAAAGAGGGTATCAGTCTGTGGTGGGATTTTGGGTGAGAATTGAATGGTAGTGGAGGAAGGACGCGAGCGAACGTAGCCAGGATTACCATCGGAGTCACTAAAACTAGTACGATCGACCGAAGTTCACGTTGGAATTGATAACATTTGGGAAGGAGGAAGAGGAAATGAGGGGTTTGGGGAATAGGTGGTTGTGTACGGTGCGGGAGAGAGGTTGGGTTTTTGTGAGAGGTGTCAGTGCGCAAGAAAGTACGTTGAGTCACTGATAGTAGTAATATTTGTGATCGTAGTTTGGATTGTGGACTGTTGTGCTACTCGGTTGTCCTGTCCGAATGAGGCTTTTATACTGGAGGATGCAGCCGTATTGTTTGCGCAGCGAAGCGCATCCTGCAAGGCAGCATCGTTGATCCATGTTAGCCGGTGGCAAATTGTGCGGTTCATTCGCCTCATGTGGGAAACGTTGTCGGGTAAATGGAATATGACAATGGGTTATGACCATATTTAGTGGCGGATCGGATTTGCCACGTCACAGTGCTGTCCATAGGTTTATGCGTGATTTTTGATGAGAAGAGCACATCATACGGTGGAGCACTGGAGGTGGTCGTTCGTGACGGTTTATTTGTTGTTGTTGTTGTTGGTGTTGTTGTTGTGTGTCTGTGTGTGTGTGTGTGTTTGGTGAGTGTAACGAGCTTATTGATGGTTACCGACGGCAGTTGCGTCCGCTCCATTGTCGGCGACGTGGAGACGCGCCGAGTATCATACAGCTCTATTGTGCAGTTGTGAATTTTGAAGCATTAGTTATTGTTAGTTCATTGTATTGTGGGTGAACTATGCGATTTGATAATGTGAACTGGATGTGATCTGGCAGTGGTGCGTGATGGGCGTTGATCAAAATGCCGCTGGCAGCGGTGGGATTCGAACCCACGCCCTTTCGGACCGGTGCCTTAAACCGGCGCCTTAGACCGCTCGGCCACGCTACCACACAGAGAATTTTCTGTGTGCTCATAATGATCTACACACTCTAAGCACGCATGACAAATGAAACTACAAATTGACATCTGATTGATATTTTTACGTACGCACGCACGCAACCTCTATCTCTCTAGTTTTCATGCAAGCCCTAATAATAATGTTATGCCTTTTTCCGTCATGTTTCGAGTTTCGTAACAGTCATTCAGTTAATGAGTACAGTTCATGTGTCGTCATGTTATGTCATGTCGTGTTGTGTTGCGTTGTGCTATGCTATGTTCTGCTATTTGATTTTCGTTCACACGCCGATTGGAACAGAACGTTGGGTATTGTTCGGGTCAAGTCGATGGTTTATGTATCCCAATTAATGAATATTGAACTTTCGCAAAGCTAAGCTCACATGTTGAAGAAATGAAGGAAAAAACGATGAGATAAAATGAACGTGTGGGGTAATGGTTAGTAAGGATTGAATGACAGAAGTGTAGTCTTGAATGTGAGTCTGTTGAATGCAACACTCATGGATGAGAATGATTCGAAGCGTACGAGCTAAATCTGTTTGATATCCTATACGCATGGGGATTGGGACGTTGAGTGTGACTAGTTTGAATGGGCATCTAGGACGAAAGAGGGTATCAGTCTGTGGTGGGATTTTGGGTGAGAATTGAATGGTAGTGGAGGAAGGACGCGAGCGAACGTAGCCAGGATTACCATCGGAGTCACTAAAACTAGTACGATCGACCGAAGTTCACGTTGGAATTGATAACATTTGGGAAGGAGGAAGAGGAAATGAGGGGTTTGGGGAATAGGTGGTTGTGTACGGTGCGGGAGAGAGGTTGGGTTTTTGTGAGAAGTGTCAGTGCGCAAGAAAGTACGTTGAGTCACTGATAGTAGTAATATTTGTGATCGTAGTTTGGATTGTGGACTGTTGTGCTACTCGGTTGTCCTGTCCGAATGAGGCTTTTATACTGGAGGATGCAGCCGTATTGTTTGCGCAGCGAAGCGCATCCTGCAAGGCAGCATCGTTGATCCATGTTAGCCGGTGGCAAATTGTGCGGTTCATTCGCCTCATGTGGGAAACGTTGTCGGGTAAATGGAATATGACAATGGGTTATGACCATATTTAGTGGCGGATCGGATTTGCCACGTCACAGTGCTGTCCATAGGTTTATGCGTGATTTTTGATGAGAAGAGCACATCATACGGTGGAGCACTGGAGGTGGTCGTCCGTGACGGTTTATTTGTTGTTGTTGTTGTTGGTGTTGTTGTTGTGTGTCTGTGTGTGTGTGTGTGTTTGGTGAGTGTAACGAGCTTATTGATGGTTACCGACGGCAGTTGCGTCCGCTCCATTGTCGGCGACGTGGAGACGCGCCGAGTATCATACAGCTCTATTGTGCAGTTGTGAATTTTGAAGCATTAGTTATTGTTAGTTCATTGTATTGTGGGTGAACTATGCGATTTGATAATGTGAACTGGATGTGATCTGGCAGTGGTGCGTGATGGGCGTTGATCAAAATGCCGCTGGCAGCGGTGGGATTCGAACCCACGCCCTTTCGGACCGGTGCCTTAAACCGGCGCCTTAGACCGCTCGGCCACGCTACCACACAGAGAATTTTCTGTGTGCTCATAATGATCTACACACTCTAAGCACGCATGACAAATGAAACTACAAATTGACATCTGATTGATATTTTTACGTACGCACGCACGCAACCTCTATCTCTCTAGTTTTCATGCAAGCCCTAATAATAATGTTATGCCTTTTTCCGTCATGTTTCGAGTTTCGTAACAGTCATTCAGTTAATGAGTACAGTTCATGTGTCGTCATGTTATGTCATGTCGTGTTGTGTTGCGTTGTGCTATGCTATGTTCTGCTATTTGATTTTCGTTCACACGCCGATTGGAACAGAACGTTGGGTATTGTTCGGGTCAAGTCGATGGTTTATGTATCCCAATTAATGAATATTGAACTTTCGCAAAGCTAAGCTCACATGTTGAAGAAATGAAGGAAAAAACGATGAGATAAAATGAACGTGTGGGGTAATGGTTAGTAAGGATTGAATGACAGAAGTGTAGTCTTGAATGTGAGTCTGTTGAATGCAACACTCATGGATGAGAATGATTCGAAGCGTACGAGCTAAATCTGTTTGATATCCTATACGCATGGGGATTGGGACGTTGAGTGTGACTAGTTTGAATGGGCATCTAGGACGAAAGAGGGTATCAGTCTGTGGTGGGATTTTGGGTGAGAATTGAATGGTAGTGGAGGAAGGACGCGAGCGAACGTAGCCAGGATTACCATCGGAGTCACTAAAACTAGTACGATCGACCGAAGTTCACGTTGGAATTGATAACATTTGGGAAGGAGGAAGAGGAAATGAGGGGTTTGGGGAATAGGTGGTTGTGTACGGTGCGGGAGAGAGGTTGGGTTTTTGTGAGAAGTGTCAGTGCGCAAGAAAGTACGTTGAGTCACTGATAGTAGTAATATTTGTGATCGTAGTTTGGATTGTGGACTGTTGTGCTACTCGGTTGTCCTGTCCGAATGAGGCTTTTATACTGGAGGATGCAGCCGTATTGTTTGCGCAGCGAAGCGCATCCTGCAAGGCAGCATCGTTGATCCATGTTAGCCGGTGGCAAATTGTGCGGTTCATTCGCCTCATGTGGGAAACGTTGTCGGGTAAATGGAATATGACAATGGGTTATGACCATATTTAGTGGCGGATCGGATTTGCCACGTCACAGTGCTGTCCATAGGTTTATGCGTGATTTTTGATGAGAAGAGCACATCATACGGTGGAGCACTGGAGCTGGTCGTTCGTGACGGTTTATTTGTTGTTGTTGTTGTTGTTGTGTGTGTGTGTGTTTGGTGAGTGTAACGAGCTTATTGATGGTTAACGACGGCAATTGCGTCCGCTCCATTGTCGGCGACGTGGAGACGCGCCGAGTATCATACAGCTCTATTGTGCAGTTGTGAATTTTGAAGCATTAGTTATTGTTAGTTCATTGTATTGTGGGTGAACTATGCGATTTGATAATGTGAACTGGATGTGATCTGGCAGTGGTGCGTGATGGGCGTTGATCAAAATGCCGCTGGCAGCGGTGGGATTCGAACCCACGCCCTTTCGGACCGGTGCCTTAAACCGGCGCCTTAGACCGCTCGGCCACGCTACCACACAGAGAATTTTCTGTGTGCTCATAATGATCTACACACTCTAAGCACGCATGACAAATGAAACTACAAATTGACATCTGATTGATATTTTTACGTACGCACGCACGCAACCTCTATCTCTCTAGTTTTCATGCAAGCCCTAATAATAATGTTATGCCTTTTTCCGTCATGTTTCGAGTTTCGTAACAGTCATTCAGTTAATGAGTACAGTTCATGTGTCGTCATGTTATGTCATGTCGTGTTGTGTTGCGTTGTGCTATGCTATGTTCTGCTATTTGATTTTCGTTCACACGCCGATTGGAACAGAACGTTGAGTATTGTTCGGGTCAAGTCGATGGTTTATGTATCCCAATTAATGAATATTGAACTTTCGCAAAGCTAAGTTCACATGTTGGAGAAATGAAGGAAAAAACGATGAGATAAAATGAACGTGTGGGGTAATGGTTAGTAAGGATTGAATGACAGAAGTGTAGTCTTGAATGTGAGTCTGTTGAATGCAACACTCATGGATGAGAATGATTCGAAGCGTACGAGCTAAATCTGTTTGATATCCTATACGCATGGGGATTGGGACGTTGAGTGTGACTAGTTTGAATGGGCATCTAGGACGAAAGAGGGTATCAGTCTGTGGTGGGATTTTGGGTGAGAATTGAATGGTAGTGGAGGAAGGACGCGAGCGAACGTAGCCAGGATTACCATCGGAGTCACTAAAACTAGTACGATCGACCGAAGTTCACGTTGGAATTGATAACATTTGGGAAGGAGGAAGAGGAAATGAGGGGTTTGGGGAATAGGTGGTTGTGTACGGTGCGGGAGAGAGGTTGGGTTTTTGTGAGAAGTGTCAGTGCGCAAGAAAGTACGTTGAGTCACTGATAGTAGTAATATTTGTGATCGTAGTTTGGATTGTGGACTGTTGTGCTACTCGGTTGTCCTGTCCGAATGAGGCTTTTATACTGGAGGATGCAGCCGTATTGTTTGCGCAGCGAAGCGCATCCTGCAAGGCAGCATCGTTGATCCATGTTAGCCGGTGGCAAATTGTGCGGTTCATTCGCCTCATGTGGGAAACGTTGTCGGGTAAATGGAATATGACAATGGGTTATGACCATATTTAGTGGCGGATCGGATTTGCCACGTCACAGTGCTGTCCATAGGTTTATGCGTGATTTTTGATGAGAAGAGCACATCATACGGTGGAGCACTGGAGCTGGTCGTTCGTGACGGTTTATTTGTTGTTGTTGTTGTTGTTGTGTGTGTGTGTGTTTGGTGAGTGTAACGAGCTTATTGATGGTTAACGACGGCAATTGCGTCCGCTCCATTGTCGGCGACGTGGAGACGCGCCGAGTATCATACAGCTCTATTGTGCAGTTGTGAATTTTGAAGCATTAGTTATTGTTAGTTCATTGTATTGTGGGTGAACTATGCGATTTGATAATGTGAACTGGATGTGATCTGGCAGTGGTGCGTGATGGGCGTTGATCAAAATGCCGCTGGCAGCGGTGGGATTCGAACCCACGCCCTTTCGGACCGGTGCCTTAAACCGGCGCCTTAGACCGCTCGGCCACGCTACCACACAGAGAATTTTCTGTGTGCTCATAATGATCTACACACTCTAAGCACGCATGACAAATGAAACTACAAATTGACATCTGATTGATATTTTTACGTACGCACGCACGCAACCTCTATCTCTCTAGTTTTCATGCAAGCCCTAATAATAATGTTATGCCTTTTTCCGTCATGTTTCGAGTTTCGTAACAGTCATTCAGTTAATGAGTACAGTTCATGTGTCGTCATGTTATGTCATGTCGTGTTGTGTTGCGTTGTGCTATGCTATGTTCTGCTATTTGATTTTCGTTCACACGCCGATTGGAACAGAACGTTGAGTATTGTTCGGGTCAAGTCGATGGTTTATGTATCCCAATTAATGAATATTGAACTTTCGCAAAGCTAAGTTCACATGTTGGAGAAATGAAGGAAAAAACGATGAGATAAAATGAACGTGTGGGGTAATGGTTAGTAAGGATTGAATGACAGAAGTGTAGTCTTGAATGTGAGTCTGTTGAATGCAACACTCATGGATGAGAATGATTCGAAGCGTACGAGCTAAATCTGTTTGATATCCTATACGCATGGGGATTGGGACGTTGAGTGTGACTAGTTTGAATGGGCATCTAGGACGAAAGAGGGTATCAGTCTGTGGTGGGATTTTGGGTGAGAATTGAATGGTAGTGGAGGAAGGACGCGAGCGAACGTAGCCAGGATTACCATCGGAGTCACTAAAACTAGTACGATCGACCGAAGTTCACGTTGGAATTGATAACATTTGGGAAGGAGGAAGAGGAAATGAGGGGTTTGGGGAATAGGTGGTTGTGTACGGTGCGGGAGAGAGGTTGGGTTTTTGTGAGAAGTGTCAGTGCGCAAGAAAGTACGTTGAGTCACTGATAGTAGTAATATTTGTGATCGTAGTTTGGATTGTGGACTGTTGTGCTACTCGGTTGTCCTGTCCGAATGAGGCTTTTATACTGGAGGATGCAGCCGTATTGTTTGCGCAGCGAAGCGCATCCTGCAAGGCAGCATCGTTGATCCATGTTAGCCGGTGGCAAATTGTGCGGTTCATTCGCCTCATGTGGGAAACGTTGTCGGGTAAATGGAATATGACAATGGGTTATGACCATATTTAGTGGCGGATCGGATTTGCCACGTCACAGTGCTGTCCATAGGTTTATGCGTGATTTTTGATGAGAAGAGCACATCATACGGTGGAGCACTGGAGCTGGTCGTTCGTGACGGTTTATTTGTTGTTGTTGTTGTTGTTGTGTGTGTGTGTGTTTGGTGAGTGTAACGAGCTTATTGATGGTTAACGACGGCAATTGCGTCCGCTCCATTGTCGGCGACGTGGAGACGCGCCGAGTATCATACAGCTCTATTGTGCAGTTGTGAATTTTGAAGCATTAGTTATTGTTAGTTCATTGTATTGTGGGTGAACTATGCGATTTGATAATGTGAACTGGATGTGATCTGGCAGTGGTGCGTGATGGGCGTTGATCAAAATGCCGCTGGCAGCGGTGGGATTCGAACCCACGCCCTTTCGGACCGGTGCCTTAAACCGGCGCCTTAGACCGCTCGGCCACGCTACCACACAGAGAATTTTCTGTGTGCTCATAATGATCTACACACTCTAAGCACGCATGACAAATGAAACTACAAATTGACATCTGATTGATATTTTTACGTACGCACGCACGCAACCTCTATCTCTCTAGTTTTCATGCAAGCCCTAATAATAATGTTATGCCTTTTTCCGTCATGTTTCGAGTTTCGTAACAGTCATTCAGTTAATGAGTACAGTTCATGTGTCGTCATGTTATGTCATGTCGTGTTGTGTTGCGTTGTGCTATGCTATGTTCTGCTATTTGATTTTCGTTCACACGCCGATTGGAACAGAACGTTGAGTATTGTTCGGGTCAAGTCGATGGTTTATGTATCCCAATTAATGAATATTGAACTTTCGCAAAGCTAAGTTCACATGTTGGAGAAATGAAGGAAAAAACGATGAGATAAAATGAACGTGTGGGGTAATGGTTAGTAAGGATTGAATGACAGAAGTGTAGTCTTGAATGTGAGTCTGTTGAATGCAACACTCATGGATGAGAATGATTCGAAGCGTACGAGCTAAATCTGTTTGATATCCTATACGCATGGGGATTGGGACGTTGAGTGTGACTAGTTTGAATGGGCATCTAGGACGAAAGAGGGTATCAGTCTGTGGTGGGATTTTGGGTGAGAATTGAATGGTAGTGGAGGAAGGACGCGAGCGAACGTAGCCAGGATTACCATCGGAGTCACTAAAACTAGTACGATCGACCGAAGTTCACGTTGGAATTGATAACATTTGGGAAGGAGGAAGAGGAAATGAGGGGTTTGGGGAATAGGTGGTTGTGTACGGTGCGGGAGAGAGGTTGGGTTTTTGTGAGAAGTGTCAGTGCGCAAGAAAGTACGTTGAGTCACTGATAGTAGTAATATTTGTGATCGTAGTTTGGATTGTGGACTGTTGTGCTACTCGGTTGTCCTGTCCGAATGAGGCTTTTATACTGGAGGATGCAGCCGTATTGTTTGCGCAGCGAAGCGCATCCTGCAAGGCAGCATCGTTGATCCATGTTAGCCGGTGGCAAATTGTGCGGTTCATTCGCCTCATGTGGGAAACGTTGTCGGGTAAATGGAATATGACAATGGGTTATGACCATATTTAGTGGCGGATCGGATTTGCCACGTCACAGTGCTGTCCATAGGTTTATGCGTGATTTTTGATGAGAAGAGCACATCATACGGTGGAGCACTGGAGCTGGTCGTTCGTGACGGTTTATTTGTTGTTGTTGTTGTTGTTGTGTGTGTGTGTGTTTGGTGAGTGTAACGAGCTTATTGATGGTTAACGACGGCAATTGCGTCCGCTCCATTGTCGGCGACGTGGAGACGCGCCGAGTATCATACAGCTCTATTGTGCAGTTGTGAATTTTGAAGCATTAGTTATTGTTAGTTCATTGTATTGTGGGTGAACTATGCGATTTGATAATGTGAACTGGATGTGATCTGGCAGTGGTGCGTGATGGGCGTTGATCAAAATGCCGCTGGCAGCGGTGGGATTCGAACCCACGCCCTTTCGGACCGGTGCCTTAAACCGGCGCCTTAGACCGCTCGGCCACGCTACCACACAGAGAATTTTCTGTGTGCTCATAATGATCTACACACTCTAAGCACGCATGACAAATGAAACTACAAATTGACATCTGATTGATATTTTTACGTACGCACGCACGCAACCTCTATCTCTCTAGTTTTCATGCAAGCCCTAATAATAATGTTATGCCTTTTTCCGTCATGTTTCGAGTTTCGTAACAGTCATTCAGTTAATGAGTACAGTTCATGTGTCGTCATGTTATGTCATGTCGTGTTGTGTTGCGTTGTGCTATGCTATGTTCTGCTATTTGATTTTCGTTCACACGCCGATTGGAACAGAACGTTGAGTATTGTTCGGGTCAAGTCGATGGTTTATGTATCCCAATTAATGAATATTGAACTTTCGCAAAGCTAAGTTCACATGTTGGAGAAATGAAGGAAAAAACGATGAGATAAAATGAACGTGTGGGGTAATGGTTAGTAAGGATTGAATGACAGAAGTGTAGTCTTGAATGTGAGTCTGTTGAATGCAACACTCATGGATGAGAATGATTCGAAGCGTACGAGCTAAATCTGTTTGATATCCTATACGCATGGGGATTGGGACGTTGAGTGTGACTAGTTTGAATGGGCATCTAGGACGAAAGAGGGTATCAGTCTGTGGTGGGATTTTGGGTGAGAATTGAATGGTAGTGGAGGAAGGACGCGAGCGAACGTAGCCAGGATTACCATCGGAGTCACTAAAACTAGTACGATCGACCGAAGTTCACGTTGGAATTGATAACATTTGGGAAGGAGGAAGAGGAAATGAGGGGTTTGGGGAATAGGTGGTTGTGTACGGTGCGGGAGAGAGGTTGGGTTTTTGTGAGAAGTGTCAGTGCGCAAGAAAGTACGTTGAGTCACTGATAGTAGTAATATTTGTGATCGTAGTTTGGATTGTGGACTGTTGTGCTACTCGGTTGTCCTGTCCGAATGAGGCTTTTATATTGGAGGATGCAGCCGTATTGTTTGCGCAGCGAAGCGCATCCTGCAAGGCAGCATCGTTGATCCATGTTAGCCGGTGGCAAATTGTGCGGTTCATTCGCCTCATGTGGGAAACGTTGTCGGGTAAATGGAATATGACAATGGGTTATGACCATATTTAGTGGCGGATCGGATTTGCCACGTCACAGTGCTGTCCATAGGTTTATGCGTGATTTTTGATGAGAAGAGCACATCATACGGTGGAGCACTGGAGCTGGTCGTTCGTGACGGTTTATTTGTTGTTGTTGTTGTTGTTGTTGTTGTTGTTGTGTGTGTGTGTGTGTGTGTTTGGTGAGTGTAACGAGCTTATTGATGGTTAACGACGGCAATTGCGTCCGCTCCATTGTCGGCGACGTGGGGACGTGCCGAGTATCTTACAGCTCTATTGTGCAGTTGTGAATTTTGAAGCATTAGTTATTGTTAGTTCATTGTATTGTGGGTGAACTATGCGACTTGATAATGTGAACTGGATGTGATCTGGCAGTGGTGCGTGATGGGCGTTGATCAAAATGCCGCTGGCAGCGGTGGGATTCGAACCCACGCCCTTTCGGACCGGTGCCTTAAACCGGCGCCTTAGACCGCTCGGCCACGCTACCACACAGAGAATTTTCTGTGTGCTCATAATGATCTACACACTCTAAGCACGCATGACAAATGAAACTACAAATTGACATCTGATTGATATTTTTACGTACGCACGCACGCAACCTCTATCTCTCTAGTTTTCATGCAAGCCCTAATAATAATGTTATGCCTTTTTCCGTCATGTTTCGAGTTTCGTAACAGTCATTCAGTTAATGAGTACAGTTCATGTGTCGTCATGTTATGTCATGTCGTGTTGTGTTGCGTTGTGCTATGCTATATTCTGCTATTTGATTTTCGTTCACACGCCGATTGGAACAGAACGTTGAGTATTGTTCGGGTCAAGTCGATGGTTTATGTGTCCCAATTAATGAATATTGAACTTTCGCAAAGCCAAGTTCACATGTTGGAGAAATGAAGGAAAAAACGATGAGATAAAATGAACGTGTGGGGTAATGGTTAGTAAGGATTGAATGACAGAAGTGTAGTCTTGAATGTGAGTCTGTTGAATACAACACTCATGGATGAGAATGATTCGAAGCGTACGAGCTAAATCTGTTTGATATCCTATACGCATGGGGATTGGGACGTTGAGTGTGACTAGTTTGAATGGGCATCTAGGACGAAAGAGGGTATCAGTCTGTGGTGGGATTTTGGGTGAGAATTGAATGGTAGTGGAGGAAGGACGCGAGCGAACGTAGCCAGGATTACCATCGGAGTCACTAAAACTAGTACGATCGACCGAAGTTCACGTTGGAATTGATAACATTTGGGAAGGAGGAAGAGGAAATGAGGGGTTTGGGGAATAGGTGGTTGTGTACGGTGCGGGAGAGAGGTTGGGTTTTTGTGAGAAGTGTCAGTGCGCAAGAAAGTACGTTGAGTCACTGATAGTAGTAATATTTGTGATCGTAGTTTGGATTGTGGACTGTTGTGCTACTCGGTTGTCCTGTCCGAATGAGGCTTTTATACTGGAGGCTGCAGCCGTATTGTTTGCGCAGCGAAGCGCATCCTGCAAGGCAGCATCGTTGATCCATGTTAGCCGGTGGCAAATTGTGCGGTTCATTCGCCTCATGTGGGAAACGTTGTCGGGTAAATGGAATATGACAATGGGTTATGACCATATTTAGTGGCGGATCGGATTTGCCACGTCACAGTGCTGTCCATAGGTTTATGCGTGATTTTTGATGAGAAGAGCACATCATACGGTGGAGCACTGGAGCTGGTCGTCCGTGACGGTTTATTTGTTGTTGTTGTTGTTGTTGTTGTTGTGTGTGTGTGTGTGTGTGTGTGTGTGTGTGTGTGTGTGTTTGGTGAGTGTAACGAGCTTATTGATGGTTAACGACGGCAATTGCGTCCGCTCCATTGTCGGCGACGTGGAGACGCGCCGAGTATCATACAGCTCTATTGTGCAGTTGTGAATTTTGAAGCATTAGTTATTGTTAGTTCATTGTATTGTGGGTGAACTATGCGATTTGATAATGTGAACTGGATGTGATCTGGCAGTGGTGCGTGATGGGCGTTGATCAAAATGCCGCTGGCAGCGGTGGGATTCGAACCCACGCCCTTTCGGACCGGTGCCTTAAACCGGCGCCTTAGACCGCTCGGCCACGCTACCACACAGAGAATTTTCTGTGTGCTCATAATGATCTACACACTCTAAGCACGCATGACAAATGAAACTACAAATTGACATCTGATTGATATGTTTACGTACGCACGCGCGCAACCTCTATCTCTCTAGTTTTCATGCAAGCCCTAATAATAATGTTATGCCTTTTTCCGTCATGTTTCGAGTTTCGTAACAGTCATTCAGTTAATGAGTACAGTTCATGTGTCGTCATGTTATGTCATGTCGTGTTGTGTTGCGTTGTGCTATGCTATATTCTGCTATTTGATTTTCGTTCACACGCCGATTGGAACAGAACGTTGAGTATTGTTCGGGTCAAGTCGATGGTTTATGTATCCCAATTAATGAATATTGAACTTTCGCAAAGCTAAGTTCACATGTTGGAGAAATGAAGGAAAAAACGATGAGATAAAATGAACGTGTGGGGTAATGGTTAGTAAGGATTGAATGACAGAAGTGTAGTCTTGAATGTGAGTCTGTTGAATACAACACTCATGGATGAGAATGATTCGAAGCGTACGAGCTAAATCTGTTTGATATCCTATACGCATGGGGATTGGGACGTTGAGTGTGACTAGTTTGAATGGGCATCTAGGACGAAAGAGGGTATCAGTCTGTGGTGGGATTTTGGGTGAGAATTGAATGGTAGTGGAGGAAGGACGCGAGCGAACGTAGCCAGGATTACCATCGGAGTCACTAAAACTAGTACGATCGACCGAAGTTCACGTTGGAATTGATAACATTTGGGAAGGAGGAAGAGGAAATGAGGGGTTTGGGGAATAGGTGGTTGTGTACGGTGCGGGAGAGAGGTTGGGTTTTTGTGAGAAGTGTCAGTGCGCAAGAAAGTACGTTGAGTCACTGATAGTAGTAATATTTGTGATCGTAGTTTGGATTGTGGACTGTTGTGCTACTCGGTTGTCCTGTCCGAATGAGGCTTTTATACTGGAGGCTGCAGCCGTATTGTTTGCGCAGCGAAGCGCATCCTGCAAGGCAGCATCGTTGATCCATGTTAGCCGGTGGCAAATTGTGCGGTTCATTCGCCTCATGTGGGAAACGTTGTCGGGTAAATGGAATATGACAATGGGTTATGACCATATTTAGTGGCGGATCGGATTTGCCACGTCACAGTGCTGTCCATAGGTTTATGCGTGATTTTTGATGAGAAGAGCACATCATACGGTGGAGCACTGGAGCTGGTCGTCCGTGACGGTTTATTTGTTGTTGTTGTTGTTGTTGTTGTTGTTGTGTGTGTGTGTGTGTGTGTGTGTGTGTGTGTGTGTTTGGTGAGTGTAACGAGCTTATTGATGGTTAACGACGGCAATTGCGTCCGCTCCATTGTCGGCGACGTGGAGACGCGCCGAGTATCATACAGCTCTATTGTGCAGTTGTGAATTTTGAAGCATTAGTTATTGTTAGTTCATTGTATTGTGGGTGAACTATGCGATTTGATAATGTGAACTGGATGTGATCTGGCAGTGGTGCGTGATGGGCTTTGATCAAAATGCCGCTGGCAGCGGTGGGATTCGAACCCACGCCCTTTCGGACCGGTGCCTTAAACCGGCGCCTTAGACCGCTCGGCCACGCTACCACACAGAGAATTTTCTGTGTGCTCATAATGATCTACACACTCTAAGCACGCATGACAAATGAAACTACAAATTGACATCTGATTGATATGTTTACGTACGCACGCGCGCAACCTCTATCTCTCTAGTTTTCATGCAAGCCCTAATAATAATGTTATGCCTTTTTCCGTCATGTTTCGAGTTTCGTAACAGTCATTCAGTTAATGAGTACAGTTCATGTGTCGTCATGTTATGTCATGTCGTGTTGTGTTGCGTTGTGCTATGCTATATTCTGCTATTTGATTTTCGTTCACACGCCGATTGGAACAGAACGTTGAGTATTGTTCGGGTCAAGTCGATGGTTTATGTATCCCAATTAATGAATATTGAACTTTCGCAAAGCTAAGTTCACATGTTGGAGAAATGAAGGAAAAAACGATGAGATAAAATGAACGTGTGGGGTAATGGTTAGTAAGGATTGAATGACAGAAGTGTAGTCTTGAATGTGAGTCTGTTGAATACAACACTCATGGATGAGAATGATTCGAAGCGTACGAGCTAAATCTGTTTGATATCCTATACGCATGGGGATTGGGACGTTGAGTGTGACTAGTTTGAATGGGCATCTAGGACGAAAGAGGGTATCAGTCTGTGGTGGGATTTTGGGTGAGAATTGAATGGTAGTGGAGGAAGGACGCGAGCGAACGTAGCCAGGATTACCATCGGAGTCACTAAAACTAGTACGATCGACCGAAGTTCACGTTGGAATTGATAACATTTGGGAAGGAGGAAGAGGAAATGAGGGGTTTGGGGAATAGGTGGTTGTGTACGGTGCGGGAGAGAGGTTGGGTTTTTGTGAGAAGTGTCAGTGCGCAAGAAAGTACGTTGAGTCACTGATAGTAGTAATATTTGTGATCGTAGTTTGGATTGTGGACTGTTGTGCTACTCGGTTGTCCTGTCCGAATGAGGCTTTTATACTGGAGGCTGCAGCCGTATTGTTTGCGCAGCGAAGCGCATCCTGCAAGGCAGCATCGTTGATCCATGTTAGCCGGTGGCAAATTGTGCGGTTCATTCGCCTCATGTGGGAAACGTTGTCGGGTAAATGGAATATGACAATGGGTTATGACCATATTTAGTGGCGGATCGGATTTGCCACGTCACAGTGCTGTCCATAGGTTTATGCGTGATTTTTGATGAGAAGAGCACATCATACGGTGGAGCACTGGAGCTGGTCGTCCGTGACGGTTTATTTGTTGTTGTTGTTGTTGTTGTTGTTGTTGTGTGTGTGTGTGTGTGTGTGTGTGTGTGTGTTTGGTGAGTGTAACGAGCTTATTGATGGTTAACGACGGCAATTGCGTCCGCTCCATTGTCGGCGACGTGGAGACGCGCCGAGTATCATACAGCTCTATTGTGCAGTTGTGAATTTTGAAGCATTAGTTATTGTTAGTTCATTGTATTGTGGGTGAACTATGCGATTTGATAATGTGAACTGGATGTGATCTGGCAGTGGTGCGTGATGGGCTTTGATCAAAATGCCGCTGGCAGCGGTGGGATTCGAACCCACGCCCTTTCGGACCGGTGCCTTAAACCGGCGCCTTAGACCGCTCGGCCACGCTACCACACAGAGAATTTTCTGTGTGCTCATAATGATCTACACACTCTAAGCACGCATGACAAATGAAACTACAAATTGACATCTGATTGATATGTTTACGTACGCACGCGCGCAACCTCTATCTCTCTAGTTTTCATGCAAGCCCTAATAATAATGTTATGCCTTTTTCCGTCATGTTTCGAGTTTCGTAACAGTCATTCAGTTAATGAGTACAGTTCATGTGTCGTCATGTTATGTCATGTCGTGTTGTGTTGCGTTGTGCTATGCTATATTCTGCTATTTGATTTTCGTTCACACGCCGATTGGAACAGAACGTTGAGTATTGTTCGGGTCAAGTCGATGGTTTATGTATCCCAATTAATGAATATTGAACTTTCGCAAAGCTAAGTTCACATGTTGGAGAAATGAAGGAAAAAACGATGAGATAAAATGAACGTGTGGGGTAATGGTTAGTAAGGATTGAATGACAGAAGTGTAGTCTTGAATGTGAGTCTGTTGAATACAACACTCATGGATGAGAATGATTCGAAGCGTACGAGCTAAATCTGTTTGATATCCTATACGCATGGGGATTGGGACGTTGAGTGTGACTAGTTTGAATGGGCATCTAGGACGAAAGAGGGTATCAGTCTGTGGTGGGATTTTGGGTGAGAATTGAATGGTAGTGGAGGAAGGACGCGAGCGAACGTAGCCAGGATTACCATCGGAGTCACTAAAACTAGTACGATCGACCGAAGTTCACGTTGGAATTGATAACATTTGGGAAGGAGGAAGAGGAAATGAGGGGTTTGGGGAATAGGTGGTTGTGTACGGTGCGGGAGAGAGGTTGGGTTTTTGTGAGAAGTGTCAGTGCGCAAGAAAGTACGTTGAGTCACTGATAGTAGTAATATTTGTGATCGTAGTTTGGATTGTGGACTGTTGTGCTACTCGGTTGTCCTGTCCGAATGAGGCTTTTATACTGGAGGATGCAGCCGTATTGTTTGCGCAGCGAAGCGCATCCTGCAAGGCAGCATCGTTGATCCATGTTAGCCGGTGGCAAATTGTGCGGTTCATTCGCCTCATGTGGGAAACGTTGTCGGGTAAATGGAATATGACAATGGGTTATGACCATATTTAGTGGCGGATCGGATTTGCCACGTCACAGTGCTGTCCATAGGTTTATGCGTGATTTTTGATGAGAAGAGCACATCATACGGTGGAGCACTGGAGCTGGTCGTCCGTGACGGTTTATTTGTTGTTGTTGTTGTTGTTGTTGTTGTTGTGTGTGTGTGTGTGTGTGTGTGTGTGTGTGTTTGGTGAGTGTAACGAGCTTATTGATGGTTAACGACGGCAATTGCGTCCGCTCCATTGTCGGCGACGTGGAGACGCGCCGAGTATCATACAGCTCTATTGTGCAGTTGTGAATTTTGAAGCATTAGTTATTGTTAGTTCATTGTATTGTGGGTGAACTATGCGATTTGATAATGTGAACTGGATGTGATCTGGCAGTGGTGCGTGATGGGCGTTGATCAAAATGCCGCTGGCAGCGGTGGGATTCGAACCCACGCCCTTTCGGACCGGTGCCTTAAACCGGCGCCTTAGACCGCTCGGCCACGCTACCACACAGAGAATTTTCTGTGTGCTCATAATGATCTACACACTCTAAGCACGCATGACAAATGAAACTACAAATTGACATCTGATTGATATGTTTACGTACGCACGCACGCAACCTCTATCTCTCTAGTTTTCATGCAAGCCCTAATAATAATGTTATGCCTTTTTCCGTCATGTTTCGAGTTTCGTAACAGTCATTCAGTTAATGAGTACAGTTCATGTGTCGTCATGTTATGTCATGTCGTGTTGTGTTGCGTTGTGCTATGCTATATTCTGCTATTTGATTTTCGTTCACACGCCGATTGGAACAGAACGTTGAGTATTGTTCGGGTCAAGTCGATGGTTTATGTGTCCCAATTAATGAATATTGAACTTTCGCAAAGCCAAGTTCACATGTTGGAGAAATGAAGGAAAAAACGATGAGATAAAATGAACGTGTGGGGTAATGGTTAGTAAGGATTGAATGACAGAAGTGTAGTCTTGAATGTGAGTTTGTTGAATACAACACTCATGGATGAGAATGATTCGAAGCGTACGAGCTAAATCTGTTTGATATCCTATACGCATGGGGATTGGGACGTTGAGTGTGACTAGTTTGAATGGGCATCTAGGACGAAAGAGGGTATCAGTCTGTGGTGGGATTTTGGGTGAGAATTGAATGGTAGTGGAGGAAGGACGCGAGCGAACGTAGCCAGGATTACCATCGGAGTCACTAAAACTAGTACGATCGACCGAAGTTCACGTTGGAATTGATAACATTTGGGAAGGAGGAAGAGGAAATGAGGGGTTTGGGGAATAGGTGGTTGTGTACGGTGCGGGAGAGAGGTTGGGTTTTTGTGAGAAGTGTCAGTGCGCAAGAAAGTACGTTGAGTCACTGATAGTAGTAATATTTGTGTTCGTAGTTTGGATTGTGGACTGTTGTGCTACTCGGTTGTCCTGTCCGAATGAGGCTTTTATACTGGAGGCTGCAGCCGTATTGTTTGCGCAGCGAAGCGCATCCTGCAAGGCAGCATCGTTGATCCATGTTAGCCGGTGGCAAATTGTGCGGTTCATTCGCCTCATGTGGGAAACGTTGTCGGGTAAATGGAATATGACAATGGGTTATGACCATATTTAGTGGCGGATCGGATTTGCCACGTCACAGTGCTGTCCATAGGTTTATGCGTGATTTTTGATGAGAAGAGCACATCATACGGTGGAGCACTGGAGCTGGTCGTCCGTGACGGTTTATTTGTTGTTGTTGTTGTTGTTGTTGTTGTTGTTGTTGTTGTGTGTGTGTGTGTGTGTGTGTGTGTGTTTGGTGAGTGTAACGAGCTTATTGATGGTTAACGACGGCAATTGCGTCCGCTCCATTGTCGGCGACGTGGAGACGCGCCGAGTATCATACAGCTCTATTGTGCAGTTGTGAATTTTGAAGCATTAGTTATTGTTAGTTCATTGTATTGTGGGTGAACTATGCGATTTGATAATGTGAACTGGATGTGATCTGGCAGTGGTGCGTGATGGGCTTTGATCAAAATGCCGCTGGCAGCGGTGGGATTCGAACCCACGCCCTTTCGGACCGGTGCCTTAAACCGGCGCCTTAGACCGCTCGGCCACGCTACCACACAGAGAATTTTCTGTGTGCTCATAATGATCTACACACTCTAAGCACGCATGACAAATGAAACTACAAATTGACATCTGATTGATATGTTTACGTACGCACGCGCGCAACCTCTATCTCTCTAGTTTTCATGCAAGCCCTAATAATAATGTTATGCCTTTTTCCGTCATGTTTCGAGTTTCGTAACAGTCATTCAGTTAATGAGTACAGTTCATGTGTCGTCATGTTATGTCATGTCGTGTTGTGTTGCGTTGTGCTATGCTATATTCTGCTATTTGATTTTCGTTCACACGCCGATTGGAACAGAACGTTGAGTATTGTTCGGGTCAAGTCGATGGTTTATGTGTCCCAATTAATGAATATTGAACTTTCGCAAAGCCAAGTTCACATGTTGGAGAAATGAAGGAAAAAACGATGAGATAAAATGAACGTGTGGGGTAATGGTTAGTAAGGATGGAATGACAGAAGTGTAGTCTTGAATGTGAGTCTGTTGAATACAACACTCATGGATGAGAATGATTCGAAGCGTACGAGCTAAATCTGTTTGATATCCTATACGCATGGGGATTGGGACGTTGAGTGTGACTAGTTTGAATGGGCATCTAGGACGAAAGAGGGTATCAGTCTGTGGTGGGATTTTGGGTGAGAATTGAATGGTAGTGGAGGAAGGACGCGAGCGAACGTAGCCAGGATTACCATCGGAGTCACTAAAACTAGTACGATCGACCGAAGTTCACGTTGGAATTGATAACATTTGGGAAGGAGGAAGAGGAAATGAGGGGTTTGGGGAATAGGTGGTTGTGTACGGTGCGGGAGAGAGGTTGGGTTTTTGTGAGAAGTGTCAGTGCGCAAGAAAGTACGTTGAGTCACTGATAGTAGTAATATTTGTGATCGTAGTTTGGATTGTGGACTGTTGTGCTACTCGGTTGTCCTGTCCGAATGAGGCTTTTATACTGGAGGATGCAGCCGTATTGTTTGCGCAGCGAAGCGCATCCTGCAAGGCAGCATCGTTGATCCATGTTAGCCGGTGGCAAATTGTGCGGTTCATTCGCCTCATGTGGGAAACGTTGTCGGGTAAATGGAATATGACAATGGGTTATGACCATATTTAGTGGCGGATCGGATTTGCCACGTCACAGTGCTGTCCATAGGTTTATGCGTGATTTTTGATGAGAAGAGCACATCATACGGTGGAGCACTGGAGGTGGTCGTTCGTGACGGTTTATTTGTTGTTGTTGTTGTTGTTGTTGTGTGTGTGTGTGTGTGTGTGTGTGTGTGTGTTTGGTGAGTGTAACGAGCTTATTGATGGTTAACGACGGCAATTGCGTCCGCTCCATTGTCGGCGACGTGGAGACGCGCCGAGTATCATACAGCTCTATTGTGCAGTTGTGAATTTTGAAGCATTAGTTATTGTTAGTTCATTGTATTGTGGGTGAACTATGCGATTTGATAATGTGAACTGGATGTGATCTGGCAGTGGTGCGTGATGGGCTTTGATCAAAATGCCGCTGGCAGCGGTGGGATTCGAACCCACGCCCTTTCGGACCGGTGCCTTAAACCGGCGCCTTAGACCGCTCGGCCACGCTACCACACAGAGAATTTTCTGTGTGCTCATAATGATCTACACACTCTAAGCACGCATGACAAATGAAACTACAAATTGACATCTGATTGATATGTTTACGTACGCACGCGCGCAACCTCTATCTCTCTAGTTTTCATGCAAGCCCTAATAATAATGTTATGCCTTTTTCCGTCATGTTTCGAGTTTCGTAACAGTCATTCAGTTAATGAGTACAGTTCATGTGTCGTCATGTTATGTCATGTCGTGTTGTGTTGCGTTGTGCTATGCTATATTCTGCTATTTGATTTTCGTTCACACGCCGATTGGAACAGAACGTTGAGTATTGTTCGGGTCAAGTCGATGGTTTATGTGTCCCAATTAATGAATATTGAACTTTCGCAAAGCCAAGTTCACATGTTGGAGAAATGAAGGAAAAAACGATGAGATAAAATGAACGTGTGGGGTAATGGTTAGTAAGGATTGAATGACAGAAGTGTAGTCTTGAATGTGAGTCTGTTGAATACAACACTCATGGATGAGAATGATTCGAAGCGTACGAGCTAAATCTGTTTGATATCCTATACGCATGGGGATTGGGACGTTGAGTGTGACTAGTTTGAATGGGCATCTAGGACGAAAGAGGGTATCAGTCTGTGGTGGGATTTTGGGTGAGAATTGAATGGTAGTGGAGGAAGGACGCGAGCGAACGTAGCCAGGATTACCATCGGAGTCACTAAAACTAGTACGATCGACCGAAGTTCACGTTGGAATTGATAACATTTGGGAAGGAGGAAGAGGAAATGAGGGGTTTGGGGAATAGGTGGTTGTGTACGGTGCGGGAGAGAGGTTGGGTTTTTGTGAGAAGTGTCAGTGCGCAAGAAAGTACGTTGAGTCACTGATAGTAGTAATATTTGTGATCGTAGTTTGGATTGTGGACTGTTGTGCTACTCGGTTGTCCTGTCCGAATGAGGCTTTTATACTGGAGGCTGCAGCCGTATTGTTTGCGCAGCGAAGCGCATCCTGCAAGGCAGCATCGTTGATCCATGTTAGCCGGTGGCAAATTGTGCGGTTCATTCGCCTCATGTGGGAAACGTTGTCGGGTAAATGGAATATGACAATGGGTTATGACCATATTTAGTGGCGGATCGGATTTGCCACGTCACAGTGCTGTCCATAGGTTTATGCGTGATTTTTGATGAGAAGAGCACATCATACGGTGGAGCACTGGAGCTGGTCGTTCGTGACGGTTTATTTGTTGTTGTTGTTGTTGTTGTGTGTGTGTGTGTGTGTGTGTGTGTGTGTGTGTGTGTGTTTGGTGAGTGTAACGAGCTTATTGATGGTTAACGACGGCAATTGCGTCCGCTCCATTGTCGGCGACGTGGGGACGTGCCGAGTATCATACAGCTCTATTGTGCAGTTGTGAATTTTGAAGCATTAGTTATTGTTAGTTCATTGTATTGTGGGTGAACTATGCGACTTGATAATGTGAACTGGATGTGATCTGGCAGTGGTGCGTGATGGGCGTTGATCAAAATGCCGCTGGCAGCGGTGGGATTCGAACCCACGCCCTTTCGGACCGGTGCCTTAAACCGGCGCCTTAGACCGCTCGGCCACGCTACCACACAGAGAATTTTCTGTGTGCTCATAATGATCTACACACTCTAAGCACGCATGACAAATGAAACTACAAATTGACATCTGATTGATATGTTTACGTACGCACGCACGCAACCTCTATCTCTCTAGTTTTCATGCAAGCCCTAATAATAATGTTATGCCTTTTTCCGTCATGTTTCGAGTTTCGTAACAGTCATTCAGTTAATGAGTACAGTTCATGTGTCGTCATGTTATGTCATGTCGTGTTGTGTTGCGTTGTGCTATGCTATATTCTGCTATTTGATTTTCGTTCACACGCCGATTGGAACAGAACGTTGAGTATTGTTCGGGTCAAGTCGATGGTTTATGTGTCCCAATTAATGAATATTGAACTTTCGCAAAGCCAAGTTCACATGTTGGAGAAATGAAGGAAAAAACGATGAGATAAAATGAACGTGTGGGGTAATGGTTAGTAAGGATTGAATGACAGAAGTGTAGTCTTGAATGTGAGTCTGTTGAATACAACACTCATGGATGAGAATGATTCGAAGCGTACGAGCTAAATCTGTTTGATATCCTATACGCATGGGGATTGGGACGTTGAGTGTGACTAGTTTGAATGGGCATCTAGGACGAAAGAGGGTATCAGTCTGTGGTGGGATTTTGGGTGAGAATTGAATGGTAGTGGAGGAAGGACGCGAGCGAACGTAGCCAGGATTACCATCGGAGTCACTAAAACTAGTACGATCGACCGAAGTTCACGTTGGAATTGATAACATTTGGGAAGGAGGAAGAGGAAATGAGGGGTTTGGGGAATAGGTGGTTGTGTACGGTGCGGGAGAGAGGTTGGGTTTTTGTGAGAAGTGTCAGTGCGCAAGAAAGTACGTTGAGTCACTGATAGTAGTAATATTTGTGATCGTAGTTTGGATTGTGGACTGTTGTGCTACTCGGTTGTCCTGTCCGAATGAGGCTTTTATACTGGAGGCTGCAGCCGTATTGTTTGCGCAGCGAAGCGCATCCTGCAAGGCAGCATCGTTGATCCATGTTAGCCGGTGGCAAATTGTGCGGTTCATTCGCCTCATGTGGGAAACGTTGTCGGGTAAATGGAATATGACAATGGGTTATGACCATATTTAGTGGCGGATCGGATTTGCCACGTCACAGTGCTGTCCATAGGTTTATGCGTGATTTTTGATGAGAAGAGCACATCATACGGTGGAGCACTGGAGCTGGTCGTTCGTGACGGTTTATTTGTTGTTGTTGTTGTTGTTGTGTGTGTGTGTGTGTGTGTGTGTGTGTTTGGTGAGTGTAACGAGCTTATTGATGGTTAACGACGGCAATTGCGTCCGCTCCATTGTCGGCGACGTGGGGACGTGCCGAGTATCATACAGCTCTATTGTGCAGTTGTGAATTTTGAAGCATTAGTTATTGTTAGTTCATTGTATTGTGGGTGAACTATGCGACTTGATAATGTGAACTGGATGTGATCTGGCAGTGGTGCGTGATGGGCGTTGATCAAAATGCCGCTGGCAGCGGTGGGATTCGAACCCACGCCCTTTCGGACCGGTGCCTTAAACCGGCGCCTTAGACCGCTCGGCCACGCTACCACACAGAGAATTTTCTGTGTGCTCATAATGATCTACACACTCTAAGCACGCATGACAAATGAAACTACAAATTGACATCTGATTGATATGTTTACGTACGCACGCACGCAACCTCTATCTCTCTAGTTTTCATGCAAGCCCTAATAATAATGTTATGCCTTTTTCCGTCATGTTTCGAGTTTCGTAACAGTCATTCAGTTAATGAGTACAGTTCATGTGTCGTCATGTTATGTCATGTCGTGTTGTGTTGCGTTGTGCTATGCTATATTCTGCTATTTGATTTTCGTTCACACGCCGATTGGAACAGAACGTTGAGTATTGTTCGGGTCAAGTCGATGGTTTATGTGTCCCAATTAATGAATATTGAACTTTCGCAAAGCCAAGTTCACATGTTGGAGAAATGAAGGAAAAAACGATGAGATAAAATGAACGTGTGGGGTAATGGTTAGTAAGGATTGAATGACAGAAGTGTAGTCTTGAATGTGAGTCTGTTGAATACAACACTCATGGATGAGAATGATTCGAAGCGTACGAGCTAAATCTGTTTGATATCCTATACGCATGGGGATTGGGACGTTGAGTGTGACTAGTTTGAATGGGCATCTAGGACGAAAGAGGGTATCAGTCTGTGGTGGGATTTTGGGTGAGAATTGAATGGTAGTGGAGGAAGGACGCGAGCGAACGTAGCCAGGATTACCATCGGAGTCACTAAAACTAGTACGATCGACCGAAGTTCACGTTGGAATTGATAACATTTGGGAAGGAGGAAGAGGAAATGAGGGGTTTGGGGAATAGGTGGTTGTGTACGGTGCGGGAGAGAGGTTGGGTTTTTGTGAGAAGTGTCAGTGCGCAAGAAAGTACGTTGAGTCACTGATAGTAGTAATATTTGTGATCGTAGTTTGGATTGTGGACTGTTGTGCTACTCGGTTGTCCTGTCCGAATGAGGCTTTTATACTGGAGGCTGCAGCCGTATTGTTTGCGCAGCGAAGCGCATCCTGCAAGGCAGCATCGTTGATCCATGTTAGCCGGTGGCAAATTGTGCGGTTCATTCGCCTCATGTGGGAAACGTTGTCGGGTAAATGGAATATGACAATGGGTTATGACCATATTTAGTGGCGGATCGGATTTGCCACGTCACAGTGCTGTCCATAGGTTTATGCGTGATTTTTGATGAGAAGAGCACATCATACGGTGGAGCACTGGAGCTGGTCGTTCGTGACGGTTTATTTGTTGTTGTTGTTGTTGTTGTTGTGTGTGTGTGTGTGTGTGTGTGTGTGTTTGGTGAGTGTAACGAGCTTATTGATGGTTAACGACGGCAATTGCGTCCGCTCCATTGTCGGCGACGTGGGGACGTGCCGAGTATCATACAGCTCTATTGTGCAGTTGTGAATTTTGAAGCATTAGTTATTGTTAGTTCATTGTATTGTGGGTGAACTATGCGACTTGATAATGTGAACTGGATGTGATCTGGCAGTGGTGCGTGATGGGCGTTGATCAAAATGCCGCTGGCAGCGGTGGGATTCGAACCCACGCCCTTTCGGACCGGTGCCTTAAACCGGCGCCTTAGACCGCTCGGCCACGCTACCACACAGAGAATTTTCTGTGTGCTCATAATGATCTACACACTCTAAGCACGCATGACAAATGAAACTACAAATTGACATCTGATTGATATTTTTACGTACGCACGCACGCAACCTCTATCTCTCTAGTTTTCATGCAAGCCCTAATAATAATGTTATGCCTTTTTCCGTCATGTTTCGAGTTTCGTAACAGTCATTCAGTTAATGAGTACAGTTCATGTGTCGTCATGTTATGTCATGTCGTGTTGTGTTGCGTTGTGCTATGCTATATTCTGCTATTTGATTTTCGTTCACACGCCGATTGGAACAGAACGTTGAGTATTGTTCGGGTCAAGTCGATGGTTTATGTGTCCCAATTAATGAATATTGAACTTTCGCAAAGCCAAGTTCACATGTTGGAGAAATGAAGGAAAAAACGATGAGATAAAATGAACGTGTGGGGTAATGGTTAGTAAGGATTGAATGACAGAAGTGTAGTCTTGAATGTGAGTCTGTTGAATACAACACTCATGGATGAGAATGATTCGAAGCGTACGAGCTAAATCTGTTTGATATCCTATACGCATGGGGATTGGGACGTTGAGTGTGACTAGTTTGAATGGGCATCTAGGACGAAAGAGGGTATCAGTCTGTGGTGGGATTTTGGGTGAGAATTGAATGGTAGTGGAGGAAGGACGCGAGCGAACGTAGCCAGGATTACCATCGGAGTCACTAAAACTAGTACGATCGACCGAAGTTCACGTTGGAATTGATAACATTTGGGAAGGAGGAAGAGGAAATGAGGGGTTTGGGGAATAGGTGGTTGTGTACGGTGCGGGAGAGAGGTTGGGTTTTTGTGAGAAGTGTCAGTGCGCAAGAAAGTACGTTGAGTCACTGATAGTAGTAATATTTGTGATCGTAGTTTGGATTGTGGACTGTTGTGCTACTCGGTTGTCCTGTCCGAATGAGGCTTTTATACTGGAGGATGCAGCCGTATTGTTTGCGCAGCGAAGCGCATCCTGCAAGGCAGCATCGTTGATCCATGTTAGCCGGTGGCAAATTGTGCGGTTCATTCGCCTCATGTGGGAAACGTTGTCGGGTAAATGGAATATGACAATGGGTTATGACCATATTTAGTGGCGGATCGGATTTGCCACGTCACAGTGCTGTCCATAGGTTTATGCGTGATTTTTGATGAGAAGAGCACATCATACGGTGGAGCACTGGAGGTGGTCGTTCGTGACGGTTTATTTGTTGTTGTTGTTGTTGTTGTTGTGTGTGTGTGTGTGTGTGTGTGTGTGTGTGTGTGTGTTTGGTGAGTGTAACGAGCTTATTGATGGTTAACGACGGCAATTGCGTCCGCTCCATTGTCGGCGACGTGGGGACGTGCCGAGTATCATACAGCTCTATTGTGCAGTTGTGAATTTTGAAGCATTAGTTACTGTTAGTTCATTGTATTGTGGGTGAACTATGCGACTTGATAATGTGAACTGGATGTGATCTGGCAGTGGTGCGTGATGGGCGTTGATCAAAATGCCGCTGGCAGCGGTGGGATTCGAACCCACGCCCTTTCGGACCGGTGCCTTAAACCGGCGCCTTAGACCGCTCGGCCACGCTACCACACAGAGAATTTTCTGTGTGCTCATAATGATCTACACACTCTAAGCACGCATGACAAATGAAACTACAAATTGACATCTGATTGATATGTTTACGTACGCACGCACGCAACCTCTATCTCTCTAGTTTTCATGCAAGCCCTAATAATAATGTTATGCCTTTTTCCGTCATGTTTCGAGTTTCGTAACAGTCATTCAGTTAATGAGTACAGTTCATGTGTCGTCATGTTATGTCATGTCGTGTTGTGTTGCGTTGTGCTATGCTATATTCTGCTATTTGATTTTCGTTCACACGCCGATTGGAACAGAACGTTGAGTATTGTTCGGGTCAAGTCGATGGTTTATGTGTCCCAATTAATGAATATTGAACTTTCGCAAAGCCAAGTTCACATGTTGGAGAAATGAAGGAAAAAACGATGAGATAAAATGAACGTGCGGGGTAATGGTTAGTAAGGATTGAATGACAGAAGTGTAGTCTTGAATGTGAGTCTGTTGAATGCAACACTCATGGATGAGAATGATTCGAAGCGTACGAGCTAAATCTGTTTGATATCCTATACGCATGGGGATTGGGACGTTGAGTGTGACTAGTTTGAATGGGCATCTAGGACGAAAGAGGGTATCAGTCTGTGGTGGGATTTTGGGTGAGAATTGAATGGTAGTGGAGGAAGGACGCGAGCGAACGTAGCCAGGATTACCATCGGAGTCACTAAAACTAGTACGATCGACCGAAGTTCACGTTGGAATTGATAACATTTGGGAAGGAGGAAGAGGAAATGAGGGGTTTGGGGAATAGGTGGTTGTGTACGGTGCGGGAGAGAGGTTGGGTTTTTGTGAGAAGTGTCAGTGCGCAAGAAAGTACGTTGAGTCACTGATAGTAGTAATATTTGTGATCGTAGTTTGGATTGTGGACTGTTGTGCTACTCGGTTGTCCTGTCCGAATGAGGCTTTTATACTGGAGGATGCAGCCGTATTGTTTGCGCAGCGAAGCGCATCCTGCAAGGCAGCATCGTTGATCCATGTTAGCCGGTGGCAAATTGTGCGGTTCATTCGCCTCATGTGGGAAACGTTGTCGGGTAAATGGAATATGACAATGGGTTATGACCATATTTAGTGGCGGATCGGATTTGCCACGTCACAGTGCTGTCCATAGGTTTATGCGTGATTTTTGATGAGAAGAGCACATCATACGGTGGAGCACTGGAGCTGGTCGTCCGTGACGGTTTATTTGTTGTTGTTGTTGTTGTTGTTGTGTGTGTGTGTGTGTGTGTGTGTGTGTGTGTGTTTGGTGAGTGTAACGAGCTTATTGATGGTTAACGACGGCAATTGCGTCCGCTCCATTGTCGGCGACGTGGGGACGTGCCGAGTATCATACAGCTCTATTGTGCAGTTGTGAATTTTGAAGCATTAGTTATTGTTAGTTCATTGTATTGTGGGTGAACTATGCGACTTGATAATGTGAACTGGATGTGATCTGGCAGTGGTGCGTGATGGGCGTTGATCAAAATGCCGCTGGCAGCGGTGGGATTCGAACCCACGCCCTTTCGGACCGGTGCCTTAAACCGGCGCCTTAGACCGCTCGGCCACGCTACCACACAGAGAATTTTCTGTGTGCTCATAATGATCTACACACTCTAAGCACGCATGACAAATGAAACTACAAATTGACATCTGATTGATATGTTTACGTACGCACGCACGCAACCTCTATCTCTCTAGTTTTCATGCAAGCCCTAATAATAATGTTATGCCTTTTTCCGTCATGTTTCGAGTTTCGTAACAGTCATTCAGTTAATGAGTACAGTTCATGTGTCGTCATGTTATGTCATGTCGTGTTGTGTTGCGTTGTGCTATGCTATGTTCTGCTATTTGATTTTCGTTCACACGCCGATTGGAACAGAACGTTGAGTATTGTTCGGGTCAAGTCGATGGTTTATGTATCCCAATTAATGAATATTGAACTTTCGCAAAGCTAAGCTCACATGTTGAAGAAATGAAGGAAAAAACGATGAGATAAAATGAACGTGTGGGGTAATGGTTAGTAAGGATTGAATGACAGAAGTGTAGTCTTGAATGTGAGTCTGTTGAATGCAACACTCATGGATGAGAATGATTCGAAGCGTACGAGCTAAATCTGTTTGATATCCTATACGCATGGGGATTGGGACGTTGAGTGTGACTAGTTTGAATGGGCATCTAGGACGAAAGAGGGTATCAGTCTGTGGTGGGATTTTGGGTGAGAATTGAATGGTAGTGGAGGAAGGACGCGAGCGAACGTAGCCAGGATTACCATCGGAGTCACTAAAACTAGTACGATCGACCGAAGTTCACGTTGGAATTGATAACATTTGGGAAGGAGGAAGAGGAAATGAGGGGTTTGGGGAATAGGTGGTTGTGTACGGTGCGGGAGAGAGGTTGGGTTTTTGTGAGAAGTGTCAGTGCGCAAGAAAGTACGTTGAGTCACTGATAGTAGTAATATTTGTGATCGTAGTTTGGATTGTGGACTGTTGTGCTACTCGGTTGTCCTGTCCGAATGAGGCTTTTATACTGGAGGATGCAGCCGTATTGTTTGCGCAGCGAAGCGCATCCTGCAAGGCAGCATCGTTGATCCATGTTAGCCGGTGGCAAATTGTGCGGTTCATTCGCCTCATGTGGGAAACGTTGTCGGGTAAATGGAATATGACAATGGGTTATGACCATATTTAGTGGCGGATCGGATTTGCCACGTCACAGTGCTGTCCATAGGTTTATGCGTGATTTTTGATGAGAAGAGCACATCATACGGTGGAGCACTGGAGCTGGTCGTCCGTGACGGTTTATTTGTTGTTGTTGTTGTTGTTGTTGTTGTGTGTGTGTGTGTGTGTGTGTGTGTGTGTGTGTTTGGTGAGTGTAACGAGCTTATTGATGGTTAACGACGGCAATTGCGTCCGCTCCATTGTCGGCGACGTGGGGACGTGCCGAGTATCATACAGCTCTATTGTGCAGTTGTGAATTTTGAAGCATTAGTTATTGTTAGTTCATTGTATTGTGGGTGAACTATGCGACTTGATAATGTGAACTGGATGTGATCTGGCAGTGGTGCGTGATGGGCGTTGATCAAAATGCCGCTGGCAGCGGTGGGATTCGAACCCACGCCCTTTCGGACCGGTGCCTTAAACCGGCGCCTTAGACCGCTCGGCCACGCTACCACACAGAGAATTTTCTGTGTGCTCATAATGATCTACACACTCTAAGCACGCATGACAAATGAAACTACAAATTGACATCTGATTGATATGTTTACGTACGCACGCACGCAACCTCTATCTCTCTAGTTTTCATGCAAGCCCTAATAATAATGTTATGCCTTTTTCCGTCATGTTTCGAGTTTCGTAACAGTCATTCAGTTAATGAGTACAGTTCATGTGTCGTCATGTTATGTCATGTCGTGTTGTGTTGCGTTGTGCTATGCTATATTCTGCTATTTGATTTTCGTTCACACGCCGATTGGAACAGAACGTTGAGTATTGTTCGGGTCAAGTCGATGGTTTATGTGTCCCAATTAATGAATATTGAACTTTCGCAAAGCCAAGTTCACATGTTGGAGAAATGAAGGAAAAAACGATGAGATAAAATGAACGTGCGGGGTAATGGTTAGTAAGGATTGAATGACAGAAGTGTAGTCTTGAATGTGAGTCTGTTGAATGCAACACTCATGGATGAGAATGATTCGAAGCGTACGAGCTAAATCTGTTTGATATCCTATACGCATGGGGATTGGGACGTTGAGTGTGACTAGTTTGAATGGGCATCTAGGACGAAAGAGGGTATCAGTCTGTGGTGGGATTTTGGGTGAGAATTGAATGGTAGTGGAGGAAGGACGCGAGCGAACGTAGCCAGGATTACCATCGGAGTCACTAAAACTAGTACGATCGACCGAAGTTCACGTTGGAATTGATAACATTTGGGAAGGAGGAAGAGGAAATGAGGGGTTTGGGGAATAGGTGGTTGTGTACGGTGCGGGAGAGAGGTTGGGTTTTTGTGAGAAGTGTCAGTGCGCAAGAAAGTACGTTGAGTCACTGATAGTAGTAATATTTGTGATCGTAGTTTGGATTGTGGACTGTTGTGCTACTCGGTTGTCCTGTCCGAATGAGGCTTTTATACTGGAGGATGCAGCCGTATTCTTTGCGCAGCGAAGCGCATCCTGCAAGGCAGCATCGTTGATCCATGTTAGCCGGTGGCAAATTGTGCGGTTCATTCGCCTCATGTGGGAAACGTTGTCGGGTAAATGGAATATGACAATGGGTTATGACCATATTTAGTGGCGGATCGGATTTGCCACGTCACAGTGCTGTCCATAGGTTTATGCGTGATTTTTGATGAGAAGAGCACATCATACGGTGGAGCACTGGAGCTGGTCGTCCGTGACGGTTTATTTGTTGTTGTTGTTGTTGTTGTTGTTGTGTGTGTGTGTGTGTGTGTGTGTGTGTGTGTGTGTTTGGTGAGTGTAACGAGCTTATTGATGGTTAACGACGGCAATTGCGTCCGCTCCATTGTCGGCGACGTGGGGACGTGCCGAGTATCATACAGCTCTATTGTGCAGTTGTGAATTTTGAAGCATTAGTTATTGTTAGTTCATTGTATTGTGGGTGAACTATGCGACTTGATAATGTGAACTGGATGTGATCTGGCAGTGGTGCGTGATGGGCGTTGATCAAAATGCCGCTGGCAGCGGTGGGATTCGAACCCACGCCCTTTCGGACCGGTGCCTTAAACCGGCGCCTTAGACCGCTCGGCCACGCTACCACACAGAGAATTTTCTGTGTGCTCATAATGATCTACACACTCTAAGCACGCATGACAAATGAAACTACAAATTGACATCTGATTGATATGTTTACGTACGCACGCACGCAACCTCTATCTCTCTAGTTTTCATGCAAGCCCTAATAATAATGTTATGCCTTTTTCCGTCATGTTTCGAGTTTCGTAACAGTCATTCAGTTAATGAGTACAGTTCATGTGTCGTCATGTTATGTCATGTCGTGTTGTGTTGCGTTGTGCTATGCTATGTTCTGCTATTTGATTTTCGTTCACACGCCGATTGGAACAGAACGTTGAGTATTGTTCGGGTCAAGTCGATGGTTTATGTATCCCAATTAATGAATATTGAACTTTCGCAAAGCTAAGCTCACATGTTGAAGAAATGAAGGAAAAAACGATGAGATAAAATGAACGTGTGGGGTAATGGTTAGTAAGGATTGAATGACAGAAGTGTAGTCTTGAATGTGAGTCTGTTGAATGCAACACTCATGGATGAGAATGATTCGAAGCGTACGAGCTAAATCTGTTTGATATCCTATACGCATGGGGATTGGGACGTTGAGTGTGACTAGTTTGAATGGGCATCTAGGACGAAAGAGGGTATCAGTCTGTGGTGGGATTTTGGGTGAGAATTGAATGGTAGTGGAGGAAGGACGCGAGCGAACGTAGCCAGGATTACCATCGGAGTCACTAAAACTAGTACGATCGACCGAAGTTCACGTTGGAATTGATAACATTTGGGAAGGAGGAAGAGGAAATGAGGGGTTTGGGGAATAGGTGGTTGTGTACGGTGCGGGAGAGAGGTTGGGTTTTTGTGAGAAGTGTCAGTGCGCAAGAAAGTACGTTGAGTCACTGATAGTAGTAATATTTGTGATCGTAGTTTGGATTGTGGACTGTTGTGCTACTCGGTTGTCCTGTCCGAATGAGGCTTTTATACTGGAGGATGCAGCCGTATTGTTTGCGCAGCGAAGCGCATCCTGCAAGGCAGCATCGTTGATCCATGTTAGCCGGTGGCAAATTGTGCGGTTCATTCGCCTCATGTGGGAAACGTTGTCGGGTAAATGGAATATGACAATGGGTTATGACCATATTTAGTGGCGGATCGGATTTGCCACGTCACAGTGCTGTCCATAGGTTTATGCGTGATTTTTGATGAGAAGAGCACATCATACGGTGGAGCACTGGAGCTGGTCGTCCGTGACGGTTTATTTGTTGTTGTTGTTGTTGTTGTTGTGTGTGTGTGTGTGTGTGTGTGTGTGTGTGTGTGTGTGTGTTTGGTGAGTGTAACGAGCTTATTGATGGTTAACGACGGCAATTGCGTCCGCTCCATTGTCGGCGACGTGGGGACGTGCCGAGTATCATACAGCTCTATTGTGCAGTTGTGAATTTTGAAGCATTAGTTATTGTTAGTTCATTGTATTGTGGGTGAACTATGCGACTTGATAATGTGAACTGGATGTGATCTGGCAGTGGTGCGTGATGGGCGTTGATCAAAATGCCGCTGGCAGCGGTGGGATTCGAACCCACGCCCTTTCGGACCGGTGCCTTAAACCGGCGCCTTAGACCGCTCGGCCACGCTACCACACAGAGAATTTTCTGTGTGCTCATAATGATCTACACACTCTAAGCACGCATGACAAATGAAACTACAAATTGACATCTGATTGATATGTTTACGTACGCACGCACGCAACCTCTATCTCTCTAGTTTTCATGCAAGCCCTAATAATAATGTTATGCCTTTTTCCGTCATGTTTCGAGTTTCGTAACAGTCATTCAGTTAATGAGTACAGTTCATGTGTCGTCATGTTATGTCATGTCGTGTTGTGTTGCGTTGTGCTATGCTATATTCTGCTATTTGATTTTCGTTCACACGCCGATTGGAACAGAACGTTGAGTATTGTTCGGGTCAAGTCGATGGTTTATGTGTCCCAATTAATGAATATTGAACTTTCGCAAAGCCAAGTTCACATGTTGGAGAAATGAAGGAAAAAACGATGAGATAAAATGAACGTGCGGGGTAATGGTTAGTAAGGATTGAATGACAGAAGTGTAGTCTTGAATGTGAGTCTGTTGAATGCAACACTCATGGATGAGAATGATTCGAAGCGTACGAGCTAAATCTGTTTGATATCCTATACGCATGGGGATTGGGACGTTGAGTGTGACTAGTTTGAATGGGCATCTAGGACGAAAGAGGGTATCAGTCTGTGGTGGGATTTTGGGTGAGAATTGAATGGTAGTGGAGGAAGGACGCGAGCGAACGTAGCCAGGATTACCATCGGAGTCACTAAAACTAGTACGATCGACCGAAGTTCACGTTGGAATTGATAACATTTGGGAAGGAGGAAGAGGAAATGAGGGGTTTGGGGAATAGGTGGTTGTGTACGGTGCGGGAGAGAGGTTGGGTTTTTGTGAGAAGTGTCAGTGCGCAAGAAAGTACGTTGAGTCACTGATAGTAGTAATATTTGTGATCGTAGTTTGGATTGTGGACTGTTGTGCTACTCGGTTGTCCTGTCCGAATGAGGCTTTTATACTGGAGGATGCAGCCGTATTGTTTGCGCAGCGAAGCGCATCCTGCAAGGCAGCATCGTTGATCCATGTTAGCCGGTGGCAAATTGTGCGGTTCATTCGCCTCATGTGGGAAACGTTGTCGGGTAAATGGAATATGACAATGGGTTATGACCATATTTAGTGGCGGATCGGATTTGCCACGTCACAGTGCTGTCCATAGGTTTATGCGTGATTTTTGATGAGAAGAGCACATCATACGGTGGAGCACTGGAGCTGGTCGTCCGTGACGGTTTATTTGTTGTTGTTGTTGTTGTTGTTGTTGTGTGTGTGTGTGTGTGTGTGTGTGTGTGTGTGTGTGTTTGGTGAGTGTAACGAGCTTATTGATGGTTAACGACGGCAATTGCGTCCGCTCCATTGTCGGCGACGTGGGGACGTGCCGAGTATCATACAGCTCTATTGTGCAGTTGTGAATTTTGAAGCATTAGTTATTGTTAGTTCATTGTATTGTGGGTGAACTATGCGACTTGATAATGTGAACTGGATGTGATCTGGCAGTGGTGCGTGATGGGCGTTGATCAAAATGCCGCTGGCAGCGGTGGGATTCGAACCCACGCCCTTTCGGACCGGTGCCTTAAACCGGCGCCTTAGACCGCTCGGCCACGCTACCACACAGAGAATTTTCTGTGTGCTCATAATGATCTACACACTCTAAGCACGCATGACAAATGAAACTACAAATTGACATCTGATTGATATGTTTACGTACGCACGCACGCAACCTCTATCTCTCTAGTTTTCATGCAAGCCCTAATAATAATGTTATGCCTTTTTCCGTCATGTTTCGAGTTTCGTAACAGTCATTCAGTTAATGAGTACAGTTCATGTGTCGTCATGTTATGTCATGTCGTGTTGTGTTGCGTTGTGCTATGCTATGTTCTGCTATTTGATTTTCGTTCACACGCCGATTGGAACAGAACGTTGAGTATTGTTCGGGTCAAGTCGATGGTTTATGTATCCCAATTAATGAATATTGAACTTTCGCAAAGCTAAGCTCACATGTTGAAGAAATGAAGGAAAAAACGATGAGATAAAATGAACGTGTGGGGTAATGGTTAGTAAGGATTGAATGACAGAAGTGTAGTCTTGAATGTGAGTCTGTTGAATGCAACACTCATGGATGAGAATGATTCGAAGCGTACGAGCTAAATCTGTTTGATATCCTATACGCATGGGGATTGGGACGTTGAGTGTGACTAGTTTGAATGGGCATCTAGGACGAAAGAGGGTATCAGTCTGTGGTGGGATTTTGGGTGAGAATTGAATGGTAGTGGAGGAAGGACGCGAGCGAACGTAGCCAGGATTACCATCGGAGTCACTAAAACTAGTACGATCGACCGAAGTTCACGTTGGAATTGATAACATTTGGGAAGGAGGAAGAGGAAATGAGGGGTTTGGGGAATAGGTGGTTGTGTACGGTGCGGGAGAGAGGTTGGGTTTTTGTGAGAAGTGTCAGTGCGCAAGAAAGTACGTTGAGTCACTGATAGTAGTAATATTTGTGATCGTAGTTTGGATTGTGGACTGTTGTGCTACTCGGTTGTCCTGTCCGAATGAGGCTTTTATACTGGAGGATGCAGCCGTATTGTTTGCGCAGCGAAGCGCATCCTGCAAGGCAGCATCGTTGATCCATGTTAGCCGGTGGCAAATTGTGCGGTTCATTCGCCTCATGTGGGAAACGTTGTCGGGTAAATGGAATATGACAATGGGTTATGACCATATTTAGTGGCGGATCGGATTTGCCACGTCACAGTGCTGTCCATAGGTTTATGCGTGATTTTTGATGAGAAGAGCACATCATACGGTGGAGCACTGGAGCTGGTCGTCCGTGACGGTTTATTTGTTGTTGTTGTTGTTGTTGTTGTGTGTGTGTGTGTGTGTGTGTGTGTGTGTGTGTGTTTGGTGAGTGTAACGAGCTTATTGATGGTTAACGACGGCAATTGCGTCCGCTCCATTGTCGGCGACGTGGGGACGTGCCGAGTATCATACAGCTCTATTGTGCAGTTGTGAATTTTGAAGCATTAGTTATTGTTAGTTCATTGTATTGTGGGTGAACTATGCGACTTGATAATGTGAACTGGATGTGATCTGGCAGTGGTGCGTGATGGGCGTTGATCAAAATGCCGCTGGCAGCGGTGGGATTCGAACCCACGCCCTTTCGGACCGGTGCCTTAAACCGGCGCCTTAGACCGCTCGGCCACGCTACCACACAGAGAATTTTCTGTGTGCTCATAATGATCTACACACTCTAAGCACGCATGACAAATGAAACTACAAATTGACATCTGATTGATATGTTTACGTACGCACGCACGCAACCTCTATCTCTCTAGTTTTCATGCAAGCCCTAATAATAATGTTATGCCTTTTTCCGTCATGTTTCGAGTTTCGTAACAGTCATTCAGTTAATGAGTACAGTTCATGTGTCGTCATGTTATGTCATGTCGTGTTGTGTTGCGTTGTGCTATGCTATGTTCTGCTATTTGATTTTCGTTCACACGCCGATTGGAACAGAACGTTGAGTATTGTTCGGGTCAAGTCGATGGTTTATGTATCCCAATTAATGAATATTGAACTTTCGCAAAGCTAAGCTCACATGTTGAAGAAATGAAGGAAAAAACGATGAGATAAAATGAACGTGTGGGGTAATGGTTAGTAAGGATTGAATGACAGAAGTGTAGTCTTGAATGTGAGTCTGTTGAATGCAACACTCATGGATGAGAATGATTCGAAGCGTACGAGCTAAATCTGTTTGATATCCTATACGCATGGGGATTGGGACGTTGAGTGTGACTAGTTTGAATGGGCATCTAGGACGAAAGAGGGTATCAGTCTGTGGTGGGATTTTGGGTGAGAATTGAATGGTAGTGGAGGAAGGACGCGAGCGAACGTAGCCAGGATTACCATCGGAGTCACTAAAACTAGTACGATCGACCGAAGTTCACGTTGGAATTGATAACATTTGGGAAGGAGGAAGAGGAAATGAGGGGTTTGGGGAATAGGTGGTTGTGTACGGTGCGGGAGAGAGGTTGGGTTTTTGTGAGAAGTGTCAGTGCGCAAGAAAGTACGTTGAGTCACTGATAGTAGTAATATTTGTGATCGTAGTTTGGATTGTGGACTGTTGTGCTACTCGGTTGTCCTGTCCGAATGAGGCTTTTATACTGGAGGATGCAGCCGTATTGTTTGCGCAGCGAAGCGCATCCTGCAAGGCAGCATCGTTGATCCATGTTAGCCGGTGGCAAATTGTGCGGTTCATTCGCCTCATGTGGGAAACGTTGTCGGGTAAATGGAATATGACAATGGGTTATGACCATATTTAGTGGCGGATCGGATTTGCCACGTCACAGTGCTGTCCATAGGTTTATGCGTGATTTTTGATGAGAAGAGCACATCATACGGTGGAGCACTGGAGCTGGTCGTTCGTGACGGTTTATTTGTTGTTGTTGTTGTTGTTGTTGTTGTTGTGTGTGTGTGTGTGTGTGTGTGTTTGGTGAGTGTAACGAGCTTATTGATGGTTAACGACGGCAATTGCGTCCGCTCCATTGTCGGCGACGTGGGGACGTGCCGAGTATCATACAGCTCTATTGTGCAGTTGTGAATTTTGAAGCATTAGTTATTGTTAGTTCATTGTATTGTGGGTGAACTATGCGACTTGATAATGTGAACTGGATGTGATCTGGCAGTGGTGCGTGATGGGCGTTGATCAAAATGCCGCTGGCAGCGGTGGGATTCGAACCCACGCCCTTTCGGACCGGTGCCTTAAACCGGCGCCTTAGACCGCTCGGCCACGCTACCACACAGAGAATTTTCTGTGTGCTCATAATGATCTACACACTCTAAGCACGCATGACAAATGAAACTACAAATTGACATCTGATTGATATGTTTACGTACGCACGCACGCAACCTCTATCTCTCTAGTTTTCATGCAAGCCCTAATAATAATGTTATGCCTTTTTCCGTCATGTTTCGAGTTTCGTAACAGTCATTCAGTTAATGAGTACAGTTCATGTGTCGTCATGTTATGTCATGTCGTGTTGTGTTGCGTTGTGCTATGCTATGTTCTGCTATTTGATTTTCGTTCACACGCCGATTGGAACAGAACGTTGAGTATTGTTCGGGTCAAGTCGATGGTTTATGTATCCCAATTAATGAATGTTGAACTTTCGCAAAGCTAAGCTCACATGTTGAAGAAATGAAGGAAAAAACGATGAGATAAAATGAACGTGTGGGGTAATGGTTAGTAAGGATTGAATGACAGAAGTGTAGTCTTGAATGTGAGTCTGTTGAATGCAACACTCATGGATGAGAATGATTCGAAGCGTACGAGCTAAATCTGTTTGATATCCTATACGCATGGGGATTGGGACGTTGAGTGTGACTAGTTTGAATGGGCATCTAGGACGAAAGAGGGTATCAGTCTGTGGTGGGATTTTGGGTGAGAATTGAATGGTAGTGGAGGAAGGACGCGAGCGAACGTAGCCAGGATTACCATCGGAGTCACTAAAACTAGTACGATCGACCGAAGTTCACGTTGGAATTGATAACATTTGGGAAGGAGGAAGAGGAAATGAGGGGTTTGGGGAATAGGTGGTTGTGTACGGTGCGGGAGAGAGGTTGGGTTTTTGTGAGAAGTGTCAGTGCGCAAGAAAGTACGTTGAGTCACTGATAGTAGTAATATTTGTGATCGTAGTTTGGATTGTGGACTGTTGTGCTACTCGGTTGTCCTGTCCGAATGAGGCTTTTATACTGGAGGATGCAGCCGTATTGTTTGCGCAGCGAAGCGCATCCTGCAAGGCAGCATCGTTGATCCATGTTAGCCGGTGGCAAATTGTGCGGTTCATTCGCCTCATGTGGGAAACGTTGTCGGGTAAATGGAATATGACAATGGGTTATGACCATATTTAGTGGCGGATCGGATTTGCCACGTCACAGTGCTGTCCATAGGTTTATGCGTGATTTTTGATGAGAAGAGCACATCATACGGTGGAGCACTGGAGCTGGTCGTTCGTGACGGTTTATTTGTTGTTGTTGTTGTTGTTGTTGTGTGTGTGTGTGTGTTTGGTGAGTGTAACGAGCTTATTGATGGTTAACGACGGCAATTGCGTCCGCTCCATTGTCGGCGACGTGGGGACGTGCCGAGTATCATACAGCTCTATTGTGCGGTTGTGAATTTTGAAGCATTAGTTATTGTTAGTTCATTGTATTGTGGGTGAACTATGCGACTTGATAATGTGAACTGGATGTGATCTGGCAGTGGTGCGTGATGGGCGTTGATCAAAATGCCGCTGGCAGCGGTGGGATTCGAACCCACGCCCTTTCGGACCGGTGCCTTAAACCGGCGCCTTAGACCGCTCGGCCACGCTACCACACAGAGAATTTTCTGTGTGCTCATAATGATCTACACACTCTAAGCACGCATGACAAATGAAACTACAAATTGACATCTGATTGATATTTTTACGTACGCACGCGCGCAACCTCTATCTCTCTAGTTTTCATGCAAGCCCTAATAATAATGTTATGCCTTTTTCCGTCATGTTTCGAGTTTCGTAACAGTCATTCAGTTAATGAGTACAGTTCATGTGTCGTCATGTTATGTCATGTCGTGTTGTGTTGCGTTGTGCTATGCTATGTTCTGCTATTTGATTTTCGTTCACACGCCGATTGGAACAGAACGTTGAGTATTGTTCGGGTCAAGTCGATGGTTTATGTATCCCAATTAATGAATATTGAACTTTCGCAAAGCCAAGTTCACATGTTGGAGAAATGAAGGAAAAAACGATGAGATAAAATGAACGTGTGGGGTAATGGTTAGTAAGGATTGAATGACAGAAGTGTAGTCTTGAATGTGAGTCTGTTGAATGCAACACTCATGGATGAGAATGATTCGAAGCGTACGAGCTAAATCTGTTTGATATCCTATACGCATGGGGATTGGGACGTTGAGTGTGACTAGTTTGAATGGGCATCTAGGACGAAAGAGGGTATCAGTCTGTGGTGGGATTTTGGGTGAGAATTGAATGGTAGTGGAGGAAGGACGCGAGCGAACGTAGCCAGGATTACCATCGGAGTCACTAAAACTAGTACGATCGACCGAAGTTCACGTTGGAATTGATAACATTTGGGAAGGAGGAAGAGGAAATGAGGGGTTTGGGGAATAGGTGGTTGTGTACGGTGCGGGAGAGAGGTTGGGTTTTTGTGAGAAGTGTCAGTGCGCAAGAAAGTACGTTGAGTCACTGATAGTAGTAATATTTGTGATCGTAGTTTGGATTGTGGACTGTTGTGCTACTCGGTTGTCCTGTCCGAATGAGGCTTTTATACTGGAGGATGCAGCCGTATTGTTTGCGCAGCGAAGCGCATCCTGCAAGGCAGCATCGTTGATCCATGTTAGCCGGTGGCAAATTGTGCGGTTCATTCGCCTCATGTGGGAAACGTTGTCGGGTAAATGGAATATGACAATGGGTTATGACCATATTTAGTGGCGGATCGGATTTGCCACGTCACAGTGCTGTCCATAGGTTTATGCGTGATTTTTGATGAGAAGAGCACATCATACGGTGGAGCACTGGAGCTGGTCGTCCGTGACGGTTTATTTGTTGTTGTTGTTGTGTGTGTGTGTGTGTGTGTGTGTTTGGTGAGTGTAACGAGCTTATTGATGGTTAACGACGGCAATTGCGTCCGCTCCATTGTCGGCGACGTGGAGACGCGCCGAGTATCATACAGCTCTATTGTGCGGTTGTGAATTTTGAAGCATTAGTTATTGTTAGTTCATTGTATTGTGGGTGAACTATGCGACTTGATAATGTGAACTGGATGTGATCTGGCAGTGGTGCGTGATGGGCGTTGATCAAAATGCCGCTGGCAGCGGTGGGATTCGAACCCACGCCCTTTCGGACCGGTGCCTTAAACCGGCGCCTTAGACCGCTCGGCCACGCTACCACACAGAGAATTTTCTGTGTGCTCATAATGATCTACACACTCTAAGCACGCATGACAAATGAAACTACAAATTGACATCTGATTGATATGTTTACGTACGCACGCACGCAACCTCTATCTCTCTAGTTTTCATGCAAGCCCTAATAATAATGTTATGCCTTTTTCCGTCATGTTTCGAGTTTCGTAACAGTCATTCAGTTAATGAGTACAGTTCATGTGTCGTCATGTTATGTCATGTCGTGTTGTGTTGCGTTGTGCTATGCTATGTTCTGCTATTTGATTTTCGTTCACACGCCGATTGGAACAGAACGTTGAGTATTGTTCGGGTCAAGTCGATGGTTTATGTATCCCAATTAATGAATATTGAACTTTCGCAAAGCTAAGCTCACATGTTGAAGAAATGAAGGAAAAAACGATGAGATAAAATGAACGTGTGGGGTAATGGTTAGTAAGGATTGAATGACAGAAGTGTAGTCTTGAATGTGAGTCTGTTGAATGCAACACTCATGGATGAGAATGATTCGAAGCGTACGAGCTAAATCTGTTTGATATCCTATACGCATGGGGATTGGGACGTTGAGTGTGACTAGTTTGAATGGGCATCTAGGACGAAAGAGGGTATCAGTCTGTGGTGGGATTTTGGGTGAGAATTGAATGGTAGTGGAGGAAGGACGCGAGCGAACGTAGCCAGGATTACCATCGGAGTCACTAAAACTAGTACGATCGACCGAAGTTCACGTTGGAATTGATAACATTTGGGAAGGAGGAAGAGGAAATGAGGGGTTTGGGGAATAGGTGGTTGTGTACGGTGCGGGAGAGAGGTTGGGTTTTTGTGAGAAGTGTCAGTGCGCAAGAAAGTACGTTGAGTCACTGATAGTAGTAATATTTGTGATCGTAGTTTGGATTGTGGACTGTTGTGCTACTCGGTTGTCCTGTCCGAATGAGGCTTTTATACTGGAGGATGCAGCCGTATTGTTTGCGCAGCGAAGCGCATCCTGCAAGGCAGCATCGTTGATCCATGTTAGCCGGTGGCAAATTGTGCGGTTCATTCGCCTCATGTGGGAAACGTTGTCGGGTAAATGGAATATGACAATGGGTTATGACCATATTTAGTGGCGGATCGGATTTGCCACGTCACAGTGCTGTCCATAGGTTTATGCGTGATTTTTGATGAGAAGAGCACATCATACGGTGGAGCACTGGAGCTGGTCGTTCGTGACGGTTTATTTGTTGTTGTTGTTGTTGTTGTGTGTGTGTGTGTGTGTGTGTGTGTGTGTGTGTTTGGTGAGTGTAACGAGCTTATTGATGGTTAACGACGGCAATTGCGTCCGCTCCATTGTCGGCGACGTGGGGACGTGCCGAGTATCATACAGCTCTATTGTGCAGTTGTGAATTTTGAAGCATTAGTTATTGTTAGTTCATTGTATTGTGGGTGAACTATGCGACTTGATAATGTGAACTGGATGTGATCTGGCAGTGGTGCGTGATGGGCGTTGATCAAAATGCCGCTGGCAGCGGTGGGATTCGAACCCACGCCCTTTCGGACCGGTGCCTTAAACCGGCGCCTTAGACCGCTCGGCCACGCTACCACACAGAGAATTTTCTGTGTGCTCATAATGATCTACACACTCTAAGCACGCATGACAAATGAAACTACAAATTGACATCTGATTGATATGTTTACGTACGCACGCGCGCAACCTCTATCTCTCTAGTTTTCATGCAAGCCCTAATAATAATGTTATGCCTTTTTCCGTCATGTTTCGAGTTTCGTAACAGTCATTCAGTTAATGAGTACAGTTCATGTGTCGTCATGTTATGTCATGTCGTGTTGTGTTGCGTTGTGCTATGCTATGTTCTGCTATTTGATTTTCGTTCACACGCCGATTGGAACAGAACGTTGAGTATTGTTCGGGTCAAGTCGATGGTTTATGTATCCCAATTAATGAATATTGAACTTTCGCAAAGCTAAGCTCACATGTTGAAGAAATGAAGGAAAAAACGATGAGATAAAATGAACGTGTGGGGTAATGGTTAGTAAGGATTGAATGACAGAAGTGTAGTCTTGAATGTGAGTCTGTTGAATGCAACACTCATGGATGAGAATGATTCGAAGCGTACGAGCTAAATCTGTTTGATATCCTATACGCATGGGGATTGGGACGTTGAGTGTGACTAGTTTGAATGGGCATCTAGGACGAAAGAGGGTATCAGTCTGTGGTGGGATTTTGGGTGAGAATTGAATGGTAGTGGAGGAAGGACGCGAGCGAACGTAGCCAGGATTACCATCGGAGTCACTAAAACTAGTACGATCGACCGAAGTTCACGTTGGAATTGATAACATTTGGGAAGGAGGAAGAGTAAATGAGGGGTTTGGGGAATAGGTGGTTGTGTACGGTGCGGGAGAGAGGTTGGGTTTTTGTGAGAAGTGTCAGTGCGCAAGAAAGTACGTTGAGTCACTGATAGTAGTAATATTTGTGATCGTAGTTTGGATTGTGGACTGTTGTGCTACTCGGTTGTCCTGTCCGAATGAGGCTTTTATACTGGAGGATGCAGCCGTATTGTTTGCGCAGCGAAGCGCATCCTGCAAGGCAGCATCGTTGATCCATGTTAGCCGGTGGCAAATTGTGCGGTTCATTCGCCTCATGTGGGAAACGTTGTCGGGTAAATGGAATATGACAATGGGTTATGACCATATTTAGTGGCGGATCGGATTTGCCACGTCACAGTGCTGTCCATAGGTTTATGCGTGATTTTGATGAGAAGAGCACATCATACGGTGGAGCACTGGAGCTGGTCGTCCGTGACGGTTTATTTGTTGTTGTTGTTGTTGTTGTGTGTGTGTGTGTGTGTGTGTGTGTGTTTGGTGAGTGTAACGAGCTTATTGATGGTTAACGACGGCAATTGCGTCCGCTCCATTGTCGGCGACGTGGAGACGCGCCGAGTATCATACAGCTCTATTGTGCGGTTGTGAATTTTGAAGCATTAGTTATTGTTAGTTCATTGTATTGTGGGTGAACTATGCGACTTGATAATGTGAACTGGATGTGATCTGGCAGTGGTGCGTGATGGGCGTTGATCAAAATGCCGCTGGCAGCGGTGGGATTCGAACCCACGCCCTTTCGGACCGGTGCCTTAAACCGGCGCCTTAGACCGCTCGGCCACGCTACCACACAGAGAATTTTCTGTGTGCTCATAATGATCTACACACTCTAAGCACGCATGACAAATGAAACTACAAATTGACATCTGATTGATATGTTTACGTACGCACGCGCGCAACCTCTATCTCTCTAGTTTTCATGCAAGCCCTAATAATAATGTTATGCCTTTTTCCGTCATGTTTCGAGTTTCGTAACAGTCATTCAGTTAATGAGTACAGTTCATGTGTCGTCATGTTATGTCATGTCGTGTTGTGTTGCGTTGTGCTATGCTATGTTCTGCTATTTGATTTTCGTTCACACGCCGATTGGAACAGAACGTTGAGTATTGTTCGGGTCAAGTCGATGGTTTATGTATCCCAATTAATGAATATTGAACTTTCGCAAAGCTAAGCTCACATGTTGAAGAAATGAAGGAAAAAACGATGAGATAAAATGAACGTGTGGGGTAATGGTTAGTAAGGATTGAATGACAGAAGTGTAGTCTTGAATGTGAGTCTGTTGAATGCAACACTCATGGATGAGAATGATTCGAAGCGTACGAGCTAAATCTGTTTGATATCCTATACGCATGGGGATTGGGACGTTGAGTGTGACTAGTTTGAATGGGCATCTAGGACGAAAGAGGGTATCAGTCTGTGGTGGGATTTTGGGTGAGAATTGAATGGTAGTGGAGGAAGGACGCGAGCGAACGTAGCCAGGATTACCATCGGAGTCACTAAAACTAGTACGATCGACCGAAGTTCACGTTGGAATTGATAACATTTGGGAAGGAGGAAGAGGAAATGAGGGGTTTGGGGAATAGGTGGTTGTGTACGGTGCGGGAGAGAGGTTGGGTTTTTGTGAGAAGTGTCAGTGCGCAAGAAAGTACGTTGAGTCACTAATAGTAGTAATATTTGTGATCGTAGTTTGGATTGTGGACTGTTGTGCTACTCGGTTGTCCTGCCGAATGAGGCTTTTGTACTGGAGGATGCAGCCGTATTGTTTGCGCAGCGAAGCGCATCCTGCAAGGCAGCATCGTTGATCCATGTTAGCCGGTGGCAAATTGTGCGGTTCATTCGCCTCATGTGGGAAACGTTGTCGGGTAAATGGAATATGACAATGGGTTATGACCATATTTAGTGGGGGATCGGATTTGCCACGTCACAGTGCTGTCCATAGGTTTATGCGTGATTTTTGATGAGAAGAGCACATCATACGGTGGAGCACTGGAGGTGGTCGTCCGTGACGGTTTATTTGTTGTTGTTGTTGTTGTTGTTGTGTGTGTGTGTGTGTGTGTGTGTGTTTGGTGAGTGTAACGAGCTTATTGATGGTTAACGACGGCAATTGCGTCCGCTCCATTGTCGGCGACGTGGGGACTTGCCGAGTATCATACAGCTCTATTGTGCGGTTGTGAATTTTGAAGCATTAGTTATTGTTAGTTCATTGTATTGTGGGTGAACTATGCGATTTGATAATGTGAACTGGATGTGATCTGGCAGTGGTGCGTGATGGGCGTTGATCAAAATGCCGCTGGCAGCGGTGGGATTCGAACCCACGCCCTTTCGGACCGGTGCCTTAAACCGGCGCCTTAGACCGCTCGGCCACGCTACCACACAGAGAATTTTCTGTGTGCTCATAATGATCTACACACTCTAAGCACGCATGACAAATGAAACTACAAATTGACATCTGATTGATATGTTTACGTACGCACGCGCGCAACCTCTATCTCTCTAGTTTTCATGCAAGCCCTAATAATAATGTTATGCCTTTTCCCGTCATGTTTCGAGTTTTGTAACAATCATTCAGTTAATGAGTACAGTTCATGTGTCGTCATGTTATGTCATGTCGTGTTGTGTTGCGTTGTGCTATGCTATGTTCTGCTATTTGATTTTCGTTCACACGCCGATTGGAACAGAACGTTGAGTATTGTTCGGGTCAAGTCGATGGTTTATGTATCCCAATTAATGAATATTGAACTTTCGCAAAGCTAAGTTCACATATTGGAGAAATGAAGGAAAAAACGATGAGATAAAATGAACGTGTGGGGTAATGGTTAGTAAGGATTGAATGACAGAAGTGTAGTCTTGAATGTGAGTCTGTTGAATGCAACACTCATGGATGAGAATGATTCGAAGCGTACGAGCTAAATCTGTTTGATATCCTATACGCATGGGGATTGGGACGTTGAGTGTGACTAGTTTGAATGGGCATCTAGGACGAAAGAGGGTATCAGTCTGTGGTGGGATTTTGGGTGAGAATTGAATGGTAGTGGAGGAAGGACGCGAGCGAACGTAGCCAGGATTACCATCGGAGTCACTAAAACTAGTACGATCGACCGAAGTTCACGTTGGAATTGATAACATTTGGGAAGGAGGAAGAGTAAATGAGGGGTTTGGGGAATAGGTGGTTGTGTACGGTGCGGGAGAGAGGTTGGGTTTTTGTGAGAAGTGTCAGTGCGCAAGAAAGTACGTTGAGTCACTGATAGTAGTAATATTTGTGATCGTAGTTTGGATTGTGGACTGTTGTGCTACTCGGTTGTTCTGTCCGAATGAGGCTTTTATACTGGAGGATGCAGCCGTATTGTTTGCACAGCGAAGCGCATCCTGCAAGGCAGCATCGTTGATCCATGTTAGCCGGTGGCAAATTGTGCGGTTCATTCGCCTCATGTGGGAAACGTTGTCGGGTAAATGGAATATGACAATGGGTTATGACCATATTTAGTGGCGGATCGGATTTGCCACGTCACAGTGCTGTCCATAGGTTTATGCGTGATTTTTGATGAGAAGAGCACATCATACGGTGGAGCACTGGAGGTGGTCGTCCGTGACGGTTTATTTGTTGTTGTTGTTGTTGTTGTTGTGTGTGTGTGTGTGTTTGGTGAGTGTAACGAGCTTATTGATGGTTAACGACGGCAATTGCGTCCGCTCCATTGTCGGCGACGTGGGGACGTGCCGAGTATCATACAGCTCTATTGTGCGGTTGTGAATTTTGAAGCATTAGTTATTGTTAGTTCATTGTATTGTGGGTGAACTATGCGACTTGATAATGTGAACTGGATGTGATCTGGCAGTGGTGCGTGATGGGCGTTGATCAAAATGCCGCTGGCAGCGGTGGGATTCGAACCCACGCCCTTTCGGACCGGTGCCTTAAACCGGCGCCTTAGACCGCTCGGCCACGCTACCACACAGAGAATTTTCTGTGTGCTCATAATGATCTACACACTCTAAGCACGCATGACAAATGAAACTACAAATTGACATCTGATTGATATGTTTACGTACGCACGCGCGCAACCTCTATCTCTCTAGTTTTCATGCAAGCCCTAATAATAATGTTATGCCTTTTTCCGTCATGTTTCGAGTTTCGTAACAGTCATTCAGTTAATGAGTACAGTTCATGTGTCGTCATGTTATGTCATGTCGTGTTGTGTTGCGTTGTGCTATGCTATGTTCTGCTATTTGATTTTCGTTCACACGCCGATTGGAACAGAACGTTGAGTATTGTTCGGGTCAAGTCGATGGTTTATGTATCCCAATTAATGAATATTGAACTTTCGCAAAGCTAAGCTCACATGTTGAAGAAATGAAGGAAAAAACGATGAGATAAAATGAACGTGTGGGGTAATGGTTAGTAAGGATTGAATGACAGAAGTGTAGTCTTGAATGTGAGTCTGTTGAATGCAACACGCATGGATGAGAATGATTCGAAGCGTACGAGCTAAATCTGTTTGATATCCTATACGCATGGGGATTGGGACGTTGAGTGTGACTAGTTTGAATGGGCATCTAGGACGAAAGAGGGTATCAGTCTGTGGTGGGATTTTGGGTGAGAATTGAATGGTAGTGGAGGAAGGACGCGAGCGAACGTAGCCAGGATTACCATCGGAGTCACTAAAACTAGTACGATCGACCGAAGTTCACGTTGGAATTGATAACATTTGGGAAGGAGGAAGAGTAAATGAGGGGTTTGGGGAATAGGTGGTTGTGTACGGTGCGGGAGAGAGGTTGGGTTTTTGTGAGAAGTGTCAGTGCGCAAGAAAGTACGTTGAGTCACTAATAGTAGTAATATTTGTGATCGTAGTTTGGATTGTGGACTGTTGTGCTACTCGGTTGTTCTGTCCGAATGAGGCTTTTATACTGGAGGATGCAGCCGTATTGTTTGCACAGCGAAGCGCATCCTGCAAGGCAGCATCGTTGATCCATGTTAGCCGGTGGCAAATTGTGCGGTTCATTCGCCTCATGTGGGAAACGTTGTCGGGTAAATGGAATATGACAATGGGTTATGACCATATTTAGTGGCGGATCGGATTTGCCACGTCACAGTGCTGTCCATAGGTTTATGCGTGATTTTTGATGAGAAGAGCACATCATACGGTGGAGCACTGGAGGTGGTCGTCCGTGACGGTTTATTTGTTGTTGTTGTTGTTGTTGTTGTTGTTGTGTGTGTGTGTGTGTGTGTGTGTTTGGTGAGTGTAACGAGCTTATTGATGGTTAACGACAGCAATGGCGTCCGCTCCATTGTCGGCGACGTGGGGACGTGCCGAGTATCATGCAGCTCTATTGTGCGGTTGTGAATTTTGAAGCATTAGTTATTGTTAGTTCATTGTATTGTGGGTGAACTATGCGACTTGATAATGTGAACTGGATGTGATCTGGCAGTGGTGCGTGATGGGCGTTGATCAAAATGCCGCTGGCAGCGGTGGGATTCGAACCCACGCCCTTTCGGACCGGTGCCTTAAACCGGCGCCTTAGACCGCTCGGCCACGCTACCACACAGAGAATTTTCTGTGTGCTCATAATGATCTACACACTCTAAGCACGCATGACAAATGAAACTACAAATTGACATCTGATTGATATTTTTACGTACGCACGCGCGCAACCTCTATCTCTCTAGTTTTCATGCAAGCCCTAATAATAATGTTATGCCTTTTTCCGTCATGTTTCGAGTTTCGTAACAGTCATTCAGTTAATGAGTACAGTTCATGTGTCGTCATGTTATGTCATGTCGTGTTGTGTTGCGTTGTGCTATGCTATGTTCTGCTATTTGATTTTCGTTCACACGCCGATTGGAACAGAACGTTGAGTATTGTTCGGGTCAAGTCGATGGTTTATGTATCCCAATTAATGAATATTGAACTTTCACAAAGCTAAGTTCACATGTTGAAGAAATGAAGGAAAAAACGATGAGATAAAATGAACGTGTGGGGTAATGGTTAGTAAGGATTGAATGACAGAAGTGTAGTCTTGAATGTGAGTCTGTTGAATGCAACACGCATGGATGAGAATGATTTGAAGCGTACGAGCTAAATCTGTTTGATATCCTATACGCATGGGGATTGGGACGTTGAGTGTGACTAGTTTGAATGGGCATCTAGGACGAAAGAGGGTATCAGTCTGTGGTGGGATTTTGGGTGAGAATTGAATGGTAGTGGAGGAAGGACGCGAGCGAACGTAGCCAGGATTACCATCGGAGTCACTAAAACTAGTACGATCGACCGAAGTTCACGTTGGAATTGATAACATTTGGGAAGGAGGAAGAGGAAATGAGGGGTTTGGGGAATAGGTGGTTGTGTACGGTGCGGGAGAGAGGTTGGGTTTTTGTGAGAAGTGTCAGTGCGCAAGAAAGTACGTTGAGTCACTGATAGTAGTAATATTTGTGATCGTAGTTTGGATTGTGGACTGTTGTGCTACTCGGTTGTCCTGTCCGAATGAGGCTTTTATACTGGAGGATGCAGCCGTATTGTTTGCGCAGCGAAGCGCATCCTGCAAGGCAGCATCGTTGATCCATGTTAGCCGGTGGCAAATTGTGCGGTTCATTCGCCTCATGTGGGAAACGTTGTCGGGCAAATGGAATATGACAATGGGTTATGACCATATTTAGTGGCGGATCGGATTTGCCACGTCACAGTGCTGTCCATAGGTTTATGCGTGATTTTTGATGAGAAGAGCACATCATACGGTGGAGCACTGGAGGTGGTCGTCCGTGACGGTTTATTTGTTGTTGTTGTTGTTGTTGTTGTGTGTGTGTGTGTGTGTGTTTGGTGAGTGTAACGAGCTTATTGATGGTTAACGACAGCAATGGCGTCCGCTCCATTGTCGGCGACGTGGGGACGTGCCGAGTATCATGCAGCTCTATTGTGCGGTTGTGAATTTTGAAGCATTAGTTATTGTTAGTTCATTGTATTGTGGGTGAACTATGCGACTTGATAATGTGAACTGGATGTGATCTGGCAGTGGTGCGTGATGGGCGTTGATCAAAATGCCGCTGGCAGCGGTGGGATTCGAACCCACGCCCTTTCGGACCGGTGCCTTAAACCGGCGCCTTAGACCGCTCGGCCACGCTACCACACAGAGAATTTTCTGTGTGCTCATAATGATCTACACACTCTAAGCACGCATGACAAATGAAACTACAAATTGACATCTGATTGATATTTTTACGTACGCACGCGCGCAACCTCTATCTCTCTAGTTTTCATGCAAGCCCTAATAATAATGTTATGCCTTTTTCCGTCATGTTTCGAGTTTCGTAACAGTCATTCAGTTAATGAGTACAGTTCATGTGTCGTCATGTTATGTCATGTCGTGTTGTGTTGCGTTGTGCTATGCTATGTTCTGCTATTTGATTTTCGTTCACACGCCGATTGGAACAGAACGTTGAGTATTGTTCGGGTCAAGTCGATGGTTTATGTATCCCAATTAATGAATATTGAACTTTCACAAAGCTAAGTTCACATGTTGAAGAAATGAAGGAAAAAACGATGAGATAAAATGAACGTGTGGGGTAATGGTTAGTAAGGATTGAATGACAGAAGTGTAGTCTTGAATGTGAGTCTGTTGAATGCAACACGCATGGATGAGAATGATTTGAAGCGTACGAGCTAAATTTGTTTGATATCCTATACGCATGGGGATTGGGACGTTGAGTGTGACTAGTTTGAATGGGCATCTAGGACGAAAGAGGGTATCAGTCTGTGGTGGGATTTTGGGTGAGAATTGAATGGTAGTGGAGGAAGGACGCGAGCGAACGTAGCCAGGATTACCATCGGAGTCACTAAAACTAGTACGATCGACCGAAGTTCACGTTGGAATTGATAACATTTGGGAAGGAGGAAGAGGAAATGAGGGGTTTGGGGAATAGGTGGTTGTGTACGGTGCGGGAGAGAGGTTGGGTTTTTGTGAGAAGTGTCAGTGCGCAAGAAAGTACGTTGAGTCACTGATAGTAGTAATATTTGTGATCGTAGTTTGGATTGTGGACTGTTGTGCTACTCGGTTGTCCTGTCCGAATGAGGCTTTTATACTGGAGGATGCAGCCGTATTGTTTGCGCAGCGAAGCGCATCCTGCAAGGCAGCATCGTTGATCCATGTTAGCCGGTGGCAAATTGTGCGGTTCATTCGCCTCATGTGGGAAACGTTGTCGGGTAAATGGAATATGACAATGGGTTATGACCATATTTAGTGGCGGATCGGATTTGCCACGTCACAGTGCTGTCCATAGGTTTATGCGTGATTTTTGATGAGAAGAGCACATCATACGGTGGAGCACTGGAGGTGGTCGTCCGTGACGGTTTATTTGTTGTTGTTGTGTGTGTGTGTGTGTGTGTGTGTGTGTGTGTGTTTGGTGAGTGTAACGAGCTTATTGATGGTTAACGACGGCAATTGCGTCCGCTCCATTGTCGGCGACGTGGAGACGCGCCTAGTATCATACAGCTCTATTGTGCGGTTGTGAATTTTGAAGCATTAGTTATTGTTAGTTCATTGTATTGTGGGTGAACTATGCGACTTGATAATGTGAACTGGATGTGATCTGGCAGTGGTGCGTGATGGGCGTTGATCAAAATGCCGCTGGCAGCGGTGGGATTCGAACCCACGCCCTTTCGGACCGGTGCCTTAAACCGGCGCCTTAGACCGCTCGGCCACGCTACCACACAGAGAATTTTCTGTGTGCTCATAATGATCTACACACTCTAAGCACGCATGACAAATGAAACTACAAATTGACATCTGATTGATATGTTTACGTACGCACGCGCGCAACCTCTATCTCTCTAGTTTTCATGCAAGCCCTAATAATAATGTTATGCCTTTTCCCGTCATGTTTCGAGTTTTGTAACAATCATTCAGTTAATGAGTACAGTTCATGTGTCGTCATGTTATGTCATGTCGTGTTGTGTTGCGTTGTGCTATGCTATGTTCTGCTATTTGATTTTCCTTCACACGCCGATTGGAACAGAACGTTGAGTATTGTTCGGGTCAAGTCGATGGTTTATGTATCCCAATTAATGAATATTGAACTTTCGCAAAGCTAAGTTCACATATTGGAGAAATGAAGGAAAAAACGATGAGATAAAATGAACGTGTGGGGTAATGGTTAGTAAGGATTGAATGACAGAAGTGTAGTCTTGAATGTGAGTCTGTTGAATGCAACACGCATGGATGAGAATGATTTGAAGCGTACGAGCTAAATCTGTTTGATATCCTATACGCATGGGGATTGGGACGTTGAGTGTGACTAGTTTGAATGGGCATCTAGGACGAAAGAGGGTATCAGTCTGTGGTGGGATTTTGGGTGAGAATTGAATGGTAGTGGAGGAAGGACGCGAGCGAACGTAGCCAGGATTACCATCGGAGTCACTAAAACTAGTACGATCGACCGAAGTTCACGTTGGAATTGATAACATTTGGGAAGGAGGAAGAGGAAATGAGGGGTTTGGGGAATAGGTGGTTGTGTACGGTGCGGGAGAGAGGTTGGGTTTTTGTGAGAAGTGTCAGTGCGCAAGAAAGTACGTTGAGTCACTGATAGTAGTAATATTTGTGATCGTAGTTTGGATTGTGGACTGTTGTGCTACTCGGTTGTCCTGTCCGAATGAGGCTTTTATACTGGAGGATGCAGCCGTATTGTTTGCGCAGCGAAGCGCATCCTGCAAGGCAGCATCGTTGATCCATGTTAGCCGGTGGCAAATTGTGCGGTTCATTCGCCTCATGTGGGAAACGTTGTCGGGTAAATGGAATATGACAATGGGTTATGACCATATTTAGTGGCGGATCGGATTTGCCACGTCACAGTGCTGTCCATAGGTTTATGCGTGATTTTTGATGAGAAGAGCACATCATACGGTGGAGCACTGGAGGTGGTCGTCCGTGACGGTTTATTTGTTGTTGTTGTTGTTGTTGTTGTTGTTGTTGTGTGTGTGTGTGTGTGTGTTTGGTGAGTGTAACGAGCTTATTGATGGTTAACGACGGCAATTGCGTCCGCTCCATTGTCGGCGACGTGGGGACGTGCCGAGTATCATACAGCTCTATTGTGCAGTTGTGAATTTTGAAGCATTAGTTATTGTTAGTTCATTGTATTGTGGGTGAACTATGCGACTTGATAATGTGAACTGGATGTGATCTGGCAGTGGTGCGTGATGGGCGTTGATCAAAATGCCGCTGGCAGCGGTGGGATTCGAACCCACGCCCTTTCGGACCGGTGCCTTAAACCGGCGCCTTAGACCGCTCGGCCACGCTACCACACAGAGAATTTTCTGTGTGCTCATAATGATCTACACACTCTAAGCACGCATGACAAATGAAACTACAAATTGACATCTGATTGATATGTTTACGTACGCACGCGCGCAACCTCTATCTCTCTAGTTTTCATGCAAGCCCTAATAATAATGTTATGCCTTTTTCCGTCATGTTTCGAGTTTCGTAACAGTCATTCAGTTAATGAGTACAGTTCATGTGTCGTCATGTTATGTCATGTCGTGTTGTGTTGCGTTGTGCTATGCTATATTCTGCTATTTGATTTTCGTTCACACGCCGATTGGAACAGAACGTTGAGTATTGTTCGGGTCAAGTCGATGGTTTATGTGTCCCAATTAATGAATATTGAACTTTCGCAAAGCCAAGTTCACATGTTGGAGAAATGAAGGAAAAAACGATGAGATAAAATGAACGTGTGGGGTAATGGTTAGTAAGGATTGAATGACAGAAGTGTAGTCTTGAATGTGAGTCTGTTGAATACAACACTCATGGATGAGAATGATTCGAAGCGTACGAGCTAAATCTGTTTGATATCCTATACGCATGGGGATTGGGACGTTGAGTGTGACTAGTTTGAATGGGCATCTAGGACGAAAGAGGGTATCAGTCTGTGGTGGGATTTTGGGTGAGAATTGAATGGTAGTGGAGGAAGGACGCGAGCGAACGTAGCCAGGATTACCATCGGAGTCACTAAAACTAGTACGATCGACCGAAGTTCACGTTGGAATTGATAACATTTGGGAAGGAGGAAGAGGAAATGAGGGGTTTGGGGAATAGGTGGTTGTGTACGGTGCGGGAGAGAGGTTGGGTTTTTGTGAGAAGTGTCAGTGCGCAAGAAAGTACGTTGAGTCACTGATAGTAGTAATATTTGTGATCGTAGTTTGGATTGTGGACTGTTGTGCTACTCGGTTGTCCTGTCCGAATGAGGCTTTTATACTGGAGGCTGCAGCCGTATTGTTTGCGCAGCGAAGCGCATCCTGCAAGGCAGCATCGTTGATCCATGTTAGCCGGTGGCAAATTGTGCGGTTCATTCGCCTCATGTGGGAAACGTTGTCGGGTAAATGGAATATGACAATGGGTTATGACCATATTTAGTGGCGGATCGGATTTGCCACGTCACAGTGCTGTCCATAGGTTTATGCGTGATTTTTGATGAGAAGAGCACATCATACGGTGGAGCACTGGAGCTGGTCGTCCGTGACGGTTTATTTGTTGTTGTTGTTGTGTGTGTGTGTGTGTGTTTGGTGAGTGTAACCAGCTTATTGATGGTTAACGACGGCAATTGCGTCCGCTCCATTGTCGGCGACGTGGGGACGTGCCGAGTATCATACAGCTCTATTGTGCGGTTGTGAATTTTGAAGCATTAGTTATTGTTAGTTCATTGTATTGTGGGTGAACTATGCGATTTGATAATGTGAACTGGATGTGATCTGGCAGTGGTGCGTGATGGGCGTTGATCAAAATGCCGCTAGCAGCGGTGAGATTCGAACCCACGCCCTTCCGGACCGGTGCCTTAGACCGCTCGGCCACGCTACCACACAGAGAATTTTCTGTGTGCTCATAATGATCTACACACTCTAAGCACGCATGACAAATGAAACTACAAATTGACATCTGATAGATATTTTTACGTACGCACGCGCGCAACCTCTATCTCTCTAGTTTTCATGCAAGCCCTAATAATAATGTTATGCCTTTTTCCGTCATGTTTCGAGTTTTGTAACAATCATTCAGTTAATGAGTACAGTTCATGTGTCGTCATGTTATGTCATGTCGTGTTGTGTTGCGTTGTGCTATGCTATGTTCTGCTATTTGATTTTCCTTCACACGCCGATTGGAACAGAACGTTGAGTATTGTTCGGGTCAAGTCGATGGTTTATGTGTCCCAATTAATGAATATTGAACTTTCGCAAAGCTAAGTTCACATATTGGAGAAATGAAGGAAAAAACGATGAGATAAAATGAACGTGTGGGGTAATGGTTAGTAAGGATTGAATGACAGAAGTGTAGTCTTGAATGTGAGTCTGTTGAATGCAACACGCATGGATGAGAATGATTTGAAGCGTACGAGCTAAATCTGTTTGATATCCTATACGCATGGGGATTGGGACGTTGAGTGTGACTAGTTTGAATGGGCATCTAGGACGAAAGAGGGTATCAGTCTGTGGTGGGATTTTGGGTGAGAATTGAATGGTAGTGGAGGAAGGACGCGAGCGAACGTAGCCAGGATTACCATCGGAGTCACTAAAACTAGTACGATCGACCGAAGTTCACGTTGGAATTGATAACATTTGGGAAGGAGGAAGAGGAAATGAGGGGTTTGGGGAATAAGTGGTTGTGTACGGTGCGGGAGAGAGGTTGGGTTTTTGTGAGAAGTGTCAGTGCGCAAGAAAGTACGTTGAGTCACTGATAGTAGTAATATTTGTGATCGTAGTTTGGATTGTGGACTGTTGTGCTACTCGGTTGTCCTGTCCGAATGAGGCTTTTATACTGGAGGATGCAGCCGTATTGTTTGCGCAGCGAAGCGCATCCTGCAAGGCAGCATCGTTGATCCATGTTAGCCGGTGGCAAATTGTGCGGTTCATTCGCCTCATGTGGGAAACGTTGTCGGGTAAATGGAATATGACAATGGGTTATGACCATATTTAGTGGCGGATCGGATTTGCCACGTCACAGTGCTGTCCATAGGTTTATGCGTGATTTTTGATGAGAAGAGCACATCATACGGTGGAGCACTGGAGCTGGTCGTCCGTGACGGTTTATTTGTTGTTGTTGTTGTTGTTGTGTGTGTGTGTGTTTGGTGAGTGTAACGAGCTTATTGATGGTTAACGACGGCAATTGCGTCCGCTCCATTGTCGGCGACGTGGGGACGTGCCGAGTATCATACAGCTCTATTGTGCGGTTGTGAATTTTGAAGCATTAGTTATTGTTAGTTCATTGTATTGTGGGTGAACTATGCGACTTGATAATGTGAACTGGATGTGATCTGGCAGTGGTGCGTGATGGGCGTTGATCAAAATGCCGCTGGCAGCGGTGGGATTCGAACCCACGCCCTTTCGGACCGGTGCCTTAAACCGGCGCCTTAGACCGCTCGGCCACGCTACCACACAGAGAATTTTCTGTGTGCTCATAATGATCTACACACTCTAAGCACGCATGACAAATGAAACTACAAATTGACATCTGATTGATATGTTTACGTACGCACGCACGCAACCTCTATCTCTCTAGTTTTCATGCAAGCCCTAATAATAATGTTATGCCTTTTTCCGTCATGTTTCGAGTTTCGTAACAGTCATTCAGTTAATGAGTACAGTTCATGTGTCGTCATGTTATGTCATGTCGTGTTGTGTTGCGTTGTGCTATGCTATATTCTGCTATTTGATTTTCGTTCACACGCCGATTGGAACAGAACGTTGAGTATTGTTCGGGTCAAGTCGATGGTTTATGTGTCCCAATTAATGAATATTGAACTTTCGCAAAGCCAAGTTCACATGTTGGAGAAATGAAGGAAAAAACGATGAGATAAAATGAACGTGTGGGGTAATGGTTAGTAAGGATTGAATGACAGAAGTGTAGTCTTGAATGTGAGTCTGTTGAATACAACACTCATGGATGAGAATGATTCGAAGCGTACGAGCTAAATCTGTTTGATATCCTATACGCATGGGGATTGGGACGTTGAGTGTGACTAGTTTGAATGGGCATCTAGGACGAAAGAGGGTATCAGTCTGTGGTGGGATTTTGGGTGAGAATTGAATGGTAGTGGAGGAAGGACGCGAGCGAACGTAGCCAGGATTACCATCGGAGTCACTAAAACTAGTACGATCGACCGAAGTTCACGTTGGAATTGATAACATTTGGGAAGGAGGAAGAGGAAATGAGGGGTTTGGGGAATAGGTGGTTGTGTACGGTGCGGGAGAGAGGTTGGGTTTTTGTGAGAAGTGTCAGTGCGCAAGAAAGTACGTTGAGTCACTGATAGTAGTAATATTTGTGATCGTAGTTTGGATTGTGGACTGTTGTGCTACTCGGTTGTTCTGTCCGAATGAGGCTTTTATACTGGAGGATGCAGCCGTATTGTTTGCACAGCGAAGCGCATCCTGCAAGGCAGCATCGTTGATCCATGTTAGCCGGTGGCAAATTGTGCGGTTCATTCGCCTCATGTGGGAAACGTTGTCGGGTAAATGGAATATGACAATGGGTTATGACCATATTTAGTGGCGGATCGGATTTGCCACGTCACAGTGCTGTCCATAGGTTTATGCGTGATTTTTGATGAGAAGAGCACATCATACGGTGGAGCACTGGAGCTGGTCGTCCGTGACGGTTTATTTGTTGTTGTTGTTGTGTGTGTGTGTGTGTGTGTGTGTTTGGTGAGTGTAACCAGCTTATTGATGGTTAACGACGGCAATTGCGTCCGCTCCATTGTCGGCGACGTGGGGACGTGCCGAGTATCATACAGCTCTATTGTGCGGTTGTGAATTTTGAAGCATTAGTTATTGTTAGTTCATTGTATTGTGGGTGAACTATGCGATTTGATAATGTGAACTGGATGTGATCTGGCAGTGGTGCGTGATGGGCGTTGATCAAAATGCCGCTAGCAGCGGTGAGATTCGAACCCACGCCCTTCCGGACCGGTGCCTTAGACCGCTCGGCCACGCTACCACACAGAGAATTTTCTGTGTGCTCATAATGATCTACACACTCTAAGCACGCATGACAAATGAAACTACAAATTGACATCTGATTGATATGTTTACGTACGCACGCACGCAACCTCTATCTCTCTAGTTTTCATGCAAGCCCTAATAATAATGTTATGCCTTTTTCCGTCATGTTTCGAGTTTTGTAACAATCATTCAGTTAATGAGTACAGTTCATGTGTCGTCATGTTATGTCATGTCGTGTTGTGTTGCGTTGTGCTATGCTATGTTCTGCTATTTGATTTTCCTTCACACGCCGATTGGAACAGAACGTTGAGTATTGTTCGGGTCAAGTCGATGGTTTATGTATCCCAATTAATGAATATTGAACTTTCGCAAAGCTAAGTTCACATATTGGAGAAATGAAGGAAAAAACGATGAGATAAAATGAACGTGTGGGGTAATGGTTAGTAAGGATTGAATGACAGAAGTGTAGTCTTGAATGTGAGTCTGTTGAATGCAACACGCATGGATGAGAATGATTTGAAGCGTACGAGCTAAATCTGTTTGATATCCTATACGCATGGGGATTGGGACGTTGAGTGTGACTAGTTTGAATGGGCATCTAGGACGAAAGAGGGTATCAGTCTGTGGTGGGATTTTGGGTGAGAATTGAATGGTAGTGGAGGAAGGACGCGAGCGAACGTAGCCAGGATTACCATCGGAGTCACTAAAACTAGTACGATCGACCGAAGTTCACGTTGGAATTGATAACATTTGGGAAGGAGGAAGAGGAAATGAGGGGTTTGGGGAATAAGTGGTTGTGTACGGTGCGGGAGAGAGGTTGGGTTTTTGTGAGAAGTGTCAGTGCGCAAGAAAGTACGTTGAGTCACTGATAGTAGTAATATTTGTGATCGTAGTTTGGATTGTGGACTGTTGTGCTACTCGGTTGTCCTGTCCGAATGAGGCTTTTATACTGGAGGATGCAGCCGTATTGTTTGCGCAGCGAAGCGCATCCTGCAAGGCAGCATCGTTGATCCATGTTAGCCGGTGGCAAATTGTGCGGTTCATTCGCCTCATGTGGGAAACGTTGTCGGGTAAATGGAATATGACAATGGGTTATGACCATATTTAGTGGCGGATCGGATTTGCCACGTCACAGTGCTGTCCATAGGTTTATGCGTGATTTTTGATGAGAAGAGCACATCATACGGTGGAGCACTGGAGCTGGTCGTCCGTGACGGTTTATTTGTTGTTGTTGTTGTGTGTGTGTGTGTGTGTGTGTTTGGTGAGTGTAACGAGCTTATTGATGGTTAACGACGGCAATTGCGTCCGCTCCATTGTCGGCGACGTGGGGACGTGCCGAGTATCATACAGCTCTATTGTGCGGTTGTGAATTTTGAAGCATTAGTTATTGTTAGTTCATTGTATTGTGGGTGAACTATGCGATTTGATAATGTGAACTGGATGTGATCTGGCAGTGGTGCGTGATGGGCGTTGATCAAAATGCCGCTGGCAGCGGTGAGATTCGAACCCACGCCCTTCCGGACCGGTGCCTTAGACCGCTCGGCCACGCTACCACACAGAGAATTTTCTGTGTGCTCATAATGATCTACACACTCTAAGCACGCATGACAAATGAAACTACAAATTGACATCTGATTGATATGTTTACGTACGCACGCGCGCAACCTCTATCTCTCTAGTTTTCATGCAAGCCCTAATAATAATGTTATGCCTTTTTCCGTCATGTTTCGAGTTTTGTAACAGTCATTCAGTTAATGAGTACAGTTCATGTGTCGTCATGTTATGTCATCTCGTGTTGTGTTGCGTTGTGCTATGCTATGTTCTGTTATTTGATTTTCCTTCACACGGCGATTTGAACAATAAGGTAATTTAGAAAATTCAGAAATTTATCCCTGTGCGGAAAATTCCAAATGTTATGGAAAATAATTCGTCTTGTTTTTCAGATACGCCTTGCTGGATAGATTAGGTCGGGTTTTTTGGGCTACCTTTGGGTATCGATGTAGGCGTCGGAGAAATCGTCTTTGCACAATAGTTCCGATCTTCTAATTTTTATGTTGAGGGGAGTTGTTTAGTTTATCTGCCAACCGTTCTCGTCTCAGTTTCGTTCAGTTGCATCGTCCACTTTCCGTCGAACACAGGGATTATTAGTACAGAGGTTCCCAAAGTTCAGTCAATAAGTATAGTGTAGTGCGTACCATACTTCACTTTTACTGATCCCTGGGATCTTCTGTTCGCTTCCCTCGGGCACGTGCGTCTTAAACTAAAAATTACTATGCGTACGCACTCAGATTCCGATCAGTGATGTTCACAGCCTGAAACAGGTTTATTATATACAGAACTTAAATCCTATTAGGCGCTACTTATAGGTTTGTCCGAATTTTTGATTTTGCATATGAACTCAGGTGATTCTCAATAGCATTTCCTCCAAATCACCACAGAACTTAGGAACATCCTACCACCTGTTAAGGCACCTTTTCACAATCGTCTTTCATTGGACCGCAGAATCAATGTGTTGTTCATTCGGAAATGCTGATCTTTCCTCTTCCAGCGTAGTTCATGTTAGCTTGCATAACAAAAATACTCATGGGGGAGTCGAATTTTGCAACTTACTAACGGGATGCTTTTTAGCAAGCAAAATAGCGTTCAACATTTTTATCCGCACTGTACGAAACAGTGGTGCACAAACCAAACAAATACTGTTTACTTTACCTAAAAATCATGAAATTTCACAGCATCCGTATACTGTTTGGACAGGTATGATCATGCTCTGACTATGAGTTACGGTTATCGAACGTTCTGCTCTTTCAGCAATATTCTCCAAGACCATCCGCTTTTGCTGTTTCGACGTTGACCCCTGAGGATCGCCTGCTAGCACGACTTGCGACTGAATGAAGTTTTGACTCCTGATTTGGACTTCAATGTTCCATATTCCCTCACTTTTATTAAAAACCCGGGAATAAGGTGCCAGTCTTAGGATATCCACACTGTAGTAGTCTTCTTTGGTTATCCTTTGTAGGTGTGAGTGATACGGTGCATTGTTGACGATGAAAATAGTTCTCAAGACTTTCTCCAATTCGTTGATTCAGAATTTCTAAACCACTAGAAAGAGAGTTTACTGGTGTGGCTTCCTTTTCTGAAGATATGGCTTAACAACCCCACGGTCCCAATTGCTCAAGTGATATGCAAGTTCGGTTCCGTGGTGCACGGGTACCCTGGACGTTTTTTCCTCTGATTGTGCTACAAAATACAATACATTTAGTCTGGTCATTTTGAACCGTTCTTTTGCGATTCGTATCGTGTCTCATAACTACTGTGTCACAATTGTTCCATTGCAGTTTATTCGCATCGGAATTCATAGTTTCCGGAATCGGATACATTTTTCCTCATCGCCACCAAGTGTACGAACATCCGTTTCCCAAATTCAAACACCAGCCTTTCTTGCATTTGCATTAAGATGATTGTTCAGTCACGTGTTTCTCTGCACCAGTTCGTCAGTCTCTAGCTGTGTCATCACTCACCAAAGAAATCCGCCACGTCTCGCGTTATTAGCACCTAGATCAATCACGTTTATCTAACTAAAGAACGAGCTAAATGCCACCAAGCTTGTCTGAATTGTTACGCTGGTCCGACGCGCTCTCGGGTCTTACTCGAATACCTTTCGTACAGTACGCCCCTGGTCGTCGTGTACCTAGTTTAATGGACAGTCCATCGGTTTGCTATTTTAAACCACGCCACGACGACACTCAAGGTTGCATAGTGTCGCTTTTTATCAACTGGTAAACGTAGAGTAAGCGGAGCTTATCAATTCACCCATGCACCCACATTTATTTCCGTTAGAAATCCTGGCACTGAAGCCCAATTTGAGCAAGAAGAACTTAAAGCGGGACTTTAAGTTCTTGACCGAGACACCCACCCGAACTGTGCATTGTGAAAAAGATTGACCGTAGTACTGGTTAATTATCATTCTCTAACCGCCCCGAGGGTCAGGCATACCTCTTGGTGTTCTGGTCTATCCCACTAGCTATAGTAAGAAGAATTTCCTACTTTCGAACCATCGCGTTTTGTTAGTATCAAACAGACCGTTTATATAAGACTGGCGGTGATCACAACTAAATCTTTTCATGAAAACTTATAAGTTCAACCGTCATTCATGACCGGCTCTTCTGACTGATTATTTCACTTACAAATCCGATTGGTTGATTCGGTTCCGGTCTGTCCAGACAAGTGTGGACAATTGATTGGCTCGTTGATGTGCTTCGTTGGCTCCAATCTTGTCTTTGAATCAGGACAGACGACGTGCTGTCTGCTAACGAGACTAGGCCGTCTAGCGACGATTTGTCATCCCATGCTCTCATACTTGGGCGTCACTAGTTTGGTTACAGTGAGAACGTTGATCACGAAGCAATCGCAAGGCGGCTGGGAGTGACAGCAAAACGTGTTAGAAGCAACAGTGTGGCGGTGGCGCAAACGGCTGAGTTTTGTATGAAAAATTTAGACACGCAATTATGTGCGCTGATCGAGACCCACCCGGGGCTAGCAACTGGATAAGTTTCTTGACGAACTTGACTTCACGATATGACGGACGTGGTCCAGAAACGCCATACGCAACACCAGAACAAAGAGAGTGCTCAAGAAGACGCTGGCTAGCAGTAAAACCGAATGATTTTTTTGTTATTCATACCAATTTGCCGAAATTCCTTGACTTTTCTTGATGATGTTTCGCACGTTCCCCTCAAATTTTGCTGAAGTTTATCAATCGGCCCACACTCTAGGAACACCCGAAACGCTTTCGAGGGCAGAACGACGAGGTGTCCTCCTAGACACCGATGGCAGTTTGTGTTATCTGATCCGTTCTCACACAGGCTAACAACAAAACATCAGACCTATTTAGGTCACCCGATTGTACCGACCCAACTTGCTACCCAATCGCATTTCTGGCGTGGCAACTGGGCTCGCCACCTGTACATTGTTGGAAGTTGGTGCTACTGGTGGCAACGTATCGCTAACCCATCTTTCTGAATGTGAGAATTACATCCTATTTAGGTCACGCCAATTGGGTTATTTTCAAGTGATTACTAACCTGAGATTATTTTCAGCGAGATTCATTCCGTTCATGATGTGGACTTGGATCATGACTCGACAGGAACTTATGAGACTAGCGCTCTTGAGGGCGGGAAACGGAGAAAGTAAACCGGAACCCTCGTGTAATGAAGACGACAAGACGGGTTAGGATACTTGTATTTCAACGGCCAGCCGAGTCAAGCTCATGAAATACACAAGCGTTTATATAATCCCTTTCCCAGACCGCGCTGCACCAGCATTGCTGTTGCGGCTGCCTGAGTGTTTCGACTGCGTTCTGGTCAGTTGTCTGTGGCCGATAGCTTGATTCTCTTGGGCACCATTTCTATTCGTCTGGTTCGATTGTCCCGATTGATGGCTTGATCGGTAGCCCCTCACATGGAATATCTTGCTGGTCGTCTGAGGTCCCGTTGCTACCCATCCGCTAATCCGTATGTTTCCTTTTGTCTGCTTCGGGATGCCTCCGACATTTGCCGTCCGTTCTTTTGTCTGTGGCTCTCGATTGGTTTGATATCCGTGTCTTCTTGTTGCTCTAACATTCCCCGCTACACTCGAGTAGTTTTGTTTCAAAACTAAACGGATGCAACACGTTATATTCACCAAAACTTGAGGCAGTTGGATGCCGAAGGTATCGTTCCCTCGGAAGAAACTCCGTGGAAATCGTCTTTACAGTTCTTCAAGGATTTCAGAAGGCGCATGCCCAAAATATACACACTGTACTCGGCGCCTTCAGTGTATTTGTTTGCGACTTAGTGTAGTACGCAAAAAATCCAAAACTGTTGTCATTGATGAACGAACAGAAGGCTTTTATTGAATTGCAGTATGTATGTGGTGTAAACGGTGAAAACTATTCACCTTCCTTCTCATGGAATACAAACTGGTTCGCAGCTGTTTCCGAAAGTAATGCCGAGCGATAGGTTTTTGTCTACTAAAATGTCATATGTTCGGTAGATTACAGGAGTAAAGTAATTGCATTTATGCCGAATAAGTCAGATATAGTTGGCGGTAAATGTTGGGTGCTATTGGACACAGAATCCAAGTATATCCACACTATGCAGCAGTAGCTGGGAGTATTTGAAAAAGTGATGCGATGTGGTCGACCTCCGACTGAAGACGTCGTTTTGAGGTTCACACAGGGTTTGTGGAACAAAGGCTACAATCTCATAACGAATAACGTTTTCATTACTCCTCAGATGCTCTGTACGTGCAACCTTATTTGCACCGTGTTTTGACAATTTGGGAAGCTAATCTATTGTTCTGAGTTATGTAAATTGTGGTATTTCATTGTCAGGATGTTTGTGGATAATGAATACTTACGAAAAGTGCCGAAATATTTCATGTCAAACAGTAGTACAATGAATTCAAAAGAGCGTTTCACGGCGGTGCTCCGTTTCCAACATATTAATTTAAGTATCTTCGAGAAGACATCATTCGTTTTCGAATACAGAGTGGCTCGTCTAAGAGGTTTCCTTTTGGAGTTATGAGGGAAGACATACATACGGACACCTCGTCGTTCTGTCATGGATTTTCTTCCAATGGGACTGTCCAGGAGCATCCACACATGCGTCCATTTGGATTGCATTTTTGTCGGGTCGATTTCGTTGACTGTTCACTCGTGGTCGGAGGTGTTGAACTTGAGCCAACAGGTGGCGCAGGGTGCATCAAATGAACGGTCCGGCTTGGCTTGATCCCGCTGAATCGTAGTTTTATTTTTTTCTGTTCTAGGGAGGTTTTGATGACTGGATTCATGTGCGTGTTTCCGTAACCCCATTGCGCTGACGACGAGCGATCCGTGGAGTGGGGGTAGAGTTTGACTAGTCAGGACGGTATCGCAAACAGCCAGTCGAATAGCACTTCTGAATACTTTTAAGATACTTCGTGATCCGTTTGGCACAACTTTGAAATGAAGCGTTCATTGAAGTAGAAGTTCCGAATAACCCCACCATGTGTGTTGATGGGCCTAAGTTCCTAGGAAAATCATTTTTGTTTATGTTCTATTGCCCTTTTCACAAACTCACTGGCATTCCCTTTCTTTTAATTTATCTAGCTGCATTACATACTCATTGGCCTGGTCGATGTGAAAAAGTTTATCGAAAGAATGCAACTTATTTCATTGACGGCGCCCACACGGATGACAGTGTCCAGGTCAGTACTTCACTCAGTCACTCATCCGCTCACAGACGCATGCACGTACACCAGTCAGCGTTCTTCACAGTTTTCTTGCTTTACTCGGTTAAAATTCAAATTACAACAGATCGGTTTTCGTTTCCTTGTGGAGCTCATTGAGTTACGCTCAAAAATCAAAGCGAATCCAATCGAAACCCCAGACCGTAGTTGGTATGATTGAAATGAATAAGCGAAAGGTGAATTATCCAACAGGCATTCAAATTGAAGGCATACTACGCCGAAAGCGAATGAAACAAGAGGTGAGTTGAAGGTGGTCACGTGAACGTGATAAAACGAACAATCAATGAAGTGTGTTTAATAGCGAAACCGACAGACTTAAACTGTCCAGCTAACCTTCTACTGTGGTGCGAAATGGGATGGGGGCGATTACAACAATCACGCATCCAATGGACACTGCCCGAATCAGTAATAGCGGAGTACAGCGGAAGAGGTGAGTTAAAAACCACACGACTAAGAGGGACTCAGAGGTAAAGTTGAGCGTTGGGCCATTTTGGTTTACTATTGCTCGGCACCGATCAGTCTTACGTATCCTTGAGAGTCCAAAAAACGGGGAAGAGGTCCATATCTGAACAATGGAAAGCACACCCGCCCTTGGACGATCAGAAGTTTGTGGGATTCGAGCCTACACCGTTTCGGGTCGGAGCTTTAATTTGGGAACTGTAGTCGGCCGTACTTGCGATAGTGTCTCTAAGAGAAGTCATGTTCCTGTTATCCCACGTCCTTCTCCGTCTAATATCCAATTCTCACCGAATCCGCTTCCGCCAGCTGATGCTCTTCTTCGCCCCAAACGTCCTTTTAGACGGATCACATTTAACGTGCGAACGCTGATCCGTTCGTGTTTAGCTCGTACGCTGGAGACCCTTGCTATCGACGTGTGTTGTATTTAAGAGGCTCGCATCCAAGACTCCAGATCGGTCATTCGATCGGGGTCCCATCCACTCGTGTAAAGTTTCACTTGCCTTTGTCTGGGGACCCTGAGGCTGCAAATGCTAATCTTGCTGGCGTACGTGTAGCTCTCAGTGAGAGCGCTGAGGTTGTGCTGCTTGACTGGATCCCAGTGGACAGTCGATTGTGCTCAGTGAGACTTAGAGGTTCGTGCAAAGTAAGCAAACGCCGTCCCGATAGACGTAATTTGCTCGTCGTCTCGACTTGTGCCTCTACAGATTGCAGCACAGATGCAATGAAAGACGTCTTCTAGCAAAAGTCACACGACCTCCTACATGAAGCAAAACAGGACGATATCGTGATTTTAGCTGGAAACATGAGTGCTATAGTCGATCAGCCGTCTTCGAACGAGGCACATATGGAAGGTCCTTTGGTCTCGATTTCTGTCGTTCAGAGAACTGGGAACGGTTGCTGGCTCTGTAATTAGACCACTGACTGTTTCTCGCCAGTACCAACTTCAGACGTTCTAATCGCCGGTACGCAAAGTGGCGTCCGCCCTCCCCGAGTCAGCAGTGGACCCAGATAGATCACGTCACAATTAGCTACAAGTGGCAGGGCTCCATACATGACTGCCAGTCGTGCTGGAGCACTCCCGTTGACTCCGAACACTAGTTAGTCTGCACTAAGCTATCCATGTACTTCGATGGGCGTTCCAAACGTACGATGCAGCAGCGGTTAGACTGCGATATGCTGTCTGATCCGTCTTGCTTCTCGAAACGTTCTAACTGAGAAGCTAGGACCAACCCCACCAGATAACATCAGCCAGCACTGATCGCTTTTGAAAAACACTTTGTATTCTGCGGGAAAAGTGAGTTGTGGCCTAACTCGTCGTGTCGTTACAACCTGGATTTATACTGAGTCACTACAACTTGATGCACTTCAATCCATCCCGGCTTGTAGTGAGCATAATGCAGCACGGCTCACAACGAGAAGTGAGCTCAAAGCAAGTCTTCGTAGGGATGGCGAAATCTGGTGGTCTCAAAAACATCAGAGACGCAACATGCTGCCGCTGTGTAGAATTCCCGCAAGCTGTTTCACTGAATCTAAGTCACCAAAAGAAAACCATTGGATGTGAGCGAAACGATCTGTGAAGCTGACGGTTCCTCTATCCACAGTCTGCAGTGACCTCATGTACACTGGGCGGAGTACTTTAAAGCACAGTTTAGCAGGCCTTCGGCGTCAACCTCTCCCATAGCCGTTCCGTCACACATCCTGTAGTCTGTTTCGACAGATCCACCTTCTGAGGCGGAGATCCTCAAGAAAACCCAGACTTTAGGACGTCACAAAGAACCAGTTTCCGATGGCCTTTCCCCAGCCCTATTGAAAGATGGTCGAATGGAGCTTGTTAGAGAACTTCAAACTTTGTTCTCAAAGGTCTGGCACTTGGGAAAAAGTTCCCTCTTTGTGGGGGAAGGGAGGGGGGAATCGATCGTTGTCCCCATCTTCAAGAAGGGCTCGCGCAGTGATTACACCAACCATAGAGATATACGCCTAATCCCGATAGCGGTTAGGCTTCTAGCATCTGTCATTCTTCGCAGGTTGTACAACACACGTGATGAGCAAACTCGCGAGGAACAGGGCTGGGTTTTGGGTCGGTCGTGGATGCAACGACCAAATCTTCACTCTCCGACAGCTGTTAAAGCACCGTTACGTTTTCCAAAGGCCAGTGATCGTTGTGTTTCTAGACATTCGCACAGCCTCCGACTCCATTGATAGGTCTGCACTGTGACACTGTTCGTTAAGGAATGGTGTACCTGAGATGTATGTGTCCGTCCTCAAAGAGCTGTATCGTCACACCTCAGGTCGGGTTAGGTATTATGACCAGCTTTCGCCACTCTTCACCGTCTCCAGTGGAGTACGACAAGACTGCCCGATATATCTGTTTCTTTTCAACTTCGCTTTGCCATAGAGGATGTTCTGCAGAACGCTTTGTCTGGTCTTACAAAAGGTGGAATTACACTACTCTCAGGGAATGGAGTTGTTGACTTAGGGCACGCCGATCATATCGTCTTGCTGAGTGATAATGCACAGGCGATTCAACACGCATTGAATCGCATGACGACTGAGGTATGGTATGTGTTTTGCGCCTCCCAAATGCAAGGTACCTATCAAGACTGGCAGGAGCCTGTGCCTGTCCTCATCTTTAGTGATGATCAGTTAGAGGTATTCAATAGTTTTAAGTACCTCGGAAGCCTGATCACGCTGCTGGTGATGTTGGGGAGGATATCACATCACGAATTGCGAGAGCCAGAACAGCTTTCGCGAACCGGCGCGATCTGTGGCGCTGCCATGAAATCCGGCTTTCTCTCAAGGGAAGGGTCGACAGTGCCACAGTTCGTAGTGTTCTTCTTTACGGTCGTGAGACCTGGCCCCTCCGCATCCAGGATGCTCGGCGGCTTTCCGTATTCGAACACCAGTGTCTTCGAAGCATTGATCGTGTCTGATGGGAACATCGGGTAAACAATGATGAGGTTCGTCGTCGTGTGTTTGGTGCTGACAGTCGCCCGCTGATGGAGAAAAGCGCTCTACATTGCCTCCGATGGCTCTGGCATGTTTTGCAAATGCCTGCTCATCGTTTACCCTTTCGTGCTTTTTTTGCACGTGCTGGGTAAGACTGGGGGAAACAGCGCGGCCGTCAGGCTATAACTTGGTGCCGGGCATGAAGAAGTTAGCTCCAGGTGATGCTTCCCGCGTTCTTGGTCGAGGCCCAGGAGATGAGGATTGTCGTTGGTTAGAGACACTGACAGATATGGTTTAAAACCGAATCCAGTGGTGGGAATTCTGTATAGCCTGTCTGTTGACTTCCCGCTCCTCATAAACAATTGAAAAACAGACAAAAAATTTACAAAATGTGCACGGTGAAAATATTTAGAAAAAAATCTGATCCCATCTGTTGTAATTTTTATGTTGACTCTCAACCCTCCCTCCTCGACTTTGTTTTTTATTCTGTTGCTGTTGCGTTGGCATCATGTTTGCTCACAAGGCGGTGTTAAATGTACATTATATATATATATATATATATATATATATATATATATATATATATATAATTTGACTCCTCAGACTGCTGGACCACGCTAACACATCCGACCTGTCGATTTGCTCGCAGTCGTCTACACACTCTAAGCACTCATGACAAACGACATTTCGGATGTGAACAGACTGATGTTACATTGTTATCTGTACTCACTCGCACAACCACTGTTTGAATGAATCGGATAAACGGGCCGATTCAGTCTCGAGTTTACGTTTGAATAAGTTCCACTGTATGACCACCATTGTCCACCAGAGTGTTATCAATCTCGTTGTTTCTTTTGACAGCACCTGGGGGCTATCGGTATAACTGTTCTGTGAACCTGCGAAACATGGATACAAGCAGTTTCCCCGTGTGGCAACCGGACAATGTGTATTAATTCCAAATGTTAGCGCAAATACGAAGCTGCAATTACATGCATATATATATATATATATATATATATATATATATATATATATATATATATCACGCTTGAGTTTGAAATGTGTCCGAATAAAGTGGCTTAAATCCCACCCACAGTCTACTGACCCGATCTAGTGACAGGCAGCTATCCAACCCCGATCAGCTGAGGGTCAAATCAGGATTCGTCCTCAGGACTACTGGTTCTTTCTAGGAATTAACTTTTTCATTGGATTCCTATTTGTGTGCTTTGAATGTTCTGTTGTACTTCACAATTGTAATTGCGTACGATCGTTACGAGTGGGTTTTTTGTTGAAATCTTATTCTGATGCGTTTTGTTTTCAGATTATTGCTGATTGGTTTCAATCCGTCAAATCTGAACCCGGAACCGGGTAGGGATTTACTTGTTGATTTGATTTCCCCTCCGTTTTCCTCCTTCTGGTTAAATCATCAAGTCACGATAGTACACAGGGTCTTAGGTTAGTGAGCCGAGGAACCGGGTAGCATTGGTCATGTAGGTGTTTTATCCTTCCTTCTCTGACAGCTCATTCTCATCCTTGTGCACTCCATCAGTACATTTGGCATTATGATCCAATTTGGAGCGTCAGAAAGGTGAATGGTTGCTCTCCGTTGAAGAGTCCGCTGTGGAGTCACAGCTGTTTATGGTCCGACCCAAAGAACAACAGGACTGCTTGCGCAAGCTGACGTATTTGTGATAAGTGAAATATAGATTTACATGAACAGAGGCCGAGTCCGGGATTGCGGTGATCTTTCATCTGAGTTTACAAAGAAAGGTGCTGTACGTCAGGGTTGCCCCTCTTTCTTCTTTTCTGCTTAACTTTGTAACTGATATGGTCAGGGAGACGGCTCTTTCGTCATGTGAGGATAGTGGAACTGAACTTTTCCCGGAAGGAAAAGTTTCAGGCCTTGAATTTGTGGACGATATCATTCTTCTAAGTGAAGATCCAGGTAACTTGAAAGCTTTTCTAGACAGCTTGGATGACTGTGTAGCGATGTTCGGTATGCGTTTTGCATCTTCAAAGTGCTCGATGCTGTTACAAGACCAAGTTGACATAACACCAAACCTTTCGGTATGTTGGGTGAATATAGACCAAGTAGAAACGTTTTTATCATTTAGGCAGCTGCATTTCAGCCAAAGGCCGCATATCAGGTGAAGCGTCTTCGCGTAAACAGGTTTTTTCAGCATTTACCGGTCTGAGTCATCAGTGCCGTGGATATGACGTCCGTTTATCTAACAAGGGTCAAGTTCACGCTGCAGCAGGTAGACCAGTTCTTCTGCACGATGCAAAAACGTGGCTACTGCGGGTGGAGGATAGCCGGTACTCGAACAGTGATCTCTTCGAAGCATTTCTCGAATCAGGCGGGAGCACTGTGTCAGTAACATTCAGGTTAGGCGGAGAGCATTTGGCACACGAACCAAATCATAAGATGGAACACGAAAGTCCACCACGCTAAGATGGTTGGGAAATGTGTTGCGCATGTCTCCGATTAGGATTCTTTGGCGCGCAGCATTCATTGAAGTGGATAACGGTTGGACTGTAAGAAAGAGTGGTGAGTCCATGATAAGGTAGAAAGGTATAAAACGCCTGACCAGTGGACTTGGACAACTAAATGTGTTGAGCCTAGGGGACAGGAGTAATGTATTTTATATATATATATATATATATATATATATATATATATATATATATATATATATATATATATATATATATATATATATATATATATATAATGATAGGAATACATATTTTCGGGAGAAAAGAGAGGATGTTTACAGTATCAAGTCAAGATTAGTTAATCAATATTGTAGGTGTTGTGCGGTTCGGAACAGGGTAGGAGGTTGGTTGTTCGTGGTTGGGAAAACTCGGTATAGAAAGTACATCTGGAGTGGGTTGGCTGCTTCCTGTCACGTCTGAAAAGTCGCAGTCGAGGTCACCTTGATTTTGTCTCCCATTTTCCGATCGTGGCCAGGGTAGATGAAGTGATTTGACAAATCGCTTGTGTGAACAAAGCGATGGATTTAACAGCCTAATCGCTACTGCCTCCGCTGTTCCAAAAGTGATTTGACGAACGATCTTCGAAGAATTCACAGGCACTTTGTAATTTATCTTGAAGGCTTCGTTTTCCATCAGGTGCCCTGTGTCGGCAAGGTGCGCTACGATTGCACTAGTTACGGTTCTTCTAGTTCCCGTCCTCAGCCAAGATGGTTTGTGTTCCTTGATTCTTTGGGACGGTTGCCGTGTCGTTTTGCCTACATAGCTTGCCAAACATGAGCAAACAAATGAGTAGGTTAACATGGAAGAGGAAAGGACAGATATTTTGTCTTTGAGATTCATGGAAATCATTGACCGGCTAGTGTACAGGGCGCGTAGAGTAGCGGCGGGAAATGTACGGGAGATTGCATCCCTTAGGCGCCGAACTAGCAGTTCGCATTTAACATCTATTTTGGGGGCAATTTGCACGTGCAGTTCTTTCTTCTTGGGTAATTCCAAAATGTTCTTTTGAATGAAACGTTCCGGGTACCCGTTGTTTAGTAGTATTTGTCTTATGTGATCTAATTCCTCGCTCACTGTTCCCTCGGAACAGATCTTTCGTATGCAAGACGCTAGGGACCGGATTAGGTTCTGTTTGCATTTAAGAGGCACGAAACTGGCAAAATGTGTGTATTGGCCTGTCCATGTTGGCTTACGATAGATGCGGCGGACGAGCTTCCCATCTTCCCTCCTCGTAAGGTTTACGTCCAGAAAATGAAAGTTGCCTTCTAATTCCACTTCGGATGTGAAACTATGCGCACTGTGAGCCCGGTTAAACTTTTCCACTAGTTTATCTAGGCGAACATGTTTGTCAGTCATAATGAAAATGTCGTCCACATACCGGCAGTAACTGGGTAGTCTTTCTATGGTACCTTTGAGTACCCCATTTCCCAGTTTGGCGACGAAAATGTCGGCAAGTAGGGGTCCCAGAGGCGAGTCCATCGCAACTCCATCAGTTTGTCGGTAAAGCTTGTTGTTGAAGCCGAACTGAACATTTAGCGTACATCGTAGTAGCAGTTCTTTCAGACTGGTTACCGGAATACCAATGTTTATTTTGTTTTCGATTATATAATTGTACAAATATTCGATAGTTTCTAGAAGCGGGACGCTCGTAAATAGTGGTGTTACATCCAGAGATGTCATTTTAGGTCGGGTCGTATTTTGTTCCTTTATTATTTCTACGAACTGAAGTGTGTCATTAAGGCTCTTTGAGCAATGCTTCTGCGTAGTGGTTCCAGTATGTCGACGAGCCAATGAGCAGTAGAGTGGTAGGGAGAAGTGGTCATATCAAGTATCGGTCTTAGTGGTACCCCCGATTTATGTATCTTTGGTAAGCCATATAGACGAGAAATACTAGTGCCAGTAGGTCGTAACTGTTCATAAGTGCCATCTGAAATATAACTCTGATCTTGCAGTAGTCTCACGGCTGCGTCAAGTTGTTCTTCCACTGTCTTGGTTCTGTCCTTCTTTCCTCTGGATTCCGTAAATTTCGTCGAGTCACTTAGAATGGTAGCCATTTCATTAATGTAGACTTCGCGATTCATTAGCACAACTCCGGAGCCAATGTCTTTATTTCCCCTTAGAACTCGTAACGCTTCCCTGTGTCGGTTACTAACAATGCTTATAAATTTCTTCTGGGTTCGACGGTATTGATAAAAACATTCAACAAAGGAGGATTTGAAATCTTCAACCGCCTTTAGTGAACGAGTTAGGCGTATAAATTTTCAACTGCTATTCTACATTTAGTTGACCATTCCTTAGCGTTGGACAATAGAAACTCAAACCTGGTGGTAACGATTCCAGAAGTGGTGCATCCATAAACAAACTAGAAAAGTTGTGTACATACCGCTCTGGATTTGTTAGGAGATTTGGCCGTGGTTTTGGCTCGTTTATAGTGTCCTGAGATTTCACTATCTTCTTATCGATCCGCTTTGTGATCACATCACCAACGAAACGCTCAAACCGGATGTGCTGGTATTCGTCTGGGCCATCGATAACATGTCTTCTTTGTGCGCTGTTTCGTTTAAACTTTTGTGCGTTCATTCGCAGAGTATTCATTTGATTTACCGAGTGACGTTTTAGAGTAAGTGAATTGGGTGTTATTCGGGCACGTCTCAGTGATTCCCAATGGGTCTTCGGAAATTCATTTCGTTGGATGGAGCTGTCAAGAAATTTGATCGTTGCTCTCGTTTCCGCAAGCCTGGTCTCGAAGCACAAATAACTATTTAGCTCTTTGACGACCAATTTGTCGCTACGACTGCGTAATTCACCGAATAATCCCACTGCACATGCAACTTCTCCTCAAAAAAGATGTTAAATGCGAACTGCTAGTTCGGCGCCTAAGGGATGCAATCTCCCGTACATTTCCCGCCGCTACTCTACGCGCCCTGTACACTAGCCGGTCAATGATTTCCATGAATCTCAAAGACAAAATATCTGTCCTTTCCTCTTCCATGTTAACCTACTCATTTGTTTGCTCATGTTTGGCAAGCTATGTAGGCAAAACGACACGGCAACCGTCCCAAAGAATCAAGGAACACAAACCATCTTGGCTGAGGACGGGAACTAGAAGAACCGTAACTAGTGCAATCGTAGCGCACCTTGCCGACACAGGGCACCTGATGGAAAACGAAGCCTTCAAGATAAATTACAAAGTGCCTGTGAATTCTTCGAAGATCGTTCGTCAAATCACTTTTGGAACAGCGGAGGCAGTAGCGATTAGGCTGTTAAATCCATCGCTTTGTTCACACAAGCGATTTGTCAAATCACTTCATCTACCCTGGCCACGATCGGAAAATGGGAGACAAAATCAAGGTGACCTCGACTGCGACTTTTCAGACGTGACAGGAAGCAGCCAACCCACTCCAGATGTACTTTCTATACCGAGTTTTCCCAACCACGAACAACCAACCTCCTACCCTGTTCCGAACCGCACAACACCTACAATATTGATTAACTGATCTTGACTTGATACTGTAAACATCCTCTCTTTTCTCCCGAAAATATGTATTCCTATCATTATATATATATATATATATATATATATATATATATATATATATATATATATATATATATATAATAAGGGAATAAGCTTGGTGCCAACACAATAAAGCCATAAGCGGAAATCACGAAGACAAAGAAACAGCCTGAATGCCACTATCCAACCGGCCAAGACATCTAGCCATTTCGTTTAACGTTTTCAACCATCTAGTAGTTGTGTCTCTTGGAACTTAACCCAAAATCTGGCACGTCCTACTTGATCAAGTTTATTCTACAAGCATTTCATACCTTTCTGCTATGTCAAGACCTTTTGCGTGCCGACACAGTTCAAACCTCCACCATTTATACCACTCGTTACTCTATATTGTCATTATTTGAAATAATTTTAATTTGTTTCCTCATCGTTTTTTCTTTTTTCGCGAACGTTCTTCGGTCACACGATAGTCCTCTGTTCCGCATACTCATCTTTACCGTGATCGGATCACGTGATCCAAAGCCAATGCTTTATGGTTTACACGTAAGTCTCTTGGGACGTCCGCCGGGTGGGGATGGTGGAGCTTTCAGAAGTACAGGCATTTTTCTTTTTCTATGATTGGTAGAAAGTTAAACTTGTGGCTGGGTTGACTTTCAGATCACCAAATTGCATGTGGTGTTTTTATTGAGAGAAGAGGGACATTTTCGAAAATAGGTGGTCAAACAAGCTCATTCTCGATGCTCGAACGACTAGCCATACACAGCGCTTCTAAACAGTCAAATAGAATGCAAAATGAAGACTTGTGAATCCGGTTCAATGGGGTTTGAAGCTAATATCAAGTGACTCTTCAGACGTGTGTTCTGTCATCAGTTTGATCACAGACGGTCAAGGAAGGTTCAAGGCTCCGACTGACTGTTTTCGGACACAGCAGGAAATTGTTCAAGTGAGTCTTGATCGCTTTGATGGTGGATAACAAACCAGGCGTGACATCTTTCGATAGTAATCCCGTGATCGTGTAGAGCGAACTAAATAAATGGTAGGAGATTATATCCACATAATATGATTCATCATGCATTATCAGCACTCACTTCATCATCGAGGCGCTGTACACTTGTTTCACCCTTGTTAGGAATCATCAGCAGTGCACATTCGCCGAGCCCTCACTGGGACTCAAACCCAGAATGGACGATTGTGATTCAAGCACCCAACCATCAGGCAATCTGGACTGGCTCTCAGCGGTTTGTATACAATCAACAGTATAACGGGTTACAATCGCTGAATTTGAACGGTAACAACCGTGATCCCATACAGCTGTACAATGTGCCCAGTAATTGCGTATCCACTTCATACCGGTCGACTTCCAGTTCTTACTACTGAAACACCTGTCAATAGCTAAAATTCAGGTAACCACTATAAATTAGATTGGTCGGAGCATAAAGGACACCATGTTTTAAATACTTATTGTGGCTACCACAAATGTCTTCAACATGGAGAAACAACAGTGCCGAGATGTCCATGCCTTTGTGGTAGTTTATGACATTTGCTTGTTACTTCAATTCAGTCAGTTGTGAACTACGTTCGATGTGGGAGTTAACCAGTTATTTATGAGACAAAGCAAAATCCAGTTTTCGCGATTATCTGTTTCATACGCGTTCTTTTTCCCTACTCCTAACCTCCCGTTCAGGAAACTGTTCAACCCGGGTTCGATCTGGCTTTATTCATCAATCCACACACACAGAGATCAGGTAGAGCTTTCGTTTTTCTCCTTGTGCATCGCTTTTTGTCTGTGCTTTAGACACTTCATGTGATTGAAAATCAGTATTCTATACGGAGCTTTCAGATACCTACAATTTAATGAGAATGTTATAGTAGTAGCGAATCCAGAAGAAAGTGTATTGGGTTATAGCAGTGAATGACGGTGCTATTCGCGATTCTAGCTTCCAGAAATGGAATATTTACTCCAATAGGTAAATAAAAGTACCAGCACATCCAGATTGTAATGGTCCATTGCACTGTTAGGGACAGTTGGCAATAGTAATCCTAACTGAAGAACCACATAAGATCCCAAAATGTCAGGTATGGTCAACAAGGCGAGTGACAGTGGTTCTCCGTCTACCAGGATTCGGAATTGCGGTAATTAGGTCAGTTTTGCTAAACAGACTCATGAACGTATGTCGATGGTCGGTTATCGAACGCTAATGTCCTCACATGATTGGCTGAACTTGACAATAATCTGAGGTTGATCGTGGATCGCTGGTGATCGGATGTCAGTTTTTGGATCGAGCATTGACGTCAGTTGGGATGCGCTTTCGGATATATCTCCGAGGTGTATATTTGTTGGACGACGACAGGCGAATGTAATAACCGGCGAGTTCGGTGAGATGACATTCCTGGCTTCCTCATTGAGTCAATAATGTTCGCTCCCGGACGATCGAAGTGTGAGCGAATGCTGATTTTCACGCGAGTCAGAATTCACATTTTTTGACTCGTTTTTCTGCTTACACATCTCAGTCGGTACGCTCACATTTCCGTCAGCCTATCGATCGGATACGTCCATGTATACTGACACGCTGTGACTTGCTTAGCACATAGGCAATCATCCCTAGTTTGTTTATTTGTTGGCAACTGTTATATTTTCATTTACCTCATATTACCATGCACTAACGGTGCGATATTTCAAGAAGGGGGATCGCCACCATTTGGGTAAAAGTGACCGGCGGTGGCAGCAAGATTCGAACCCAAGACAAGGGCTTGAAGCACATTATTATGACTGTTGAATCATTGCCGGTCAGCTCATACACGATTCTAGTATGTGGCTTGATCACATATGTGTGTCACACGTCACCGTTTTTGTTTCCGGGAATACTCGTGATGAGCTGATTCGGTCTTCCTGCAATGGCTTCTTCGGCTAACCGACGGGAAACGTAGTGGATACGATTCCACAACAGTAGACACTGAGCACAACTAGTGGTTGGCAAACGAATGAAACGTTTCCAAGTTTTGCTTTTATTTCTCCATTTCGAAAACCGGACTCACCGCTCCTCTTTTTCAGTTTATCCATCCAGCAAAAACTCACAACATGAGGATTGTCTGATCTACTGGAAATCATTAGGTTCAACTGCCGCAACAACCGGGTCAGTGAATGACTTGTCACTACTGATTACACTGATAGATCAATGGCCTCGATTGACCCGTGCGAAATTGATGCAGTTCATCCGCACAAGGACCAAACATGTAAATAACAGTGACATTCTCGAAGCACAGGACGAGCAGACAGAACGGGAAGGTTCAGTGGGGCAGTGCCACATACTGATCACTGGAAGCCTCTATCTTGTTGGTGCTGCTCTAAAGGTGAGTCCCGTGAAGATCGGCATAAGTTCTACTTGTAATACGGTCTTTGATTATTGTATCAGCAACCTCAGAAGCCTGCAAGCTCATGTTTCATTCAAACTGCGTACTATTCCAATGTGAAACGGCTCGGCTAAACTAAGCGCTTCTGCAGGTTAACCTCTAGTCATTCACGCATTGTGGCTAGCCTTGTCAGATACGCTGTCCTCACCATGCCAGGACAATCACAGATAAAACTTGACTAAATTCATCAAGTGTGCGTCTTATTGCTGTCAGTCATTTTCCACTACTTAAGGGCTGATTTGTTTACCCTAAGTGTGTTACAGCTGCAGGGTAGACGATTCATTTCAAGACACAATATTCCACACTACATTAGCTCTCGAAACCCGTGGACAGCAATCACAACAAAGACCAAACACTTCTTAATCCGTAAGCTTTCTTCAAAGTTTATTCAGATTCAGAAGGACGGGAAGATGACAAGTTGCCAGATACAAACATTTCACTTACTCTCATCGATCGCGAACGTGAAACGTCAGCATATAAGAATACATTAGGAGCGGGGTGTAACAATAGAGTGGGTTGTATTGAAAGCTCTTACAGTAGGGTGGGGAAAAGGGGCGTCCGCTGCGTTAATGTCAAGGTGAGCGGTCAGTTTGTGCGCAGACAGCTGGCTGATACATTATGATGAGCATCGTCTCACTCAATGCCAGTAGCTTCAATACTGGAATGCGCGACAGTACTCTGAGAGACTGGGTCAAGTCAACTTTGTAACCTGATGCGATTCGGTGTCTTGCAATCGAAGTCGCGCGCGACTGAACATCATTCGTTGTGGCTCCAGCAAGACACTTAATTGCATCAGATCACACAGTTGACCTAACACAACCTTTCAGAATGACGTTGCGCGGCAGCAGTAATTAAGCAGACCTCCTTCTCCCCCATTGTACCCATTATAATAGCATTCAATCTAGCCTGCTCTAATGTTGTTTTCCCCATATATTAAGATATATATATATATATATATATATATATATATATATATATATATGTATATATATTCACTAGAATCTAATTTGTGAAAAACACGATGAACTGTTGTTGACTCGACCCAAGCTCAGTTCGGACAACCCAGTAGCGACATGTATGATTTAACCACGCACTTCAGGTTCCAGACCTAGCTGGGAATTGTTGCGTGTGCCAAAAGGAATGGGCACAGTGCTTTATTGGTTTCCAGTGAGAAATTGATCGTCATCACACCGCGTGATGAATCAATTCATAAATGCAATATAGAACTCCCCTGAAGGACAAACTAAATTTACCCATCACTTACCTTTTCTTGTTTTTCAGGCACTGGATATACCCGCTTGATGCTACCACATGTTCAAGATCTATTTGTTTCCCAAATGTATGGATTGCATCGTTTCTTGCTTTTTATTCCCCATCTCGTTTCACCGGTGTGAACAATACACTACCACAAATTGGGTATCTTACAAATCTGGACATATACCCGTCTTATTCATCTGAGTTTTTAAATTTGTGGTGTGCTATTTTGAAAACCGAATCAGTCGAGATGACGGGATCTGTATATGACAAACTAAGGTCAAAATGACACGCTTTGTGCTCAGATTTTTATATGTCAGAGTTTGTGTTACACATGCAATTGAGAATTTTGGGGGTTGGATTCAGTTTTTTCGAAGAAAAAAGAAGGTAACATCACGGACAGAAGTTCAAAGTTGGGGACGTCGATGAAGAATACAGCGAGTAGGAATGGAGGAGAAGAGGAGTAGTGTATATAGTTGATGCTGAAAACCACCTGGGTTAGCATCCTTGTTCTGAGAATTGATTGAGAGAAAATATACTCATTGTTTAGGCTGGTTGTTTCAAAGCAAATAGCATGTCCGCTTTGCTACAGTTGAGTCGGATTAGCATGCTGGTGTCACGTCGTGAGGCCTCGGTCAGTAAAAGCTTATGCGCACCCAGACTAGAGCAGATCGCAAACACTTCGGAACTGGTGGGTAAAGAAAATCCTGCATGATAGTTGGAAGTTGGGGGTGAATTTATTGATCACGAATGTAGTTCGCGGGAAGGAGCGGGGGGAGGAACAAAAGGATGAAAAGAAGGAATAAGAAATGGAAAAGTGTTTTTTATTACAGTACGATTTTTGCAATTATTTGTTGTGCTTATCAAAATAATGGGACTTGGAAGTTTCATAGGTATTCGTGTTACTAAGTTCGATTCTGAGCCACAACCCAACTAACGATAATCTTCGCGCCGTGGAATCCAACCGGAGGCGTATACTGAGGTCTGCGACGATGCCGGCTTAGTCGTATATATATATAGGAATTCTTTCGAAAAGAAACACAAGTTCTAGTGCACAAAGGCTACTCCGGAGTTGACGTCACTGAGAGCACTGCGGAGTATGGATGAACCCACGACGATATGTAATTCGGAGTAGAAGTAAGCGAGATGAACGGAAACAAAAAGGCGCATCCCTGACGTCCCCAGTTAACTGAACTTAATTATTGACAAAAATGTCGGTTTAGATGCACAACAACGCTGCACTGGATGAACCAGAAAACATGATCAAACATGCAGGGGGCTCTGTCGCATTTTTCTGGACAGGGCTAATATGACCTCGAGAACTACCATGAGGGTAGAGAACATATGTGAAAAGTATCAACGAAAGGCGAGCAGAATTGCGTGAATAGTTTCGAATGATGTAAAACAATGGTGCGAAACATCCCAAAATCGTATTTTGCGTAGACAGACGTCCACATTTCAGTCAAAAAGGATTTACACTTTGCAACTGGTCGAATCAGTGGAATGAAAAAGAGATGATTACATGTCAAAGTTGCCAGGTTTATGAGGATTCGGGCCAGATATGGAACGGCAGACTTTTTGTATGTTAATAAGACAGGGTATGGGTTGAAAGGAGAAACGTGGAGAAGCGAGAAAGTTACATTTCGATAGATCAATGTGTAAAGGATGAGTGCTGTCTGCAAGGATTTTGTGAGCGATTTTTTCACATACGGCCAGGTGTGGTTCACACAACTTTGCAGACAGTCCAGTGAGGGGTATGAAAAACAAACTCAAATGATAATAGATACACCTCGAAAAAGAATTTTAAAATCTTTTTTCAGTAGATCAGCAAACATTACAAGAGAACAGTAAAGTAGAACAGGAAAACCATTGATTAACGAAAAGGGGAACGGCACTGTTTAACATTAAAAACCCAGGTTTTCGGGCCTGGTAAGACAGCCGGTGTAGTTTCTTTACACGGTACGAAATGTGAGATGACCACTTCAAATTTGTATCCATAGTGATTCCTAAGTATTTGACGGAACCCACTCTAGCTAGTGGTTACGTGCAAATTACGAATGGACCACAAGGATAAGCCGATCGAGGAGGGCTAAATGTACATTCAAGACATTTGGACAAATTTGAGATTAAATCGGATCGAACAGAAAAATCATAAATAAAGCATAGACTACTGGAAAAGTCAACACGGTTCTGGGTTACAGAAATAGCTTGACAAAGGACCATCGGCATATTTAAACAAATGCCCAGGAGAACTGAATGGAAGATCAATAATGTAGATGGAAAACAAATGGGGGGGGGTGAACGATAACTCCCTGAAGCACTCCTGAATTATTCACCAAAGGTTTGGTTGTTTTAAAACCTAGTAATGTGCACTGCATTCTGTTGGTAAAATATTCAGAAAACTATGCCAGCAAAAGTGTGGGACAGCCGAAAGCTTCCAGTTTACGGAGAAGAGATCGCGGAATAGAATCAAAAGCGGCTGAGTGGTCTAGAAAAAAGACCTCGAACAAACTTCGCTGATCCATCCAAGAATTTGGTTATATGGTGGATTAACGAAGCGACAGCATCCACAGTGGACCTGTTCATTTCATAGGCAGACCGTAAGGGGTCATTGGGAGAGTTTATGGAGGGAATCAAACGTTTGACGATGACGCGCTCTGTAAGTTTAGGACCAGATGAAAATGAAGCAATGGGACCAATGCGTTTAGCTATGTTGACAGAATTACAAGGTTTGGGTATAGGAACAATAGTGACTGGTCTCCAACAATCGGGAATAGGAAATGAGCACAAAAGTTTGTTTAAGAGAGGAGTGAATACGTAGGTCAGAGCAACAGTACCATGTCGCCAAAGTGATGGCGATAGGCCATCAGGACCAATGCCTGAGATTATTCTGGCAGTACGAAGAAGCCTAAATACTTCCTCTGTAGAGAACAGGGTTATGTACACACCATCTTGTAGAATGAATGCAACTGAAATGAATGCAGTCTTTACAGGACATGTCCATCGAATTTAGGGACTCAACTTTGAGAAAACATGATTACTTTCTCCAAAAGTCTTCAATCCGCCGCTGCAAGGCTTCTGGACCGTACAAAAGAACTGGACTCTGTTGGAATGCACACCAGATCTTAGATGGGCATACGTATGTGATGCATACGCTGCAGATGACAGTTTCTTATGTATTATTTGAGCCAGCTTGACTCGCATTTTCTCTTGAGCAGTTATTTTTGACACAAACCGTGTGAAGCCTGAAGTTGGAGAAATGAGCGAGTTCGTGCTTGCACTTTGCCTTGTGATTTGGACTGTTGAGGTCTAAATGAAGTAGGCGATCAGTGTGTTTTATGGTCCATAACACAATGGACCAGATTAAACGTTTTTTAACTGATGTGTCCAAGCGCACGTCTTTTACAGTCAGAGTGGGAATAGCGTCAACAATTAGAAGCATCTTCTGTGCTAATTATAGCACTAGACTTTATGGTTTGTTCGTGAACACATGAACCAATGGAGGTTTAAGAACGGAGGCCATCGTGACTATATTGGTGTTGCCAATTTGAGATGACAGCTATAAGTAACACCTACGATTGACGGTTAGTCATTTCTGTACAATATGCCTTTTTCTGTTGTTACTTAACTCCCACATATGGTACCAATAACCTACCCATCGACATCAGTTGCTCCGTCCCTCCGGATGCCGCATTCAATGAAGTGCATAAATCCCTGAGACGCCAACTGACTAGGAGCCTGAGGAATGACCGTGAGCAACGGTAGGTTGCGACATGTAAGGGAATGGTGTGAATCAGTGATTGTGCCGACTTACAAGAACGGTGACAGGTCCCCTCGTGGAAACCACAGAGGAAATAGCTTGGTAAGTATCCCGTCTAAACTGCTCACCGGGTTATTCTCCATCGATTGTCTAGCGCACGAAATGTGTACGCGTGAGAATCAAACCGGTTTCAGTTCTGGTAGGAGTTGCATCGACCACATCTTCACTATTCGGCAAATCTTACAGCACAGAAACATCTACCGCAGACCCACAATGCGTCTTTCTTGATCCGAAAGCGCCATTCAACTCAGTCGACCGCACAGTTCTCTGACGCTACCCCTCATTAAAGGGTGTGCCAGAGAAGTTTGTTTATCTTTTCCAATGCCTGTATGCAAACAGCCGAAGTCGCGTTCGTGCTTACGGCGATCTTTCAACCGAGTTCACAAGGGAAAGTGGTGTTCGTCAGGGTTGCACACTTTCTTCCTTCCTCTTCAATTTTATGATTGAATTGATTCTTGACATAGCTTTATCCTTTTGCCAACCTCCGTTATCTGTGGCGTCGGCGTGACATTCGATTGTCTGTTAAAAGTAGAGTATACAATGTGGTGGTTAGGCCCGTTCTTTTATACGGTTCAGAAACATGGCCGTTGAAGGTAGAAGATAGGCAAAGACTGTCGATGTTCGAGCACCGATGTCTCCGGAGCATCGCCCGAGTATGGTGGGAACACCGCATCAGCAATGTTGAGGTTAGGCGTAAGGTGTCGAGAACCAGAGGTCAGTCTGTGGACCAAGTGCTGAATCTAAACAGGTTAAGGCAGTTGGGACATGTGTTACACATGCCCACGGATAGACTTCTTCAGCGTACGCTGTCCTCTCAGGCAGGTGGTGATTGGAAGGTAAGTTGAGGTGATCAGTCCATGACATAGCAAAAAGATATGAAAACCTTCACCAGTGGACTTGGCCACGTAGGACGTGTTAGACCTCCAGATTGGGGTCCACATGATCCGCCTACTAAATGGTTGGAGACATTAAGTGATACGGCTAGGTGTCGGGGTCAGTGGCGTAGTTGCATTCGGACTCTTTCCTTGTCGTCTTGATTTCCCCTTGATACTTTGACTTTTTGGATCTTAATCACCATGCTTCTATTCTTTTAGCTCTTTACTGAACGATGCCGGAAGGTAGCGACCGAAACAAGAGCATAGAAGTGCGAGGTTATTGGTTGAATAAACTGAAACTGAACCCATCGAAGAAGAAAACATTCACCAGTAGATCAAGTCCTTGCGAGAAAGTGCTCCTGGAACACATTTTTCTGCTTTATTCGAATGAAGTTCTAGCAATTATGAAGGCAGTGTTGCCATCAAATCCAGCAATACGTGAACCTTCGTATGATTATTCAATGCGCCATGGTATTCCATAGAAATTCACTGTCTTACAGGATCCATTTGGTTTTGCAAGGCCCGAAGGTGTATCCTCGAACAATAGATCAGGAAAGGAGGTCACGTGGCTCATCCCTCTATTGCAGACCACGCGAGCAAATAACACAATAACCCGCGGCTCCAAATTGATGATTCCTGCAAACTCCATCCTGTTTAGTGTTGTTTTGTGATATTGAGAACACCACAACTGTTGCCGAACAGGTATTAGGCAACCATAACAAAAAGTGAATTTTGACGACATAACGATGCAAAATCAGCGGGATTTCGCCAAAACAAGGGTAGAAAAACTAGTTTTCGTTTGATTTTTGGAAATGCGGAACGACGCATATCCCATAACACAAACCTTGTGCCGAATGCTGCATTCTCCATGAGTTTAGGAACAACCTGACACAAGTTCACTAAGGAACAGGTGTTTTGCGGCCTAGATTTTCGGTTATATTTTTATGAAGGAACTCGGAATTAGGATGTCAAAAACTGTACGGTTAGCAACGTGAACTCAACTGGAATTTCCTCTCATTTTAGAGTTGTAGTGAAAGCACAGATGACAATAAACGAGAACTCCGTTTGTCGAGCATCCTACTATAGAAAACTTAACCATGTGATGCATTGCTTCTTCTACCCGGAGATTTACTGATATCGAGAAATAATTTGGTGGTGGACATAAACTGCGTGACACCCCTAATTAAAAGGTGGTCACAGAGAACTGCGCTATTTCTGACCTCGAGAAAACTGCGAACAGTGATGGCGGTACAATCAGACATATGACGCGGAAGCTTTGTGGCTTGTCTCTTGATGCGAGTTCACAAAGAAATACCGAAGTAAACTGTGAATAATAAAATGCTGATCGGGATTCAGTCTTGCAGGCCCAATTCAACTCTAACAGACCTACTAGACCCACGATTCTCGACCAGCATGCGTTTAATTTGTATGTACACGGAAAAATAATCTTCCTCTAAACGGATTCGCCTGGAGTGATATCCAACACAGGTACATTCGAAGTCTTCCTAAGCCTTGGTGACCTCCGCTCGCGCTGTTTACTCCTGATGCTTCTGTTCTCTTCGCTTTGGACTCGACATTGATACGATGTGACAATCGAAATCAGAACACAGACGTGTGAAGTTGATGGCTGACAGAACTAAACAGAACGAATTTGATAGGATCCACGATGTCCCAAACCGCAACAGATAAACTGAACCCACTCACCTTCTAGTCGGCAGAGGGCACACATCTGTTGAATACACCGATCCAAACGTGCCTCTTCGGACGAGCGGGCTTGGAATTCCGCAGCAAGTGCACGTAAAAAGAGTTTCTCGTACACGGAACATGCACGGATTGCTGTCAATTTCGGTGTGGTAAACATCTCACACAGTGCGGTATTAATATGTTCCATGTTGACGGAAACACACTCTGTGTTTGTTTTTGATCTGGCTGATTTTGTATTCGACGAAGTGGCAATCTCCGCAGCCCGTCGACAAATGTCCAGCACACGACGCACATCACCGGACACGGCCGCTACTTTACGTGCGGCTAACTCGATCGCTTTATCCTGTTATAATGTGATTTGAAAAAGGGGAAGCGGCATCAAAGGGGGTATTCAACTATAGCTATTGGAATAACCGGGCGAAAATCAACAGGGTTGTTGATCGTTATATTGTTTAACATTAGAACCTCTAAAGAAGCATGTGAGAATAGGTGGAATTAGGACCGGGAAATCCATCTGTTTGTTCAAAACCTCTGCAAAATTCCAATAAAGTGCTTAGCAGTAAGCATGAAAGTAGTAAACTGGAAATTCCGACTTACCCATGGCGATCAAGGATACTGTGTTCAAGACGTCTGGTTTCACAAACGCGATCAGGTTATGGACAGTGAACAAGATCACATTTGTTGACACACCAATAACGAAATCGTTAAAATGTCAGTAATTTAATACGATTGTTGCATAGTTGACTCATGCACCATCGAGGCCATTGTTGGCAAAAGCTGGTGTCTTTGGTATTCGCTTCAAGGGGGTAAGCTAACAATTATTTCCCGACTGAATTCATTTACGGTCAGATCCGATAGAGAAATCCATGTGCTGAGGCGGAGATCCGCAGGAAAATCCAAACCTTAGGACGTCACAAAGAACCAGTTTCCGATGGCCTTTCCCCAGCCCTATTGAAAGATGGTCGAATGGAGCTTGTTAGAGAACTTCAAACTTTGTTCTCAAAGGTCTGGCACTTGGGAAAAAGTTCCCTCTTTGTGGGGGAAGGGAGGGGGGAATCGATCGTTGTCCCCATCTTCAAGAAGGGCTCGCGCAGTGATTACACCAACCATAGAGATATACGCCTAATCCCGATAGCGGTTAGGCTTCTAGCATCTGTCATTCTTCGCAGGTTGTACAACACACGTGATGAGCAAACTCGCGAGGAACAGGGCTGGGTTTCGGGTCGGTCGTGGATGCAACGACCAAATCTTCACTCTCCGACAGCTGTTAGAGCACCGTTACGTTTTCCAAAGGCCAGTGATCGTTGTGTTTCTAGACATTCGCACAGCCTCCGACTCCATTGATAGGTCTGCACTGTGACACTGTTCGTTAAGGAATGGTGTATCTGAGATGTATGTGTCCGTCCTCAAAGAGCTGTATCGTCACACCTCAGGTCGGGTTAGGTATTATGACCAGCTTTCGCCACTCTTCATCGTCTCCAGTGGAGTACGACAAGACTGCCCAGTATCTCCGTTTCTTTTCAACTTCGCTTTGCCATAGAGGATGTTCTGCAGAACGCTTTGTCTGGTCTTACAAAAGGTGGAATTACACTACTCTCAGGGAATGGAGTTGTTGACTTAGGGCACGCCGATCATATCGTCTTGCTGAGTGATAATGCACAGGCGATTCAACACGCATTGAATCGCATGACGACTGAGGTATGGTATGTGTTTTGCGCCTCCCAAATGCAAGGTACCTATCAAGACTGGCAGGAGCCTGTGCCTGTCCTCATCTTTAGTGATGATCAGTTAGAGGTATTCAATAGTTTTAAGTACCTCGGAAGCCTGATCACGCTGCTGGTGATGTTGGGGAGGATATCACATCACGAATTGCGAGAGCCAGAACAGCTTTCGCGAACCGGCGCGATCTGTGGCGCTGCCATGAAATCCGGCTTTCTCTCAAGGGAAGGGTCGACAGTGCCACAGTTCGTAGTGTTCTTCTTTACGGTCGTGAGACCTGGCCCCTCCGCATCCAGGATGCTCGGCGGCTTTCCGTATTCGAACACCAGTGTCTTCGAAGCATTGATCGTGTCTGATGGGAACATCGGGTAAACAATGATGAGGTTCGTCGTCGTGTGTTTGGTGCTGACAGTCGCCCGCTGACGGAGAAAAGCGCTCTACATTGCTTCCGATGGCTCTGGCATGTTTTGCATATGCCAGCTCATTGTTTACCCTTTCGTGCTTTTTTTGCACGTGCTGGGCAAGACTGGGGGAAACGGCGCGGCGGTCAGGCTATAACTTGGCGCCGGACATGAAGAAGTTAGCTCCAGATGATGCTTCCCGCGTTCTTGGTCGAGGCCCAAGAGATGAGGATTGTCGTTGGTTAGAGACACTGACAGATATGGTTTAGAACCGAATCCAGTGGTGGGAATTCTGTATAGCCTGTCTGTTGACTTCCCGCTCCTCATAAACAATTGAAAAACAGACAGAAAATTTACAAAATGTGGACGGTGAAAATATTGAGAAAAAAACTTGCTTTTACTTGTTGCAACCTGTATGCTGACTCTTAATCCCCTACCTCTCGACTCTGTTTTTTTCTGTTGTTGTTGCGTTGGCATCATGCTTGTTCTCAAGCCGATGTAATATATACACAAGAAACAAATAACACAGTCTTCTTCAGCAAACAAAACGGAAATCTGAAATTCTAGAGGGGGAACAATATTCGCCGAACACACTACGTGCAAAGTGAAAGGTTTGAACAGAAACACAGTAAATGATTTGGTTTCACGTATCAGTGGAGCGTAAGGGGCATGCTCACAACCAAGAGGACCCAAAGTACAATCGGAAAAGAAAAACGGAAATCATTATCCTGAGGCTCGGGTGGAAAGCGACAGATGTGGACATGTTTCAAACGCCGTCTCCTTAGCGAACCACAATGAGACGGTTTGTGCTACTCATGAGTAGCGTAGATCCGTAGTTGCGACCATCGTTTATTAACGGTGCAAGTGATCTCGTTGGCAACGGAGCCAAGGACTAATCACAATGTGGTTCTCATTTGACTCTAGGACGCACATCATGTCTACAATAACACCTTGTTTCCGTGTAAAACTGAAGTGTAAGCACTCGATCACAAGAGACTCCAGATTTTAGAATGAATCAAGTTCATTCGGATGAAGCTTGCCTCTGTCCTGTTTATATATCTCAGAGAAAAATGGCATGAAAATATTTCTGGAATCAAAAAAAGTTCCATAAAACTCACCAGCTTGCGAGTTGGATTATTATTTCTGGGGAAGACTGAACATAACGGAAATACCCAAGAGGAGAGTGCATGAAGTTGACAATCGGCGCACTATCAGGTTTAAGCAGAACATAGGAATAAGAGAACTGGACAACAGCAGAATTTCTGTCTACTACCGAAGTTGGTCAGTTAGGCGGGGGGGGGGGGGGGGGGGGGGCTAATTTTGTCGTCTCGCATTCGTGACTGAAACCACTCGCCTATCAGACAGCAAACCTTGAAGAGGGGATATTCGCGTCTGAGATAAACGCACACTAAGATGTAGATCCAACATTCTGAAGATTTGATGGAGATCAGATATAAAATATTGTTCAACGGACGCCGCTTTCATAAAACTGACAAAAAGCGAGTTGCAAAACTAGCAAGAAACTAAACACAGGTGCGTCATCGTCATGGATTGTGGATAGTCAATTCGTCACTGTGAAAACACTAATGTAGAGCTGCCGATTCCCGGCAAACCAGATGAAGCAGTTGTACAATACACCTGTACGGTTTTCAATCGTGAGAGTTGAGCGTCAACGCTGAGTGCTGGATCACTTCAAACACTTAACATTTTCTACTGCTCAAAATGACCGAGTAAACAAGTATTTCTTTTCTGCTTTTATCACACGTTCCTCAAGGCCAGTTTTATGTTTTATATTGTAGTATGCAAGTCTCAGTGTCTTCCGTGGAGGCTGCTCGTGTTCGATCTGCAAAATACAAAACGCACAAAACTCTATGAACACGGAAGTTCAGTAAGCGCATCAGCAGGATCCCACATTTACATTAGTAAAACACAAATACGACTGCCTGCTGCCTGCTCACTGCAATAGTGTGGAACGGTCAAGGTCCGTGAGACTTCAAACAAACAACACACACACGAACATTGCAAGACTGTCTTTTTTCAGTTGAATCCGTGAATGTCTTTAATCCAAGACATTTTTCGTCACTTCGGCGTCAACCACGAAGGCGAAAGGCCTCAACAGCGAGGTCAGTATCTTCATAACTGCAACCTAATTTACAATCTGAATGCCACAACAACCTCTCAATTATTTTGAAAGTGGAAATGAGAACACCTGGGAAAACCCAAAGGGACAAAAGTCAAAATAATAGCGCTAGAATAGGGGCACCGATGCCACCGATCGGTGGTGGAAAAGTGACTGCAAATTGAATATCAAATGGCCTTGCATAGAGCCCGGTTTAGAAGACAAAGCTCAATCCCAACGTGATGAATCTGAGCTTTGTACAGTAGAATAAGGTGAATAAGAGTAGAGAAACATCTGGCGTGGAATAGAAAACCAATCCTATGAGCGGTACGAGAAGCGAGAAGTGTGAAGACCATGACAGGAAAGAGTGACTTTGCGAAGCAAAATTTAAGTGTTTAGGCATGGAATAAAAACGCAGCTGGTCCGAGGAGACGAAACTCCACAATTACCTGGCAATTTGTTACATTCCGGCCGCCACTGAATAAACTTCACAGCACTAAAACTGAGCACTCACTTGAAATACTGCGGACACCGTGTCCATCAAACGGGCCCGAACAATCTGAACCAACTGTTGATGTGAATAGGGCGCAAATGTCAATCGGGTCATACCAAGACGACTGGCCACTCTTGGATGCAATAGCCGCTCGGGTAAGTCCATCGTGTTCGCGATGGCTAAAACAACTAGCAAATATCGACCACGGCCACGAGCAGAACGAGCAGGCCAATCGAACAAATTGTACAGAACATCTTGACGTCGTGTACAAAGTAAATCAAGCTCATCAATTACAAGAACGATTGGGCGGGCATTTGGACATGGCACGCCTCGTGAAGAAGCTCCGCAAAACTCACGCTCCAACTGTTGACAGGCGTGTTTAGCTGATGTCAGCTTGCCGGTGAGTTGCTGGAACAGAGAATAGAATTTCGAGAAGGGTGGATATTAGACTTTCTCCAGCGCCCTTAGAATACGCGGAAGAACGGGGAAGGGGGGGGGGAAGAGAGAGGGAGTGGTAGGAACAATAGTCATTCGGGGATGGATCTGTATTCCTCATGTCTTTCTGACGACGGCGCAACTCAGAAATCTATCCAATTGAACTAATTATTCAGAAGATTAAAACTGGTTTTCTAGAAGAATTTACACCAAAATCGGGAAGTGGTTAGGGACACTGTTCACTGAAGTTTTGGAACGTTTCAGAATATCTTTCTACCCCATCACCCATTCATCACATACGCTAACGACCCGCTCGTCACAATGATCCCGTTGATGATGCGATCGCATTTTCGTTTACTTCTAGGTAGCCCGAACTGGATTAGAACTATAATCATCCGGAAAAACTATACATAACTCTTTCAGGGAAAAGTGGCCGATCTACACCAATTCATTTCAATATAAAAGCAATAGAGATTGATATTCCTGACGAATTCATCCGAATCTGGAGCCAGCGAACCGGCTCGATGACACAATCGATTCGTGGCAAAACGGAACGAAATCCTTCAACCAGCTGCGATGTGTCTAATTCACCGAACCAAGCGGAATCAGCCAATCAGTGGTCAAGAGCCGCTTGAATCGAATGAATTTAGCCGATGAACTGCCAAAATTCGTTTTAAGCGGTCGTAACGAAATCAGTCAATCGGGGTTGTAACCAAAACAGCCAGTCAAGTTATGGGAAGATTTAGAACCAATGCGCTTCGTACCATGGTTATGACTGCGGTCACCTAACATCCTATATAAACTGCTTATTCTGGTATCATAAAGGAGGTGGTTCGAAAGCGGAAGAATTTTCTTCCTAGAACTACCGAGACGGATAGGAACAACAGCAATTAAACCGAATCTTCCCTGCGGCTCACAACGCTGACCAATGTGGGTAAACAGAAGCACGACGAACGTCAATATTTGAGCACCGATGTTGCGACTATCCCGATGTCTTGCGATAAACCGAGAAAACGTAGAAAAAAATCGGTATCTAGGGCCTAGGCAACCTCTAGATGTACAGCTCTCACGGACAGCCAAGTGAGTATACAACCGTAACCTATCCCAATGGCTCTGCCTAGCATTACCAAGAAGGGATTGAAATATTCCCACCGCGTCCGCTCAGGTCGAATCGACCGAAAAGGTTTGCGTAAACGCAGTGCAAGCTTCAAGCAGTGCCAAATCTTGGTTAGGTTTGCTACGACAAATTGCTTGGTTGCAGCGGGTTTTTTTTGTGGGTTCGTCAACGACATGAAACAGCAGCTATTCTGCTAAACATCACCAAGAAATTAAAGTCATCGGAATTGTTCTTGCATCATTTGGTACAAAAGGACTAATTCAAAACGGAAAAGGCACAATCTCCAAAGAGTCAGAGGCTCCAAGCATGTACCGACCAATCCCAGGACGATTACAGGAACTGCATCTGATTAAAAAAATGTTTTCATCGTAAATGTTGGCATTCCCAGACACCAAGTCAAATCATGGTACCACTCCCTGAGGACAGAATGATATCTTGTAAATAACTGTTGCGACTATCTCGATGTGTTTTGCTGTCAATTTAGCGAAAACAATCTCACTAACACTATGCACGATGTGGGCAGAAAACGGCCACGGGAAGCAGAAAAAACTCCAATCAAACAATCGTGTTTATCAATAATTCATGATGCAGAAGGTATCATACGTGGGGGCCATTAGAATTTTGCTCAGCCTGAGGTACCATCTTAGTGTAATCTCTCATAATACATTCGTCGCTCGTTGCGGAATAATTTTCCTTCAATCACTGACCTTTTGAGGAGCAGCTATCCTTTCAGGGCTAGCCCCTTCTTATCCAATAGGGATTGACCGCCGGGTTTCCATGGCAGAGCAATATCACAATGTTCATCAATCCCACGCATAGAGTTTGTCATGTGACGTACAGCAACTTGTCAGCCTTGGACAAGCACCATTTGGTACATATCACTTCTACGAATTCAAAATTGAACATATGTTCCACACTTTCACTCAATTCGGTGGTTTTGACGTGGTGTACATCGGCACTCGGTCTGTTCTGACGTTGGTGCGAGAATGGCTCCAGTATCACCCATCTGGGCGGTCCTCTCACAGTGTAAGGCATGCCAGGAACGCCAGTGCGTTCTTCCAAGAGCCAGTGGGCCTTCGGTATATTGGCCCCAATTAGTATGCAGATGCCGTAGGCCTTTTTAGTCCACAAAGGTACTTTTTTCAAATGTCAAATGTTTCAAATGTCTCACATTTGAATAAACGGCTTAAGCTTCGGCAGGGTTTCGACTGCCCAGGATCGGCGGACCTGGATAACTTCTTGTCCATCTAGTGAGGTGATCGCTAAGGATACTAGAACACCTTCTCTTACGCAATCACCAGCAACGGTTTTGACAGTCAGGTGCTTTCATTTTCAGCTTGGACCCAGTTTCTTCATGAACAAGGCGTCAGTGAACGTTGAGCGTGAACCGTTGTCGAGGAAACCATTGACAGTGACCTCTTCTAATGGACCTCGGAGGTGGACTGATAATATGGCAAAGGAAATTAGCTGCATGGTGAGGTTCTAGTTTGTTGAAACCTGACCAACTGACGCAGTCTGTTCTGTGGATGGAGTGGTGTCGCTATTGTGCACTGAAGGTTTTGACCGATGTGGCATAAGGTGGTGTTTGCCTTCGCAGTCATTTAGGCCACACTCCTTGAGCGAACGGTAGTAGAAACTAACGTTCCATGATTGGACCTCAAACACAGAAAACATAACCCGAGCCTCTTTACGGCATCATATCTGTCTATGACCGTCAAGTTTTGGAATTTGATACACCGGCCAAAATAGTTTGGTCCTTTGCATATGGAACAAACTCTGTTTGGGGAAGTTTTCGGGGCGGAGGTAACTACCTCAGTCTTTGTTGACATTAATGTGGCCGCTCGATCTCGGGAGCTTCGACTACTTGTTGACCGTCGAGATTGTGACCGGGAATGGGCACGATTATCTTGATGTGATATATAAACGAGACTGGTCAAAGCAACATCAGCTTGGTCGGAAACAAAGTCCACCAGCGCACAGAAAGTAGGTTCACGCTTAATCTTGAGGATAAGAGACGCCCTTTCGAACCACTCAGACGGAGGATGATGAGGAAGCCGTTGTACAACCGCTGTAAAGGTCCGACAGGCATTCAAGTCAGATTGATAATTCAACCTTTCCAACGTGGTGGCACAGCTTCATTTGGTCAACTAATTGATTAAAGCTTTGGAGTCTGAAGGCTTCACGGGAGGTTCGTCTGTCAGTTCGTTAGTACTCTGTCTTACGATTACATGTGGTTCACCGAAATGCCGTTCAAGAATTTGCAATGCTTCTTCGTAGCCTTTCTTGGGTTCGAGGGCTGCGCATCTTCGGATAGGTTCGGCGGCTTCACTTTCACAGGCCGAAATTAGGTGATCTAACTGGCAAGCAGGGTCACAGTTGTATCTTGCTGCTGTCGTTTGAAAACTGCGCGTAAATTCGATGGCAATCTAATGAATTACTTCGGGTGACTTCACCAGATGGACAAGAAGTTATCCAGGTCCGCCGATCCTGGGCAGTCGAAACCCTGCCGAAGCTAAAGCCGTTTATTCAAATGCGAGACCTAAGCAGGTGAGACCATTTGCTATCACCTGATTTGTAACCTGACCCTACGTACAGCCGTCGTATGTGGTTCATCACTTCAAACGTCAGAATCATATTTACCGACTATAGCTGATGGTACATAGTTTGAACCCTAACGGGCACGGGGTGTGTCATTCCCATTGCACTAGCATGGAATGAAACTACAAATTGAATAAACGCTCCTATGCACAACGTTCTTCTTCGTACCTAAGAGACTTTGACATCTCGACAGAGAAAGGCCGACAGGCCTATCGTCGTTTTTTTCCTTTTTTACGCGACTATCCTTTGTGGGAGGATAAGTCATCTGCATGGGTATCACGGACCGTTGCTGACCACGCGCGGCGGTCAGAGGCGAGCTCGATACAGCTCGTGATCCAGTCTTTTCCCTCGACGGACCTCATAGACCGATTGAAGGTCTAGAAGCTCTACGTCTTTTTTATGGTGCTGGCTGCAGGTGCCTGTACACTTCACACTTTTCATGTTCATTACGTCCTTTGGTACGGCACCCCTTTGTTGTAACGACGTTCAAATGTAAGTAAACAAAACACACTTCTTGAATGACACACACACACACGCACGTGACCACGCGGCACAACACCACGAATGTGAGTAGACGCGCTCTCCGGTGCAACTTTGTTTTTTGATTTGGGAATGTATTGAAACTCATCTAACCGGAGATCCGACTGTTATCGATGGAATGTTGTAAGCTCGTTTCGTGCCATCTGTCTCATTTTCATTTCTACTGACCATATATTTTCGTTTAATGATCTAGCCTCCGCTTACTTTCGCCTGCCAGCATCATCTTAGATTGTCCTGACATTCATTTAGTGTACCCTAAGGACTAGTTAACATACTAAATGGTTTAGGTTTTGAGCTACCTACCAAGGCGACAACGCCAAACAGAGCACGGAGCATGACAGTGATTGTTTGGCTATCCATGACTCGGGTCGCCGAAGGGTACGGCAGAACCACTGCAGCCGTCAACGTTGGAAGAGGATGGACAGTGCATCAACGTCAGAGCGTTGTATCCTTACGTTCTCGCTCTAGACCCTATCGCGCCAGTTGACTTGGAGGATCTGCCACATGCACCAGTAATCAAAAACTTCAAGCCCTCGGGTATCCTCAGCTCGCAGTGGCCAGGTTTTGCAGCCATAGATGAGTACGGGGGAGGAGGGGGGGAACCGCGGTATGGTAAACACCAATTCTGGCCCTTGAGCTGATTCCGCTGCGAGTTCACAGCGTTCGTTTTAGCTGGAGGAAAGCTCTCCTGGCGTTGTTGATTCGTTAGGAAGCAGAGATGAGCCTAGGTATTTGAATGAAGGGACGTATTCGACCGGTCGGTTGTTGATGGGCAGTTGTTGAACTGTCAGATCTAGGTAGATTGTGAAGGCTTTGGTTTTTGCTGAATTCACTTCTAGCCCGACGCACTTCGGGGAAGAATTCGTTGGAGCGTAGCGGGGGAGTCTCCAAGCACGATCATATCATCTGCAAACTCCAGGTTCGAGATCAATATTTCTTCGCCAAGCTGAACGACAGGATAGTGGTGTAATATATGACTTATTGTTCAATCAATGGCGTAGTTAAACAGCACCGGTGAGGGGGGGACGGTCCTGTCTAACTCCAGTAGTGAGTGCGAAATCCAAGGCTTTTTTGCAATACATACGAATCCTAGCACCAGTTGTCGGGTAGTTTCCCCTCAAGAGCCTTAAAATGTTATCGGGTATCTAATCGGATTGAATTATAGTCCAAAGGGACTCACAATTACCGAATTGAAGGTGGCCCGGAAGTCCATGAAGCAAGCCACAGCTGGTTGCTGGAACTTATAGCGGTGCTGTAGTGTTCGATACAGTGTAAAGATTTGACCCACACAGCCTATGGCCACGGCGAAAACCCCCTTGGTTCGGACGAGTGCGTCGGTCTCTTGCGTCAGAGAAACGGTTTAGTAACAAAGCAACAGAAATCTTCGCAGCGACGTCGATCAAGCTGATCCCACGGTAGTTCTCATATGCCGATTCAGCGCCTTCTTTCGAAATGGGTAGCAGGACAGGCATGCCCTAGTCAGGTAAGAATGCTTCCTCTCGGCGAATAGAGCCAAAAAGTGTACATAACTTAACAATCTATGATGATGAAAAGGTTTTACATACTTCTAGAGAGATGTTGTCCTTTCCGGCGGCCTTTCTGTCTTGCAGTTTGTTAATAATTTAGATGATTTCAGTGGTACTCGGCGGGTTGCAGTCGCTTCGTGTCGGACTGGAGGAGCTGACATTAGTTAGTCCGTTGGGTGTTTTGTAAGCCGGTTGAGCAGTTGCCCGAAGTGTTCGACCCATCGGTGCTTTTCTTGCCTTACTGGGGTATTAGGTTTCTTGCTGTGTCACGAAGGAGCAAATCTTGTTTGCAGTACCTATTCGAGGAGTTGCAATGGAGGCGGAACAGATTACCCAAGTCACCAGTTCTTGACGCGGTCACTCTTTTTAGCTACCAATGGGACATGAGGCGCGTTCCATAGCAAGGACGCCGTAGCATGAAGAGCACATGCGATTCCCTGAATACTCGGAGCGCCTCGCGGGAGCAGGGTACGAAGCGGTGGCCCAAGCACCGTTCGTCCTTTGTAAAACCAAGCACAACCTACAAGGCAGCGGGATTGCTCCAGAGGAACCTGACCTGCGGTTCATTTGCATCTTCCGGAATGCCGGGTTAGGTAGGTTGAACAGTCCTCCATTGTCTGACTTGGAATATGCGGACGATATTGTTCTTCTGAATAAAGACTCAGGTAAGTTGCAAGCTCTCTTAGATAGCCTTAACAATAGTGCAGTAATGTTTGGGATGCGTTTTGCACCTTCAAAGTGTTAAATGTTGTCCCAGGACAACGTTGGCTCAACACCAAACCTTGTGTTGACCGCGGAAGCTCTAACTGAAGTGAATAAATTTTGTTGCCTGGGTAGTTACGTCTCACCAAGTGGACAGATAACGGATGAAGAGTCATCGCGGATGCAGAGGGCGTGTTTGGCCGTTGGCAAGCTCCGTCATCTGTGGCGTCGGCGTGACATTCGATTGTCTGTTAAAAGTAGAGTATACAATGTGGTGGTTAGGCCCGTTCTTTTATACGGTTCAGAAACATGGCCGTTGAAGGTAGAAGATAGGCAAAGACTGTCGGTGTTCGAGCACCGATGTCTCCGGAGCATCGCCCGAGTATGGTGGGAACACCGCATCAGCAATGTTGAGGTTAGGCGTAAGGTGTCGAGAACCAGAGGTCAGTCTGTGGACCAAGTGCTGAATCTAAACAGGTTAAGGCAGTTGGGACATGTGTTACACATGCCCACGGATAGACTTCTTCAGCGTACGCTGTCCTCTCAGGCAGGTGGTGATTGGAAGGTAAGTTGAGGTGATCAGTCCATGACATAGCAAAAAGATATGAAAACCTTCACCAGTGGACTTGGCCACGTAGGACGTGTTAGACCTCCAGATTGGGGTCCACATGATCCGCCTACTAAATGGTTGGAGACATTAAGTGATACGGCTAGGTGTCGGGGTCAGTGGCGTAGTTGCATTCGGACTCTTTCCTTGTCGTCTTGATTTCCCCTTGATACTTTGACTTTTTGGATCTTAATCACCATGCTTCTATTCTTTTAGCTCTTTACTGAACGATGCCGGAAGGTAGCGACCGAAACCAGAGCATAGAAGTGCGAGGTTATTGGTTAAATAAACTGAACTGAAAAGGATACGACAGTCGACCAACTCAGGGGTGCTACTCCTCTCAGACACCCCCTTCACACACACGCACACAAACACATATATATATATATATATATATATATATATATATATATATATATATATATATATATATATATATACTTCGTCAACTATCGGCTGCAGAGTGTCTCGCTAGTTTGGTGTTAGTATATTCGAATTAGGCAAGTTGATTGATGGGAGACAGCAGGCGGACTATTTATCTAATGGCATCCTTATCAACACAATGAATTCGTTGACCAGAACAGTCCTGCTCAATTTTGCTCTCTAATAGCTGGGTTTTCGAATGACTGTAGCTGAAGCCAAGGTAAAACAGTAGGAGATGCAAACGTTGGTCGGACAATGAATAGGGCTGAGGAATACAAATGGAGCGTTTTAAAGAACGGTCTAACTGGCATTCATCTACAACAGGTATGCTAAGTAGCACAACGGTTAGAGTTGTAGATTTTAATACCAATCCTCCGTCAAAAGCGGAGGTGTTCCATGAGATAAGCTAGAATGACATATGGCTTCTTCTTGTAACATAGGCACATTTTCCGTGTGGCCATTATCTCTGTTTTTCTTCATTTGAACACACTGTTCTCTGGCGCTGCCTCTCGTTGAAGTACTAGCCAGATAAATTCATCCTCACCACGAAGTCTCTGTGCGTAATTAAGGAAAATTCGGGTCTACAGTGATCTTTCACTCGAGTCCGCTACGAGAAGTGGTGTACTCCCAGGTTGCTCTGTTTCTTTTGCCCTGTTAAATTGAGAGGAACACCGGTTCCCGTCAGAACACTGAGCTGTCTGCTACTTATCATACCGACAAAGCTGGACCGCGGAATAGGAGGAATGGTTTTGTGACAACTTACATGTAAGATTTGTACGTACACTTGTTGTGGGTCACTGACTTGCATCCCATTCACAACAATCTTTTGGAATGCTGTCGGATCTCCTCCGACCGCCGGATCGGACATGGTGGTTAGGACCGCATTGACCGACGCAGTTTTACCAGTACCAGGCAGGCCGGATATATACATGCACCTGATGGAGGTATGGTGGAAAGGGCGATCGCGGAAGGAGTTAGACAGTTGGTGAGTGCAGAACGGCATCGTTCTGGGTTCACTATTCTTGGTGACTGAATTTTCGATCACGAAGTTATCTACTTACGAACTGAGCAGCAGACAAAGAATATATAATAATAGTAGGATATCAGATTTTATGTGTGCTTCGTCACGTCCAACTCAAGACAGAAAACTATGGAAACACTATACACCTCTCGCGGTGCAGTCATTTACTTCAGTGTTAGATCACTGGGCATGCAGTTGCACGTTTAGGTGCAAAGAGGTTTTCTGTTCGTACTTAATCGCACTGTCCGGGTCACTACTAGGACTACACCTTTTCCCATCACACTTTAGCCACCATCCACCATGCCTTAGCTACAATCCACAATTCTTTAGCCCCGACCCACCATTCTTTAGTCACGACCTGCAATCCTTCAGCCTTGATGCAGAAAATTTAGCCATACCACTGCAACCAATCAGATCAAATGTATCGGATTATCATTATATTAAGAAATGTTGAAGTAATATTTTTTTCACTAAAATTGGTGTTTCAAAGCTGGCTGAACAAATGCGAGTGTGACGATCGTATTATGCGCAGCTCACCGTGCTACTAGTAACAAATACTACACCGCAAATTGATTGGAGAAGGTTTTACCGATGTGCCTGTGCCGTCGAACCATGTGGCGCAGCCCGCATGACTGTTGCATTTTCAGTAACACTGATGGTGAAAAATGTTACCAACTGAATAAACTGATGACATTGACGGGGGTGTACTTACGACAACTGTGTACTATCTTCGGACCGTCAATGTACCTACTTACCTAAACTTTTAAGGAGCCAATCCCTTATTTTTTGATCTTTGCAGCGACTTTAAATGCATAACAAAGTATCGCTTGTCACATGACGCGTTTTACTCACAGGACTGTTTGTGAAATTATAACCACACCGCAACCATTTAAGGTAGTATTCGCTGCTTTTTGCCTGGCACTGTACGCGCCACCCAACAATAAGAAGAGCGGCAATATGGGTGTGAAGAAAAGGTCGTATCGTCTCACCAGCGCGGAAGATAATCAAACGTACAGTAAGAGGAAATGATTTGAAGGACATTTCCAAACACCTCGGCATTACCATCAAAACATGCGTGTTACTGAAGCTACGGATCGAGAAACAGCATTCATACCTGGGTCCTTCCAGATGAAGTTCCGTATAGAGTTCGTCAGGTATTTGTGTGATGTGGTGGACGAAAGCCCAACAGTCACATTGAGACGGTTGAAAGCGAGGACGGAGGAATATTGTTTTACTTTTATTCGTTTGGACTTTTGATGCACTAAAAACTGGTTCAGTGAAAATCAAACAGTCAAACGGGCTGCACCACATGGTTCGACGGCACAGGCACATCGGTAAAACCTTCTCCAATCAATTTGCAATGCGGCATTTCTTACCAGTAGCACGGTAAGCTGCGCATAACACGATCGTCACACTCGCATTTGTTCAGCCAGCTTTGAAACATCAATTTTAGTGAAAAAAATATTACTTCAACATTTCTTAATATCATGATAATCGGATATATTCGATCCGACTGGTTGCAGTGGCATGGCTTAAGTTTTTGCGTCAAGGCTGAATGATTGCATGTGGCGGCTAAAGAATCACGGATTTTGGCTAAAGCTTGAAGAGAAAAGGTGTGGTTTCATCCGGCAATCCCTAAGATTATCTCACCACTGTCTGTGTGTTGTAGTTAGTCTAAATAAGCTAATGCCAATGAACACAATTTGAAACACACATACACACACTCTCTTTTTGACCCACCATCATTGTATAGCATTAAACGGCAGGGCGATTCCCACTGATCACTGCCTTTCTCACAATGTTGCACATAGAAATAGAAAGAATGAGTACACAAGGTGCACAGGACGTGGACCTACAGGAGTGGGAAAACTAAAGAACATCCTAGTAGCGAACACACGGAATACAGTCAAACTGCACAAACGCACAATGTGGAAGTGCACTACTGATGATTCCTGACAAGGACGAAACAACTGTACAGTGCTTCCATGGTTTTCGGAGGTGAGTTGAGCGTCCGCATTGCATGATGAATCATATATAAAGTATATATTCTAGGATAAATCAGAATACATTATGGCGGGGAATGACAAACAATCGGTTTGAAATATGCCTGACACACGAACCGAACTTGCCCGTCTGTCTGACCAGTAAGAATCGTCGACTTTCCGGGTAGCTTAGAAGTAGCATTTATAAAGCTAACAATGAAATTTCATTTTAATTAACTGTGGGAGCTTGTGCGAGTAATATCTTGAGAGAGGATGAGTTTTATGAATATATCCATGTGTGGGGGAATGGACTGGCACATTGCCAATAGACAGCTTAGTTCGTTTAGTGGACAAGCACGATGGTTTGGCGAGCAGCCGGCATGTCCTCGGTTGTCTTGAATATAGGACAAGATTAGAGCGAACCAAGCGAACCGGAGGACCAATCAAAATGCCAACCGCCGTCTGAACCGAATCGACCAATAAGCTGTTTCACCAGACTAACCACTCAGAAGAATTGGCTGTGAATAACATTTGGACCAATAAGTGTGCGGGCCAGAATTTGACAAACGCATTTTGTATCGATAAATCGAAATGGTTCGAAGCCAGAAGAGTCTTCTCGCTAGAGTCATTTGGATTGAACAGAACACCATGAACGCTTTTTGGATTAAGGTACGGAGTGGCGTCCGCAGCCACTCAGTTTTTTGGTTGTTGTGGCATTTCTGTTCCATGCACAATCGAGTGTTGCTTGCTGGGTAACAGGAAGTTTTTTGGAACCAGTGGCCTATCAGACAGTTCATGCGCCTTTTGGACGGCGTCCTGGCAGTCGAGGATGCCCAACGCGTAAAAGGACGAAAGGGAATGGCCTTATTTAGTGGAGGACCACGTTTGCGCACGTCACATTGCTATCCGTGATCTTCTGTGACATTTACGTATGGAGTTTGTTGCCAGGCAAGAAACCGACACGCTCGCTAACGCCGCTAAACGTCCGCCACAGCTTATTCGGTAAGCTGTTGCTCACTTAGCCGCCGCTTAACCCCGGTGCAGCTTCTCCCCATTCACGACTTGGAGACAAGCCCAGTAACATTCAGTTACGCTTTTCCTCTCGATAGAAAATCAACACAACACAGGGTCAAGTGTGGGATTCTGAATGACCGTAACAAAGCATCTGCTTAGTTGCGATTGTCGTGTTCATTTACTATTTTCTATCTATCTTAGTTTTATTACTGTTGTTCTACTAAATTTCCGCTTTATTGTTTTCAAATCCCACCGTTCAGCTGTATGTCAAATAGAGCCTAAATTCTAGGCCTCTGTCTTTTGCTCGCCTCAACCATTCGGATTTCGTCCCCATACACACATCAGTGATATCCCCATACTGTGTTCATCCATCGATCACTCTTTTTAAAGGATAAACTGTTAACGTTTGCATCTTCAGTCTGTGATACAAACCAAATGCACTAATGAGACGAGTAGCACTGGTCAAACAACGATAACTTTATCTGACAAACTAAAGGGAAATCATTAGATCTGCTTTAGTCTGGGATTAAGCAGAAGTGTATTTGGATATATACTTCTAATTATTCACACTAAACAGCGTAATAAATGTCGATGAAACTGTCCGGCCTATCGGTAAAATTAGAGTGTGACGCGCAGGATAATTCTGGGACTCAGGAAATCTTTTAAGTACGCCGCACAGCGTCCGCGGCTCTGGTTGTGATTCTGAGCTAATATCACTTAGTGTTTCGGATCAATGACATGCCTTACCCATTGTACTAAACGAAGGCGTTTTTCTTCATACCACTACGCCAAGTCATGACCAGACGACGAGTTGCTTCTTCCAGCCTTGCTTCGGGCATGCAAATGGAGGGCGGTACGGTAGATAATCAACAGGCATACACAAAAGACCTAAGTGATCAGAGGCGGTGCCGTGATTAACTGCGTCGAAGGATTATTATCTGCATCCCAAACATGATGATAGACTTCATCGCCGCTCACGCGGTTTTTCCGACAAAAAAGAGGAATTTTTTGGAAACGCCGATGGTGGAATACAAAAAGCCGCCAAGCGCCCGCGGACTGAAGTGAACAGGTCCCGTAACCATAGAATAACAAACTCGTGCCTTTATGGGGATTCAGAAGTTATGTTGACGCCTCATTTACTGCAAACTGACGAAAGCCAGTCTGGCTCTTGCTATCCGTGATATAGCTCTTCTCTGACACCGACACCAGCTGTGATGAAGTACACGAGATACTATAAGTCATCAACTTTTCCTGGTTGATCATCACAAAAGGTGATTGCAAAGTCAGGCAGTCTCATAAAAGCACTTTACCGGTGAATAAAACGAAGTGCATACCACACTTCGTTATCTAAATCACCATGCAGTCCGAAGCATATCATAAAGCTTGAGTATTGTCATCCAGCAAGCTGATCGTATCGGCGTACTCTAAAGCGGAATCTCTGTTCCCTGGAAGAGCTAAATCCAACCGTCTGCCAGACCGGACAGTGTGTGGCTTAATAATCTTTGATAAAGTTGGAGAAAGGCAGAAATATAAAACGTCCTTATCGTACTAAGCCGAAGACTTCAAACAGTGATGAAGGTTGGTCACATGTCTCAACCAGACCTGAGGTGCGGGGTTGCAACTCTATGAAGATTGAAGCGTATTTTTAAAATAATCCATTTTTCAACAAATGACTTAACAGTGCTATCTTGTCGACTGGGTAGGCAGCCACGCCAATTTCTAGCGACACGATGCTTATCGGTATTCGAAAGACCCGACGATTCTCAAGTAGTCGTTAGAAGGTGGAGATTTGAGAGACACATCCCCACGCTTCCTCCTTACGCGTAGGGGTGAACCGGTGAAGACCGACCGACTGATGCCCACAGTTTGGGAGCCACTAGGATGAAACTAATATTCCTATGATTGGTGCAGTCTCTAACCTATTCCCAAAAATAAAAACAGAAACAGATCCTTCCCCATGATAAGCGGGCGTGGTCTGAAGTTCTAACCAGGGAACATGATGAAGTTATTAGGCAAGGAGCCGTCAACAATCTTTGAACAACGCTGGGGGACCTTGTGACGTTTTTATGCATGCATTTCCCCACAGATTTGTGCCTTTCTAGGTGGCTATGTTGAAAAAAGCAACGAAGCGCATGCTGATAATCTAGTTGAGCGGGGATGCAGACGCAAAAGGCTAGCAAGACTGCCCCTCCAGGCACTTCGCTCAGCGGTAAGATACCACAACTGACTGCGAACTGAAGGTGCTCTCAGCTTCAGTGTTTTGCCTGCAGCTGGTAGTTTCCCATGAATAAAACCGACGTGGTATGCTACATGTTCCATCTCCGGTGCACGTCGTGAATATCAGGCTTTGGGATTTCTACACAGACTTGTGGTGCGTCCACACCTTTTATTGAGACATGCATAGTGACACCGATTGTTTAGGGAAAATGAGCAGTTTTCAGACACATTTTTGGGTGTTTTGTCCCTGCGATCTATTCCGACACTTGACTTTGGCAATGTTACCTTTGTTTGGCTGCATTTGCTTTACTGAACTTTGGACACGCTCGGTTTTTCCGCTAACAATAGGCGCTCGGCTCTGCTGTGGTTTGTTTGCCATGTATTGGTCGAATCCGTGCTACTTCAGTACCCCGATATATACAATACACTTTCCCACCGAGTCTTCTCCGTTTGATCAACCGAGGGGATTTCGTTCGCTCACCGCGTCAAGATACGCTCAGGGGTCGCAAACTGTTCGTCTTCTATGCATGTTTAATTGTGGTCGCGGGTTACTTGAATCAACGAAAACACATCTTGAAGGCAAAGTGCATCAACAGAAATACAGGGTTTCAAGACACGATGTGTCAGGCAGATGCAAAACATCCTTCAGTTCCATCAAATCGTTGAAATACGAATAACACTATCACTGGGAGCAAATATTCGAGCGCAGGAACTAGAAAGCAAGCAAAAAAGCGATGGGAGGAGGTTTTATAAACTTACCCGCCTGTTTTATTCATAATTTTCCCCGAGATAAACGTGTAGATATCATCGAATTCAGCTTCACGTTCCGGCAAACAGCCATGAATGGACCGACTATCGAAAAGATACAAGAACACGGATGAACTGTTACTGGAGAAGCATAAAACCGACTTGGAAAAGTAACAAGGAGCCTGATCAGTATGTTTGAGTAATTACGTGAAAAATTAACACGAAACCACGGGTCACCGACCAGACAGCCACCACTGTTTTTCATCTCACGTCATTTACCTTAAAAAATGCATGCGTTTGATCGAATTATTGGGTACTTTGTGATTTCACCCGCTACTAACTGACGTTTAAAGTAATTTATCGAGGCGACTGAGATCCTAAGGTTAAAGCCCAGCTTGTGCAAGCGGAAATCAATTAGTCTCCTTGGTGTTGCCCTGGTAAAAAGCATGGTAATTGTGAACCCTCCACTGGTAACTTAAGCTGCGCTATTTTATTGACTGATATAATGTAATGTGGTGTGTAACTGATGACACAGTGTAATTAACCGGTGGCAAAAGTTGTGCAGCAGATTACTAACGGAAATATTGCCAGAGGTTCTTAAAATACAAGCTAACTAACAAATACCTTATGACACTCATTGGGATGAGCAACTAATGTGATTTGGTTTGTGGAAGAGTTGAAGCCACGCCATTATGATCACGTAATTCAACAGTTGGTAGAATGCATGTAGCACTGAGACGTGTGTTGTTCTTGCGTCGATTCGAACCCCGCGGAATCTGAAGACTTGCAAAATTTAGATTATTTCAACGTTTCATAGTTATCTTGGGGTGTCGGGAACTACGGGTCAGTCTCGGGAGCAAGCGTTCAATCTAAACAGGTTACGGTGGTTAGGATACGCGCTAGGCATACCCCTCAGATAAACTCGCTCGCAGTACATTGCTCACAGATGCAGGTAATCGTCGATGGATGAGTCGAAGTGACCGGCTCATGAAACGGTAAGGAAATATGAAACCAATGGCAAATGCACACAGCAGGGTGGGACGTGTTAGGCTTAAAAAGTAAGGTCAACGATTCCCGTCTACCGGTTGGTTGGAGCCATTAGGTTATAAGGTTATTTGCCGTAATCGGTCGCGTAGCTGGACCAGAAATTTTTCTTCGTTTACGTGGTTTTCATGGACAACTTTGTCTGGCCCATGTGCTTTTTCTTATCATCTCACTCTCAATAGGACGACACTTCGAGGTAGCAACTGAAACCAGAGCACACAGGGGCAAGTTAAATGACTGAAATGAAGGAAATGAACCTGCAGTCAACCAACTGGTGTCATGCAAATCGTTCTCTTGCGAGAGAATCGATAAGTCCGACCTCGATGTCTGTGGTAAATTATATTGTCCTTAAAAGGTCAGACACGTTTTTGGCCGTGTGACAGCTATGATGCGTTGTCCTGAGTGGGGCCTTTTTGCGTAACTAATTAACATTACATAAAACATGAACGAGACTGCGATTTGGCGATACTGATCAACCGATGTGATGCAATATCCATGACAGCGCGGCATGCGGACTGGGGTACAACTGACGATATCTTCTTCAGTTCAGACCATCCAAAAATAAAATTCTCACTCAGGATCAGCTATCCCGGACCATGAATTTTTCTTTTCATTACACACGAATTGAATCACGGTAAAAGGGATGACCCTGATAGTCCGAAAACATACTGTAAGAGGAGTCTGGAGGGAACATTCACTTAAAAACCAGTTTGCTGATTCCGCTTTTGAAAGGAGAAAGGTTGTAGGTGGGTGGAAAGACAGAGAGGGGAAGGGTGTTCCATAACTAAACCGTCCGGGGGAAAAAAGAAGACTAAAAGGTCGAGGTCCGAGATCGAGCGACATAAACCTGATAAGGATGACTAGCTACCCGTGCTTGAGGTTAGCGTTGTAAAAAATGGGAACAGGAACAACCGAGGCAAGTTCGGATGAACAAAACCCGAAATAATAGCGGCAGATTAGGGAAAACGAAGCAACTGCCCGGCAACGGGCAAGCGACTGAAAGTTGGATGTTGAAACGAGGTCATTCACCAGACGAACGGCTTTGTGCTGGATCCGGTCCAGAAGAGATAAATAAGATGAAGCTCCACCCCATACATGACAGCTGTATTCAAGTGTAGGACGAATTTGAGCCATGTACGGTAAGAGGAGGTGGGATAGTTTGAAGAAACGTCTGGCGCGGAACAGAAAGTCAGTCTTCCGCGCAGCATGAGAAGCAAGCGAACATACAAGTGAACACCAAAATGGAGGGGAGAAGGTTGGAAGACCCAGGAAAGGCATCGATTTGAAGAAACAAAGGGTACCGAGTCAAAACTAAGGTGGGCAAAAAATGAGTGATGTCTGAAATTGAGAGATATTTGGAAGCATTGAAGGGAACACAATTGAGATCCCCAAGGGGAGATCTGTGCAAGGTCCGAAATGAGCGATGTCACAAGGGCACAACGGTCGGGGTCGATTTTGGCGGTGGCATGATGGGGGGTGGGATACGAAAGAAAGTAGTGAAGGGTGGCGTTATTGACAAAAACATGGATGGAGTTGGAAGTGGAGGATAAGAAATTATTAATGAAAAGCAGAAAGGGTGTGTGAAAGTACAGATCCTTGGGAAACACCAGCATTCACGGCAAAAGGCTGTGATTGTGCCCCATCGACACGGACGGAGATGATCCATTTACCGAGAAAACTCGACGTCCACAACACAAGGGCTGGAAGAAACCCCAAATTGGGCAATTTAGACAGTAAACCTTTGTGCCAGACACGGTCAAAAGCTTTCGATATGTTTAGTGAGACGAAGAGTGTTTCTCCGTGGTTATCGAGTGCCGCTGACCAGGAGTGTGAGACCATAACTAGTAGAACGACAAGGTCGGGACTCATATTGACAACCGCTTAGTAGTCTTTGAGGTTCGAGGAACAGGTCGCAACCAGTCGAAAATTATGGTGTCCATGACTTTTGAAATTGTAGAATTTAGCGAAATAGGACGGTAATTGTTCGGATCAGAGGAGCCGTCGTATCTGGGTTTAGGAAAAATTACGGCTTCTTTCCATGGGGTGGGAAACGTATCAGATTGAGCAGAAAAGCAAAAAAAGATGACGTAAAATTGGTGCTAACTCTGGGGCGCACATTTTTAGGACGATGAGTGTTGTACTGTCCGGACCAGATGGTTTATTATGGTCCAGTGATTGTGGGGTCTGGCGGATTTTTCTGGTTGTGATAAGGGGAATTGAACAGCGGCCAGTAAGAGTGGTTGGAGTTGGAAGAATAGAAGAGTTGGGTAGAGTGGAATTAGAGGCAAACCGGAAAGCAAAAACCTAAGCTTCCTTTTGGGGTTCACAGACTATGGAGCCAGAGGAGTTAGAGATGGGGGGAAATTGCAGGGGCAAAAATGACGGGAAACGGCTTTGGCGAGGGAGCAAAATGATCGACTAACAGCAGATGAAGAAGCTAGACGTTCGGCTTTGTGGTGGATAAACGATCCTGAATGGAAAGCGAGCATTTATTTCTGGCCTGCATGAGGAGACTACGAGATTCGGGAGTATCGGTGCGGCACCACCGTCTGAATCCTATGTTCTTCAAGCGCACAGCGCGATTGCAGGCGTGGGTAAACCACTCAGGAGAACGCAGTTGCCGGGTTTAGAAAAGTGTGGACCGAAAAGAAGCAAGCCTAGGAGAACAGTTGCAGTAAAGTTCGAAACGGAGAAAGAAACATCAGAGACGAAGCAACGGTTACCCCAGGAAAAGGAGATCAGAAAATCACAAAAACCATCCCAGTTGGCTGAGTCGTAATGCCAAAAGATGCGTCTGGAGTTGCATATAGGAACAAGGCGAGAAAAAGTGGTGGATAAGGAAACAAGATAATGGTCCGATGAGCCGATCGGAGGAAGGCAGGTAATATCAGGGAATAAGGAGAGAAAGAAGTGAGAGGAAGATCAAGAATATGCGCACGATCGCCAGCCTGATCGGGAATGCGCGTGGGGAAGTCAACGAGTTGACTTAGACTGTTAACCAAGGCTAAAGCCTCAGGTTCGCGTCTCACAGCCGTAGTAATAGAAGAGTGCAAAAGCCAGTTCTTATTGTGGACGTTGAAGTCAACGAGAATGGTAACTTGGCAACCGGGGTCTGATACAAACAAGTTCACAATGCCAGAAGACAATGAGCCAAAAATTGAGTGATCACTGCTGTCAAGAGAGCGATAAACGGTACAGAAGGTTTGGTTAAGAGAACGGAACCGGAGCTTCAGCTATATCACCTGGAACTTACGGTCGGAAGAGTACAAGTGTGGGATACGGGAGGTGGCGACTGACTAGTGGATATAGGCACAGACGCCAACTTTAGATAAGAATGAGTGAAAAAAAATAGTTCGGAAACTGGAGGTGAGTAGTATCCGACGTTGGAGATTTGCGTGGAAACAAGATTGAATAAAATGATGAACAGAATCACTAATGTGGTTCAAAACGTAAATTTTGGTGAGAGCTGAAGGTTTTTCTTGTTGCTTGCTGAGTAGACATGGACCATGATTTTTTGTGAGTCGTGGATTTCATGAGTTTTTTGAAGGAACCGGCAACCTAACCCTGGAACTTGGAGTGGAGAACCATATAAGGCTCCAATAGGAAAAGCGGTGGTACTACTCCGGGAAACAAAATAAACCAAAGCACAAACAGCAAACACTGCAGCTACGTGGAGCGAGCACTTCAACTAGCTGCGCTACATCCTCCTCTCGCAGTCACTCTGTAATTTATTGTTATCCTCCTTGAAATAATCATGCTCACTCGCAGTTCATATTATTGAGTGGAAATGTTACATTGAAAAAGTAAGCTTCGTGTGACTCAAGAGCTTGAGGCTGATATAAATCGAATTTGAACCGGAAAACGTAAACGAGCTGGATGGCAAGATGCTCTTATTGGCACCCCTCCAGCTAAGATGACTGTGTCCTCCGTGATCAATGCGAACGTTCACTCACTATAATCAAAGATGTTGGATCTAATACACACACTGGATACACGAATTCACGTTCATACATGTGCAGTTTGTGTTCAAAAATCCTGGCCGAATGTGAATGTTGACGACTCTGTGGTAAGTACAGATGGATTTCAATGCAACCGTCAAGATAGGTTACTGGGAAACAAGAAATAAGGGGGGCAGGGTGGCGATCCACGTCAACTCACTCTGACGTGGCAAGTCCACTATTCTTTTTAAATACTCTTGAAACGATATTCGCTGTTTGAATGTCCAGAGTTCTCCTAGATTAGCTCGTTTTCGAAGTACAGTTTTAATCAACATGCATATCGCCTCCTTTTGTTCACAGTCAGACAAAAATTCTTTCGACGAGGTACTTAAACCATTTTCTAGTTCCTATTTTGAATGAAAATGTCCACGTTACTGTTGGTGATTCTGACCGTGCTAGCACATACCCACTACTTTAGGTCAAGTTAACAGATATCAGTACCCTCACCCCCCCCCCCCCTACGAGGCCAACTTTTGTGTTGAACAAAGTAGTTATCAATCAACCCAAGTTATTCTCTCTACGTTGAAGGCGTCTATTTCTTCAAGCGACAACATCTTACTTCCTCCGAGGCCGGAACTTTATTCAGAAGTCAGATATTGCTCACACGTAATCAAGGCCAAGATAAAACGGTTAGATGTGTCGTTCGCCGCACAATTCCTGAGAACCAAAAATCCAAAGTTTCTATCGCATGGTATACAGCTACTTTGTTGTCAGAAAACTAAACCCCGCAACGATCACACTGATTTGGGTCACATCAACGCCATTTTTCACACATCCTTCCTCTGACCGTCCTCCTTCGTATTCTCCTGGTGTTAGTACAAAATTTGAACCCTTCTCTATTTCCGACATATTTAAAGTTATTCTGAGGTCTAACGCTTCGTCTTTTGCATGTCCGGATGACCTCTCCCCTGTAAGTCTCAAGCATGAGGGTCTGCCAAGCCTGCGGATCTCATGGCAATTTTGTTGAATAAATCCTTATCGAATCGTTTATTCCCTAATTGTCAACGACCAGTCACTATTATTTCCAATTCCCAAGGGTCCTAACAAAAACGACAGAAAAGCGTTTTCGTCCGACAGCTCTCACATCGGTAGCACTGAAAATTTCTGAGGAGACCACACTTGGTCGTCTTCAGACCCACCTGAATGTACCTCCCGACCTTTATCAGTTTGCTAGCAAACCTAAAAGATCCATTCTCAATGTCGTTGCTTCCTTAGTCCACTTTATTACTGAATCTTTGGACAGATCCGCCTGATCTGTCGATTGCGTTACATAGTTATTTCTCAGCCTTTCGGCACTCCGCTCTTCACTTCTTCAAAAGCTTCCAACTGCCCTCACAAATTCCCACCTGGCTCTGACTACTTTCACAATGTTATACAGAAAACCAAGATAAGATAAAAACTTTGCCAATCCCCTGACAATAATTCTGGAGTATCCCATGGTGCTATGCTGTCTCCCTTCTTATATCAATGACCTATCAGTTTCTTCCCTGTCTGAGGTATTCAAATATGCTGACGTTTTTAGTTGCCGTGTTATTTTCACCACCTCTGACTTCAGAAAGTTCAGTGAAAAAAACTACTTCGAGTAGAACATTTTACACCCGATTTGGTTTAAAACCGAACCCTTCCAAGTGCAGTGAATGTGTTTCCATCAATTCCCGTCCCCCGTTTTACCGGATCCTGTATCCCATAATTCCAAATACAATTACGCCACTGAACTCGGCACTTAGTAAAGTCGACTAGTTAGTGTAACGGTAGGTGGGGCTCGCAGATTCCAACGCAGTAGTTTAATATGACTAAGCCCACTGGCTGAGGAACGCCATCGGAGTCCATTCGAGAGAATGTGCAACAAGTTTCAACCACTGTAACCGGTTCGAATTGTCTGGTTTAGTAATTGAAATCTAGTTCCCAGCACATTAAACTAAGCCTCAGAACTGCTGATGCGGTGTTTCCATCACATTCAAGCAACTATGTAAGGACATTAGTGCACAGACCCCGACAGTCTTGCGACTTTCATACGTAACGGCCACGTCTCTGTTCCTAAATAAATGGGTAAACGGTTGTGACGTCGGCGCGACAGGTGGCTCAGGTTTCTAATTCAGCAGGCTGGATTCCACCCGGGTCGAGGATGCATCGACCAGATTTCTACGCTTCGCCAGCTACTTGAAACGTGTCACACGCACCGCCGACCGACAATAATGATTTTCTTAGACTTGAAAGGCGCCTTCGATTCAGTTGATTGAACAGTGCTTTTCAGTGCTCTTCATCAAAAAGGTTTGCCCCGGAAGTTCATGAACCTACTGAGATCAGTGTATTCTCATACTTCTGGCCGTATAAGGGTTTACGGTGAACTATCCGGTCGGTTCGAAACGACCAGTGGTGTTCGACAGGGATGTTCTTTGTCTCCATTTCTGTTTAACTTCGTCATGGACGAAAAAATGGAGAGTGCGCTGTAAAATCTTCAGGATCTAGGCGTCGAACTAGGAAATAGTGAAAAGCTATGTTACCTAGATTACGCAGACGACGTTGTCTGCTTGTTCGAATCCACGGAACATGCTCAGCGTGCACCAGATAATCTCGCAAGAGCTGTAGCTCCATTCGGCATGCACTTTGCACCTTCAAAGTGCAAAGTGATGTTACAAGACTGGACGTCAACAATTCCGAGCTTGATGCTCGATGGGGAGGAGCTATCAGTTGTGGACCGTTTCACCTACCTCGGTAGCTGCGTGACGACGGATGGGAGCACAGTAGTAGAGGTGAGCGCGCGGATATCCAAGGCTCGAGCGGCGTACGCTGGACTGAAGCACTTGTGGCGCCGACCTGATATTTCACTGAAGTTGAAAGGCCGTGTATATTGGGCTGCAGTGCGTTCAGTTTTGTTGTATGTTTGCGAAACTTGGGGTCTGCGTGCTGAAGATATTCGTCGTCTTGAGGTTTTCGACCATCGATGTTTACGTAGTATCGCTAGGATTGGGTGGAATAGCCGAGTAAGCAACGATGAAGTCAGAAAGCGAGTGTTGGGTACTAATTCAGAGAACGTTCTGTCACAGCGTATCCGGCTTAGTAGACTTCGTTGGTTGGGACACGTGTTACGTATGGCAAACACACGTCCACCCTACCGTGTCCTATTCTCCGCCCCTCCTAGGGAGTGGAAGAAACCACGTGGAGGTCAACAGATGACGTGGCAGCGAGGAATGAGAAAATGTACAGCAGACTTAGGAAAAGTAGGTGCTTCACGTCTTCGTGATTGGGGTCCAAAAGATCCGTCTACCAGTTGGCTGGAGACACTGAAGGGTATGGCAGCGAACAGCGAACAGTGGCGATCGTGTTGTCACTTTCTGTCGAATCAGAATGACTGATCGATGTGCGTTTGTACAGTTAGACTGTATTCCGTGTGTTGGCTACTAGGGCATTCTTTCCTTTTCCCACCCGTGTCCCGTCCCTGTCCATCTTGTATATTCATAATTTCTAATTCAACGTGCAACATGGTGAGAAAGGCAGTGGTCAGTGGGGCTTGCCCTACTGTTTAACGCTGTACGATGATGATGATGATGATGATTTCTAAACGCGACAAAAGGCCTATCCTACACGATAACCATACATCTAATACCTGACTACAGGACTAACCCAGTCCAGAGGCAGTTATTCACGCACAGGTGGACTTTCCAAAAGAATTTATTATTGCACCTGATAAAAAATGACCACAACTACAACAAATCAGATAGTATTGCTTTTTAATACGATACGTGCGTCTGAGTGCAGTGAAAGGAATAAGCCCAAGGACCCCATTGACCACCGAGGAAAAAAGCAACCCCGGGACTTGGAATAGGCGGAGACCCATTAGACTGCGATAGGTCAGGCACAATAACGAGATGAGATAATTTAAAGCAAGGTAAAGATACTTTGAAAATAGCTTACTCTGAATTGGCTACACTTCTTCCCACGCTGGGTTGGACGCTCATTGTTCTTCGAGGGAGTATACTACGTTTCGGTGTCAGAAACTGTTTAGATGGTGTATTCTGTATTCGATTGGGGCAAAGCGAAAGAAGAAAAAGGGAGAACGGTGGTACCATGATGAATTTAAATCAGAAACAATGAGTAGAAGCACAGTTTTGGCAGTTGGGGAGTCAAATCAAATCAATGGACGACGGACAGTGACTATTCTGCACGTGTATGCACAGAAAATAGTATAAGACCTAATTGGAATGTGGAGAGAAAAATGTGGAAGCGAAATAAGGCGGTGAATACATCGAGAATAAGGACGAAAGTGAACAATGAGATCATTGGTTACTTGATCTACACGGTCTACTAGCAGAAGGACGAGACAACTTCTGTACACAGACGTGCATTTCCATTTAATTTTTTTCATTCACATACTTCTTACTTTTACTTTTATTCGACCATCTCCTGCCAGAGGGTAAATCCACAAAGACGAGACTGCACCTTGACGTGATGTGATGGCTTGCGTGCCTTCATGACCCAAAGAACTATTCAGGATGGCTTCCTTAAGCCGCAGATGCAATCATGTCCGACAGATCAAAGAGTAGAGGCCAGACAAAGTCCAATCTCTCAACCAGTTGATGGACAATATCTGGTTCTACTCATTACGGCCCGGAAGAGGACAATCCAGTGAATAAACACGGTGAGAAACAGTTTACCGATTAAAAAACTACCACCAGACGGACGTAGGAGTGGAGTACCGGGGTTTCTCTCGACGGTGGAAGAAATTATGGCACTACAGTGCGCAGCTATCGCCCACCTAAGCTAGGCAGCCCCGGACCAAAGGATGCTACCCCCGTCCACTTTCTGTTTGCTCTACTGGATGCATGGGGCTAAGGATTGAATCCGATAAGCGCATCCATGAGGTTCGATGACTTCATGATATGTTCTGTTTGTGGGTGTAATATTTTGTCAGGTTTCCCAAGCCAAAGCAAGCAGTTTTCTTGGGGGTCAACAACCGGAGCCTTAAGCCATCAAAAGCTTAACCCGCAAGGCTGCCGGACGAAACGTGGGGCCCATAACCCACTGGGAGCCGGTGACTGATTACTCAGTTCATACGCTTGTAGGTGGGGTCAGACACCCTGGGTGCTCAGTATATATATATATATATATATATATATATATATATATATATATATATATATATATCGTTTTGTTAGCGAAAAACAATGATTATACAGGGCGCTGATCCCTGCACCCAGTCGTCGCACAAAATATCGACTCGACAAGCTCGGGTGACCGGGTCTCTAAATGGGCTGGTTTTGAGGCTAAAGACGGTTTAGATTCACTTCTCCTTCTATCGATCGGCTACCTTGTCGCTTGTGCTTCCGTTGCCTCAAGCCTTGGGCTCGGTTCCGAACAGGTGCTAACGTACGGACTACCGACGAGACCTGATTGTCTACCAATGGTGAGTCAGCCCGTACCTTCATACAGAAGGATTATTTGTAACTAATTCACAACGGCGAACATCGCTGTTAATCAGACGATGACCCCACCAGACGCGAGTAATGCCTCAGATACACTGGTTGTCGAACAGAGTTGCCAAGCCTCCTGAGCGCAGACTGACAAGGTCTCACAACCGTAAAGCAAAATACCATGAACCGCGGCAATGTATACCTGTCTCTTAAGAGAAAGTCGGATGTCACGGCAGTGCAGGATAACTGAAGCTGCTCTGGCTCTCGCTGTTCATGACGTGACCGTCTTTCCAACACCAGCTCCAGCCGCAATCAAGCTCCAGGGATACTCAGAGTTGTCGACTAACTTGAACTGCTCACCACACATGGTGGGTGTAGGCACAGCCCCCTGCCAGTCTTGTAGAAGCGTTACGCGCTAGAGGAAGGCACTAAGTGCTTACTATATCTAGACACCTCAATCACCAAGCGGTTCAAAACACGTTTCTGGTCTGCATTAGCGACGTCACCCGGATACACTTCCAAAACCCAACGCAGCGAACGAACCGAACACTGCCAGTGGTACTAACTGCCATCTTTATTCCTTGTTTACAAATGATTGTAGCGGAAGTAGTACACCCCATTTTTAAAAAGAACTACTGCACTGCCAAAAATATCCGGCAGCCATGACCTTGAGTGGAGGACCACATAAGGTCTAAATCATTTAACCGCGGTAGCGAGCCCGAGAGACAGTGTATTTGCTTTCTACCCCCCATATATGTGCGCCGATCGCGAGGAGTTGAACCGCGTTACTCAGAAATGACAGAAGCTTATCCCAATCGGTCACCACCAGTTGAAGGTGGTTAACTGCGGCAGTAAGCTTCCAGCTAGTGAAAGCCTGCTCTTGTAAAGTGAAAGATACGAAGAGAAGTTGGAAACTTTCGGTTGCTATTTCTTTCAATATGTGCAGCGAAGAAGGGTCTGCGTTACTAAGTTATTCTCTGCAGACTAAGTTACACCAATCAATATTAGTCGCCCGTCGTTCGATAAGGTAATAGACCAGCTCATGTGACGGAAGAAAGAAGCGACAAAGTCCTTTTGAAGCATGGGGCTTTCAATGGATATGGAGAAGTCGTTCAGAATCACCTACCAGGTCCCTATTAGTCTTCTGACCCCGATTAGAAGTGTTATGCTGTGAACAACTGAGGCAGTGGTTGTTTTATTTCACCACCAAAAACTGAACGTAATGTGATGTCTCAAGGTATGAACAATATAACCATTAGAAATGTTACGCAATCAATTGATCGGATGCTTAGACTAAACTTTCATCTATTACAACTGGACTTACGCGTGAAACTAGATGTTCTAAGCTAAACGCGTTTAACCCTACACCAATGTGGAGGCCTGATAATGGACAACTAAAACCAATGTTTCTCTTCACTTGTCTACTCAATGGTTTATCTGTATTTTGTATGAAGCTCAAATTGACCAAGTAACTGTTACGCTGGCTGACACATCGTATATAGACGGCGTCGCTTAGTCATCAGACAGCATGTCATTGCCCGTCCAGAAGCCGGGACAAGACTGGGGCCCACGAAGCGGATCGACGGTCCAATCAGCCGTTTTAGGCGAACGGAGCTAAATTAATCGGTTGCCAACAGATTTTTTGACCGAATGGAAACAAATCAGCCAATCGGGGCTGTGACTGAACAGGCCAGTCAGAAAAACCGATTGTGAAATGCGTTTCGAACACATTTCGTGCAGTGATTCCGCTAGACACCTTATATAAACTATCTGTTTCATACTATATATATATATATATATATATATATATGTGCATGTATATATGTATGGTACAGATAACCTGTCAAAGAGATCATGGTATAGTAGGAAAACAATGTAAAAAAAAGTAACAGGACAGAAAAGCTGGAAAGATTTTTGGTTGCAAGTCAGTCCTCACACGGTACTGTTTTGTACTAGTAAATCGAGATGGTTCTTGTTGGGGAAAATTTCTCCCCCACAAATCAATGCCGAGGGATTCAAATCCGTGGCTAGTTTTTACCTACGTTGTTTACCGTTGAAGATATTCAAGATCCACTTAGAATTCAAATTACGCGAGGTTGGGTGTTGCACAAAACTGTACAATTCACCTTCACCGGAGCGCGCCGAGTTGTTTTAATCCGCAAGGTCACACATACTTTATATAAGCAGCACAGCACCATTGTATATTGGCCTTTGGTCCAGCACAAATATGTGGCTAAGCTGAAGGTCTTGTCTTCGTGCTCTTCCTAACGTGTACGGTTGTCCAGGGTCGAGTTTACCAGTCGTAGTGTGAGATTGGGGATTTGTGTATTATTGGTCGTGCGATTCGGTCGGTGGTTCGCAACAGTTCTAAGGCAGAATCTTCTTGCTGAAGTTAGTGGGACCGATTTCAACTGGGACCCTGTCGAGAAGAGGCTCATCATTAGAGTCGGTTGTTGTGCGAGTTACGGGCTGTGCCGCTGAAAACCAACGACAGAAGAGTGCCATATCATGTAGTGTTGACGCGAAAATATCGATGGATGCACATCACTGATCACTATTAGCATGCTCTTTGGAATAGCTGCAAAAGTGTTTCCACGGCTCTTCGATACATCCAATGCAAGACGATAAAACCAACTGTCGGGCGCAACTGTCAGACAATGATGGTCGAGCGCGGAGAGGTTATCTACATTCGAAAAAAGGGGACCACTTCTAGTGGTTCTGAAGTGGGTGACGTACCTCGGCAACCAACCTAACAAGCAACTTACTCTGAGCATGTCGATCGGATTGCTAGTCAGCTGATGACATTGATTCGCACGATCAAATCGGATATGATATATATCTAGGTCATTAGTGAGTTCTGATTACTCATTAATGGTGCGTTGATCTTACCACCAATTGCAAAGTCTAGGCCTCGGTCGTAAAAGAAATCTCTAAGAAGCCAAGTTACCCACACACGCATACGGGCGACAGTTTCGTGAAGTCAAACAAGAGGAGAAGACAACTTGACCATAGCAAAAGCACACTAAACAATCTGGTTCAAAAGTGCACAAAAATACGACCATGAATAGAAAAGCCAACACCGTAATATGTGGTTGATTTAAGTACGGGACGATTGTTTACTGTGAGACAGCACATGGATTAAACAAGTTCATGTGGGACAAAAATGATAGAAAATAATGAGCATATGAGAAAAGCGCAAAGCCATTCCAAAGGGATTGACAAATTAATAAACAATTTTCATGAAGATTACGAACGATGTATGGCAATTGCCTCCGCAAACCCTATTGGTCATGCGGTCGCTGTTGCGTATTTAACTCAAAATGCAGTGTTTCGGTCAACCGCGTATTGCATCATAAGACGAGGAACTACGGCTGACGACACGGTCTAAGGTTTTGAATGTTGTCACTGTAAAGGAATGCAGCCAGTTCGTTTCTAATAGACGGCTCGGTTCAATGAAGCAGACAGCACGTGATCGGCTGACCAGAATCGCCGACAGGATTAGAGCGAGTGAGGCGATCAATGGATCAGGCAGCAGTTAACATTCGACCAGAGCCGAATCAACCAATCTGGGCCCAGCCAGATAAACGAACCAGACGGGCCGTTTAGGTCTATTAATAGACCAATACACTTTTATGCACGGTTTTCGTTATGAGAAGCGCATAACTTATACAAGCAATGCATTCTGTATCAATAAAACGAAAATTGATTCTAAGGCAGAACTGAGTTCTCACTAGAGTTAGTTGGACGGAACAAAACAGCCACCGTGTCTTTTCCTTAGCTCAAGAAACGTTCAACCACGTGGTTATGTAACTGTCGCTCTGTTTGAACCACGTAGGTAGTTATGCACCTATAACGGAGCATTATGAAATATTGCGACATTGGTTAATCACTTCAAAATGATCTCAGGAAAGATGTGTTTTTATTATGAGTAGGTCAGAAATAAACAAAAAACAATCACTAACCCGTTCTGGTTTGGACACACCACGCCGAAGTGTGGGTGTACCAATCACAGTGGAACGGGGTCGGTTCGGACCACGTGATTTTCGTGTCCATGAGCTGTCACTCTCGTCCGAAACGTCTGTGGGTGAGTCGAATTCCGATTCGCTGGACTGGGTGGTACAGGTCGAGTTGCCCGTATCGTCAGAATCACTCGAGGACTTCCGATTTCCATCATTGCTTCGAAATAGGCTAAAATTTACAATGTAGTTCAACATACTTTTTCTCTTGTTTAAATGACGATGTGAAGAAGGATATGGAATATTTTCCATTCCACGTCCAGGCAACAGTAAAGTGAAAGAAAAACACAACAGCGTCTATAGATCCCTAGAGTCCGCTGTGCTATTGAAAATTACATCAGATCATACTACACCAAGTGTGTTGACGAACCTAGCGAAAAGTCAGATAAAAGCAATCAACTTTTGTTTCACTTTTGAACTACCACCAAAACAAAGAAACTTGTTTTATCAATGATTTCGAATACTGGCGTTGTTCACAGCTCATCTTGATGGCTTCAAGGGTTTCTGATCAAACTGAATCCCATAAGCAGTCTCTTAGAGCGCAAGTAAGCTAAATTAGTCACATGAACAGACCTATGGACCTCGGATCACGGAGGATTCGCAGAAGCAAGCTTATGAGAATAGAAGCAACGATATTCAGGTCGAGTATCTAAATCCATAAGTCAACACAAACGGTTGGAATGTTAAGCTTCCAAAATTAATAACCATTGAATATCTGAGAAACCAAGTTCAAACCTAAGGGAAAGATTTCAATAAATACAGATGAGTGCAGGACCCGTCAACTGCGCACTGATAAGGTCACCTCAACTGGTGATGAAACGCCTAGCTCAGAAACCTAGGCAGATTTACTTCCTTCGTCTGAATGGAGTGACGGAAGTTTTTAAGCGAGCAGCACTTGCAATTTAGCACAAAGTATAAGGAGTTGCGGTGTTGGAGCTCATAAGCATGAACGACGAGGAGGAAAAAATACATTGATAATTATACACACACACACACACACACACACACACACCAACAGTCTACATGCGTTTTATTCACATCCACCGAATTCCCGCATACACAATGACCTGATGACGTACAAATGAATGGCTAAAGCTAGAAAAAACCAAGCCCATCGTCTGTGCAAACAGAAACAGTTCATTCCTTTTTCAGTCGGAACAACCAGTCACAGTGCAATGGGCGCGACAGCTTTGATGCTTATCGCGCAGCAATAAATGGCAGCGTAAAAAACCGACGCAGAACCGGACTTGAAAGCAACAGACTGATGAAGAGGTGAGAAGACAATGTTTTACCGAGTCAGACCCTTGATGGAAATCCAGGTAATTGGTCACCTTTGTCCAGTCCTTCTGTCAACTTTTCTAAGAAGGATAGTAGGTTCGTGGGGCATTACTTGCCCTCGACGAACCGGCTGCTTCACTCTCAGCAGATCTTGCTTATTTAAATGACGAGCAATTTCGTCCTTTATGCACTTCACCATGACTCTTATTACAACTGATAGAAGATTTACAGGGTGGTAATTTGAGGTCAGGTAACTTCCTCCACTCTTGTGAATCGGGGCAACTTGTCCCGCCCTCCATTCCTCTGGTATCTTCCTCTCTTTGACGGAAAGTGTGGATGATTCTGACAACTGTTATTGACATTCCTTTGTGTTCTTCTATTACATCTTCGAATGCCCATACATATGTTTGCGCAAAGTACAATTTCGAACTGCGTTCCAGTTAAATGATACACTGGAACGTTCCTACCCAAGGTAACTTTTACATTCGCGCCTCTTCAGTGACGAGTCCAATTTGAAAAAGATGAATTGATTTATCAATTTTATTTTGAAATTTTATCGTGGAAACGGTGTATTGCGCATTTGAACTCATCAATTTAAAATGTGGTAGTGTCCAAGAAATTGATGCCCTTTTTAAGTTATCTGTAATAGAAAAATTTATGTTCCACAACTATGTAATTAAAAATGTAAACATAGAGTGCGCAGTTAATTATCACGATGATTACAAGAATACCACGTGTTGTAACATGTGGTCACTTTGTGGTAGACAGACTCGTCCTGAACATTTCTCGAAATGCTCTTATTTCCACTCCCTTCCCATTTTCTGTTCCATTTCCACACCCCACGGGTTCTTCGGTCAACCGTGCTTGCTGCAGTGCGCTGATGGAAATCCTAACTATGTTCTGTCTTGTCCTTCTTCGACTAGCTTCCGAGTCCCACCGAACCCGCTACCACCAGCTGATGCCCTGCTTCATCCTCGATGCCCATTCAAACAAGCCACGTTCAACGTGCGAACCCTGATGCATACAGGACAACCGGCGGTTTAGCTCGTACGCTTGAATCCCTTGCCATCGATGTATGTTGCATTCAAGACTCCAGTTCCACAATTCGATTACCGCTCCCATCTAATCGTTCTGTGAAGTTTCAATCATGCCTATCTGGGGACGCTGAGGCTGCGGCTTCTGGTCTTGTTGGCGTTGGCATTATTCCCACTGAAGGAACTGAAGCGTCGCTGCTGGACTGGATCTCAGTCGTTTATGCGCAATGAGACTCAGGGGTTCGTGTAAAGTGAACAGTTGCCGATCCGATAGACGCAATCTGTTTATCGTTTCAGCGTATGCACCCACCGATCGTAGCCCAGATGCAATCAAAGATAACCTCTACCAAAAGCTCCAGGACCACTTCCGTAAAACAAATCCAGCTGATATCATGATTTTGGCAGGATATCTGAATGCTAGAGTGGATCCGCTGTCATTGAATGAGGCGCATCTAGGGGGCCCTTTTGGGTTAGATTCCTGTAGCTCAGAAAACGGGGGACGGTGACTGGCCCTGTGATCAGACCATCGCCTGTTCCTCGCCAGTACGAACTTCAGACATTCTAATCGCCGGTACGCCACGCGGCGTCCGCCATCTTCTAGTCAACCGTGGACCCAGATTGGCCACATCGCTATAAGCCACAAATGGCAGGGTTGTATACAAGATTGTCGCTTGTACTGAAGCATCCCCCTCCCTCCCTTGATTCTGACCACGCACTAGTTCGCACTAAGCTGTCCATGTGCTTCCACGGGCGCCCAAAACGCATGCAACGACAGTTAGATTGCGATAAGCTCTCCGATCTATCACGCTTATCCGTTTACCAAAACGCGCTAGCTGAAAAGCTAGATGTAGCCCCACATGATAACATAAACCAGCACTGGTCGCTCATCAAGAATGCTTTGAATTCTGCCGGTTTAGTAAGTTGTGGTCTGTCTCGTCGTGCCGCGAGACCCTGGGATTTTGTCGAATCTCTGCGCCTTCTCGACGCACGCCAATTGATTCCGGCTGGAGGCGAGTATAATACAGCGCGTCTCGGAACGAGACACGCACTTAAAGCGAGTCTTCGTAGGGACCGCGAAATCTGGTGGTCGCAACGCGGCATTAGAGAGGGAACGTGCTGTCACCATGGAAAAATCTCGCAAGCTGTTCGATCTCATTCGAGTCACCGATAGGAAGCCATTAGGTGTACGTGAAACAATCTGTGAGGCTGACAGTTCGCAAATTCACAATCAGAAGCGGCGTCTCGATCGCTGGGAGGAGCCCTTCTGGACAATTCAGCTGGCCCTCGGTGTCGGCTTCTCGCTTTTTCGAAGCACTGTGAATAGTAACTTGTATATAGCTCCTTTCTGTTCCCAAAACGACATCGACCTGTTCTTTGACGCTTTCATACTCGTCTTGGTTCCATTACTGTCTGACTGTTCATGCTTTGTTGTTGGCGATTTTAATCATACGCCTACGGATCCCTTACTTGCTTTTGGTTTAAGTGACCTCTGTCTTATCCCAACTTGAGGGAACGCTGTTTTAGACAGAATAATCACAAACCCTCCCGGTCTTTTTCACTTACAACTGAGAGCTCCTGTTTCAGCGAGTGGTAACACTCTCATTATCATCACACCTAAAGTCTATTCACCTTCAGCGCACTGTTCACCCATCAGGACAAAACAGCTAAAGGGAACCTCTAAAAATCTGTCACCCATCAACATTGCTCTTCTTCAGAGATCCCTTTCTGTTGTTACTTCGGGGTTTTCCTTTGATTTCTCGCTTTGTCCGCTAGACCTATTTACGAAGGCATTGAATGTGGTATTTGATTTGCGTTGTCCTATGGAGATCGCATTTCTTTAACAACGGCAGAATAGCTTTTTCATTGCTGAAATCTCTCAGAGGGCAAAAACAATGTGCCCAAAAACTACACGACCAGGCTTTGGTGAAACGACACTCCATCCTGATCAAACAAGAGGTTTAACGGCTGAACAAGACATTTGCCCACCAGTTCTTTTTTACCACCAGCAGCAAACTTCTCTGGCATGTAATCCGGCTTCTATGTGGACAACGGGCCCGATCAAAGAACTACGGCATAGATACCGACAGCCTGAACGCCGCGTTTATTCATCCTCCTTTGGATGTACTGCCATCCTATTTTCCTTCTGTTCCCTTGGACATCGAGCCGTTTTCCTCGGAAGAAGTCTTCATGCTTCTTCGAACCTCAAAAATAGCTTCAGCTGTGGGTCCAGACGGTTTACTCTCCACAGTTCCCAAATTTGGAACACGACAGCTATCCGGAATCATGATTTCCGTCGTCAACAAAACTGTCGGTGCTGGTGCCATTCCTGCCTCCTGGAAACCTGTGACAGTAGTGCTTATTTCCAAACGCTACAAGTCCAACATTCTGTCAAAACGCTTTCGTCCCATCACCATCACTTCTTCTGCGCTCAAGTTGACCGAGCGTGCTATCCTAAGTCGATTGCGTTCTTCTCTTGCTGTCCCAAATGACCCCCATCAGTTTACGTACAAACCAACCAGATGCACTCTGGATGCACTTACTTCAGTTTTCCAATCCATTTCAAACAACTCAAATGGCTCCATGAATTCCGTCCGATGTATTTCCCTCGATTATTCTTCCGCATTCGGTTCAGTTCCCCGTTCTCTACTTTTTCAAAAGCTAGAGTCCTTTGGCTGTCCCGCTTCTTTAATCTCGTGATTGAAAGACTACTTTTCCAACAGAAATCAACGTGCTAGAGTTGGTACAAGTTTATCGAATCATTTGAATAACGACTCAGGTGTTCTTCAGGGTGCCGTTCTTTCCCCCTTTCTCTTCACCACATATATCAGCCACTTGACCACTGCACCACCTGCACAACTTTTTAAGTACGCTGATGACGTCGTACTCTGCCAACCTATCTCCGACCAACAAGACTTAAACTCTTTTTCCGAGAACTTATATAATATTCAGAATTTTTCGTCCCATTCTGGACTACATCTCAACACTTCCAAATGTTTTTAGTGTATTTTCTCCCCCTTTCTCATTCCTCTTGTCCCAATGAGCAATCAATCATCAACAGTGTCTCAATTTCCAGAGCTGACTTGGTCAAATACTTAGGCGTCACAATCAGTTCCAATTTACAATGGTCTTCTCACATTCTTGATTGTGTTAAAAAACTGCGTGGACTGTCTTTTCAAATTTGTAGGCTAAGGCAGTCTGGTGCCACACAAGCTGTCATTCTTTTTTTTGTCCATCAATATGTTCTACCAGTCTTACTCTACTGCATTTCCGTAATCTTTCCTGGTCTACTTAAGAAAGATTTTATCATTCTACGCCGAGGCCTAGCCATTATCAGTCGTGTCTCTTTGATTTCCATGGGCTGTCTTATCTCCAAAGTTTGCGATTTGCACATTACAGCCTGTGAAAAATTCGCAAAGATTATTGTGGACCCCATCTATCCCCTGCACCGTGACTTATCTGCGTGGCGTTCTTATCCCTCTATACGTTCCGAATTTGGACTTATCTCATCCCGCATAAATGTCTATCGTGACCCTACAGTGCCTTCCTTAGCACGTGTTCTGGTTGACAAAATTAAAGTCGCAGATGAATTTCGGACTAACCTCGGTGGCTGAACCAGTTTTATTTCTAAAGTACCTATTTTTATACGTATTTCAAAGTGTCAATAATTAGTTTTCCTCCATTTGGCTGAAATAAGAATATTTGTCAACTTGCTAAAGTCCTAAATACAATACATTACAATACAAATACTAAAGCTCATCCGGCACACGTCCAGTGATGCATTTCGACAGATCCACTTACCGAGGCGGAGATCCAAAAGTAGATCCAGGCCCTAGGATGTCACAAATCGGCAGGCTCCGATGGCATTCCCCCAGCCCCATTCAAAGATCATGGGGTGCGGCTAGTTAGAGAACTTCATGTTTCGCTCTCAAAAGTGTAGAGTTCTGAACAGATTCCGTCCTTATGAGGGGAATCGATTTTTGTTCCCATCTTTAAGAAAGGATCGCGCAGTGACTGCGCTAACCACAGGGGTGTAAGCCTTATCCTAATAGCATCGAACCCGCTTGCGTCTGTCATATTTCGCAGGTTATACCAAACGCGTGAAGAGCAGATTTGCGAGGACTGCACTATGGAATTGCTTGTTGAGAAATGGAGTATCTGAGAAGTATGTATCAGTCCTCAAAGAGTTGTACCGTCACACCTCAGGCCGGGTAAGGGCCTACGGCGAGCTATCACCCGGATTTGTCGTCTTCAGTGGAGTTTGACAAGGTTTCCCTATATCCCCGTCTCTCTTCAACTTTGTTATAGGAGATGTTCTACGGAAATCTCTGTCTGGTATTCCGAACCGTGGGATTGAACACCTCTCAGGGAACAGAGTTTTAGACTTGGAATATGCCGATGGTATCGCCTTGCTGAGTGATAATGCACAGGCAGTGCAACATGCTTTGGTCCGCTTGGCGATTGAGGTATCCAGATATGGAAGGCACTTTGCGCCTTCCAAGTGCAAAGTGCTTTTGCAAGATTGGCATGAACCTGTACCTGTCCTCACCCTCTGTGGTGATCAGCTTGAGTTAGTCGACAACTTTAAGTACTTTGGGAGCTTGATAACAGCTGGAGGTGGTCTTGAGAAGGAGTTCAGTTCACGCACAGCCAAAGCTAGAGCAGCTTTCACAAACTGCAACACCTGTGGCGTCGCCGTTATATCCGGTTCTCTCTTAAGGGACGGGTGTACATCGCCGCGGTTCGTAGTGTTTTGCTCTACAGTTGCGAGACTTGGCCACTTCGCGCTGAGGATGCTCGGCGTCTCTCCGTGTTGGACAACCGATGTCTCCGAAGCATTACTCATGTCTGGTGGGAACATCGAGTAAGTAATGACGAGGTGCGCAGTCGTGTTAGGCACGGATAGCCGCTCTTTCAACGAAGTAATCGCTCTATACCACCTCCGGTGGCTCGGCCATGTTTTACGAATGCCTGTCCATCGTCTATCTTTCCGTGCTCTATTCGCACGTGTTGGAAAAAGCGACGCGGTGGTCAGGCCATGACTTGGCGTAGAGGTTTGGAAAATCTAGCATCAGCATTGGCTCCGGTTGGGGCTTCACGCCTTCCTCTTTAGGGCTGGAGTGATGAGGATTATCGTCGGTTATAGATGTTGAGGGACATGGCGCAGAATAGAAGTCAGTGGGGCGAATACTGTACGGTCTGTCTGTCGAACTCTCGTCCCCGTAAGCACAAAAATGTCATTCCGACAAACAAGTGGAAAAAACACCAAAAAGGTGTACGGTGAAAAGCCCCTCAAAACTCAGCATTTTTCTCTATTACTGACGGCCTGTTTACTGTATTGTGCACCTCTTTCCTTGTTTTGTAATTGTTGTTGTTACGTTGGCACCTTGCTTGATCTCAAGCCGATGTATATATATATATATATATATATATATATATATATATATATATATATATATATATATATATATATATATATATATATATATGTGGTAGACAGCCCCGTTCCCTCCTTGGTTGTCACAAAAACTGATCATATAACGCTAGCAACTTCATATCTGAGGGCCATTATTGACGGCAATGCCCCTCCTCCATCCAACGTACGCAAGCGCAAGCATAGAGATAGAAAAAACCGCGGGAGCCTCATTCATGTAGACTTAAAAAATCCAGGGAAAAATCTCGACGTCTGCGTTTTGGGCGGCGGATTTTATATCATAGCTACGTGACTGATTTGATTAATCACCCAACTTTACGCTGGCAGAAAAAAACACTAACCGAAATGGAAAAGTTTGAGTCAGTTGGCCAACTCCGTTTTGCGTGACGATGAACTGCTATTACGCCCGGCATAGAAGGCGCATTTGACCTCCACTTGATCTCACTGAATTGTGGTATTGGCGTACCACTCATTTATTTCTGGAGGACTGAGTACGTGCTGCAGCGATTCGGTCATTTCTTCTGTACGGCTTGAAAATTTGACCGCCCACGGTTAGGCGTACAGTGTTACCACATTATTAGAACAAATAATAAGGCTCAACGGGCTGCGTTGTTTTAGATGTGTTACGTACGCCCCATAGATAATGGCCGACATCTAATGTTCGCAGTGATCGGAAGATGGTGAATTTTGACCAGTACATCACACAGATGTGGATACTTTGACAAATGAAATTTGCCGTGTGGCGCACGTTGGCTACCATGTGACCCAAGATGTGACAAGAAGCGCGACCACAATAACTGAATGCCTTCTATCAAAAGTCAACTTGTGTAATGCATGCAATCGAGAGAATGGAAAGAAAACCGAAATTTGACTTACTGACCACGAGCTCTTGGGATGGCTGACGCGGGGAGACGAGGAAATCAAGGTAGTTGAAGTGAAACATTGGTAAATATTAAACCACATTCAATCAACTTTTTTAAACCATAGGCACTGTTGAAATTCGAATCGGAAAATATTCTCGTTGTTGTGAGCTTTACGATATATACCAAACATAATACCAAACAAAGGTTGGAAAGATAAATTTCATGATAACTGAATACTGTTCACGTTAGCTCTCTTTTATTCTGTGCGGAGTTGAAACTGCGTGACTGCGGTGAACATGATTAGTCTGACTGATGCTAGACAGACGAAATCAAATGAACGGTGGAATATGGGTAATTCTCAGCCATGGAAGTAAAATACATCGCATGTGGTTTTCGCCACGGAGGTATATATATTGATCATGCCAGAAGCAATTCCATCTGTGTAAATGTCGATCACATTTATGCTTAGCAGAAAAAACGAGAAGCAACAGGAATAAATTTCGAAGAACTAAATCAAATGGTGTTTAACTAGCATTTTCGTAATTGATGGTAGGCCTGCAAGAAGAAAGCTGTTGACTTTATGGAACAAAATGAACCTGAAAACAAGGTCAAACATGTGAGCGAGCAGGCCGAGAACCCAAACCAAAGCTTCGGAAGACGGCGAGACCCACAAGTGCTTCATTCCAGCATACTCCTCTCGAGCTTCGAATATACACGTGCTCAATTCTACTACTGTGCTTCCATCCGTCGTCACGCTGCTGCCGAGGTAACTAAAGCGGTCAACAGTTGTCACTTCCTCCCCATCGAGCATCAAGTTCGGAATTATTGACGTCCAGTCTTGCAACATCACTTTACACTTTGAAAGTGCAAAGCGCACGCCGAATGGAGCTACAGCTCTTCCAAGTCTATCTAGTGCACATTGCGTGTGTTCCGTGCACTTGAACAAGCAGACAAGTCGTCTGCGTAGTCAGGGTCACACAGCTTTTCACTATTTCCTAGTCCGACGCCCACATTCTGGAGACTTCGCAAGGCATTCTCCAGTTTCTCGTCTATGACGAAGTGGAACAGGAATGGAGACATAAGACATTGTTGTCGAACACCACTGGTCATTTCAAATGGACTGGATAGTTCACGGTAAACCCTTACATGGCCAGAAGTATGAGAATACACTGGTCTCAGTAGGTTCATGAACTTCTGGGGCATATCTTCTAGGTGAAGAGGACTGAATAGCACTGTTCGATCAACTGAATCGAAGATGTCCTTCGAGTCACGAAAAACCATTATTGTCGGTCGACGGTGCGTGTGACACGTTTCAAGTAGTCGGCGGAGAGTAGAAATCTGGTCGGTGCATCCTCAACCTGAGCGGGATCCAGCCTGTTGTTCGTGGGCGTTCCTCTCGCGAGCCGGTGTAAGACGACACAGCGAAATCAAGGTTAATACTCTGGAGACTATCGGAATCAAGCTAATCCCATAATGTTTACTACAGTCATTCCGTATTCCCTTCTTGAAGATGGGAACAATCAATGACTCGCTCCATATTAACGGAATACACTCCTCGTTCCAATTGTCACGGAGCAAGGCGATGAGTGATTTTATCAACGCCTCACCACACATTTTGAAAAGAACTGGAGGAAGTTCGTCAGGACCTGCCGCTTTTCCTCGCTTTAGTATTCGAATGCATGACTCTACTTCTACTTCCGATGGGGGCTCAAGTGATACTACCCAAGGGGTCACAGTTGTTGACACAGGAGTAACTACACTATCGTGCGGCCACCTTAACTGCTCCTTGAAGTATTCGGCCCAACGGTCGAGCCTTTGCACATTGAAATAAATAAGCTCTCCACTACTGTCGCACATCGTTTCACTAATCAGGGTTCGCTGTACACCGGTGTTGCGAATAATTCTGAACAGTCCTTGACTGTTACCCGAAGCAGCTGCTACCTCCTTTTCTCAGCTTAATAGAACCCACGAACTCTCGCGATCGATCGCGAGGCATTTTGTACCTTACCTTTATAGCTTTTTTCATATACTATTCATCTCCCCACTGTTCGAGGTCTGAGGTTTTTGCTCCATTAGACTCAACGACTCTTGAGAAATCCGGTGCCGTTGATGGACATCGAATTTAGGACCATAGGCGAAACCTGCTGCCACGTGCATTGCCTGCTGGATATGGTCCCAGTGGTCATCTACATTACTGTTCGTCGTGGATCCTAGCTCATGTGCTAGCTTCTATTCTTAGCGGGTATGGACTTCTGGATCACGCGAGCGTTGCACGGTTAACCGGGTTTGCGGTTTGCGTTGATCACCATGGAGCTGGAGAGATAATCACATCAAAACTAATGCATGGTCCAAATCAACGTGCGTGGATCAGTAAGATCTACAGTTCTGAACAGAGCTGCGCCACCGGTAGCTTACTACGATATGATCAATCTGGCTTAGGGTACCTGTAGAGTCAGAGCACCATGTCGCCGTGCGACGTGAGCTGAGTCGGAAATTTCTTCTAAGCAGGAATAACCGATTGTCTGCACAAAATTTGAAAAACTTGTCCCCGTTATTTGTGCGCGAAGCGGGCAAGGCACAACGCCCACCTAAACAGGCTTCGGACACACTAAGTTTGCCAACTTGTGCATTAAAATCACCAGCTAGCACTACAATGTCCGAACCTTTTTCCATGCGAACGAGAGTGATGAGTTCAGCATAGAACTCATCCTTCTTCGTGTCTGAGCTGCAGTCTGAGGTCACAACCGAATTGCCCTTAACACAACTATCCTTTCGAACGCCAACTGACCCCTGAAATCTTACAGCACATAAACAACTATTACCCGGGATTCAATCTAAAAGGGAAACCCCAGCCTTGTCACTCAGGACTATTTCTACACCACATTGAACCACAGCTATAGCTGCTTTGTTTCCTGAAGTGCGCAGGAAATACCTTGAAATACCAGAAGGAGTTAGTTGAATCACACTGCTAGAATCTTTCTACGCGTTTCACTTAAGCAGCAAAAATCAATCTTCAGAGAGACTATTGTGTGCACTAGGCACGCCTGCTGACCGGCCTGCATGAGAGTACGCACGTTGAAGGAGCCGAGATTCAGAGGCTGACGAGGCTTGAGGAAATGTAAGTTACCAGAAAGGGAATTATTCCCGACACTATTTGACAATAAACCGTTGCGAGTATCGACCGTGTTGTCAGTGGGAGCATTATGAGTGGATAGAAGGGGCAAAGAGGGGTGGTTGGGGACAGAAGATAAAGGTTGAATAAAAGAGAGGGAACCCTGAGCAGTAGCCCACTTATCACTACCCACCCCGCTCGATGCAATGGGCAGCGCGGTCCTGATTATCCTGTGCGACGACCAATGCAATATGGAATTCTTTGTATTCGTGCAGTTCATGGGAGATGTTGGACGGGTACTGCTAGGGTGTCCAGCCACAAAGCAGGAGAACGATTAGGGTCCTCATCCAAAGCCTTTAGTTCTAACAAGAACCTATCCGAAAGGCAGCGGGATGGCTTAGTGGAAGCCCATTTGCTTGGACCAATTATTCTTCCACTGATTTTGCCGACTGAGTTGCCAGCTCAAATCAACCCCCAACCTGGAGGACCAGAAGACAACTTTGTCTGACCTCTACCCATTGACCTGTCAGGTATGATTGCATCTCCGGCTTACAGAAGCCACCCTGTGTAGCTCTTTGGGTCATAGAGGCGCGCAAGCCATCACACCACGTCATGGATATATGCAGTCATTTGTGATTCGCTATCACAGTGGCAAAACCACATCTGTCACAAAAATTGCCCCAATAAAGTCACGATTTGATAAAGATAGCGGTTTTTCTAATGCTGGCGAAATAAGCTGATACACTTTCATCAAAGTGACAACAAATTGTATCAGGATGTGACGTTTTATGTCGAGGACAGATTAATTCGAAAGATTACACTTTTAGTCGAATTTTGACGATACCTGTAGAATACATTTTGATAATATATAATTAGCTGATTTATATTTCTTCGATGGTACTTTGACTTCGCCTTCCTTTTACAATTTGAGCAGAAATTTGAATGTAGTGAAAGCAATCAAGAGACAAATCATCTGCGAGATTACCACGAAAAAGTGGAACTCGGGTATCAAGAGAAGAAAGCAGAACACCGTTTCAAAACAGTGAAAAAACCCCGGCTCTTCAAGGTGGCATGGCTTACCTCGTTGCGATATCTGAGGTCGAACCTGGTTACGAGCAACAGGTCGCCCTTCGGACGAAATAGATAAGGAGCGCAGTCTTCGTACTGTTGGACGTTACGTTGAACATGAAAATACAAACAGGACAAACCTGGACTACCTATATCCATTGTGGGCGCTTTCGACGTCACTGCAGTTAGTCGTGGAGTACTAGAAGGTGGCTTCATCAGATTTGAGACGCAGGTGCGTCGGGCAGGAGTTTTTCGTACTCCAGATGTAGTGCGGGATCTTCGAGGAGGACTGAACTCGAAGGAATCTACTTCCATCGGTGCTAACAACCGTGCGAGAGCTAGGTCCTTACACGCACGTCTTGGAGTACGCGGTGACAGATGAGGAAGAACATTAGTGGACCGTATTGATTTATGATCGATATTCGGACTAGGTAGATTTTCTTTGCCTGATCAAAAATTGAATTTAACAGGTTGACAAAATACAACGTACCTCTCGCTGATGCACGAAACGGTGTCTTGTGTGCAGACATGGTGGTTTATTGTCTGAAAATGAAAGTGATCAGAGGTGAGCGGTCTTTTATTACATGCTTGCACGATAGTAAGCAGCTTCGCGTCCGCCAAGTTGGCTGCTATGCCTGATCCACTGTAATCTCAAGAAGCTCACTGCTGAAAATCTCAAAGTCAATGCCCTCAGTTATTCTTAGCGTTATAATGGGAACCTTAGCTCTGGAATTTGCCTCTCTACCCGTGCTCAAGAAAATACAGAAAAAAGGCAAATGATTAGTGCAATACGGAATATTTTCGTAGAGACGGTCAAACCAGCTGCTGCTCACGCACCTTTTTCCCCGCGTGAACATGGGAATGATCAGTATCCGTAGCTACACCGCAGACAGGGGCCCTGTTCAATCAGTCAGAAGCAGAACTGTTTGAACAGCATGGGAAACACGACCGATTGATAAGATGTGATCATCAGATATATTCGCATCGTCATTGAAATAACTATCTGGTTTGTCGGTACCTATTCATGGACTTGTAGCTGCTTCTAAGTGGTCAACCCGAGCTCTGTCAATGTTAGCTCACTGTGCATGCACACCCTCACGTTGAAGCGTCGAAACGGTTTTCCGGTCATACATAATCGCGCTGTCTGGGGCACTAGGATAATCCCTTAAATTATTTCACCACTATATGTGTGTTTTAGTGGGCGCACGTAATCCAACGCACAGGCATGCGCCGACAAACACCCACACACACTCATTGCAAATGTGTTGGCATCGTTAATTCTTCACCTGCCACGCGGAATACCTCTAACCTTCCTGGCAATGGACATTCAGATTATACTCCGCTCTGCCTGTGTTGCAGTGGGCGCACACGTGCGACACACATGCATGCACCCACGGACGCACTTTGCATAATAACCGGCATACTGTGATAAAACTAATATTGGCACATTGATAATAATAGAAAGCATCCTGTTATTAATTTCAGTGAAGTCACCAAATGAGTGCTTAGCTAAATACGTTTCACGTTGGGCCAAGGATAACCCAGTGAAGAATGAAGGCAAATTCGGTACAAATAAGTGCTACTTTTAGGGTGAACCTGATCGAGGTAAAAAAGGTGCGGCGGTAGGATAAAATAGGGAAAGCAACAACAAACAGAGCTGCATGCTCATTCACGGGTCCGGTGGAGGCCAAAATCCGTCCACATCTTTTCGGTCCGATAACCTTTGATGCCCTATGGTGTTCTCGCTCTATCTATTTAGTCATCCGATACAATGGTTTCTGCCGACATGTCTATTAACAGCGGGATGTTTCCGAACATCTGAATAATAGATTTCACAAATTCGGCTAGCCTGTGTCCATCTATCTGAGGGATTTGAATCAGCGTGCAACGGCAGAAGGCCGGACCGTGCATAACAGTCACCACAGAGGGCCGAGTGGTGTGTTCCTCACGGCTGCCGTTTGATAGGTCCCGTGTTTTTGTCTGACAAAAGGAATTCAGTGACCAACCTGAATATGTTAAAGGAGACACTTGGTGGCTACCTTGATAGTCTCTGCCCCTACCGGTCTTGTCCAGAGCCCTGTAACAGCAGGATGGAGTACCACCACACAGTACCACAGCCGTGACCAACTGGCTGGACGAAACGCTCCCTCTGCAGTGGATCGGACGGAGGGTTAATTTCATGACCAACAAGTTCACCGGTTTAAGTCCCATGGATTTTTTCCTTTAGGGTTATTTGAAAAGTCGTATTCACCACCCAAAACCCAATAGCAGAATTAGGGACTGCCGGGTGAAACTAGTTGTAGTGTCCGAGACAGCGCGATTAGGTGCGACCAGAAAAACAATTCAGCGCTTAAGCGTGAAGGTGTGCAAGCACAGTGACCTCATCATCATCATCGTACAGCGTTAAACAGTAGGGCAAGCCCCACTGATCACTGCCTTTCTCACCATCTTGCACGTGGAAATAGAAAGAATGAATATACAACATGGACAGGGAGTGGACCTACACGGAAGGGAAAAGGAAACAACGCCCTAATAGCCCACAAACGGAATACACTGTCTAACTGTACAAACGCACACCGATCAGTCATTCTGATTCGATAGAAAGTGACAACACGATCGCCACTGTTCGCTGTTCGCTGCCATATCCTTCAGTGTCTACAGCCAACTGGTTGATGGATCTTTTGAAGCACCTACTTTTCCTAAGTCTGCTGTACATTTTCTCATTCCTCGCTGCCACGTCATCTGTTGACTTCCACGTGGTCTCTTCCACTCCTAGGGAGGAACGGAGAATAGGACACGGTACGATAGACGTGTGCTTGACACACGCAACACGTGCCCCAACCAACGAAGACTACTAAGTTAGATACGCTGTGACAAAACGTTCTCCGAATCAATACCCACTACTCGATTTCTAACCTTAGCACTGCCTACTCGGCTACTCCATCCGATATTAGCGACACTACGTAAACATCGGTGGTCGGAAACCTCAAGACGACGAATATCTCCTGCACGCAGACTCTAAGTTTCGCAACCATACAACAAACGTACTGCAGCACAGTATACACGATCTTTCAACTTCAGTGAAATATCAGGTCAACGCCACAAGTGTTTCAGTCCAGCGTACTCCACTCGAGCCTTGGATATACGCGTGCTCACCTCTACTACAGTGCATGAGAAAATGTAAGTTACCAGAAAGGGAATTATTCCCGACACTATTTGACAATAAACCGTTGCGAGTATCGACCGTGTTGTCAGTGGGAGCATTATGAGTGGATAGAAGGGGCAAAGAGGGGTGGTTGGGGACAGAAGATAAAGGTTGAATAAAAGAGAGGGAACCCTGAGCAGTAGCCCACTTATCACTACCCACCCCGCTCGATGCAATGGGCAGCGCGGTCCTGATTATCCTGTGCGACGACCAATGCAATATGGAATTCTTTGTATTCGTGCAGTTCATGGGAGATGTTGGACGGGTACTGCTAGGGTGTCCAGCCACAAAGCAGGAGAACGATTAGGGTCCTCATCCAAAGCCTTTAGTTCTAACAAGAACCTATCCGAAAGGCAGCGGGATGGCTTAGTGGAAGCCCATTTGCTTGGATCAATTATTCTTCCACTGATTTTGCCGACTGAGTTGCCAGCTCAAATCAACCCCCAACCTGGAGGACCAGAAGACAACTTTGTCTGACCTCTACCCATTGACCTGTCAGGTATGATTGCATCTCCGGCTTACAGAAGCCATCCTGTATAGCTCTTTGGGTCATAGAGGCGCGCAAGCCATCACACCACGTCAAGGTGCAGTCTCGTCGAGTTTGGAGAAGTATCCGGTCAGATGTTGATCGCCAGGTTTTGCAGGACGATTTGTACTCACTTGAGCATTGGTTCGTGACATGGCAACTACCCATATATGCAGGAAAGTATGCTTAAATATGCATGGGTAGGGTGGAGAGTTACACGTCCTACGACTTAAGCGGAATGCCCATCCGCACGTCCGGTTGTAAGAAATATCTTGGGGTAGGGGTGGCATCAAATCTGAAGATCAAAGTCAACACGGAAAAGACATTTGTCTCAGGTTTGAGTATGTACGGAGCGATTTGTCGGTCTTTTGAGCAATTATCCATGTCATCCTTCAGTGCTGTATGCTTCCTATGTACACCTGCGACTGGAATACAGTGGACCTGACACATTTCCCTATGCGGCTGCGGAAATTACGAAGCTAGAACGAGTACAGCGGGCTACCACTCGTTTGGTCGTTGGATCACGTGGGATTAATTATGGGGGTCGTCTCCAATTCACCGGGCTGTTCCCAGAGACATCGTAGAATTCACGATGATCTTACCTACACCAGGATCATTCTCCGTGGAGATTTGGGACCGGAGTTGATGAAGTACTTGTTCTGAATGCGGCAGCAGGAGATTAGGAGTAGTAGATAGCAGATTCGAAGAGTGGTAATGAGCGATTTACTTGCCTAGTAACCAGCGTATTGTGATTAAAATATAAATAGGGGAACTCACCGATGTGTTACACAAAATATAGCGGATGGTAATATCATGACGTTCGCCCCGGCTGTAATCGAAGGTGATTCATCCGGTATTTTGACAACCATCCGGATTGTGTTAAGTGCAACAGCGTCTGTTTATGACTATGCCTCTGCTTCGTAGGTTGCAGGGATGTTGTTGTGGTACTGATACACTCGAGTGATCGGGAGTAGATGCAGTTAGCTCCTCGTGCGCGGTATCGTGCCCATTCATGAGTTCGTTTATGTCGCTAGCAGCCTCTGGGCCCTCCAGAGTAGCGTGATGATCCGCGGAAGATGATAGGTCTTGTTTTTGGCCTGGCCTCCGTCGGTGGCTCGGTTCCTTTGGATGCTAATCGGTGAAGTGACATTGCTTCTTCTTTGTTATCTGCATGTAAGATGTAGGCGTACTGTGGGTTACACATCGCCAGCTCCACTTCTACTAGAAGATCGTAATTTGAAGGCCCATCGTGTCGGTTCAGAAAGACAGGGCCCGGGACAGTCAGTGATGTTCCGGTGATTGAGCAGCAAGAAGGTGATTGATTATGTGTGTTTGATTTTGTCAGTTTATGAGCCGATTCGAGAGATCTGGCAAGTTCGTACGCCTCGTCAAACATAATTCGTGTTTTGCAAAAAGCTTTTCTCCAGCTGTTGAGGACTAGACCGGAGATTTGGGCGTCACGTATAGATCCTTTCAGTTTTGTTATATGTTTGCGAGACTTGGGGTCTGCGTGTGGAAGATATTCGTCGTCTTGAGGTTTTCGACTATCGCTTAGATTGGATGGAATGACCGAGTAAGCAATACTGAGGTCAGAAATTGAGTATTGGGTACCACTTCAGGGAGTTCTCTATCACAGCGTATCCAGCAAGGAGATTTGGTTGGTTAGGGCACGTGTTACGTGTGGTTAACACACGCCTACCGTACAGTGCCTTATTCTCCGTTCATCTTAGAGAGTTGAAGAAACTATGTGGAGGTCAACAGATTACGTGGCAGCGAGGAATGAGAAAATGTACAGCAGATTTAGGAAAAGTAAGTGCTTCACTTCTTCGTAGTTGGAGTCCAAAAGATCCGTCGACCAGTTGGTTGGGTACACTGAAGGATATAGCAGCGAACCGTGAGTAGTGGCGATCGTGTTGTCTCTTTCTGTCGAATCAGACTGGTTGATTAATGTGTGTTTGTGCAGTTAGACAGTGTATTCCGTTTGTGGGCTATTAGGGCGTTGTTTCCTTCTCCCTTCCGTGTAGGTCCACTCCCTGTCCATGTTGTATATTCATTCTTTCTATTTCCACGTGCAAGATGGTGAGAAAGGCAGTGATCAGTGGGGCTTGCCCTACTGTTTAACGCTGTGCGATGATGATGGTGATAGGGATAAATCCAAAACTCACTGACGCCCAGTGTGTCATTCATGAGTGACTGCACCATAAATCATTAGGTTCGTACGGTCTCGCACATAGCATATATGCGTTTCTGTAAAAATGCAGAAATTAACCGTCGGTGACTTTTGGTTGTGGTATATCCATCAATAAAATACTGACATTTAAGGTGGGTTGGACAATAGTGCTTTGTTTCCCTGTTGCACACTATTCCTGCTTGTGCCTAAGATCGGTGAACAAAGGTTCTGGAAAGATCGGAAGAATAAAATGTATCCTTATCTCCATTTCTGACGTACATTTATTTCGGGGGATCCGTTTACTTTTGTAAAGTATCACGACCGACGATGTTCAGACGGTTGTCAAATAAAACAATAAAGATTGTAGTGTGGTTCGTTTTCCTTCTACTCGTGCATGTGTGCATGCAATAATAGTTCATGAATTGAGCTGTTAATCAACCTCCAAATTCACTAAATAATCTCATTCCATTATATACAGGAAACACGAATGGCGAACGAGCTCGTTTTCGATAACATCATCCTCGTAGTCAATACAGTTACATTCATAGGTTAGAAATGCATGAATTATGAACAAAGTCTGTGTGCTGTAGTGTTGCTTGGTTATGCCATCACGACAAGACTGCACCTTGACGTGGTGAGATGGCTTGCGCGCCTCTATGACCCAAAGAGCTATACAGGATGGCTTCTGTAAGCCGGAGATGCAATCATACCTGACAGGTCAATGGGTAGAGGTCAGACAAAGTTGTCTTCTGGTCCTCCAGGTTGGGGGTTGATTTGAGCTGGCAACTCAGTCGGCAAAATCAGTGGAAGAATAATTGATCCAAGCAAATGGGCTTCCACTAAGCCATCCCGCTGCCTTTCGGATAGGTTCTTGTTAGAACTAAAGGCTTTGGATGAGGACCCTAATCGTTCTCCTGCTTTGTGGCTGGACACCCTAGCAGTACCCGTCCAACATCTCCCATGAACTGCACGAATACAAAGAATTCCATATTGCATTGGTCGTCGCACAGGATAATCAGGACCGCGCTGCCCATTGCATCGAGCGGGGTGGGTAGTGATAAGTGGGCTACTGCTCAGGGTTCCCTCTCTTTTATTCAACCTTTATCTTCTGTCCCCAACCACCCCTCTTTGCCCCTTCTATCCACTCATAATGCTCCCACTGACAACACGGTCGATACTCGCAACGGTTTATTGTCAAATAGTGTCGGGAATAATTCCCTTTCTGGTAACTTACATTTCCTCAAGCCTCGTCAGCCTCTGAATCTCGGCTCCTTCAACGTGCGTACTCTCATGCAGGCCGGTCAGCAGGCGTGCCTAGTGCACACAATAGTCTCTCTGAAGATTGATTTTTGATGCTTAAGTGAAACGCGTAGAAAGATTCTAGCAGTCTGATTCAACTAACTCCTTCTGGTATTTCAATGTATTTCCTGCGCACTTCAGAAAACGAAGCAGCTAGAGCTGTGGGTCAATGTGGTGTAGAAATAGCCCTGAGTGACAAGGCTGGGGTTTCCCTTTTAGATTGAATCCCGGGTAATAGTTGTTTATGTGCTGTAAGATTTCAGGGGTCAGTTGGCGTTCGAAAGGATAGTTGTGTTAAGGGCAATTCGGTTGTGACCTCAGACTGCAGCTCAGACACGAAGAAGGATGAGTTCTATGCTGAACTCATCACTCTCGTTCGCATGGAAAAAGGTTCGGACATTGTAGTGCTAGCTGGTGATTTTAATGCACAAGTTGGCAAACTTAGTGTGTCCGAAGCCTGTTTAGGTGGGCGTTGTGCCTTGCCCGCTTCGCGCACAAATAACGGGGACAAGTTTTTCAAATTTTGTGCAGACAATCGGTTATTCCTGCTTAGAAGAAATTTCCGACTCAGCTCACGTCGCACGGCGACATGGTGCTCTGACTCTACAGGTACCCTAAGCCAGATTGATCATATCGTAGTAAGCTACCGGTGGCGCAGCTCTGTTCAGAACTGTAGATCTTACTGATCCACGCACGTTGATTTGGACCATGCATTAGTTTTGATGTGATTATCTCTCCAGCTCCATGGTGATCAACGCAAACCGCAAACCCGGTTAACCGTGCAACGCTCGCGTGATCCAGAAGTCCATACCCGCTAAGAATAGAAGCTAGCACATGAGCTAGGATCCACGACGAACAGTAATGTAGATGACCACTGGGACCATATCCAGCAGGCAATGCACGTGGCAGCAGGTTTCGCCTATGGTCCTAAATTCGATGTCCATCAACGGCACCGGATTTCTCAAGAGTCGTTGAGTCTAATGGAGCAAAAACCTCAGACCTCGAACAGTAAGGAGATGAACAAGACACGGAGAAAGCTACAAAAAGCCTCAGTATGATCGGGGGTGGGCGCCTCACGCTCCGAGTTGGCTTGTCGCTCTGAACGCCTCTAGAAATGCTCCAAGATGACCGCGCGTACCAAACAGCCTCTGCGGAGGAAGTCACATACACTGCCTTCTCGAGGTGGTGTTTCTACGCAAAAGTGTGAGCGCGAAAGCGAACGCCCGGTGCTCTCCATCGGGTTGACTTTTTTTACATACTTACGCATGAGTACAGTGGAAAGGGTATATACCCCATAGCCACGAAGGCCCAGTGCACTATGGGGGATAACCCGCAACTAGACCCTGAGACTTGAAGTGGCGAGGAACCACATAAGGTTCTGATAGGTCAGGTGTGGTAACGATCCGGACGACAGTGAAATGCTGTCTACCATCAAAGTAACCGGTGCTGACGGGGATTCGAACCCTGGGCCCGGAGGTAGTAAGCAAACACCCTAAACCACTCGACCACCACTGGTCAGCCAGTCTAGGGTAGATCGTTAAACCCTGATTCCAAACAAACTACGGGTGGCGTATGAAGCGTACAACACTACGCTCAACGGCATCTGTGGCGCAGGGGTGTAGTGGGCACCCAAGATGTTCAGCCTTATCCGAAGGACGTATGAGCTTAATGATCAGTCGCCGACCCCCGGTGGGTTTCGGACCCCGCGCTCCGCCCCGTTGCCTTGCGGATTAGACTTTGAATAGCTAAAGACTTCGGTTGTGGAACAATAGGAAAACCAATTGCTTTGGCCTGGGCAACCTGGCAGTACTACGCCCGCAAACTGAACCACGGACTCTCATACAAATTCGCTTTCATCTCATTCTCACGCTCTTTCGCAATCGCACAATCATATACTTATCCACCACCACACTCGGAACCTATCCACTCTCTCCCTACCTCTGCCGTTGCCTTATGTGCCAGACACGTCACTACGCTGCAGCAAAACTGACTTACTACTGCCGCTGCTTGTAACCAGACTTCCGATAGAACCGTCTCCCCTACGACTGCCACAACAAATCACACCATCAAGCCCGCCTTTCTTCAACCTCGCCTACAATTCAAACTGGCTAGCTTCAACGTACGCACGCTTATGCAAATCGGACAACATGCGAGTCTATCTCGCACACTGGAATTGCTCTCGATCGATATCTGCTGCTTCTCAGAGACAAGACTGCAAGACGCAAGCTTCACGATCAGACCAACGTCCCCGGCTAGTTCCAACATCAAGTTTCATCTACGCCTATCTGGAGACCCGGACGCTGCAACAGCCGGCCAGGCCGGTGTTGGTGTTGTTCTGAGCCGTAGAGCTGAAGCGGCCATGTCAGACTGGATTCCTGTCAATAGCCGACTTCGTGCAATCCGGCTTCGAGGTTCTTGCTAAGTAACTTGATATCGAGATCACGCACACGACTTATTCGTCATTTCCACCTATGCCCCGACAGACAGAAGTCCGGAGGCAGACAAAGATGAAATCTACCAACAGCTTCTCACAGCGCACCGGACAGATATCGTGGTCCTCGCCGGAGACCTTAACGCGCGCGTCGGTAGCCTGACAGCGAGTGAACATCATCTAGGGAGGCAGTTTGGCCTCAACTCCAGTCGTTCAGACAATGGGGACAGATTGCTGACAATATGTGTTGGTCACCAGCTTTTTCTAGCTAGCACAAACTTTCTCAACTCCAAACGACGTACCGCCACCTGGCGTCCTCTTTCCTCAACACAAGAACAGTCTCAAATCGATCATGTAGCGATTAGCTACCGTTGGCACATCAGCGTGTTAGATTGTCGCTCTTACTGGTCAACATGCCTCGATTCTGATCACGCGTTAGTCTGTGCTGCAATATACTTGCGATTTGGGAGCTCGGAGAACTCGAATTATGCTCGCCTAAATAAAAACAAGCTGAACGACCTTCTGGCGCTAGAATCTTTCCAGACTCCGCTGACTCAGGCACTGGAGTCCACCGCTCCACCTGATTTCGATGAGCACTGGGAGTGACTGAAAGAAGCCTTATTGAATGTCGGCCTGACCAGTTGTGATACGGTCCGCCATACCCAGAGCAGTTGGATTTCTTCGAACTCCTTGTTATTGTTTGAGAGCCACCGACATATCTCTGTTGATTCAAGATACAACGAAGCACGCCGTGAACTCCGTTTACAGCATCACGTCAGTAATGACGAAGTGTGGAGGAGGAAATTCGGGGTGGACTGTTCACCACTCAGGGTAACTGTTTCTCTTCGTCGGCTACGGTGGTTGGGTCAGATCTTGTTGATGCCCACCTAGCGTTTATCTCACCGCGCTTTATTCGCGCTCGTTGGACAGGATTAAAAATGGCGGCGTGGTGGACAACCGATGACATAGAGGGGAAGTTTAAAAAAGCTGACTTTCCGTCTAGCCACAGTGGAGCCCTGTCACCTACCAAGTTGGAGCAAGAAAGACAATGAAAACAATTGGCTTGATACGCTGGTGGATATGGCCCAAAACCCGAGTCAGTGGCGACGATGCTGCATGGAATATTGTGCTGGCTCACCATCCAACCACAAACGACACGAACAGAAAAAATCAAAATACCAAGTGTGGGAAAACTTGCAAAAACAATTCCCCCCCCCCCTCCAACTTTCCTGTCCTCTTTCTTTTCGTACACTGTTTTCTACAACCCAATGACCTTATTGGAACGTTGCCTATAGCAAGTGTTACTTATGGCAAAGTGCAAAGGCTCGACCGTTGGGCCGAATACTTCAAGGAGCAGTTAAGGTGGCCGCACGATAGTGTAGTTACTCCTGTGTCAACAACTGTGACTCCTTGGGTGGTATCACTTGAGCCCCCATCGGAAGTGGAAGTAGAGTCATGCATCCGATTACTAAAGCGAGGAAAAGCGGCAGGTCCTGACGAACTTCCTCCAGTTCTTTTCAAAATGTGTGGTGAGGCGTTGATAAAATCACTCATCGCCTTGCTCCGTGACAATTGGAACGAGGAGTGTATTCCGTTAATATGGAGCGAGTCATTGATTGTTCCCATCTTCAAGAAGGGAATACGGAATGACTGTAGTAAACATTATGGGATTAGCTTAATTCCGATAGTCTCCAGAGTATTAACCTTGATTTCGCTGTGTCGTCTTACACCGGCTCGCGAGAGGAACGCCCACGAACAACAGGCTGGATCCCGCTCAGGTTGAGGATGCACCGACCAGATTTCTACTCTCCGCCGACTACTTGAAACGTGTCACACGCACCGTCGACCGACAATAATGGTTTTTCGTGACTCGAAGGACATCTTCGATTCAGTTGATCGAACAGTGCTATTCAGTCCTCTTCACCTAGAAGATATGCCCCAGAAGTTCATGAACCTACTGAGACCAGTGTATTCTCATACTTCTGGCCATGTAAGGGTTTACCGTGAACTATCCAGTCCATTTGAAATGACCAGTGGTGTTCGACAACAATGTCTTATGTCTCCATTCCTGTTCCACTTCGTCATAGACGAGAAACTGGAGAATGCCTTGCGAAGTCTCCAGAATGTGGGCGTCGGACTAGGAAATAGTGAAAAGCTGTGTGACCCTGACTACGCAGACGACTTGTCTGCTTGTTCAAGTGCACGGAACACACGCAATGTGCACTAGATAGACTTGGAAGAGCTGTAGCTCCATTCGGCGTGCGCTTTGCACTTTCAAAGTGTAAAGTGATGTTGCAAGACTGGACGTCAATAATTCCGAACTTGATGCTCGATGGGGAGGAAGTGACAACTGTTGACCGCTTTAGTTACCTCGGCAGCAGCGTGACGACGGATGGAAGCACAGTAGTAGAATTGAGCACGTGTATATTCGAAGCTCAAGAGGCATACGCTGGAATGAAGCACTTGTGGCGTCTACCTGATATTTCACTGAAGTTGAAAAGTCGTGTGTACTGTGCCGCGGTGTGTTCAGTTTTGTTGTATGTTTGCGAGACTTGGGGTCTGCGTGTGGAAGATATTCGTCGTCTTGAGGTTTTCGACTATCGCTTAGATTGGATGGAATGACCGAGTAAGCAATACTGAGGTCAGAAATTGAGTATTGGGTACCACTTCAGGGAGTTCTCTATCACAGCGTATCCAGCAAGGAGATTTGGTTGGTTAGGGCACGTGTTACGTGTGGTTAACACACGCCTACCGTACAGTGCCTTATTCTCCGTTCATCTTAGAGAGTTGAAGAAACTATGTGGAGGTCAACAGATTACGTGGCAGCGAGGAATGAGAAAATGTACAGCAGATTTAGGAAAAGTAAGTGCTTCACTTCTTCGTAGTTGGAGTCCAAAAGATCCGTCGACCAGTTGGTTGGGTACACTGAAGGATATAGCAGCGAACCGTGAGTAGTGGCGATCGTGTTGTCTCTTTCTGTCGAATCAGGCTGGTTGATTAATGTGTGTTTGTGCAGTTAGACAGTGTATTCCGTTCGTGGGCTATTAGGGCGTTGTTTCCTTCTCCCTTCCGTGTAGGTCCACTCCCTGTCCACGTTGTATATTCATTCTTTCTATTTCCACGTGCAAGATGGTGAGAAAGGCAGTGATCAGTGGGGCTTGCCCTGCTGCTTAACACTGCACGATGATGATAATGATCCGCTTGTATGCTGAAATGCGGCCACTGCTTTGAAATCACGATCCTTTGTTAATGATTCAAGTTTCTGCAAGAACTGATCAACGTCCCGTGCGTTTTCGCCGTACGATGATGATGGTCTTTGAATGCACGATTCCGTGGGTCATCACTGCTTGACTCAGGGACCTCATGAGCGATTAAGCTCCACTCCCATAACTGGGATTTTCCTCTGTCTTTTTTGCTCGACTTATCTTGTTTCATAGATCGCTTGAGATCTGGTTGGATGCGCACTTCGGAGCATCCTCTCAGCATTACTTATGATAACAGTAGTCTTCCGGTATCTTCAGCTGATCTGTTACTTTGAGAATCCTAGGGTTTTGAGCAAACTGCATCCCGGTTCCTTGCTAGACGTCTGAGTCCTACGGGGTGTAAGTCCTGAATGGACATTTTGAAGTACAGCTGATGGAATGTGTCCATGTTCTGTCTCTCACTAAGCTAATGATTTGAATTCAGACAGGTTGAATACGACGACCGACGTGGTACTGGAGCTAGCACTGTGCACAGCGCGCGAAGTTGCGGCAAAATCATCTCATGTTTTGCCTCTTCCTATGTATCTCGGACTATACGGTTACTGAGTATTCACTCAGTGCTTTTTTCGTCCCCGAGGTCACTGTTAGTGTCGGAAGCTTGGATCGTGGTCTGAATCACTTTCCTGAAACGAGCTGTTTGTTATTTTTTAAGGGTGTAGTGCCACCGATGTAACAGACACTTACACACACTAACAAACCCATTTATCTAAACGAAAGTCGAACTTGGTGGCACCACTTGCTCCGCCTGTGTACACTGTCCGCAAGCTGTTGCCTTCCTCCAACGCACACGTCATCCCACTTCAGCGCTTCGAGATTACCTCTCTTTTCCAATGCTTGCACACAAACAGCCGAAGCCGAGTTCGTGCTTACGGCCATCTTTCAACCGAGTTTACCAAGGAAAGTGCTGTTCATCAGGGTTGCCCTCTTTCACCCTTCCTCCTCAATTTTGTAACTGAATTGATTCTTGAGATAGCCCTATTTCCGTGTGAGAATAGTGGCACCGATCTTTGCCCAGGCAGCAAACCGTCTCACTTGCAATACGCGGACGATGCTGTTCTTCTGAATAAAGATTCAGGTGAGTTGCAAGCTCTCTTAGATAGCCCTAACAACAGTGTAGCAATGTTTGGGGTGCGTTTTGCACCTTCGAAGTGTAAAATGCTGTTGCAGGATTGGGTTGGATCAACACCAAACCTCTTCTTGGAGGGGCAAGCTCTGGATGAAGTGGATAAATTCTGTTACCTGGGTAGTTACATTTCACCAGATTGACAGATATCAGTTGAAGTGGCATCGCGTATACAGAAGGCGTGCTTGGCTTTTGTCAACCTCAGCCATTTGCGGCTTCGGCGTGACAGCCGGTTGTCTATTGAGGATAGAGTGTACAATGAGGCAGCTAGATCTGTTCTTTTATACGGCTCAGAAACATAGCCTTTGAGGATAGAACATAGACGAAGACTGTCGGCGTCCGAACATCGATGTCTCCGTAGCACTACCCGAATATGGTGGGACGACCGTATCAGCAATGCTGAGGTTAGGTGTAAGCAGATAGATGCAGTGACCCATCGTGGGGCACACCACGTTGCCACTAACGGACCACGAGTCACGGCACGACCTCGCCGACTGGTACCGGACAAACTGGCTTTCGCCAAACGTGAGTTCAACACTTTTCTTTCTAAAGGTATTGTTCGTCCTTCTCACAGTCCATGGGCATCACTCCTACACATGGTTCGAAAAAGAGATGACATCGCACACTAAACTCGGTTCCCCATTATGATAGCTATCCGATACCTCACATACATGACATCACGGCGTCATTTCACGGCACGACTATATTTTCTAAGATTGATATGATGCGAGCATATTACCAGATCCCAGTCGCCGCTGAAGATGTCGATAAAACCGCTGTCACGACTCCTTTTGGTTTTTTTGAGTTCCTAGGCATGTCTTTTGGTTCGCGAAATGCTGCAGATATTCCAGATGTTTATCGATAGCACTACACGAGACTTGGAATTTGTTCACGTCTATATCGAATACTTGCTAATCGCATCATCCAGCGTATTTGAGCATTTCAAACATATGACGTTACTATTTCAACGTCTGTCCGAACATCGAATAGTAGTCAATCCCGATAGATGTGAACTTGGCAAACCGAAACTTGTCTCCCTCGATCACAAGATCACTCGAGAGGGTATAAAGCCTTGCAAGGATAAAGTGCGTGTTATTCTAGATTAGGCCGTGCCGTCCTCAATCAATGAGCTTAAGGAATTTCGGGGTTATTTAACTTCTATATTCGTTTCTTACCCCATGCTGCTGAACGTTTGCTTCCAATAACCGACCTACTTCGTGGCAAGCAACGTAAGTTGTCGCTTACGGATGCTGTACGAGTAGCGTTCTCCGAGATCGAAGCGACATCAGCACAGACTACGCTCCTAATGCACCCAATTCCGTCCGCCACGTTAAGCACAGCGGTAAAATGTATCCGACTTTGCCATCGGAGTGGTCCTGCAACAGTGTTTCTGGGACTTGGCAACCATTAGTTTTTCTCTCGACGCCTCAGTCCCACGGAAATGAAATATAGTACCTTCAGTCGTGAACTGCTGGCTGCATATAATGCCGTCAAACAATTCTGACACGCCGTCTAGGGTCGATATTTTATCCTCTATACCGAACACAAGCCTCTGACGTATGCGTTGACACGTATTTCACTTAGTGCTATTAAATCTCTCGTTTTAGGCACCCCTGTCATGGCTGCAGCACAGGCATAGGATGCATCGTGCATAGAAGCTGTTCACTCATCGTCGCTACAGTACCAGTCCATACCTCTGGCCACCAGTGTTGGGACTATGATCTGTGACATGTCTACTGGCCTACTTCGACCAGTCGCATCTTCTACATATCGGCGTCTCGTGTTCGATAGCCCACACTGACTTTCCTAACCAGTCTCCGACAAGTCGCCCACGATAAGTCTGGCCGTCCCTGAATAAAGATGTTCATATGTGGGCAAACAGGTGTTTACAATGTCAACGATCTAAAGTGCATAGGCACGTAGCTTCGCCCATCAGTACTTTCGTTACGCCTGATGCTCGATTCGATCACTATCACGTAGACATTGCGGGCCCATTGACCCTATCATACGTGTGTACCTATTTATTAACGTGCACCGATAGATTTACGAGGTGGCCCGAGGCTATTCCCATCTCTATCGTCACCGCCGAATCAGTGGCTCGACATTTGATAGAACGATGGGTAGTTTAATATTGTTTTCCTTCTACAATCACTACCGATCGAGGTTAACAATTTCAGTCCGATCTATCCTCTTCATTAACTCACATGCTGGGTATGGAACGCATTCGCACGACCGCGTACTGTCTGGCATCGAATGGTTTAGTCGAATATTTTCATCGCCAACTCAAAGCGGCTCTTAAAGCACACGAGATCCCCGACTGGTACGAAACATTACCACTAGTTCTGCTTGGTGTCAAGACCTGCATAAAGGCAGATATCCAATGTTCCGCCGCAGAACTTGTCTACAGCACGACATTACGACTGCCTAGGGAATTCTTTACACCACGAAGTACAGATTCACTTGCCGTACAGAATTAAGTTCATCGTTTGTCTACGTACATGCAAAATTTCCCTCCGGTGCAGACTCGAGTACAGTGACGACGGGTTTTTGTTTCGACCAAAGTCGAGACTTTTACGCATGTATTTATTCCTGCTGATTCGGTAAGAAAACCATTACAACAGCCTTACGAAGGTCCATTTCGCGTCATTTCTCGTCACAATAAGACCTTTAAGGTTGACCGACACGGTTGCGTCGATACTGTTGGCATCGATCGTCTCAAAGCCGCGTACGTTGATGATAGCGTACCGCCCGCTGACATGAGATCCGATGTTAGCCTCGCACTACCTGCTGACGACACTTCCGTGTCACGTCAGGGCCTGCAGTTGGCGTTGCCTGCAACGACTACGAATGAGAGTCGTCTCACGTTCAAGTCAGCAGCCCATTGGCTCTGTTACGTCCTCAAATGAGAATACTGTCTCACGTTCAAGTCAGCAGCGCACGCCCATAAACCCGTCCGCGAATGAGGCTCCCGTTCCACGTTCCGGTCGGAAGATCGTTTTCGTGACTAGGTCAAACACGATCTTAATCATCACATTCCGCAGTATTAACTTTCGTGTTTATCGTTTCGACACGGTTTAAAATAAGTCATCAGTTATTACTGTATACTAGTCACGTCCATGGCGGTTGCTACACCAGTTTTTCGTCTCTTTTCGTTTCATGGTACCTCACCATGTGGTACGCTTAGCCGGTCCCACGAAATCCGGAGAATCTCGGCACCAACGCTTGCATTCTGATCCGGCCCTATCACTGTCGTTCCTTGCCACTGACAAACCTATACGTTTGGTTTCCGGATGTCATACGTGTTAACGGTTACCCGACGCTGGACGTTATTGGTGTAGCATACCTGGATGGCAATTCACGTAACCGATGTCATTAGCAATGAATGTGGTTTACGCCCGACCATCGTTCTACGGTTCCTGCATGCCACGGATTCTGCCCGTCAGCATCCTACAGCACAGATACATTCACGTATTGGGCACGCATTCACGCGCACCAATATCGTTTGTATGCCTTCATCTCCATAGCCTTATTCGAAAGCTTTCCACGCTTTCTAGAGGAGGGTTGTTGTAGTGACCTCGATCGTGCTGAGAAAATGACCGTTTTCTGGACACCATTTTGGACTTCTTTTCTCTACGATCTTATCTGACGCTTGGTTTCGAGCTCACCATTTTGTTCGGTTGCGTACATTTAACTGAACTGACTTTTTCGAGGTTTCCGTCGACCTCGTTTTTGAATCACTTTTACTTTCGGTTTTTCGCTGACTGTATGTGTTGCAGTTCACTTTCTGCTTCACCGTGTATTTTTCGCATCGATACCACGACACACAGAACACAATTTCGCATCTGTCTACTGACCCGAGTCTTCTCTATTCGTTCGATAGAGGGGATTTTGTTGGTAATTCGCTGTGAAAAGGGATAGAAGACACGTTCATAAGCCACATTCGAGCGTCTTCTATAGACTCTTGTCCAACACTGAGTAGTCAACCTGACGACAGAAGCCGGGCCACTCGAAAACTACGGTTACCAGGCCCGTCAACAAGTGTGTGAATCATTGTGAACCAGTACAGACAAAATCCGCAGAGCCAAAAGATGATACGAGCAAACAGAAACCTAGTAAATGGGTACGGGAAAAAAAACCGCTAAGATGCTACAAATCTTGGAAAATTAACAAAAACGCTACTCAAACTGGACAGCCTAGGCAACGCGGGGTTGGTCTGGCAGTTTGGAAGCATAATACAGGTCGACTGGTGGAATGTATAAGGCGATATAGTAAAATATAAGTAAATTATTTAGAGTGGGTTGTACCTGACGTCACTCACCCGAACACATCACCCAAATGCATACCCGTTAAAGCGCTGTAGCGGGCAAGGCGGGTCTGTGTGAATAGGCAAGATGACGACCGGTCTAAAATAAACCCGAGATAGACTCGGTGATATTACCTGATAGACAAATACTCCACGCACATGCACACTAAGAAGATTGAGACTCCGAAAAACCGCATTTTGAATAAAAGCGTACAGTTCGGTTGAGTAAGCACAGGACTTTGTGTGGCTAGAGCCAATCGTGTGTCCCGATAGTTGCGTTGTCGGCGCGTTTCCGTAGCTTCCAACACAGCGTGATTTTATTTTTATGAAAGGCAGAAATTTTGTGAAGTATCAGTCCTGGCAGAGAAAGGTGGAAACAATGAGTAAATTGTATCTGACCCTAAAACTACCTAACATAATTCGGGGTATACTACCATCCAACACTGATCTACTGCTTTCTTTAAAGTCTTAACTGTTGTGGTATTTATGACCTCCTTTGGGAGCTTATTCTAATAGTGTACCACTCTATTCGAGAAGTAATTTGTCCTAATTTGGAGCCTTGAACACTTTGTAATCTAAGGCTGTGCCTCCTTGTGCCTCTCTCTGGGATCGGATAGAAAAGGTATTCCCAATTTATACCTGACAGTCTCTTCATTACCTTAAAGGTTCCTATCAAATCCCCGCGAACGCGCCGTCTTTTCATCGAGAAAAGATCCAGAGCACGGAGACGTTCTGTGTAGACTGTAGACACAGTGCCGCAGACACCTATAGAGGCAAAAACGGGGCATCACCTCAGAGATTGCGTCCGAGGGTATCCCAGCCGTAAAATTCGCAATAAGTTCAGTAGCGCGGACCAGGGAACTGTCGATCCGATACACAAACGCCCGTAGTCTCCCGGGAAAACGGGAGGAGGGGAGGAGCTGATGACTAGGATCGCAGTCTGACGTCGTTGCGTTGACGGAAACTTGGATAAGGCCAGATACTGACGAAATGCTGTTTCAAGGATATGCTGCCTACAGACAGGATAGAATAGACGGAAGACAATGGGACGGCGTAGCATTGCTAATACGGACTGACATAGGCCATTGAGAGGCTCCGTTCAACTTAGTCTCTGGTAATGTGCAGGCCGAGTCCTGCTTTATCAGGATCGAGTTGCGGACAGCCTGCATTATCTGTATTTACAGGGCACCGCTAGCGACAGATGAGGAAGACGTCGAGCTTTTGCAGATGCTAGACGCAGTGTTGGTACGGACAAAGAAGTTCGTCCTATTAGGGGATCTTAATCTGCCGGAAATCAACTGGGAAAACGAGATCGCACCAAGGGGATCAACGGGCGATAAGTTTCTGCAGTGGGTCCAGTTGCATGCACTTACGCAGCATGTGACGCCGGCTACTAGACACAGAGGTGGGCACCACCCGTCTCTCCTCGATTTAATCATAACGCGGTACTACCAAGAGGTTAGAGAAATTAAGTTGGAAGAGCCACTGGGCAAGAGTGACCATGTAGTCCTAAGGGTTATACTAAGACTCAGCAAGGCGCCCGAGAAAATCGTGTTACGTCGGCACTATGGCAGAATCAATATAGACGAACTGAAGAGGACAGCGGAGGAAATTCAGTGGACACCGAGTCACACAAATGCCTCCGTACAGGAACGTTGCGGGCCATCAAGATGGGGCTACTCAGACTTACAGAGGAGTTTGCACCTCTGAGGGTGGTTAGCAGTAGAAATCAACCCCCATGGTGGAAGTAAAAAGTCCGCAAGGCTATAGTCATTCGTAGGCAACGATGGGCGGCGTAAAAGCTGTGCAAAACTCAGGTGGCATGGAATAATTACGAGATAGCCAGGAACAGAGCTCAAGCGATCCAAAGAGTAAAGAAATATTCATTCGAGCATCGGTTAGCTGCATCGGTCAGCACAAACGCGAAGCGGTTCTATGCTTACGTCCAATCCCAAAAACGTATGAGAGAAAGTGTAGCAACTTTGAAAGGGGCACAGGAACGACCAGATCTAAGTGACGAAGACAATGCCGACACGCTCTTGGCATTTCTCAAGAGCATATATCGACCAGCAAATAATGTAGAGGAGGGAATGGAGGGACCACGGGCGCCTACAATACCCGAACTTAGTATAGAAGAAGAGCTGTCCACGGAGCTGCGAACCTTAAATAGAAACAAAGTCGTAGGACCAGATGGGATTCATCCAGCCATCGTTCAATCTCTGACCAAGGTATTGAACGCTCCGGTGATGCAGCTGTATGAAACATCACTTAGAGAGGGAAATGTGCAGCGAGACTGAAGGCAGGCAACAGTGGTAGGAATATACCAAACCAGACCCCGGCAAAAGGCCGAAAATTACCGGCTGGTCAGCTCAACTTCAGTGCTGTTTAAGTGCCTGGAGTGAATAGTTAGGAAACAGATATCTAGGTATTTGGTTCAACATAGCCTCATATCAAATGCGCAGCATGGGTTTGTGGCAGGGCGATTTTGTCTGACGAATCTCCTGCTGTTCCTCGATGAGGTAACCAAGCACCTGGACGAAGGACAGTTGACTGCTGTCTGTTGCATGAACTTCAACAAGACGTTTGATTCTGTAAACCACAGATTTCTGGATGTCACCCTGCAGTCTATGGGAATTGTTGGGAAAGCAAGGCAATGGGTAAATAGCTTCTTACCAGGGTGAGCTTTTAGTGTTAAGATGGGTAGTCATGTCTCGAAATCCGAAGGTCTAACTAGTGGGGTGTCACAGGGTTCGGTGTTCGGCCCTCTGTTCTTTCTCATCTTCATCAACGATCTAGCACGTGAGCTTACAAAACCCCAGCTTTATATTTGCCGATGACTTGACGTGTTAGCAGTACAAAACTGGTCACGCAAATGAGACCTCCCAGTAAACCTCACCAAGTGCCAATGTTTGACTACAAATACAGTGGCAGGGAATGGTGTGAGGTCGTTGCAAATGGTCTCTCAGGTCAAAGACTTGGGCGTTATACTAGACAACAAGCCGTCGAAACAGTGCACCGCAGCAGCCAATATGGCCAGGAGAGAATTCTTTCGAGTTAGATCTACCATGTCCTGCAGAGAGCAGGAGATTTTCGTTCTGATCTACCAAGCCATAGTAAGGCCGCACATAGAGTACTGCGTGCAAGCCTGGTCACCACACTAGAAGAAGGATACAGACTGTCTGGAGAAGATGCAAGGGTTAGCCACCAGAATGGGGACTGGGTAAAGGGGGCTTAGCTAAACAGAACGTCTCCGTGCTCTGGATCTTTTCTCGATGAAAAGACGGCGCGTTCGCGGGGATTTGATAGGAACCTTTAAGGTAATGAAGAGACTGTCAGGTATAAATTGGGAATACCTTTTCTATCCGATCCCAGAGAGAGGCACAAGGAGGCACAGCCTTAGATTACAAAGTGTTCAAGGCTCCAAATTAGGACAAATTACTTCTCGAATAGAGTGGTACACTATTAGAATAAGCTCCCAAAGGAGGTCATAAATACCACAACAGTTAAGACTTTAAAGAAAGCAGTAGATCAGTGTTGGATGGTAGTATACCCCGAATTATGTTAGGTAGTTTTAGGGTCAGATACAATTTACTCATTGTTTCCACCTTTCTCTGCCAGGACTGATACTTCACAAAATTTCTGCCTTTCATAAAAATAAAATCACGCTGTGTTGGAAGCTACGGAAACGCGCCGACAACGCAACTATCGGGACACACGATTGGCTCTAGCCACACAAAGTCCTATGCAAAAGGAACTGAACCGATCAGAAACTCTTCGAAAAGTATGCGCAGCGTATCCCTAATTCCGAAACGTTCGTTTGGGTGCAGGGAGTCCTCGAGACAAACAGTTATGAACCAAACCGGAAAGAAAGGATATTGCAATGTCAATTCTATGCTTTGTCCGGCTTAGCGTGGATTTCTAGAAAACAGGTCGTGCTTGACCAATCTCTTGAGCTTCCTAGACGATGTCACTCAAAGAGTGGATGAAGGGGAACAGGTAGAAGTACGTTACCTTGACTTTAGCAAGGCATTTGACTCGATAGACCACCGGCTTCTACTTATCATTTTTATCATTTGGTATAAATGGGCAGATTCAGGAATGGTTAAGGGACTTCCTTACCAGTAGAGCGTTCTACGTTAGAGTAGATGAAAATAACTCTAGATTAGAAAACGTTACCAGTGGAGAACGGCAGGTTTCCTTACTAGGTTCACTTCTGTTTCCTCTGCTTGTTAATGATTTAGCCTCAGTCCTACGGTAACTAAGCTTCTTCTCCGCAGATGTGTAGTTAGTGGGAGCTCAGGGGAGAGAAGAGCTGAGCAGAGACATACTTCCCGTTCTTTACTGGGCACAGAAGTGGGATTTGCCCCTCAATGCTGGGAAGAGCCACTTTTAGTCACGGTCAGCGACAAGCCTGATGGTTGCACGCGACCTAGGCCCATTTACTATAGGGGCAGTAGACAGGGTTAAAGACCGGAATTTCGGTGACTTCTGACCTTAAGTGGTCGGACCAGTGTGTAGCAGCTGAAAAAAAGGCACGCGGTGAGCTCTTCAAGTTGAGATCAGCGCTTTCGTGCAGAATGTCAAGATGTAGTGCTACCAATAAAGCACTCGATGACAAAGACTAACGAATTTGTTTATTTGAAAAATTATCGTTTTTGGTGGCGTCACTTGCTCCGCCTGTGTACGTCGCCTGCACGCCGCTGCGCTCCTCCAATACACGTTGTCCCGCTCCAGAGTTTTGAGTTCTGCTTTGCGCGCTGCCGAGTATATTCGCTATCGTGTCACAAACCGAGGACCAGGGGCTATAGACTCTACACGGGGGCAGGTCTTGACTTAACTGAGGAGAATCCTAAAAAGGGTTTCATGCCAGTATTCATGTCTACAGTTAGATCTCTTTCAGAAAATTCTGTTCAGGCATGGTCACCCTTCTACAAAAAGAGGCCACCTGTTTGGAAAAGGTACAAAGTCTTGCAACACGCATGACTGAAGGCCTGAGGAGAAAGACGTATGGGCAGAGATTCCAGGATCTCAGACTTTCCTCTATGAAAAGGAGGAGACTACGAGAGGATCTCATGGAGACACTTAAGATAATCAAAGGCTTTTCTGGGCTTAGACCGGAAAGTTTATTCCATACGACAACAGACTCCAGAACAAAAGGTCACGGGAAAAAGCTAGCGAAAGTTTGATCTAGGCTGACAGCTAGATCTCACTTCTTTAGCAATTGGGCGGTCAACCACTGGAATAGACTGCCGGAGGTAATGGAACTGGGGACTGTCCAGGCATTCAAGGGGGCCATAGATCGTAATTGGAATGAAATCATTTCTGACAGTGAATTTTGAGTGTGTTACTAGACAGACAGATGTGATGTTGAGTTATTGAAGGTTTCCATTCGCTACGCATTGAACGCTCACGATGCATAATGACTCGCAGTTGATGTGCGATGAGGTCTCACGTTTCCCTTGTATTTTTGCCGGGGATTCGAAGAAATAAGCTACGCAATGGTGCGTGCCTACTTAGTGTGCATACTATCGAGGCGATTCTGGACGCTCGATTGGACGTGGCCATCATCTGTCCTGTGCATTCTGAACTGAACTGAACAATTATAGACAATGACAGTGACAACGTTCGGGCCCGAAAGAGAGACAAAAGTGTGAAGTGAGTGTAGTGACAGAGCAGCGGTGCATTCATGAATGAACTGTGGCCGTAAACCCGGTGCCTCCGTAACAGCACACCTTTCCTGAAAATGCGCCGTTAGGCAGCTGAACGCTACCGTAGGAGAAATAAACAGCTCCAGTGGGGACCTGCGAAAAAGACAGACGAACAAAGGTTTGCCGTTTCAGATCGGATCAGACCAGAGCACGGGACTATGGCCAATGCCAATGATAGTCCAGTTTCTTCAGTTCAGTTCAGTTCAGTTTGCACAGGACAGGTAATGGCCACGGCCAATCGAGCGTCCAGAATTCCTTCGATGGTATGCACACCAGTTATGCACCCACCACTGCCGAGTGTATGCATCGTGAGCGTTCACTGAGACAGTATGCAATGAGGGAAAAAGTCTAATAAGACATACTCCAGAAGGACCACAGTGCGACCCGTCATCCATCTAGTTGATATACTCAAGGCTCACTACAAGGAAAGATCTCGTAACACTTGCGATCTAGGGCACCTTTGAAGTATTGGACTGTCTGCAGATCTACCATTCCACCAGGCAGACTGTTCCAACTGTTCACAACCCTGTTGCTGAAGAAGTGCGATCTAGCCATCAACCTAGGTCGGGCTTTTATCAACTTCTTTTCATGTCCCCTTGTTCTAGAGGCTACGGCCACTTGGAATAGACTATCTGGTCTAAGGCCAGAAAAGCCCTTCATTACCTTGAACGTTTCTGTGAGATCCCCTCGGTGTCTCCTCCTTTCCAACGAGAAAAGATTCAGGTCACAGAGTCTCTGCTCGTAAGTCTTACCCCTCTGCCCTTCGACCATTCGCGTGGCGAGATCTTGGACTTTCTCTAGGCGGGCGGCGTCCTTTCTGTAGAAGAGTGACCAAGCCTGCATGCTACCTTCTAAGTGAGGTCGTACTACAGCCATGTAAATAGGTGCGAATACCTCCGGCTTCCGGCAAGACAAGGCTGATCGCAGTCTAAAGAGCTCCCCACGAGCCTTGTGCGCAGCAGCGTAGCACTGCTCCGACCATTTGAAGCCACTGTTCATGATGACCCCAAGGTCTTTAACCCTACTGACTGCCTCTACGGTGAACAGCCCTTGATCATGAGCAACAGTTGGGCTCTCTGTTGCCCTTGACAGCGAATGGCTTTTTTGAGCGTTTAGAGGTAAGTCCCATTTGTATGCCCAGTTCAGGACGGTACCTATTTCCCTGCCCAAGTCCGCCGTACCTTCTAGCTCCCGGGTCCCAAAGTGCTTCGACTTTCTGTGATCCTCCGCCTTTCAGGAGCTGGAACACGACACATTTCAGGATTGCCGTCGGATAGAGTAGCAAAGAGGTATATTTCAACTGCGTTACACCGGCGGGGCAGTCGTCTTCCTCGGTGAGTGTAGCTGTTTTTTAAATTTTTAGAGCACACAGCTCGTCCTCCTCCATGTAAGCTGATCTTTGTCTGTGCTGACTGGATCCTGAATAATGTCATTGCCCCTCACCACTGGTATAACCTCTTGTTCGGAAGAGGCTACTTTCCCCATGAGGCGATGTGATTCCCCCTCTGTTGCTAATGTCTCATTCCTCAATCCGGGTGGGATGGTCCCTCGTAATGCGCCGGCAACGGGTGCACTAAAATGTGCAGTCCAAAGTCAGGCTTCAGAGATAGCTGAGCTAAGAGCCACTGTCTGCAACCTTAAGGATGAGTTGACTAGCCTGAGGAGTTTCGTTATCAAATCCCTCCCGGTGTCCCAGGCAGCTGATCGGGAGTGTGCTGTTTCTGAGCAGCAAATTCTTGATGCCTCCAAGAGTTTACAAGACACCGAGAATTGCTCCAAGCGTGTCATCTTTTGGAGTCACTTCCTCAACTAAGATCACCCTCGTGACACCTATGCCCAGGTGTTTAACCGCCTTAAGCTCCCTTTTCCACTCAAAGGTCGGTCCACTTGGTTGGTAACCAAAAGCACCAATCGAGTATACGGTATTCTCATTGAAATGGGCTCCATGGATGAAGCCAAACGAATTGTTTCCTTGGCCGCAAAGCTCAAGGAGAAAATTAAAGGGCTCAATGGAGTATCCATTGATAAGCCACTTAATCTGAGGCTCCGCAGTGAGAAAGCTAAGCCGGCAATTCCACGAAAAGCCGATCCTAATCTCACAGTGTTGCCAGTCGTCCAGGTAACTCGCCTTGAGGATCGAGCTGCATGCCCACTATCCGTCGCTCCCCTATTCATACCATCTCCCGTCGCGGAGAGTACTCTCAGTAGTAGGCCTAATGCCACTAAAAATCTGACGCCTACGAAAAGTATCCCAGACCCCAACATAGCCAATAAGAGTGTATCAACGGACGAGACTCACTCATCCTTGAGTCCAGACATAAACCTGCAACCTGTTTCTGCTGAAAGCTGCAGTGAGGAGGTTAACGCACCAGGAAATATATCTGGTGCCGTCATGCAAAACAAGCTCACCAGCAAGAAAACTCAGAACTGGGCATCACGCAGTGCGCAGAAGGGCAAACCACAAAAAACAGCCCACCCTTTTAGGAGACCGAAGGATGTAGACAGTCCGCCTGGTATCATACCTCCCAGGTTACTAGATATCAAAACCTACCGCTCCCCCAACAGTCTGCTTACTCTCTGGCCCCCCAATATCTTCAGCGCCCGACTCCTCCAGGACCTCCTTTCCACCCCCAAATCCCCCTCTCTCCCACTCCTCAAACCCAAAATCAATTGTCTCTTGCGGTTCTGCAACAACTCCTGGGCATGTGCCCAAGAGTTTTTACAGCAATTGCCTGGGTGTGTTGAATAAGATCCCGGAGCTTCGGCAGCTCGCAGTGGATAAGGAGCCGCAGATCATAGCCCTCACAGAAACCTGGCTCACCCCTGATATACTTGATGCCGAAATATCCATTCCGGGATACTTCGCAGTAAGGCAGGACTCCAGCAGAGGTCGTGCCGGCGGAGTAATCACATACTACGATAATTCAATCCCCCCTCCCACTTTACTGACAACCCATACATTTTCATGCATTGATTGTTTGTGGGTTGTGTTTACCCTCTCTAGAACAGACACCCTACTGCTTGGTGTAGTCTATCGTCCACCCGCATGCAATTCAACTGATAGCCTAGGTCGCATATACTTATTAGGCTCCCTGAACACCTACACAGAATTCACCCATCTGTTAGTCACTGGTGACTTCAACTCACCCAGTACCGACTGGCAAAGAGCTGGTGCCTCTGATACCACCTTTGGTAAACCCCTCCTAGATCTCGTACTGAAGAACTCATGGGTGCAGAACGTAAGAGATCCGACCAGATATCGCACAGGACACGCCCCGTCCCTACTAGGCCTGGTCGTCACCAATGATCGGTTCCGAATAGATGTGGTGCACTACTTGCCGCCCCCTCGGCAAAAGTGGTCACATTCTCATTGGATTCGATTGCATTGTGAAATGGTCTCCTCTCCCCTCAGAAACCAAAATTTGAGATCCATCAAAAGGACCAATTTTGACCAAGTCTGTGCATTTATTCGCTCCCAGCTAAATTCAGCTAACCTAGGTAACTCTGCTGATGAAATGGCAGAGAATCTCATATTGTTAATCTCCTTAGCAGACAGGCCATTTGTCATCAGAATTCGTCTTTCACAGACCGCTAAGCGACCCCTCCCTCGCTCCATTAGGCGTATTCTAAATGAACTCGCATGCCTCTTTGCTAGACACAAAGCCACAGGCCTTGCCAGTGATGCAGAAGATTTCAGGATCATACGGGACATATGCAAAGACAGGATTAGGTCCTACCTGAATGCAGTCCAGCGATCTCTACTTGGTCAAGCACGGACCAATAAGGCATTTTTCTTTCAGTACATGCGCCGTCTGAGGGGCACAGCTCCAAAGCCACTAGCTCTCAAAGATAGTGCCGGATCTCCAATCACTTCCCCCAACGAAGTGGCCGAGGCATTCAGCTCCTACTTCCGTGCATTTTTTAGCTCCATACCCATATCATCCCACCCTAGCATGCACCCGATATCTCTGGCCACTATCCTTAACCGCGTCACTATTCCCATTGGTGCACTCGCACAAGGTTTCCGACGGCTCAACCAATATTGCTCCATGGGTCCTGACCTAATCCGCTCCCGTATTCTCAAGGAAGCTGCGGACACATCGGCTTCTCCTTAAGCCTAGCTTTTTCAGCGATGTTCTGACGATGGAGTTTTCCCCAGTAGCTGGGAAAAAGCAGTGATCGCACCCATTTATAAGAAAAGCGATAGACATCTTGCTTCTAGTTACAGACCCATAAGCCTCACTAGCATCACCAAGAAAATGTTTGACGGAATTCCTAAAAGTGAGGTTCTTCATCATCTGCATAGAAATAAGATCCTCATCCTGTCCCAACATGGGCTTCTTCCTGACAGATCATGCATCACCAATATGCTTACTGTCACGGATAGTCCAACGAAAGCATACGATGATGGCCAGCTCTCACACGCTGTATTCATCTATTTTGCCTAGGCCTTCGATGAGGTCCCCCGTGCCCCTCTTTATAAGCTGCAGACATACGGGATCACCGGCTCCACGTTGGCCACCCTACGCAGCATCCTTACCGACCGCACCTTTGTAGATAAAGTTGGGAATGCCTTGTCTCAACCCTCCCCAAAAACAACTGGGGTCCCACAAGGGTCAGTCTTAGGTCCTCCTCTTTTCTTGATCTACATAAACGATCTTCCGACAGCCCTTCCTGAGAACATTGCCATGTACGCAGACGATGTAACCCTGTGAAGTTCAAGCGTTGAAGACCTGCAAACTGCAGTTGATGAAACAAACCGCTGGTCCGAGGATTGGAACTTCCCAGTTAATGATGACAAATGCGTGAGCATGTCTTTCGGCAGAGAGACCGGTCACACACACTGCCAAAGGTTGGCCGACACAAGGTGCTCGGTTTCTGGTTAAGTTGTAACTTGCCCTTCTCTCATCATCACCAGCCTGCGAGCAAGTCTGCCTTTCGAGTCCTGAGTATGATTTGGAGGTCCTTCCCGCGCATATCTAAGGATGATTTCCCCATAATTTTCGGCACGTATATCCGACCTCTGCTGGAGTACGGTAGCCAGACAGTGCACTATGGTCTTGTCCGAGACCGTGATATCCTAGAAAGAGTTCAGAGGACCTCCACCAAAGCAGCATGTGGTCTGTCCCACTTACCTTATCCCGTCCGCCTCCCACTCCTCAACCTCTACACCCTTGACTTAAGACGCGTAAGGGGTGATCTGTTTTTCCTGTTCCACGTTTTTGAACCAGGCCAAAGCGATTGCTTCTTCTCCGTCTGTCCAGCCTCTCCTCTCCGTGGTCACAGAAGAAAGGTTTTCAAACCGAGGCCACGCACTCCACTAGGGACTACCGTTTTTAGCTATAAGGTTATTATTCTGTGGAATGCACTTCCGGAAGATATTGTTCTCTCGCAGAAAAAAAAACTATCTTCAATAAAAAGCTAGACCATTACCTAAGACTCTCCCAATAATTCCTTTTCAAAAAAATGAAATAGATGTCTTTTATTGCATATATGTTCATGATTGTCGCACCCCCACTCCGCTTAAGGCACTGTCCACAGTGAGACACTGCATGATGTTATGTGAATTTTGTTTTCGCTGCCACCCCACCCCCCTCGCTTCTTTTTATTCTCGTTTCAACTCGGTGAATCCGACAGAAGATCAAAGATTTCCTCGAGAACCGGGGCAATTGGGCTAAAAGCCTCGAACCCGTGTAGTACTTCAAGACTTCAAGACTTCAATAAGGTAGACCTGGGCGAAGAGTAGGTTCGCTCTTTTTGCAGCGGTCAAGACCTCCAGCCATCAGCCTTCCTGAAATAGTAGGAAGAAGAATGGTTTGGAGAGATCATTAAGTATATGGAGGGTACCTGGACACATCGCGAGTGACCGAAGAAGAGGGAGGAAAAATAGAGCAGAAAAGAGGAGGAAGAGGAGGAATGCCGTAGCCGACTAGAATACTGCAACTAAGCTCAGGTTGCCGACCTATGGTTGGTCCGGAAAGGCATGCATCGACGCAGCTTCGAGCTTCGTCTTGAACACTGCTACGGTGTTCGCCTCAACCACCGCCACGGGAAGTTTATTCTAGGTGTTATTTGCCATGCAAGCAAACCACTAGGCTCTTATAATTTTTTTGGCCCTCTGCTTGATTTGTTCATCTGGTGCCTACGAAAAGCGGAGTTTCTGCCACTGACAATCCATATATTTGCTTCATTGGTTCAGTCAGCTACCACCCCCCCCAAGCTCTCCCGGGTTTCTGCGAGAACAACCCTATCTCTGAAGCCCGTCCTCATACTGTAGCCCTCGTAGCCCCAATGCCATTCTCGTGAACCTTCCCCAGGAAGAGGACGTCCATTGCTAGCTGCAGAGCTCAGGCTTCGACTACATACTCCAAGTGGGGTCGAAAAAGAGATGTACATAGTGGCAGTAGAACCCTGGTGTCGCTTGAGGTGAGCCTCCTATCAGCTGGTAGATGGCTCTGTTTGCCCTGTTAGCCGCCTGTAGATATTGTACCGAGGGTTTAGAGTCGCTTCAAATGACCGTGCCTAAGTCCCTGACCTCGCGCTTCTAGGCCAGCGGTTCCGGGTTGCCCTGATTCGAACACCGTTTTCAACTGGTTCCCTCGGCATCCAGGCGGGAGAATCCTTTCAGGTTTACAGGTAAACCCCGCATTATTGGCCGTCCCTACGCGGTCGCCCATCCAATGCAGATGATTTAAAGTGTTGTGAATGATAGGGTTAATATTTCAGGCTCAGGTTCAGGTTGCTCACAGGACTGCACGGTGGATAGCATAAACGTCCAGTTTCACGCATAAGTGTCCCCATGGATGCCCCGATGGCGAGACTATAGGGGAAACAAGTTCCGTGAGCTTTGGTTCCCGTGTCCACTCACATAATGTAGTTCGCAGTTGGTAACAGTGGACAGACCCGTCAGTTAAAAGTAGAGGAAAGGAGGTGGAGATGGTGGATTGTATGATGGATCTAAAGAGATAAGGCCAAAATTTATGATGAAAGGGTAGTGAAGTGATATTTGGAGGATGAAAGGGAAACCGCATATGTAGACAGAACTGGCTGCAGATGGGGGACAGGAGGAGAGTAAACAAGAAGGGAGACCAACAGCAGCTTGAGGAAAAAGGAAAGTGGTATAGGGAAGCCTAAAAGGTGGACAAACGGGATACCTGGTGTGCACACGTTCTAACGTGCTACCGTCAATCCACGCGGTCCTAAGTTGTCGGCTACTGCGGTCCATAGTGGAGCACTCGAGTTCACACGCTGTCCAGTCGATGCTTGAACTAGCCAATGTCTCTGCCTCGATCACTTACTCAGGCATTTTATTCCACTTGTCAGCCACGTGTTGCACGGAGAAATTGGCCCGAAGACTTGTCCGTGATCTGTCTTCAGCCCGAAGCCATGGGTTCCTGGGTTATGGTTTCCTTGCGTCGACAAGAGGGCATGGGTGCTGGCCCTTAGTCCACCCTGTCCTCCAGAATCTTGTACGGTATTTAAGGTCCCCTTATTTCCTCCAGCTATCCGTGGAGAGCAAGTTGAGATACTGCTTGGGAGACAGCGGAGTTTCCCCAATAGCGAGGAGACGACTACAGCAGTGATATTTTAGTCATAAGCACCACATGCGTACTCGATTCCGTCCACCGAAAGAATACGCTGAACGATAGTAATGGATGGGTTTTAGTAATTACATTAGTGACCCCGTATAAATGACAAGAGAAGGAAGACTGAACGAACTAATGGCCAGAGCTGATGACCTGGAGCCCGCCTTGCCGTTTTTTACTTAGAGTGACGTAAGTTTCGATGAGCTCGACTTTTCCGGTACCAGGTGGACTTGGACAAATCAGATTTCGAGCAACCAGTCGATTGAAGGAACCGATGCTAGACCGAATTCCTGACATACTGAAAAGCCTGGTCAACATTTTCTAAGCCAGTCGAGTACCCCAATGGATGACTGGTGAGGATCATCCAAATGTCCTGAAGGGTTTGTGAGATAGGATGATGTGTCCGACCGGAAAAAAGATTATAATGCGGCACTGTTTAAACCGGGTCTGGATGGGTGAAAGTACCCTGAAGTACTTTTGTCCCGACTGTAAGCCACTTTATGTGACCGAGAAGAAAGGCTCAGAAAGGAAGATTGCCCATGTTTAGAGAAGGGCCTGACACCGGATTTGGCAACTTTTGGGGAGAGATTGTCAAGCCCAAGTAAATCTAAGTGAAAGAGCCTATTCGTAAACAAGGCACACCCAAGATCTGAGCGCGCAATTCCATTTTAATGAGTTTGGTGTCTGCGAAGCTGCAACAATATTATTTTCCCCTAAATATCTCAATGTCCAATTTATTCGAATCACTTATCAATTTGCTGCTCCAAATTTGTATGTTATCGCGCCATGGCATGTTGATGTAATCCACGTTGCTTCCCTCCGATTGACTGGTTACCCCAGCTGCCCATCGACTTCCAAGTTCAGTGGGCTCCGCCCTGGCAGACCCCACATAACCATCTGAGTGTTGTGCTCCCCGAACCACACGACTTGGGTGCCCAATGAGACAATAAACTTCCGTAAGTCAACACAACAACCCATATACTTATTCAAGCTGGTAAGTGGTCTAGGTTTGGCTATTGGGCTTCTATTGTCGATCATATTATGCAATCAAACGAAAATTGGTCGTTGCGGAACGTGCCTGGGTGAGGCTTGAGCGTCTACTGTCCGGTTGATTCATTAACCGGTTGCAACTTTCGGAGGCTGTTGAGGAAGACAACAGCTTTGGCAGTGGGAATACTGACCCTCGGCTAAGGTGGACTCAAAATAAGCTGATTGTGGAAAGCACGATGAAGACGCCAGTGCTCTTGATGGACCTCACCTCTGCAAGGAGGGCGAATGTGGGATCTCCGGCAACTGTTGATTCCTACACGGTTAACAGCATATTACCAAACACGCCCGATTTCCATCGTGATCCGGGGGCACGAATCACATTTGGATGTAGGTGTGAACGCTATGAAAATATTTTCACCCTGTTGCTCGCCGCCCAAGATGACGGAGCAAAAGTTCAACTAATGGCACAGAGACTGGGCATCATCGTCCCTGTAACTTATTCCGAGTGGCATACACCGATAATAATTGCCAAGAAGCCTAATGGCAACCTCAGAACTCATGGAGATTTTTCCATTCGCCCAAACAGTTTTTTAAAGCCGCACGCTCATCCACTGCCTTTACCAGAAGACATCTTCACCATCTGCGACGGCGGCCACTGCCTCGTTAAAGTCGACCCGCCGGAGGCTTATTTTCAGATTCCTGCTGCACCCGTATCCGAGGAGCTCCTCATCAGCGACACCAGTCGGGGCCTTTTCCGATACACCCGTCCACTTCTTAGAATGAAGACAGCCCCAGCCATATATCAACGAGTAGTTAACTACAAAATCTCCGGTTTCGCGGGTACAGCAGCGCACGTTGATGACAACTCTTGTTGGTCAATCACGGGAAGTACTGAGGCAACGTTTGATCGAGTTGCTCCACCGAGCCCAAGGTAATGTGTTCAGATTGCAGCCAGAGAAGTGCCAATTTTCGTGAATTCCATCAATTACCTCGATTTTGTTTTGTCGCTTTGTTGGCCCTCTTGGCACGATCAGCTATTATATATCCCGCCTGCGGGCACTATGTAATGCTCGCGTGCTTCTCAAAGATCTTTTGAGGAAAGGCACTAAATGGGTTTGGTCAGACCTGTGCCAGGGAGCATTTGAGGGCCTCAGGGCTATTCTCAATTCCAAACTATTACTGTACCTCTTTGGGCCGAGCTTCCCGTTTGCTACCGCTTCCAATTATGGAATAGGTGCCGCCATACCCCATACGTGGCTAAAGGGGACCGAGAAACCTACCGCACATGTATCCTGCACTCCGACGCCAACAGAGGAGTACTATAGTCAAATTGGAAAGGAGGCCTTTACCATAATTTTGCCGCCATGAACTTCCATAGATTCATCCATGGGTGCAGGTTCACCCTGCTCATCGATCAGAAACCTTTGCTACCCATTTTGGGGTTGAAGGTGGGTATCTCCGTACATTCGGCTAATGGACTACAACGATGGTCTATCCTCCTCCTTGGCTACGACCTTGGTATTGAGTATCGACGCACACAGGATTTCGGTCTGGCACACTTTATTCCGCTGTTTCCGACACCTCGCTCAAGGTCTCCAGAGGGCATAGTGTTTGCTGCAGTCACTGTCGAGAACGATGCGCGTCAAGCCCTTAGTGACACTATACGCAGGATTCCTGTCACCGTAGAGGACATCTGGCTTGATTCCGTAGAGGACCCCGTGATCCGTCAAGTGATTGAAAGTATCCGCACTACATGGCCAGAGAGTGCTCCTACAGGAGATCTAGACCAGTTATTCCTCTGAAGCCAATCACTGTCACTTATCGATTCTTGTCTGATGTTTTCGGACAGGGTCATATTCCCAGCTCCCCCGACAAATTACTTTAGAACCCTCTCATGCAGCTCACACAGGCATAGGATGAATGAATGCATTGGCACGCAGCTTTGCGTATTGGTCATCTATAGATTCTGATATTAAGCGTACTGTTAGACAATTTTCCAGCTGCCGGGAGGAAGCCAAGTTTCCTGGCCGACAGAACCCCATTCCATTACCTGCTCCCCAAGGTCCTTGGTCCAGGCTGCACGACGACCTTTTAGTGGCCTAGAGGTGACTAAGTTTGGACGTGTAAATTATTGACCAAAAATCACTCAACACAAACATTATCAATTAGTACTTAGCATTCAGCTGTTTGTTTTTGTTTGACGCCACTGGACTGTGCTTTGTTTGTCTGCTTGCAGTAAGGACGACTGGTTTCCGCAAATTGGAAAACACATTTATGACTGCTCTGTTTTGCGGACGGTCGAAAGGTTAGCTCTCTTAGCTAGTATCTGGTCTGGTGTCGCTCCCAAACGTAAGCGTGAAGGACATTGTTTCAATACAAAGCTTCCATCACCTATTCCATCGACTTTCACCTTCTTTTGGCTCGTCGGAACTTTTGGCTGGTTGCTCTTTCCATAGGCCACTCTCGGGATTTAGTTACTACCTGATATCCGGAGTACTGAAGCCACGCTGGATTAATCGATGGATCGTTCTACCTGGTTCTGGTAGATGAGAACTCCAAGAGGCCTGAGGTATGTTCAGTGAAGTCGCCAAAGAAGGAGCACCTTCTGAATTGTCTCCGGTGTGCTATTGCACAACAAGGGGTAAACATTCACTACTGTTGTGTCCATAGTCAGTATTAGAACACGTACCGGTGGCGTGGCGCTTGTTTGTGCGATCATGAAAACGAAACCCTGCCGTATCCGGCAAGTACTCGTCGAACAAGCAGGTGAGTTGGCATAGAGAATGGAACTACAAGTGCTTTCACGCTCGACAGAGTATACGATTCAGTAAACAACAAAACCGATAAGTCAGTACCGCTGGCTCTGAAGCGTGAATCAGGATCGAGACAAAGCAGGAGTATGTCTATTCGTGAGAGAAATATTGACGGGTTGTCCGAATAGTGTGCGGGACCTTAACCGGACCCGACGATTATGAATGTCAGTGGCTCGCATTCACCGGGACACTTTTAAGTGGCTCCTGTCACGAAAGCCAAACTGAACATCTTCGCTTTCCACCATTCCTCCCACAATCCAATGGCCACGCAGAACGGTTTGTCAACGCGCTTAAGCGAGCGCTGCTCAAGTCCCTCTGAAGGGGACAAAGGAAAAGACCATTCAAAAATTTTCGCCAAAGTACCGCTCCAAACCTAATTTTCGAGCACCTAAAGGCAAATTTCCCGCAGAAGCCCCGATGGAGAAAGAGCTCCGCTCTATCCATCTAGTAACAGTACGGACTAAAGAACCACAATATTCGTCATCCAGAAGGCTTAACACCGATGCATTCTACTCAGGGTCATCAGTTTAGGCAAAAGACTGCCGACCAGGAGACCGTCACTGGAAGGAACGTAAAATTAAACGCACTAAGATAAGCCGAGTACTGTATAAAGTATCAGTAAAAGGTAACACGTGGATTCGGCTCAAGAACAAACCACTGGCACGGCAGTGTCATTCGCCAACACCCACTTCCACTGGATGTGCTGCTGGACACCCTCGGTATCCCAGCAGTGAAAAATGAAGCAACAAACGGTCAAGTGGAATTAGTGCCCCCCCCCCCCCCCGATGGTCTGATCCTCTATGGGGGGGGGGTTCCACATGCATACGGTTAAAAACAAGCTCCCGCCAATAATGGTGACCCAAAAAATTGGGAGGTGTTAAAGAGACTGTGGAGCTTTCCCAATGTGGAGAATCGGATCATTGTAGGGACATTACTTTCCCCAGAAGATCCCACTCCTTGCTTTATTATAACTAATTCTAACAGTTCTCTACCCCGAATATTATTGCATGCTTCTGATGTTTCAACCGTACATCCATCACTCCACCAGAGTACTAATTCTAACTTGAGCATTGCAACGTATATGCTTGGAAATCCTCCCTAGCCGTTTTCATATACTTGTATTGTTGAGACTATGCTCTTTATTTTATTGACCCTGGAACAAGTGCAACATGCACCAATCAATACGCTTCAACATTTGTGTATGTTTTTCTCACATGAAGTGGCATAATTTTGATTCGAACTTGGACTGCCGTGACGGTGGTAACAGACATTGGCATTTGTTGAACTCTAGTCCTCGTTGTCAGACGTTGTAGCAGTACAGTTGAGGTTTGTACACATTTATATACGTATAACTTGTTAATCCAGTACCGTAGAAACTGCGAATCAATCTCGTTCTGGTTCTGGGATTCGTTTTGAATTGGCTACGCGTTGCTCACAGTCGGAATAACCGTTACACGCATCACCAGTGGAAGTAGCTCGAGGAATATTCGTGGATCCTATTCTGGATAGCTCGATGCTGCAGATGGAGAAATGGAACATACAAATATATAGCCGCAACTGGCGGAGCCCCGGTCCCGTCATTTTTGCGAAGCCACCCACCATACGGAGCAAGTGTTACTATGAAGAACTGTTTGAGGTTAATGATATACTCCTCTCACAAAAACGACCCATCGTGATGGACAGGCTTATCCAGAAACACTAACACTGCCTTTCTTGATAGTGTGCTTCCCGCGTGCATGTGTGGATGCACCCGCCAAACGTGGTGCTACTTGCCGTCCCCATCTACCGTGGCCGATTCCGTCGTAGAGAAGCCTCATGAAACTCAGTAAGACTATACGTCTGTCAATTCATAAGGGCTATCAGGCTCAAGCCCCTTCGACTTATACACTCCCTCTGATTTCCAGATTTTGCTTAACCTTGACGAAGCCTTGTGACTGACGAGTAATTCACTACTTTTTGCGATTCCATCTTCGTTGCATCAGCAGCGAATTCTCATCCTTTGGACCGTTCTGGATAATTATTTCAGTATGTGACTCGTCTTCCCGCGGAAAACAGTTCCTTTGAATGTTCATCACCTTTATTTTGGACATTTTATTACCTTCTGCACCGGTGTACCTGCTTCAAACCTACTTATTTGAAGTGATGAAATGAAGACGGTTTATTTCGGGGACCTCGGAAGCATGTTTGGGTGAACGATCACATAGTGCAAGTATGTTCAAAATAAGGGTTCTTGGATAGTCAACTAGACATACGTAGTTCAGAGGAGTGCAAGGGTTTTAGTGGTCGCATGAGGAAGTGCTCGGCGAAGTTGAATTTGGAGGTCAGGTGGCCACGCATCTCTTTGAGGGGCAAAATGAGCTTCGCGGCCGAGATACGTAATAAATCAAGACCCTCTTCCGTATAGAGTCTATAGTCTCTGGTCCTCGGTTCGTGACACGTTAACAAATACACTCGGCAGAGACCACAAGAGCAGAACTCAAAACGCTGGAGTGGGACAAAGTGCGTATTGGAGGAAAACAACGGAGTGCGGACGGTGTAAACAAGCTGAGCAAGTGGCGCCGCCGAATTTGGTAATTGTTCAGATAAGCAAATTTGTCCGTCCTTGTATTCTTGTGTCATATCGGTAGCAGTGCGGAGGTCTCTCCTTAGAAGGCTGAGGCAGTTGGGCTTCGGTCCGTGATGGGTGAGCCGGCTTAGGTGGCAAGAAGCTTCTTTCATGTCTCTCGCCACCATCGAACACTACAACCAAGCCAGCACAAACCGTTTTCAATGATTCACACTGGTTGCTGTGTATCGACCGCAAAAGAGCGCCCTCCTCAACAATGACTCCGAACTGGGTGGATCCCGCTTGTAACTCGTCAGTGTTGATCGTGTTTTAGGGTTTGTCGTTGTCGGCGTATCCCGAGGTTCAGTTTGCTTAAGGTTGCTGTTGCCTTCGTAAAGGAGCCAGCATCCAGAGTCAAATGATTCCAGTCACGAACCAGCGTGCGTTGTGTTTCAGCAATGCGAGATACTGGAATTTGTGTGGTTCTGTACTAATGGACTGGTTGGAAGGCAAAAAACACAAGAAATCTGCGCCTCGGGGCGCGGACGGATATTCGACTGACGGGGACAAACCGGATCCACACAGGTTGCCGCTACTTTTCTCGCGACAACCTGATGGTCGTGTAGTCATGAGTAACCTGACTATATACAAGTGGAATGGGGGTGTATGGGGTTTTTGAGAGGAGTGGCACCTCCGAAGTGGTTGACTGTCTTGTCTTTTGGGGCATCCTCCATCACTTCGGTTTCCATCTTTTACTCAGCTCTCACCTGCGGCTCCACGAACGTGAAGCGTGCCTCAGCTGCCACGCCCCGGTAAACCGCTCGACAGGCGGGCTAAACCAGGTTGAGGGCTTCCGAGGTCTGAGAAAGGACTTCGGCGAGAAGGTGTTCGGCATGTGAAAACGGATCCTTCTGAATGGGCGGACGAGATCTGCTGATCCAACTGCTACAAATAAGACCTGTTCAACCGCCTGATCCGGCGTTCCAGAGGAAGCGAACGAACCGTACAGCAGGCCACCGGCTCCTCCGGGAATACCATGCTGCTTTGCAGTCTTCACTTGGGTGTGCAAGGGCTAGAGGTGCAACCTCGAACAAAAAGGCCGAACGGTGCTGGGGGCGCCGCTTCGTACCCTAGTCCCACCACTCTCTATGATTATTCACGAAACCTCAAGAGCTCATCATGCTACGGCGTCCCCGTTAAGCGACGCACCTCCTGTCCTGGCGGTCGAGGTGATAAGACAACAAGCTGGGATTATTCGCTGCAGGAAAAGAACACACAGCCCGTTTCGGTGTAAGAACGCTTCTAGGCATCGGCAGTCAGTGCATCACAATGCGGACTCCGCATGACTATGAGGCAGATATCGCTCGCCTCTCGGAATTCAGCCTGCCCAATTCAAGTAGTCGACAAATAAAGGTCCTGGGAGTGGATGCGCCCTATTGGCTCTATCACAGTGACCCAGAAGACAACTCCGGTCTCTACGGTGTCGCGTTTGATCCGAACAAAGCTGCTAATGATGCAACAGTCTATTGGGAACCAGTCTCATCCAGACTCGCCTTGGCACGTTTCAAAGGTTCTTTGCACGGCTTGAAGGTGGTTGCCATCTACGCACCAATTCATTCAGCTGATGACGAAACCAAAGACGAATTCTACAATAATTTGCGGGAGGTAACCAACCGGGTTTCGAGGTGCGACGTGCTTTTCATCGCAGGAATTTGGAATGCTCGCACAGGTACGGCCGGTGAATCGGTTCGCTATATACTCGGGAAATTCGGCCTTCGTCTGCGCTGCTAGAACTGTGGCCGACTGATTGGTTCAGCCGACATCAGCAGGATGGTTGTCTGCAGCACTCGATTTCAACACCCCAAGAAGCACCTACTCACATGGTTCTCCAATGACGGTCACACTGCAAACCAACTCGACCACATTCTGGTAAGAGCCCGTCGGGCCTTGTCTGTGGAGGATTGCCGAGCGTACCGAGGTGCAAAAACGGGTAGCACAAACGGCACCGACCATGTCCTCCTACCCGCGTGTTTCAAAGTTCATCTGTCTACACGTGTTAAAGTGTCTGCGACCTCTCGGATAGACATTGCTGCCCTACAAAATCCAGAGAAGCGAAAAGCGTTGTCACGTGCAATCGCAACCCGACTAACCGACGCAACCAAAGCACAAACAGACGAAGTTTCCGTGTGGGACAGTGGGCTTGAATGAAGACGACAATCAAGGAGGCTACTTGGACAGTATTCGGGAGAAAAAAAGGCGGACAAAAGAGTGGACCTCGGAGAGCACGCTCCAGCTGTCAACTAGAGCACACGAAGCACAACTGGCAGGTAGTAAAGAACGCCGCAGACTGCAATGAGAGGATGCACGCTCCGCCAAGGCTGATCGCAAAAGATACTGGATAGAAATAGCTGAAAAAATGGAGACCGCGTCCGGAATTGGTGATTTTGGTAAACTGTTCCGCCCTATTCGCAACGCCTCTAATAGGTTTTGTAAGGAAAATTCCCTTCTTCGTGACACGGCAGGAGACTTACTACTCGAACAGAGTAAGAAAATGGACCGATGGGTGAAATACTTTGGTCAGCTGCTCAACCGGTCCACGGATTACCGGACGGACCAACCAATATCAACCCCTCCAGTCCAGTACGAAAGCAACTGTGACCCGCCCAACACCGCGGAAATCATGGAAATGATAAACAAACTGAAGGACAGAAAGGCTGCTGGGGAAGGTGGCATCCCTCCAGAAGTGTATAACGCATGTTCATCGTCAGTGATTGACAGGTTGTGTACACTTTTTGGTTCCATTTGGGGAGAGCGGAAGCATTTCCACCCAGCCGGAGTATGCACATTCCGCTGCCCATTCCGAAGAAAGGTGACAAATCGGCAAGTGGGAACTACTGAGGGATCAGCTTGATCGATGTGGCCGCAAAGATCTTTGGTGCGTTGTTACTAACCCGTTTCTCCGAGGCAAGAGACCAGCGCACTTGTCCGAACCAAGGGGTTTTCCGCCGTGGCAGACGCTGTGTGGATCAAAACCTTCATACTGCGCCGAATACTGGAGCACCGCTATAAATTCCGGCAGCAGACTGCAGCTTGTTTCACCGAATTCCGGGCAGCTTTTGGTTCGGTGAACCGCGAGTCTCTTTGGACCAAAATTCAATCCGATGGGATGCCCGATAAGCTTTTAAGGCTGTTGAAGAGGTGCTGCTCGACAACTGGCGCTAGGGTCCGTATGTACGGTGAAGAGTCCCGCGAGTTCGCATCCACCACCGGAGTTGGGCAGGGCTGTCCCCTCTCCCGGTGCTGTTCAACTACGCTACTGACTGGACAATGCGACAGGCATTATACAACTACCCTGGCGTTCAGCTCAGCTGGGGAATATAAATCTTGGATCTGGAGTTCGCGTATGATATTTCCGAGCTTGAAGACTCCCTCGCTAAGTTGCAACCAATCCTCGACCGAGTCAAGTCCTTCTCGAGGTCCATCGGACTTGAAGTAATTTCGACCAAAACAAAAGCTTTTACAACTCATCCGGGCCCGACAACTGAACAATTGTCGATCAACGACCCACCGGTCGAATACGTCTCTTCATTCAAATACTTATTCTAAACTCTGCTCCCAAATGGCCAGGCAAAAGATGAAATATTATCACGGATCGATAGCTCCAGGAGAACCTTTCTTCAGCTAAAACGAATGCTGTGGACTCGCACCGAAACCAGCTTAAGAACCAAGGTTCGTGTTCACCGTGCCGCCATCCGGCCCGTACTCGTCTATGGCTGCGAAACCTGACTACTACGAGCTGAGGATACTAGAAGGCTAGAGGTTTTTGACTACTGGTGCCTGCAGCAAATTCTCAACTCAAGTGGCGCGACGGGGTGTCCAACGACGAGGTAATGAGACGATGCTCTGGTATCGATTCTCCCCCCGTCCTCCTCCAACGTCGACGACTCCAGCGGTTCGGCCATACGCTTCGGCGACCCGAGTCAGAGATAACCAAGCAAACACTCTGCCCCACTCCCTGCCCTGGTTGGCCTAGTCGTCTTCGTGGGCAGCTCAAAGCATGGACCAGTGAAATAGAGAAAGACGAAGAGCCTCTAAGCATTCGGTCGGTTTATGGAGCCCGGCGATGGAAAAAGAACTGGATCAGGATCTGTACGGAGTCTGCCTCTGACCGCTGCGCGTGGTCAGCAATGGTCCGTGATATCCATGGATCCGACTTATCCTTTCGCAGGAGATAGTTGCATAAAAGTAAAAAAATAAGTAGTACAAGTGGAATATGAAAGGCAAAACTTAAATGAATACTACCGTTACAAATTCAGAAATCCTCGCTGGCTCTCGCAGCCCACGGCCGAGTCGGTTTCTCCTGTTGACGGACGTAGCTGCGTCTTATGTAAAGTTTGGAGCTGCAACAGTTAGTGGGGAGATTTTGGTGGGAGGAACCTTTACGGCGCATGACGAATGACCGAAGGTTGTGGGCAGGTAAGGGCACTGGTTGGGTTGTTCGGGGTGGGTTCTATCTTGAAGAAGGCTGGTTAAGGGTGATCTTTGCTGATGGTCTGCTTCCTGCCTTCGACGTCTACCACATATTCCCTTTTCTCCCGCCGGACGACGCGGAATGGGCTTCAGAAGGCCGCCTGTAGTGGTGATCGCACCGCACTCACCCGAATAAAACATGGCTGGCGGTCTCTGGAGTAGTAGGTATGTGTTGAGAGTTTGTTCTCGTGGTGAGGTGAGCTTTATAACACGCATTCGGCTTGACAGCCTTTTTGAGTAGGCCCCGTAACTGGAGCTCACAAGTGGCAATGGGGAGACTGACTCGCCTGGAAGTCGTTATGTGAAACCGTGAACCGTTTCAGCTGAAGTGGCACCCGTGTAGGCTTTAACGGTGTAACGGCTTCCTAAGGGAACCATCAGTAAAACCTAACTCCAAGAAGTGTTGTTCCGAGCACGAAGGGCAGCCTTCAGTTGGCGATGGAATAGTGCCACTATGCCATTAGCTTGAGGATGATAGGCCGCCGTCTTGTTGTGTCTGCAACCGAACGCGTTCAGTAGCTAAAAATGAGAACTGCGATCAGTGGTCACGATAGAAGGGCAACCAAAATGACGTACCCAACCGGTTAGGAAAGCTTTTACAGCTTCCTCTACTGTGGGACAGGGAAAAGGTGTGACATGTGGCCCGCGAGAGCAACAATCTACACAAAAAGGAACGTAGAAGCTGCCGTTGGAAGGTGAAATTGGCCCCGCGAAATCAACAGGCATGTGATGAAAACGTGCGTCCAGCTGGCAGAATGTGCCTAAGGTTTATCTAGTGTGACGATATACTTTACCGAGTTGGCACTGATGAAAAGAGCGGGCCCAAAGAAGAACGTCACTTTTGGCGCGAGGCCCGACAAATAGCTAGGCGACTAGTTTCACTGAGGCCGTTACACCAGGGTGCGATACGTCGCGGATGTTGATAAAAATCTTGTCGGCTAAGACAGACAGGAACCAGTGGTAGGGGTCAGTCCTTTGAAACATCGCAAGTAATAGTTGCGTCCGCAGTTGGGAGGGTTACTGGCGCTAGATGGAAGAAGTAGCTGTTTCTGAGCTGATCGACCGCAGGACTTGTTGCTTGGGCTGCTGCGTTAGCTTCCAAGTCTATGCCCATATGTGATGGGTCTTCGACATCGTTGGCACGTAAGAGTGCGTCTGCCAAAGGCATGTTTGCCCCAGAAGCGTGTCAGATGTCCGTAGTAAACTGCGAGACATGGTTCAAGTGACGAATATCTACCAGACGCTGGCTGGGGAGTGCACTTTAGTGGCTCACGAACTGTGAACACTGTGAAAGTTTGGCCCTTGGGGTGGGCCGGGAATGTCGGACAACCAAATAAATTGCCAGTAGTTCTCTGCTGAATTTGCTAACTTGGGGTTCCGCAGAATGGAAACGCCTGGAGGAAAACGCTATTGGTTTCCATGAATTGTTGACGGACTGTTACAACACTGCTCCAACAGCCGTGTACGAATCATCTGTCCCTAATCCCAGGGGAGCATGAAGATCTGGATGTAGAAGGAGTGCTATCCTGGTGACAGCTTCCTTGGTCGAAGCAAACGCTCCCTGTGCCGCGTCAGAAGATACGGAATTCTGTTTACCTGCGCGCAAAAGAACTGTTGGATGCTGCATTATTTCTGCCCAGTGGTGACTGAACCGGCGATAAAAGTTAACCAAGCCAGAAAATTGGCGCAATTGTCGGTAAGAGTGAGGCTCAGGATAGTCGCCAATGGCCGGTCACCTTGACAGGCAGGGACTGCATTCTCGAGGCTGAAACTTCGTGACCTAGGAATGTGATGGTTTTCCTACCCAATTCGCATTTGGTAGGATTGCTAGTAACCCATTGTTGGCTAAGGCGCTCAAAATGAGCGCTCGGATGTGCCATATGCTCTTTTTCTGGAGAAAGTGCCACCAAAATATCGTCTAAGTACACGTACGCACCCTTCAAACCGCAAGATGCCTCGCGCACAAACCTTCGAAAGATTTGGGCTGCATTGCTCAGCCAAAACGGCATACGCAAGAACTCGAGTTGTGACAGCGGCTTTAGGGATGTCAGCCTCTGCTAATGGGATATGATGGTAGGCTCTAACAAGGTCGATTCGGCTGAAAACAGAACAACCAGACAGGGCAGAAGTAAGAATCTGAATGTGGAATGGGGTACCTGTCTGGGATAGTAGCCTGGTTGAGGGCCCTGTAGTCACCGCAGGGCGCCAGTCACCATTAGGTTTAGGAACCATGGGAAGAGGGCAGGTATCCCGAAATTTTCCCGCCCAAGGCGTTTTTTACTGGCACCCCTCCTCGGTGACGAGCCATTTTTGAATAATGATTAATTGATCTACCAATTTTGTATTGAAATTTTGTAGTACAAATGGTGTATTGTGCTTTGTGCGATCAAGCCCCTCGAGTAATTTAAAGTACTGCTTCCAATAAATCAATGCCTTTGTTGAATTTCGTTCAACAACAAAGTTTGTGTTGCACCTTTAATTTCTTTTGTAATCCATGATTCGGTTTCTAAGCTGTAGTGCTCGGACCGGATGCAGCGAGTTCCAAATGGCGCTCGCAATTCTCGTTAGAGCTAAAGCACTACATGTATCGGCTGTGGCAGCCCACAGAGTAGAATGGAAAAGTAAGTGGCAGCTATCCGCAATGCCCCACCATCTTAACTCGACAATGTTCTCTCGCACCATGACTTCGCGTTTACGTAGCAGTTAAGTAGTCAGCAAAGAATACATAAACTCAGCTGAAAACTATCGGGCATCCCTCATAAGCATCTCACTCCGCCTACTAAGGTTGCTCACATATAATCCGTTGTCGTTTACTTGAATCGTGGGTAAAGTACGGATTTTTGTGGGCTGCGAGGTTTTACGACAGATTCAAACGTGTAAGTATGTGCCCTGGTTGTAAATAGACATCTGTAGTTAGGTGTAATACCGGAATGATATGCTCAACTCATGAGAGAGTCCGCGAACTCATGCAGTTCCGGTATCAGCTTTTACACTATCTGCTGGTGGTTAGTATGACACGCCTACGTCAGGTGCTCATATTTGTGGTGTTTGTTTCCGCTCCTTGGTATCTATGGGTGGACTGCCCAAAAGCATCGTGTATATATATATATATATATATATATATATATATATACCGTAATTGTGTTTCTATTCTCTGGCGCTCACGCCAGACCTGCAGTTAGGCAACTCTAATACCTAAGAAATACTGGCAACTGCACCAGTAGAGCATTGATATCTACACATTAAGGCCCCGGTTTCTAGCTAAAAGAACTTCTTATAGTCAATTCTACCGGACAGGTTGTACAACCACCGGGGTACAAGGCAGTTATTGGTACGACGAACCCAATGGCCTCTACTTCGCAAATGGTGCACTACTCTACCCGTTATGAAAGTAAACGTCATATCGACTACCTCATTCAACCGGCACACTACAAAGCGTGTTGTTGCGCATCTGAAAGTGGACTCACGTACCAAAGTTTCTAGTGAAGGATAACGAGGGCGCCTGAATAAAAATAACACCTCTCGGTATTATTCACACATTAGCGACCCACTGAGGCCGGTTTCCCATTTGCTCATCCTTGGTCGTCCATTCCGGCCAGAGGTGACGCTTGCACTCAGTTCTCCAAAAGTCGCATTGAAAGTGTGCCAAACGCGTACAGGTACGGCCTTCGATGAACCCCTATTCCGGCTAACCCTTTGGCCCGTACACTGCAAAATTGGAAACCCGAGCTAGTCGTGGAATCCGTAGCTGAATGCTCCCAAACCAGGTACCATCGGCAGAGCCCCGGCTGAATCGCCCACGGAATAACAGACACTTCAGCAACGGGACCGTACTAGCCACGCTGCAACAATGGAGTGCAGAGCCTGTGCGTCAGTTTATGTATGACGGGTGCTCTAGTTGAAGGAAGAAACCTACCAACATTCGATCGACACAGACGAATTTTATTTAGCATTCAATAACTTCACAGTCATATGCGGCAACAAAATCCTCATGCGGTTCAGGTCCTTATTAGCAGCAAAATAACTAGCGAAAAATCTATCAGTGCGCAACGGTTGCTTTACTCGAGCCCAGATGGGAAAAATCCGTACTCTCAAGGATCGAGGCTCAAGGGCTACTGGACGGGTGTATTCTTTCTAATTCAGGCATGTGTTCGAACCCAGCCTGTGCCACGCAGATGTTTTCCAGCGCCGAGCTACTTGGTCGGATCAAAGCTGAGGGCCTTTAGTGACAGTAAGTTGGGTGACGTTGGTGGTCACCTCGGGAGAGTGTCTAGGCTGCCTTTGCATTTCCGGATAGGCTGGAAAAAGGTCTCTCTTGGGGTGTCTGGCTTGAGGTTAAATGCTTAGAAGCGTGGTGTGATTCACTGAGGAATACGAACTGGTTACTGAAGGAGAATTCTGTCGGTCGACAACTCTTCGTGTTCGTGCATCCACCAGGATGTCTGAATGGTCAAATGAACCGATAACTTGTATAGGATAAGGGACCCCTGCTAACATAAGCACCCGGCGGGAGGTGCGACGTAGGCCCAAGTTGAGCTTGAGTGAACCACGGCCGTGAGTGGAAATAGGAGGGCCGTTGCCAGCACCGATTTGGTGGATTGATGGAATCGTCGCATAAATTGCTTCCTTCGGATTGACACTAGCCGCTCCACCGGTGTCAATTAGAAACAGGCTATTGGGAACTAAATCTCGAATATGCAATAGACGAGTGTTATTATGGCTGTCCACTGCGTTAGTCGTCGGAAAGCTTCGGGATATTAGTTTCCCCGTTTGGCATCCTGCAGGGTGCCACTGACTTCGCAGATACCAGCCTTCTCCCGGAAAAGTTCGTGGTGTTCACGGTAGTTTTATCGAGATGGACCAATGAAGTGGTCAGAAGAATGGGTTCCGAGACATTCACGCGGGGTGTTTTATGGCAGCAGAGGTCCCCTATCCTATACAAGTTATCGGTTCATTTGACCATTCAGACATCCTAGTGGATGCACGAACACGGAGAGTTGTCGACCGACAGAATTCTCCTTCAGTAACCAGTTCGTATTCCTCCGTGAATCACACTACGCTTCTACGCATCGAACCTCAAGCCAGACACCCCCAAGGAGACCTTCTTTCAGCCTATCCGGAAGTGCCAGAGCAGCGGCAGCAGGATCTTCCCAGGTAGCGACCAGCGAGAGACAAATCCAAGCTGATCGAACAAACCAGAGACAGTAGATAATATACCACGACGGGTTACTGGCAGGTCGGGAACGGTTAGCTCGAAAACCAAGTCGTCCCTTTCCGCATTCCATTGCATTCCTAAAGTGAGTTCGGTGGGGAGGGCAGAGCCGTCCAAACCTCTAACCCTTTCGGCCCCCTCGTGATACGGAATGACTTCGAGCACCTCTGCAGCGTTCGACATCCATTTCGTCAGATCGAAGCCGCCCTCTTTTAGCAATTTTGTTAGGCCTCTGAGCTGCTCTAGGTTCGAGTCTACATCGTCGAACGGCCTAAGATAATAGTCGACAGAAGTTTCTGCTAACGTTATCTACTACTGACCGAAGGACCAAGGCTCTATGTTTGTCCACCGTTTCTCGAAGGGCGTGGTTCGCGCAAAACGGCGATGATTTCGCTCCGAAGGGGTGGACGGTCACCTTATAACTTACCACTGCTTCGTACCGGTTGTTCTCTTCCAACCATAGGAATCGCAACTGCTCTCGCTCTTCTACCGGTATCTTCACCCGCAGAAACACTTCCCTTCTGTCTGCGGACAAGGCCGCTCTACTCACTCTTAAACGGCACAATACTTCAATCAATGGGGTGCTCCAGTCAGGCCACTGTAGTAGGTGATCGGTTGATGACTTGCCCCGGGAAATTGGCTGCACTACTGATAACCACCTGCAGCTTTTCGGGTTTCTTGGGGTTGAAAACCTGGTGGTGAGGTAGATGCCGGACCCCTTCCGACCTTTGGTGGCAGCAGGCACTCTCTCAACGTAGCCGGGAACCTCCTTTCTCCTTTGTACTTCTGTGTATCGTCCCCATGGGTCCCGGTCTCGAAAGAGAGAGGTGTTATTTTTATTCAGGCGCCCTCGTTATCCTTCACTAGAAACTTTGGTACGTGAGTCCACTTTCAGATGCGCAACAACGGGCTTTGTAGTGTGCCGGTTGAATGAGGTAGTCGATATGACGTTTACTTTCATAACGGGTAGAGTAGTGCACCATTTGCGAAGTAGAGGCCATTGGGTTCGTCGTACCAATAACTGCCTTGTACCCCGGTGGTTGTACAACCTGTCCGGTAGAATTGACTATAAGAAGTTCTTTTAGCTAGAAACCGGGGCCTTAATGTGTAGATATCAATGCTCTACTGGTGCAGTTGCCAGTATTTCTTAGGTATTAGAGTTGCCTAACTGCAGGTCTGGCGTGAGCGCCAGAGAATAGAAACACAATTACGGTATATATATATATATATATATATATATATATATATATATATATATATATATATATATATATATATACACGATGCTTTTGGGCAGTCCACCCATAGATACCAAGGAGCGGAAACAAACACCACAAATATGAGCACCTGACGTAGGCGTGTCATACTAACCACCAGCAGATAGTGTAAAAGCTGATACCGGAACTGCATGAGTTCGCGGACTCTCTCATGAGTTGAGCATATCATTCCGGTATTACACCTAACTACAGATGTCTATTTACAACCAGGGCACATACTTACACGTTTGAATCTGTCGTAAAACCTCGCAGCCCACAAAAATCCGTACTTTACCCACGATTCAAGTAAACGACAACGGATTATATGTGAGCAACCTTAGTAGGCGGAGTGAGATGCTTATGAGGGATGCCCGATAGTTTTCAGCTGAGTTTATGTATTCTTTGCTGACTACTTAACTGCTACGTAAACGCGAAGTCATGGTGCGAGAGAACATTGTCGAGTTAAGATGGTGGGGCATTGCGGATAGCTGCCACTTACTTTTCCATTCTACTCTGTGGGCTGCCACAGCCGATACATGTAGTGCTTTAGCTCTAACGAGAATTGCGAGCGCCATTTGGAACTCGCTGCATCCGGTCCGAGCACTACAGCTTAGAAACCGAATCATGGATTACAAAAGAAATTAAAGGTGCAACACAAACTTTGTTGTTGAACGAAATTCAACAAAGGCATTGATTTATTGGAAGCAGTACTTTAAATTACTCGAGGGGCTTGATCGCACAAAGCACAATACACCATTTGTACTACAAAATTTCAATACAAAATTGGTAGATCAATTAATCATTATTCAAAAATGGCTCGTCACCGAGGAGGGGTGCCAGTAAAAAACGCCTTGGGCGGGAAAATTTCGGGATACCTGCCCTCTTCCCATGGTTCCTAAACCTAATGGTGACTGGCGCCCTGCGGTGACTACAGGGCCCTCAACCAGGCTACTATCCCAGACAGGTACCCCATTCCACATTCAGATTCTTACTTCTGCCCTGTCTGGTTGTTCTGTTTTCAGCCGAATCGACCTTGTTAGAGCCTACCATCATATCCCATTAGCAGAGGCTGACATCCCTAAAGCCGCTGTCACAACTCGAGTTCTTGCGTATGCCGTTTTGGCTGAGCAATGCAGCCCAAATCTTTCGAAGGTTTGTGCGTGAGGCATCTTGCGGTTTGAAGGATGCGTACGTGTACTTAGACGATATTTTGGTGGCACTTTCTCCAGAAAAAGAGCATATGGCACATCCGAGCGCTCATTTTGAGCGCCTTAGCCAACAATGGGTTACTAGCAATCCTACCAAATGCGAATTGGGTAGGAAAACCATCACATTCCTAGGTCACGAAGTTTCAGCCTCGAGAATGCAGTCCCTGCCTGTCAAGGTGACCGGCCATTGGCGACTATCCTGAGCCTCACTCTTACCGACAATTGCGCCAATTTTCTGGCTTGGTTAACTTTTATCGCCGGTTCAGTCACCACTGGGCAGAAATAATGCAGCATCCAACAGTTCTTTTGCGCGCAGGTAAACAGAATTCCGTATCTTCTGACGCGGCACAGGGAGCGTTTGCTTCGACCAAGGAAGCTGTCACCAGGATAGCACTCCTTCTACATCCAGATCTTCATGCTCCCCTGGGATTAGGGACAGATGATTCGTACACGGCTGTTGGAGCAGTGTTGTAACAGTCCGTCAACAATTCATGGAAACCAATAGCGTTTTCCTCCAGGCGTTTCCATTCTGCGGAACCCCAAGTTAGCAAATTCAGCAGAGAACTACTGGCAATTTATTTGGTTGTCCGACATTCCCGGCCCACCCCAAGGGCCAAACTTTCACAGTGTTCACAGTTCGTGAGCCACTAAAGTGCACTCCCCAGCCAGCGTCTGGTAGATATTCGTCACTTGAACCATGTCTCGCAGTTTACTACGGACATCTGACACGCTTCTGGGGCAAACATGCCTTTGGCAGACGCACTCTTACGTGCCAACGATGTCGAAGACCCATCACATATGGGCATAGACTTGGAAGCTAACGCAGCAGCCCAAGCAACAAGTCCTGCGGTCGATCAGCTCAGAAACAGCTACTTCTTCCATCTAGCGCCAGTAACCCTCCCAACTGCGGACGCAACTATTACTTGCGATGTTTCAAAGGACTGACCCCTACCACTGGTTCCTGTCTGTCTTAGCCGACAAGATTTTTATCAACATCCGCGACGTATCGCACCCTGGTGTAACGGCCTCAGTGAAACTAGTCGCCTAGCTATTTGTCGGGCCTCGCGCCAAAAGTGACGTTCTTCTTTGGGCCCGCTCTTTTCATCAGTGCCAACTCGGTAAAGTATATCGTCACACTAGATAAACCTTAGGCACATTCTGCCAGCTGGACGCACGTTTTCATCACATGCCTGTTGATTTCGCGGGGCCAATTTCACCTTCCAACGGCAGCTTCTACGTTCCTTTTTGTGTAGATTGTTGCTCTCGCGGGCCACATGTCACACCTTTTCCCTGTCCCACAGTAGAGGAAGCTGTAAAAGCTTTCCTAACCGGTTGGGTACGTCATTTTGGTTGCCCTTCTATCGTGACCACTGATCGCAGTTCTCATTTTTAGCTACTGAACGCGTTCGGTTGCAGACACAACAAGACGGCGGCCTATCATCCTCAAGCTAATGGCATAGTGGCACTATTCCATCGCCAACTGAAGGCTGCCCTTCGTGCTCGGAACAACACTTCTTGGAGTTAGGTTTTACTGATGGTTCCCTTAGGAAGCCGTTACACCGTTAAAGCCTACACGGGTGCCACTTCAGCTGAAATGGTTCACGGTTTCACATAACGACTTCCAGGCGAGTCAGTCTCCCCATTGCCACTTGTGAGCTCCAGTTACGGGGCCTACTCAAAAAGGCTGTCAAGCCGAATGCGTGTTATAAAGCTCACCTCACCACGAGAACAAACTCTCAACACATACCTACTACTCCAGAGACCGCCAGCCATGTTTTATTCGGGTGAGTGCGGTGCGATCACCAATACAGGCGGCCTTCTGAAGCCCATTCCGCGTCGTCCGGCGGGAGAAAAGGGAATATGTGGTAGACGTCGAAGGCAGGAAGCAGACCATCAGCAAAGATCACCCTTAACCAGCCTTCTTCAAGATAGAACCCACCCCGAACAACCCAACCAGTGCCCTTACCTGCCCACAACCTTCGGTCATTCGTCATGCGCCGTAAAGGTTCCTCCCACCAAAATCTCCCCACTAACTGTTGCAGCTCCAAACTTTACATAAGACGCAGCTACGTCCGTCAACAGGAGAAACCGACTCGGCCGTGGGCTGCGAGAGCCAGCGAGGATTTCTGAATTTGTAACGGTAGTATTCATTTAAGTTTTGCCTTTCATATTCCACTTGTACTACTTATTTTTTTACTTTTATGCAACTATCTCCTGCGAAAGGATAAGTCGGATCCATGGATATCACGGACCATTGCTGACCACGCGCAGCGGTCAGAGGCAGACTCCGTACAGATCCTGATCCAGTTCTTTTTCCATCGCCGGGCTCCATAAACCGACCGAATGCTTAGAGGCTCTTCGTCTTTCTCTATTTCACTGGTCCATGCTTTGAGCTGCCCACGAAGACGACTAGGCCAACCAGGGCAGGGAGTGGGGCAGAGTGTTTGCTTGGTTATCTCTGACTCGGGTCGCCGAAGCGTATGGCCGAACCGCTGGAGTCGTCGACGTTGGAGGAGGACGGGGGGAGAATCGATACCAGAGCATCGTCTCATTACCTCGTCGTTGGACACCCCGTCGCGCCACTTGAGTTGAGAATTTGCTGCAGGCACCAGTAGTCAAAAACCTCTAGCCTTCTAGTATCCTCAGCTCGTAGTAGTCAGGTTTCGCAGCCATAGACGAGTACGGGCCGGATGGCGGCACGGTGAACACGAACCTTGGTTCTTAAGCTGGTTTCGGTGCGAGTCCACAGCATTCGTTTTAGCTGAAGAAAGGTTCTCCTGGAGCTATCGATCCGTGATAATATTTCATCTTTTGCCTGGCCATTTGGGAGCAGAGTTTAGAATAAGTATTTGAATGAAGAGACGTATTCGACCGGTGGGTCGTTGATCGACAATTGTTCAGTTGTCGGGCCCGGATGAGTTGTAAAAGCTTTTGTTTTGGTCGAAATTACTTCAAGTCCGATGGACCTCGAGAAGGACTTGACTCGGTCGAGGATTGGTTGCAACTTAGCGAGGGAGTCTTCAAGCTCGGAAATATCATACGCGAACTCCAGATCCAAGATTTATATTCCCCAGCTGAGCTGAACGCCAGGGTAGTTGTATAATGCCTGTCGCATTGTCCAGTCAGTAGCGTAGTTGAACAGCACCGGGAGAGGGGACAGCCCTGCCCAACTCCGGTGGTGGATGCGAACTCGCGGGACTCTTCACCGTACATACGGACCCTAGCGCCAGTTGTCGAGCAGCACCTCTTCAACAGCCTTAAAAGCTTATCGGGCATCCCATCGGATTGAATTTTGGTCCAAAGAGACTCGCGGTTCACCGAACCAAAAGCTGCCCGGAATTCGGTGAAACAAGCTGCAGTCTGCTGCCGGAATTTATAGCGGTGCTCCAGTATTCGGCGCAGTATGAAGGTTTTGATCCACACAGCGTCTGCCACGGCGGAAAACCCCTTGGTTCGGACAAGTGCGCTGGTCTCTTGCCTCGGAGAAACGGGTTAGTAACAACGCACCAAAGATCTTTGCGGCCACATCGATCAAGCTGATCCCTCAGTAGTTCCCACTTGCCGATTTGTCACCTTTCTTCGGAATGGGCAGCGGAATGTGCATACTCCGGCTGGGTGGAAATGCTTCCGCTCTCCCCAAATGGAACCAAAAAGTGTACACAACCTGTCAATCACTGACGATGAACATGCGTTATACACTTCTGGAGGGATGCCACCTTCCCCAGCAGCCTTTCTGTCCTTCAGTTTGTTTATCATTTCCATGATTTCCGCGGTGTTGGGCGGGTCACAGTTGCTTTCGTACTGGACTGGAGGGGTTGATATTGGTTGGTCCGTCCGGTAATCCGTGGACCGGTTGAGCAGCTGACCAAAGTATTTCACCCATCGGTCCATTTTCTTACTCTGTTCGAGTAGTAAGTCTCCTGCCGTGTCACGAAGAAGGGGATTTTCCTTACAAAACCTATTAGAGGCGTTGCGAATAGGGCGGAACAGTTTACCAAAATCACCAATTCCGGACGCGGTCTCCATTTTTTCAGCTATTTCTATCCAGTATCTTTTGCGATCAGCCTTGGCGGAGCGTGCATCCTCTCATTGCAGTCTGCGGCGTTCTTTACTACCTGCCAGTTGTGCTTCGTGTGCTCTAGTTGACAGCTGGAGCGTGCTCTCCGAGGTCCACTCTTTTGTCCGCCTTTTTTTTCTCCCGAATACTGTCCAAGTAGCCTCCTTGATTGTCGTCTTCATTCAAGCCCACTGTCCCACACGGAAACTTCGTCTGTTTGTGCTTTGGTTGCGTCGGTTAGTCGGGTTGCGATTGCACGTGACAACGCTTTTCGCTTCTCTGGATTTTGTAGGGCAGCAATGTCTATCCGAGAGGTCGCAGACACTTTAACACGTGTAGACAGATGAACTTTGAAACACGCGGGTAGGAGGACATGGTCGGTGCCGTTTGTGCTACCCGTTTTTGCACCTCGGTACGCTCGGCAATCCTCCACAGACAAGGCCCGACGGGCTCTTACCAGAATGTGGTCGAGTTGGTTTGCAGTGTGACCGTCATTGGAGAACCATGTGAGTAGGTGCTTCTTGGGGTGTTGAAATCGAGTGCTGCAGACAACCATCCTGCTGATGTCGGCTGAACCAATCAGTCGGCCACAGTTCTAGCAGCGCAGACGAAGGCCGAATTTCCCGAGTATATAGCGAACCGATTCACCGGCCGTACCTGTGCGAGCATTCCAAATTCCTGCGATGAAAAGCACGTCGCACCTCGAAACCCGGTTGGTTACCTCCCGCAAATTATTGTAGAATTCGTCTTTGGTTTCGTCATCAGCTGAATGAATTGGTGCGTAGATGGCAACCACCTTCAAGCCGTGCAAAGAACCTTTGAAACGTGCCAAGGCGAGTCTGGATGAGACTGGTTCCCAATAGACTGTTGCATCATTAGCAGCTTTGTTCGGATCAAACGCGACACCGTAGAGACCGGAGTTGTCTTCTGGGTCACTGTGATAGAGCCAATAGGGCGCATCCACTCCCAGGACCTTTATTTGTCGACTACTTGAATTGGGCAGGCTGAATTCCGAGAGGCGAGCGATATCTGCCTCATAGTCATGCGGAGTCCGCATTGTGATGCACTGACTGCCGATGCCTAGAAGCGTTCTTACACCGAAACGGGCTGTGTGTTCTTTTCCTGCAGCGAATAATCCCAGCTTGTTGTCTTATCACCTCGACCGCCAGGACAGGAGGTGCGTCGCTTAACGGGGACGCCGTAGCATGATGAGCTCTTGAGGTTTCGTGAATAATCATAGAGAGTGGTGGGACTAGGGTACGAAGCGGCGCCCCCAGCACCGTTCGGCCTTTTTGTTCGAGGTTGCACCTCTAGCCCTTGCACACCCAAGTGAAGACTGCAAAGCAGCATGGTATTCCCGGAGGAGCCGGTGGCCTGCTGTACGGTTCGTTCGCTTCCTCTGGAACGCCGGATCAGGCGGTTGAACAGGTCTTATTTGTAGCAGTTGGATCAGCAGATCTCGTCCGCCCATTCAGAAGGATCCGTTTTCACATGCCGAACACCTTCTCGCCGAAGTCCTTTCTCAGACCTCGGAAGCCCTCAACCTGGTTTAGCCCGCCTGTCGAGCGGTTTACCGGGGCGTGGCAGCTGAGGCACGCTTCACGTTCGTGGAGCCGCAGGTGAGAGCTGAGTAAAAGATGGAAACCGAAGTGATGGAGGATGCCCCAAAAGACAAGACAGTCAACCACTTCGGAGGTGCCACTCCTCTCAAAAACCCCATACACCCCCATTCCACTTGTATATAGTCAGGTTACTCATGACTACACGACCATCAGGTTGTCGCGAGAAAAGTAGCGGCAACCTGTGTGGATCCGGTTTGTCCCCGTCAGTCGAATATCCGTCCGCGCCCCGAGGCGCAGATTTCTTGTGTTTTTTGCCTTCCAACCAGTCCATTAGTACAGAACCACACAAATTCCAGTATCTCGCATTGCTGAAACACAACGCACGCTGGTTCGTGACTGGAATCATTTGACTCTGGATGCTGGCTCCTTTACGAAGGCAACAGCAACCTTAAGCAAACTGAACCTCGGGATACGCCGACAACGACAAACCCTAAAACACGATCAACACTGACGAGTTACAAGCGGGATCCACCCAGTTCGGAGTCATTGTTGAGGAGGGCGCTCTTTTGCGGTCGATACACAGCAACCAGTGTGAATCATTGAAAACGGTTTGTGCTGGCTTGGTTGTAGTGTTCGATGGTGGCGAGAGACATGAAAGAAGCTTCTTGCCACCTAAGCCGGCTCACCCATCACGGACCGAAGCCCAACTGCCTCAGCCTTCTAAGGAGAGACCTCCGCACTGCTACCGATATGACACAAGAATACAAGGACGGACAAATTTGCTTATCTGAACAATTACCAAATTCGGCGGCGCCACTTGCTCAGCTTGTTTACACCGTCCGCACTCCGTTGTTTTCCTCCAATACGCACTTTGTCCCACTCCAGCGTTTTGAGTTCTGCTCTTGTGGTCTCTGCCGAGTGTATTTGTTAACGTGTCACGAACCGAGGACCAGAGACTATAGACTCTATACGGAAGAGGGTCTTGATTTATTACGTATCTCGGCCGCGAAGCTCATTTTGCTCCTCAAAGAGATGCGTGGCCACCTGACCTCCAAATTCAACTTCGCCGAGCACTTCCTCATGCGACCACTAAAACCCTTGCACTCCTCTGAACTACGTATGTCTAGTTGACTATCCAAGAACCCTTATTTTGAACATACTTGCACTATGTGATCGTTCACCCAAACATGCTTCCGAGGTCCCCGAAATACGTAATTGCCCGGGACCAGCCATTCAGTCCACCTGACCTTGAATTTCAAACTCACCGGGCGTCCATTCATATCCGCTCTTGAGCTCATTTAAACTCCACACAATCTCCATGGTGTGCATACGTTTATACTATTTTCATCCTACCTTATTCCCCCTTCTGAGCCTTGTTACCCAATATTTCCATGAGAGTCTCCATATTTCCATGAATTATATCTGTCCATTCCATCACCTGTATCTACATGGTCATGCACATGGCATGCTTCGGGCGCTTCCGAAATAAACCATTATTATTATTATTATTAAATCAGCTTGCTGCCACCCGTCTTATTGCTGGTGTATGCGGGTCTGACTGTGTAGGTGGCTTACAGGCTGCCGAGCTGTTTCCACAGGTCTATCGGAGGATGCGAGATAAACTCTTTTGCGTCCGTCGCATTATCCGAGGCGATCTAGGACCAGAATTACGAGCGATCTTTCAACTGCTTGGACCTAGTTGTAAGACGGGATACTCACTGATACGCTCGAAGTTGAAATCCAGTGGTTTGACGCTGATATGCCGCCTGTCCCGAAGAGTCACCGATATTTGGAACCAGCTCCCAGCGGCAGTGGTGGAAGAGTTGAACGATTCAACCTTTAAGCGAAAACCAGACTACTTTCTGACCAACAAGCGGTGGGATCCTCTTTCATGAGACCACCTCTAAGAGCTGTCGTGACGAGGCTTACACATAGGTTTACCTCTGCCTCAAATCGTGGGGACTAAAGAATGAAAACCGCGCTTATGAGTTTACGCGTGGTTTGAAGTGCTCTGTTCTATCCTCATCTGCTTGCCCTGTTGGTGAAGTAACGATAGTTATTTCACAAAACTATTTACAGAAGTTTTTACTGAAGTATGCTTTTTATTCGGGCAAATTTTAATCCAAATGGTTCTCTTTCGGTAAAGTTATGTTTTGTTGGCAGAGCTTTATTCTCCACGCGTTTTATAACTATGTTTATTCACACAATTATCACAACCACCTGGTGTTTTTTTATACACTTGTACTGTATTTTCCTGGTTTGCAAGCTTTTGGTCCCACAGATAGCATGATGATCACTTGCGAGAAAAAGTCACGTGGGTTAGTAGCTGCGAACAACATGGTAGGACATACATACGGTGTGATAGGTGTAACGGTTGTTCCGACTGTGAGCAACGCGTAGCCAATTCAAAACGAATTCCAAAACCAGAACAGGATTGATTCGTAGTTTCTACGGCACTGGATTAACAAGTTATACGTATATAAATATGTACAAACCTCAACTTTACGGCCACAACGTCTAACAACGAGGACTAGAGTTCAACAAATGCCAACGTCAGGTACCACCGTCACGGCAGTCCAAGTTCGAATCAAAATTATGCCACTTCACGTGAGCAACACATAAACAAACGTTGAAGTGTAGTGATTGGTGCATGTTGTACTTGTTTCAGGGTCAATAAAATAAAGAGCATAGTCTCAACAATACAAGTATATGAAAATGGCTAGGGAAGATTTCCAAGCATTTACGTTACACTGCCCACCAAATCCTCCTGCGAAACGGTCATCATCCAAGGAGTAAATAGGGGTACCGATTCGCCCTAACCTAACCAAGGCCCTAATTCAGTGCATACGCAGGTCGCTACGGACTTCGTTTACCGTTGGCCGGTCGCAGACAGGCTTGCAGGTTTCTTGAAGTTATGCTCCATCTCTCAAAGTCTTAGTGCTTCTTCTGAGAATGATACGACATTATCGGTATACAAAAAGGGCTTCGATGTGATCGGGATGCGTAGACAGATTACGGAATGTGGAGAAAAAAACTGCCCAAACAAGAGTAAAGTACAAGGCAAGATGAAGACTGAGAATCCTTGATGAAAATGGAGATGGCTACAGGGTACCCGAACATCAGGAGCTCAACTTGCAGTGTTATCACATTAGAAGTACGGTTGACTCACAACTTATAAGCACTTGGACACCGGTTGAACAATAATCCAAGTAGGTCGTGTCGTATGATAAACTAAGGTTTCGACAACTAATTTCATGGTGAATCGTGAACACCGTATGAAATTAAAAACAAATACACCTCAAAGACGGTGTGAAGGGTTGGGACCTACAGAAGAATACATGAGGGATAAATAAATAAATTCAGCTTCACCTGGTATCGGCAGACTTGGTTTTAGCTAGGTCTGTAGCGTCGACGTCGCCCTAAATACTGTCACCTTCAGGCAAACATATCTTACGGATATCTGGCATTACGTCTCCTTTGTTCGTTCTCACCACCACCGTGCGCACGAGGCCATCGATTTCTGCGCGGCAGTCCTTGATCACTCCAACCGGCCAATCGTCTTTACCTAACTGGCTCTCCACGAGGATGAAGACATTGCCACCTCTGAACGACCTCTCTTTGGAGATCCACTTTTTCCGAAGCTGCAGTATCGGTAAATACTCCCTCGTCCATAGTTTCCAGAAAGCCTGTTGCAGGTGGTTCACTTGTTTCCATCCAAAGATGTACGTTCTACGCAGGGTTTTTGGTGTGGTTGCTCCTGCGTTTGACCGAAGTATTAACAGGTCGTTGCGGGTGAGTGCCGGTTCGCCTTCCGGGTCTGGGACGATCGGCTCCAGGGGTCTGTTGTTCAATATACGTTCTACTTCCTTAGTAAATTAGTCAGCGTCTCGTCATCCAGGGCTTGTTATGAGGTCAGGGCTGTGAGTATTTTCCTAGTCGATCGTATCAGCCTTCCCCAAACGCCACCACGATGACTGGCATAAGGTGGGTTGAAGTGCCGTTCTGTTCCCTTTGTTACGGTCTTGTTTTGTATGTTGGAGTGGTCCAGGCGGTTCCGCCATTTCTCTGATTCCTTATGGACCCCAACGGAGTTCGAGCCATTGTCTGAGTATATGTTCTTGGGGACGTCTGGCCTAGCGATTAACGCTCGAAAGGCCAGTAGAAATGAATCGGTGGTCATATTATGCACTACTTCAAAGTCGGCTGCTCTGGATTGTAAACATGTTATCAGGAGCCATGCCTCTTTCGCGTGCTCCTTTGCTGTCATACAAGTAACGGGCCAAAGCAGTCGACGCCAGTTCCCACAAACGAGCACCATCTTGGTTGAACTCTTATGGCTGGAAGGGGGCCATCATTTTTGGCCTTCTACCGCCCTTTGGAGGCGACAAGTGATTCAGTTGCCTATGACTCACTTGACCGTCGCTGGTCCCTTTGTCACCCAAAATCGTCGGCATATATTGTTCAATAAATGGTTCAAGCCTGCATGTCTTTCTTCTCGATGTACACGGTCTATCAGGCATCTAGTTATGTAGTGGTCACCAGAAACTATTATGGGGTATTTTGTTTCGCACTCTAGAATCAAATTCGTCAGCCGCCCTCCAACTCTCAGTAGTCCGTTGGTTCGCATGGGGTTTAGTCTACGGATACTGCTATACAACAGCCTGCTTCTCTTGGTGTTATCATCAACCCTGACTAGCTCGCGGGCCTCGAATGGGAAAGCTTAAAGTTGTACTAGGCGTAGAACCTCGAGTTCGGCTTGGTTTAGCTCGCTCGGTAGTGTTGTCCCCACATTTAATGTTTTGTGGCCGTGCGCCTTTCGTAATCAATAGAAGTACTTGTATTGTGCCCATTGGCCACGGCTCTTAACATTTTTGTCCAGTTGGGAAAGCTGCATGGTTTTTGTATTAAGCTTACTCTTCCTGTCGAATTTTTAGCCAGTATCAGTCTTTTGGTCCCGATATCGCCATCATCAGGCTGAGGTAATAGCAGCTTTGGCCACACCTCTTTAGCCGCAGTCAGGAAGTCCGGTCCCACTGTCCACATCCGCAACCTCCCTAGTGTTTTCAGGCCCCCTGAGCAGAAGTGGGCCGGGTTACTGGCGGATTGTACATAAGGCGATTGATAGGTTTCAGTCGACTCGTGGGTTATAGTGAGTCTGTTGGCAACGAAAGTGTGAAAACGAGTGGTAATGTTGTTTATGTAATGTAATACCGCGTCTGGGTCCATCCAAAAGTTTGGTTCCCAGTTTATCCGATCAAAGCATTTTTTAATTAGCGTCGCCGCTTTCACGGCCTGTACTGCTGCAGTCAGTTCCAGCCTCGGAATGGATACCGTATTCAGTGGGGCCACTCTCGCCTTTGCGAACAGTATCTGGCTGTACCGCCCACCATTTGCGTCCACCCAGCAGCCGTAAGCCACTATCCCGTAACCTATTTATGATGCATAGGAGAACAAGTGTAGTTGGGCATCGTTCGTACTCTTGATTCTCGTCAAGCATCTTTGTATTTTTATCTCCCCAAGTTGCTCCAGGCTGTGCAACCAGTCGCGCCATCGCTTATCGTCGTCATCCTGGAGAGGTTCGTCCCAACTCGTCCTTCTCTGGCCCAACAATTGCAGCAAGCTGTTTCCCGGTGACAACCACAGCGAAGTGAAACCTGCGGGATCATGGAGGATTGAGACCGATGGTAGGATTCCCCTCCGTGTGACTGGTTTTTCGAGTAGGCCCAGAGTGAACAGGAATTCGTCACCTCCGGGTGTCCATTGAAGATTAAGCGTGCGCTCCGTTCGTGAAGAGCACCCTAGAAGATCTCTCGTACACTCCATTTTCTCGGACTTCGGGATAACACTGAGAACCTCTTGGCCGTTCGAAGTCCATTTAGTGAGGTTGAATCCGCCGGCCTTTAGAGTGGCGATCAGTTCGGTCATATAAAGAATAGCTGTATTTGGGTCGCCAAAAGAACACAGAGAATCGTCCACGCAGAAGTGGTACATTATTTTTCCTAGCAAATCGCTGATGCCGCTAAAACGTTTGAGGGTTTCCCGGAGGGCAAAATTAGCACAGAAAGGGGATGAAGCCGTCCCAAAGGGATGACCGGTCAGCCTGTACTCGTCAGGGGCGCGACTTGCGTCGTTTTCCGGCCACAAGAGAAGACGAAGGGCGTCCCTATCTTTAACGGGCATCTTTACTTGTAGAAACATTTCACGTATGTCCGCAGAGACGGCTACCTTTCCTAGCCGGAAAAGATATAAAGCCTCGACTAGTGGTGTTGTCCAGTCTGGGCCCTGTAGTATATGGTCGTTGAGTGACACACCCTGACATTTCGCGGCACAGTCGAAAACCACCCTGACGTTCCCCGGTTTCTTTGGGTTCACGACCGGGTGATGAAGTAGGTGCCACCTCAAATTTGCCCCGGTAACCGCTGTATCCACTCTTTTTATATAATCCAAGTCGATGTTATGTTGCATGGCTAGCGTGTATGCTATCCTTAATTGTGGTTCTCGAACCAATCTGGTTTTGAAGAAGCATAATCTTTTCAGAGCCATTTCTCGGCTGTTTGGCATAGGTTTCATGTTGAGTCTCCACGGGACAGGATATTCGAAACGATCTATTACATACTTGACGTTTTCGGCTACCATTTAAAAGCCGCCCCATCCCCTCGTGATGGGGCATCTATATCAATGACCAGGTCGGCAAATTCGGTGGTATGCAGCTGTTGGAATGCCTGTTCAATGTTCGCAGTTTCCACCAAAGAACACTATTTGGATTTGTTTGCCGCATCTTCCATCTCTACTACCATATAAGGTCCAGCCGAATATAGTGCGTACAGCATACGGTGCTTTGCGTTTTCCTATTCTTTGATGTAGGACCCAATGCGCTTCCGGTACATCACAACCAATCAGCAGATCAATTTCTTTATTCTGCCACCCCTTGATCGTGACATCGTCGAGATGCGGCCACTGAGACAGAATTGATTGCACTGACTGAGGTGCTCTCATCGGCAGGTCCTTTATGGTGAATGCCTCTGGGGTTTCTGCTCTACCGTTCTTCACTAAGGAAACGAGTTGTAGGTGCAGTTTGGTCGACTGGATGACGTTGGTGCCACTCGCTGTGCTCACTGCCAATGGAGATTGATTCTTTCTGATCCCATATCTCTCTGCAACTTCCTTTCTTACTAGCGTGGTATCCGAGCCACTTTCTACGAGGGCCAACGCTCTTATAACCCCAACTGGGGTTTTTACGCCAACTGCTATCACTCCCAGGCGAATGGGCTTGTTAGTGGAAGGAGACACTGGGCAGACCACACCTGGCTTCAGGGTTTCTTTGGCAGTCAAATTCTGGCCTTTGTGAAGTAGGTAATGGTGCTTCCCATGACATCCATCCTGACTACGACTGGGCTTCGTTTGGCAAATCGCTACTCTATGTGAATCGTCGAGACAGACGAAGCACGCGCCCAGTCTCTTAGCCGTTTTCAACCGTTCGTCGACGTCTACCTTGCGGAAGCGAGGGCATTCCGCCGGGCGATGGGGCGCTCCACAAACTTTAAACACCGGCAGGTTTTCAACTTCGCAAGATAATGCATGTGTGTTTGCTCATGGTTGGCTTCTACTTGGTTCCCTGGTCCAGTTTTGCGTCGTTGCAATCCTGGGTAATTTGCTCGTCTCGCGCATAAGTTGACCGAAACAACTGTCTGCTATTCGGGCATGACGATCTATAAACTGTGTCAGGACTTCGAAAGTGGTTTCTCGCCCAAATCTACTGATCTCTTCGGCTTCCTGGGCCCATCTACTCTGTAGTCCTGTGGGTAAATCGCGCACTATGGTCTCCAATGTGTGCAGTGCGTTCAGGTCTGATCGATAATCTAGGTGATTCAATGCGGTGATGCAGTTCTGCATTTTTATCACCAGGCTGGCCAGAGAGCCCGACTTGCCTTTGGAGCGTTTTGCCTCTGATAGCACACCATCGATCAAATTACGGGCGACTTTCACTGGTTGCCCAAATAGGTTTTTCAGAAATTCACGTGCCCGAGTGTAACCTTCTTTGGGATCCAGCATCGAGTACCTGTCGATTATTTCCCTGGCCCTTCTACGACAGTATTGCAGTAGATACAAGAATCTCTGTCCTGGGTCGGATACTCCCCTTTCCACAAGGTTCTCGTATTTTTTACTGAACCTGCAGTAATGTTCTGCGCTCCCGTCGAATGCGAATAATTCCACTCTTGGTAAGTCAATAGCGTGGGTTGCACTGGTACAAGTCTACTTCAGTCTTTCCGTGGAACTACTAAGCTGGACGGTCGTATGCTCTGTGGTCTCCAAAGTCACCTCTCGCTCCCGTCTTTGGAGTTGATCTTTCCTGGCAGATTCCGCTTCTTCCCAAGCCTGCCTAAGCTAGGTTTTTAATTCAACTATTCTCAATCGATAGATATCATCACCTTTAAATTCGATATCACTAGCTGAAGTACACGAAATTGCACTGAGAGGACAAGTAGACCTAGCCATGTCTAAGGAATCAGCATCACCCAAAAATACCCCAGGGACTTGCCGGATAACTTCCTGTCCAGCTTCGGTTTGTCTTTGTCCTTTTCTTGGCATTTCTGACCGATTTCCTCCTGGCGATTTCAAGTTGAGTACTGTAACGCTTATTCCGACTGTGAGCAACGCGCAGCCAATTCAAAACGAATTCCAAAACCAGAACAGGATTGATTCGTAGTTTCTACGGCACTGGATTAACAAGTTATACGTATATAAATATGTACAAACCTCAACTTTACGGCCACAACGTCTAACAACGAGGACTAGAGTTCAACAAATGCCAACGTCAGGTACCACCGTCACGGCAGTCCAAGTTCGAATCAAAATTATGCCACTTCACGTGAGCAACACATAAACAAACGTTGAAGTGTAGTGATTGGTGCATGTTGTACTTGTTTCAGGGTCAATAAAATAAAGAGCATAGTCTCAACAATACAAGTATATGAAAATGGCTAGGGAAGATTTCCAAGCATTTGCTTTACAATGTGTGCAACGGGTTGTACCACCAAAGGTGCTTTGCCCTATCCAAGAAAAACTGTGAGCTACCCAGGGAACACGAACCTTAGAAATGGATATGCGTTCGCCTTGTTACTCTGGAAAAGAAATGCTCCCATATACTGCGGGGATTACTAGACAAGAAAAAGGGGCTAAAACAGGGAGCTGAAAGGAGTTACAACAGAGCCCGGTAATAGCAATGAGAACAGTTACTAGGAGAAGCTGGCAGCTGGGAAAGAAGGGCAAGCCGGACAGTAACAAGACACAGAACAAACCTAGGGAAGCGGTAAGAGTGAAGGAGCTGAAACAGAGGATAGAGCGATATGGAGAAGAGCTCAAAAAATGAAGACCATCACCGACAGAGTTCTTGGGAAAAGCAAGCGTCCTCACTTGCATTATTGTGCGGAACGGGTGACTGAAGATGAGCGGACCAGAGGGGAAGCCGAACACGGGCACGCTGTAAAAGTTCTGAGAAAGGTGGGGCTACCCACCGGCTTGACGCATGATAAGTGCCATAGAGTGAGGCTTTGGAAGGCTAACAACTCGCTTAAATCGAGGACTCTGCTGATAGTATTTGCCAGCCCATACAGCAAATACCTACTTCTAGGCCGGGCCTCAAGAGTTGAGCACGCCACAAGGGTTACATGAGGATTACGCCTGACACTCCCTTCAGTGGAAAGGTAGTACCGGCGCAAACAAATCGGCCGCTTCCATTAAAAGCGGAACTGAAGCAACGGGTCCTCATGATAGCTAAAGCTGATATCACACCTCCAGGCAAATCTATAGCTAAAGCCACAGTAATTAGCAGTAACCAAGATGGACATCCAACAGTGAACACGCCAGCTAAAATTATGAGGAAAATGAGGCACTAGGCACAAAAGTACGCTCAGGGGGTCTAAAGTCAACGGGACGCTCAGCGACTGTGTACCAACAACGGAGGGGGTGTGACCGAAGTAGAAACAGAAGTGGCGGCGAAGCCAATCCAGATCAAAAGGAACGCCACTAATATGGATGAATGCTGGGCAACGGTCGTTGCAGGAACACCCACACCGTTGAGTAGGAGTAAGTTAGTGACACCCTCGAGGGGCAACAGGAGGCCAAGTTATGAGACAAGGGAAGCCTCAGGAGTTTCCTCCGATGGCATTGCAGTTGCTATGCACGGGGTGGCCTTGAAGGTTCGGGAAGATAAGGGCCTGTTTTTGCAAAAAACGGAATCCCCTCGGGAGGCGCACCCGAGGGTACAACGGCCCGAAATGGGATAATCAAAGCGGATGACCTTGCAGAAGGTGCTGCCACATGACATGCAAAGGCCTGTAGCCAAGAAGGTAAGTGGGGGAACTACCGACTAGATTGAACGGATCAGTGATTATAGCCATCACTGAGACATGGCTGAAAAAGGACCAAAGTGACATGGGACCTCGTGGCTACACCACCTACAGACAAGACAGAATGGACGGTGGGCTGGGCAGAGTGGTACTACCTTTCATCAGGGCATTTTATAATCGGTGAGAGGTCCCGTTTACACTTATCGCACCAAGCATACGAGCCGCTGCATGTCTTTTCGCCTAGGCCGATGGCCGGTAGGGATAGTCTGTCTATAGATCCCGGCAAGCAGATTGAGAAGAAGACCCAGCTTCTACAGATGGTGTACAGTAGGTCACGGCTTTTTATCGTGTTTGGAGATTTGAACCCCCCAGAAATAAGTTGGGACGATGAATGTGCCCCTAGAGGATCCACCAGAAAAGCTCTGGTGATGAGGCTCCACAACCACACCGCCACACCACAAGTAGGAGGAGCAGCGCTCTTCCGCGAAGGACAACGTTCATCTTCAATGGATCAGCTTGTGTCCGGGTATCGACCTGAAGTGACCTCTTTCGTGGCAGAGGAGCCACTGGGGAAGAGCAATCATGGAATTTTTGCCTGAGGAGTTCATTGTAAGGCACAACAAACCAGGATCCAGGTTGGCCCGGAACTATGCTAGAATAGATGAAGACCAACTGAGGGTAAGGGCACGAAGCATGTGTTGGTACCCGGAAGTGCAGGAGCCATCTGCGGAGGATAGATGGAGGGCAATAACAGCCGAGCTACTAAGCTCGACAGAAAAGTTTTTTCCGTTACCAAAACAAGGCAATAGGAGCCGGCGGCCTCGGTGGAAGCCCAGGATTGCGACAGCATTAACTGTTCGTAGAAGGCTATGGGCCCACTACAAACTTCACCGGAAGCACTACACATGGCCTGCTTGCAAGACGGCCAGAAAAAGGGCCCTAGCCCTTCAACAAGAAGCAAAGCACGAGTATGAGAAGAAAATAGCCAACAATGCGAAGGCAGACCCAAAGAAGTTCTTCGCTTGTGTTCAGTCCAAGAAAAAGATACAGGAGAGTGTAGGTACCTTGAAGAAGTCCGACGGGAGCATGGCTCTCGATGACAAAGACAAAGTAGAAACCCTACTTGCGTTCTTGCAGAGCGTGTATCATCAGGATCATATGCTTAGTGCCGCGGGATCAGATATAAGGGGTGCTCCACTGCTTCAGGAGATTACCGTAATTCAGGACGAGGTGCGCCAAGAACCCAAACCTTTGTGCAAACACAAAGCAGCTGAGCCAGATAATAATACTGGTTTGTTTCGGAAACGCCAAAAGCATGCCATGTGCATGGTCTTGTTGATACAGGTGACGGAATGGGCAGGAATAATTCATGAAAATGTTGAAACTCTCATGAAAATATTGGATAAAATGGCTCAGAAGGGGGAATAAAGTAGGATGAAAATAGGATAAATGTATTCACACCATAGAGATTGTGTGGAGTTTAAATGAGCTCAAGAGCGGATTTGAATGGACGCCCGGTGAGTTTGAAATTCAAGGTCAGGTGGACTGAATGGCCGGTTCGAGTAATTTCATGTGGAGGCGACTGGTAGACATGAGAAAGGCTGGAAATCGGTATAAGGAACTGCAGTGGCGAGGGACGATGGAGGAAAAAGTGAGGCGCACTGCAGTGGATTAGATATCAGTGAAGCATTGGTACTCTGCGGTGGATTTTCGGCGGACAGGGCACAAAACTCACCGTAAAACAGGCAGCGAGCAATGCAAGACGTAGAGAGATGATCAGATGACAAAAACGATTTAGAAGGATTCGATACTGTAGATGTGAGGCACAGATGTAGAGTTGATGGATGCCTATGATGACGGTCGTTGGGATGATAGTAAGAGAAATGGCAGGTGAGGAACTGCAAGATGCAGAGCGCATGCATATAGATACATATGCGTGCGTTTATATATATATATATGTAGATATATTATGTATATATATGTGTAGGTATAAGAGAAGCAGGAGCAATCACAATGGGGTCCTATTGAAAGAAATTATCAGTCATTGGGAGGAGTAGGTAAGGTTAGATCAAATGATTGTAGAATTAACTTTGGAATATCCTGGTGGACTAACTTCATGACAAGTGCACATGGCAGCCCAACGGAGAGAAAAATAGAATGTGGAAGCACAGAAGTGATGAAGACTGTTAGGAGCAGTTCATGGAAGAGTGAAGATGAAAGACAGGATCAAGGAAAACAGGTGAGAATGTGTCTAACTATTTGATCAGTGCAGGTGTGACATGTAGTGACGGATCAGAGGAATCGGGTAGCGACAGGTCAAACAATTTGGAACTGTAAAAGGACACCGTGACGTAACGTTGTCATTACAATGGTGGAACATGGAAAAGCAGACCACACTGGAAGGTACAGAAAAATGCCTGTAGCGAGCAATAAACGGATCAAGGGATGAAAGCAATGACCGAGGAGACACAGGTAAGAAATCACCATTCAGATCATTTTACTGTTGATGAACCACGAAGGAGGCGGACAAGGAAGCGGGACGCCCCGAGATAAGTGAACCAGTAATAGAACAAAAAGGCAACAAAAAATGAATGCGCAACGGAGTTGGGCGATGGAGCTGGAGAGCTGTGTGCCGGCAGGCAATTGAACAGGTGGATACTAATCAGGACACTGGAAAGAACTACAGAGGAATCGCGGAGACAAGTGAAGAAGCTATGGTGCTGGTGATTAGATAATAAATACGACTGTAAAAGATGCGAAGTTTGAAGCAGCAAGTTCTAATGTGCGGATCGGTCATGGGTGTAGGTGCGATTGGTGCACCATAGCATTGGGCATGAGGAGGAAGAACAAGGAGGGATTTAACAGAACGACAGGTTTAAGGAAGCTATCAATAGACGTTCTGAGCAGGGGGTAACACCAAGCTCATAGGGGATAGAAGCCAGCAATGACGGCAGGTGGGAAAAGAGATACTGGTGAGCGTCGACAGAGGGATTGTTCAGCTTCCTTCGCATTTCTTACCGGGGTCTATTACCCAAATGTACGAAGCGTCTCTAAGGGAGGGTGAGGTGCTATAGGATCGGAGTGAAGTCAATTTCTTAGCAATACACAAGACAGTATCCAGGCAGAAAGCCGAGAATCATAGACGGCTCAGCCTAACACCAGTGTTGTGCAAGTGCTTGGAACGCACATGAGAAATCAACTGTGCCTGCATCTGGGTAATAGCGACCTACTGACACCTGCACAGCACGAGTCTGTCAAAAAAATCGCGTTTGACAGAACACTTCATGTTCTTAGAGGAGACCGCAAGAAAAATAGATAAAGGTACGACAGTAAGGAGTTGTTAATTGGATTTCAGTAAAGTCTTTGACTCAGTGAGTCATCCCCTGCTGGACTGTAAATTGCAGATTTCAGGAATAAGAGGGAAAGCAAGAGATTGGGTAGCACACCTTCTAGGGAATGGTAGCTTCTGTGTCAAGGTGGGCAATTATATATCGAGACCAGAGAGGGTTACCAGTGGTGTACCACAGGGTTCAGTGCTGGGGCCTTTGCTCTTCCTCTTGTATATAAATGACCTAGAGGAAGAATTGGGTAACCAGTGTTTCGTCATTTCAGATAGCGTGGAGATAGTGGGCGGCGATTTAGCACAGGATATGAAGGCTGTGCTCAGATGGGCGGAACGATTGGAGTTATCGCTGAATCTCGCCAAACGTCAAATCCCGACCACTAACAAGGAAGAAAAGAGCATTACTACTTTTCAAAGAGTGTCGGAGGTAAAGGTCCAAGGTATGAAAGTGAAACTTGACGTAAGGCCTTCAAGACAGTGCCACAGAGCTACTTATATGGCCAGAGGTGTGTTACCTAGGGTACTCAACTCTATCGTACGTAAATACCGGAAGTCCTCATCCAGTTTACAAAGTTTTGGTGCGATTTCTTCAAGAATATTTTGTGCAGGCATGGGCTCCCCATTATGGCAAGATAAGGAGTGCTTGGAGGGAGCGTTGCGACTTGCAACTAGAATGATAATAGGTCAAGGATCTTATTCCCTCTTTTTAGAGCTTTGTGGCGGCCCAGGTGACATACTAGAAACGTCCAAGATCGTAAAGGAACGGTCGGCCATAGACACGGGTGATTTTTTCGTTTCTGCTCCTGAGTGCGGCACCGGGGGACAAAGTCTTAGGCTACAGAAGGCATACTCAAGGCTAGACATACGGGCCAAATTGTTTACAGATAGGGATGTACCGATGTGGAATAGACTGTCAGAGGACGCTGTTGGATGAAGCAATGTAAGAACTTTCAAGAAGGCCCAAAATTCATTCTGGAAGACAGCATTAGAAGAGCTAGCGTTGTGAACGAGGAGAGAGGTTATGAGCCCCTTGTCTTTTTGTCAATGAACTTATAAAAGTGAAGGTGGTACGGCCTCGCAAATTATGCCTTTCAGACAAAACATCCAGCGGGCAGTGTTTGGAGCCAAGGGAACTCGCCGAAAACACAACTATCCGGAGGCACTATTGGGGTCAGCCACTTTCATCCTGTGAAAACTGGACCGAACTGAACTGAATTGCCTGAGTGTTTTGAATAAGATCCCGGAGCTTCGGCAGCTCGCAGTGGATAAGGAGCCGCAGATCATAGCCCTCACAGAAACCTGGCTCACCCCTGATATACTTGATGCCGAAATATCCATTCCGGGATACTTCGCAGTAAGGCAGGACTCCAGCAGAGGTCGTGCCGGCGGAGTAATCATATACTACGATAATTCAATCCCCCCTCCCACTTTACTGACAACCCATACATTTTCATGCATTGATTGTTTGTGGGCTGTGTTTACCCTCTTTAGAACAGACACCCTACTGCTTGGTGTAGTCTATCGTCCACCCGCATGCAATTCAACTGATAGCCTAGGTCGCATATACCTATTAGGCTCCCTGAACACCTACACAGAATTCACCCATCTGTTAGTCACTGGTGACTTCAACTCACCCAGTACCGACTGGCAAAGAGCTGGTGCCTCTGATACCACCTTTGGTAAACCCCTCCTAGATCTCGTACTGAAGAACTCATGGGTGCAGAACGTAAGAGATCCGACCAGATATCGCACAGGACACGCCCCGTCCCTACTAGGCCTGGTCGTCACCAATGATCGGTTCCGAATAGATGTGGTGCACTACTTGCCGCCCCCTCGGCAAAAGTGGTCACATTCTCATTGGATTCGATTGCATTGTGAAATGGTCTCCTCTCCCCTCAGAAACCAAAATTTGAGATCCATCAAAAGGACCAATTTTGACCAAGTCTGTGCATTTATTCGCTCCCAGCTAAATTCAGCTAACCTAGGTAACTCTGCCGATGAAATGGCAGAGAATCTCATATTGTTAATCTCCTTAGCAGACAGGCCATTTGTCATCAGAATTCGTCTTTCACAGACCGCTAAGCGACCCCTCCCTCGCTCCATTAGGCGTATTCTAAATGAACTCGCATGCCTCTTTGCTAGACACAAGGCCACAGGCCTTGCCAGTGATGCAGAAGATTTCAGGATCATACGGGACATATGCAAAGACAGGATTAGGTCCTACCTGAATGCAGTCCAGCGATCTCTACTTGGTCAAGCACGGACCAATAAGGCATTTTTCTTTCAGTACATGCGCCGTCTAAGGGGCACAGCTCCAAAGCCACTAGCTCTCAAAGATAGTGCCGGATCTCCAATCACTTCCCCCAACGAAGTGGCCGAGGCATTCAGCTCCTACTTCCGTGCATTTTTTAGCTCCATACCCATATCATCCCACCCTAGCATGCACCCGATATCTCTGGCCACTATCCTTAACCGCGTCACTATTCCCATTGGTGCACTCGCACAAGGTTTCCGACGGCTCAACCAATATTGCTCCATGGGTCCTGACCTAATCCGCTCCCGTATTCTCAAGGAAGCTGCGGACACATCGGCTTCTCCTGAAGCCTAGCTTTTTCAGCGATGTTCTGACGATGGAGTTTTCCCCAGTAGCTGGGAAAAAGCAGTGATCGCACCCATTTATAAGAAAAGCGATAGACATCTTGCTTCTAGTTACAGACCCATAAGCCTCACTAGCATCACCAAGAAAATGTTTGACGGAATTCCTAAAAATGAGGTTCTTCATCATCTGCATAGAAATAAGATCCTCATCCTGTCCCAACATGGGCTTCTTCCTGACAGATCATGCATCACCAATATGCTTACTGTCACGGATAGTCCAACGAAAGCATACGATGATGGCCAGCTCTCACACGCTGTATTCATCTATTTTGCCTAGGCCTTCGATGAGGTCCCCCGTGCCCCTCTTTATAAGCTGCAGACATACGGGATCACCGGCTCCACGTTGGCCACCCTACGCAGCATCCTTACCGACCGCACCTTTGTAGATAAAGTTGGGAATGCCTTGTCTCAACCCTCCCCAAAAACAACTGGGGTCCCACAAGGGTCAGTCTTAGGTCCTCCTCTTTTCTTGATCTACATAAACGATCTTCCGACAGCCCTTCCTGAGAACATTGCCATGTACGCAGACGATGTAACCCTGTGAAGTTCAAGCGTTGAAGACCTGCAAACTGCAGTTGATGAAACAAACCGCTGGTCCGAGGATTGGAACTTCCCAGTTAATGATGACAAATGCGTGAGCATGTCTTTCGGCAGAGAGACCGGTCACACACACTGCCAAAGGTTGGCCGACACAAGGTGCTCGGTTTCTGGTTAAGTTGTAACTTGCCCTTCTCTCATCATCACCAGCCTGCGAGCAAGTCTGCCTTTCGAGTCCTGAGTATGATTTGGAGGTCCTTCCCGCGCATATCTAAGGATGATTTCCCCATAATTTTCGGCACGTATATCCGACCTCTGCTGGAGTACGGTAGCCAGACAGTGCACTATGGTCTTGTCCGAGACCGTGATATCCTAGAAAGAGTTCAGAGGACCTCCACCAAAGCAGCATGTGGTCTGTCCCACTTACCTTATCCCGTCCGCCTCCCACTCCTCAACCTCTACACCCTTGACTTAAGACGCGTAAGGGGTGATCTGTTTTTCCTGTTCCACGTTTTTGAACCAGGCCAAAGCGATTGCTTCTTCTCCGTCTGTCCAGCCTCTCCTCTCCGTGGTCACAGAAGAAAGGTTTTCAAACCGAGGCCACGCACTCCACTAGGGACTACCGTTTTTAGCTATAAGGTTATTATTCTGTGGAATGCACTTCCGGAAGATATTGTTCTCTCGCAGAAAAAAAACTATCTTCAATAAAAAGCTAGACCATTACCTAAGACTCTCCCAATAATTCCTTTTCAAAAAAATGAAATAGATGTCTTTTATTGCATATATGTTCATGATTGTCGCACCCCCACTCCGCTTAAGGCACTGTCCACAGTGAGACACTGCATGATGTTATGTGAATTTTGTTTGCGCTGCCACCCCCCCTCCTTCGCTTCTTCTTAGTCTCGTTTGTGGCGTAAAACTCTGTCTATATAGCACACTAAATTAATGTCAACAATATCTAAGACGAAACTAGCAAACTAAGATGGGCGGAGGAGCGTGCGGTGATAAAAAGGCCAAAAGGGTATGTACATTAAGAATTAAAATGAAACAAAAGTTGTGACTGAAACTCACAGTTGTTCAGTGTTCTTGTGATCAATATCCGCCAATGTCTTCAGTTCAGTTCGGTCCGACAGTCATCTAATAAACAGAACAGGATGGGATTGAGCGAAGTGCCCAGAGACGTCGTTGAAGCTTCTAAAATGTTTTGTTTCACACAGTTAGTTCCGACCGATATAGTTCCAAGACACTCCAAACCAGAAGATGAGACCGTGCCAGAATGGAAGATTTATTTACAGCCTTTTTGTATTGCGCGATGTTGACGACCAAAAGGTGTGTGTGTGTGTTTTACATTAAAACGTCGGTATAACAAAGGAGTGTCGCACCAAGGGACGTTGGAAATCATGGAAAAAGTCGGAAATGTACAGGTACCTACGCGTTTCAGCTCGGTGAATTCGACAGAAGATCAAAGATTTCCTCGAGAACCGGGACAATTGGGCTAAAAGCCTCGAACCCGTGTAGTACTTCAAGACTTCAAGACAATCGATCGAATATAAAACAGCTCAAGGCCGTCTCATTTTCGAATGTTCCTTTTTGTTGTCGGCAGGCCCCTGCTTGTACGTTGCGGCACGTCCTGCGTGAGTCGTACCATAAGTACCGCACAAAAGTTGAAAGGGGCATTCACGAGACATGATGAAAATTGGGCTCAGAAGATCTGTAGGCGGTTAGATGAGCCAGAAAGACTGATATTGTACAACGAACTTTCGAAACGGATGAAAGAAAGTACCGGTCAGATGACGGCTAGTCGACCATTGTCAAAAGATGACCCCACGAAGCTTCCTTCATCCCATTTTCGCATAAGTGTGTTATTTCTTGACTTACTGATTTTCTAAGTTTATATTGCTAATGGATTGCCTTTCATTGGCTTTGGTTTCCTTGACAATGCCATCATGATTGTCGCAGTAAGAATCTATTAGATATATACCATGTTCTAGGGCGAATATATTGACCTCACTTTTGCTTCCCTTTTTGGGCTGTCAACTATGGCAGGTAAAGCTCAGATTCAAAACTAACTAGATGATGTACATCATCCAACGTTACAGCTGCTGGTCTCGGAAATCTGGTCTCCGATATTTGTGGTCTTGGGTAGGTTTCATTTGGTCAAAGATTTGCTTCGACAAGACACCGTCTAATACAGTCCTTCTAAGGCAAAAGTGCACTTTCTCAGTATATTGCGACGCAAATGTTAGTTGATTGCTTTTGAATCAGAATCCGAAATGCTTGCAAATCTGCTAATTTATTTTATGCAGGTAATTATATATATATATATATATATATATATATATATATATGGGACGTGTCGCACTGCATGTGCGTTTTCCCCCCTGCAAGATGATGTCATTGGCGTGCACTAAGTCGGAAACCATTTCGTGAGTAGAGATCACCACTGTTTGGAAGACTAGACAATGCATTCTAGAGAATATTCTGTGGAGGAGGAAGAAAATGGGGATGCGGAGCAGTCTTGACATGCTCTACTGGAGACGACAAAGATCGGCGAAAACTGGCTGTAGACCTTAACCCAACCTGAGGTATAGCCGTGCGGCTCTTTGAGACTTGACACACCTCTCGAGTACTCTTCATCAACAGAAATTTCTACGGCGTAGTTCTGTCAACAGCCGAAGGCCGCACAAACGTTTAGGAACACGACCGTTGGTCTCTGGAAGGTATAATAGTGCTGTAGCAGCTGTCGGGGGGGGGTGTGAAGATTTGATCAGTGCACCCACTACCAGCTTTAAATCTAGCCTGCGTATGATTTTCACGCGTTCGGTAAAATTCGTGAAGTTTGACGGACACTAGCAGTTGTCATGCTATTGGGATCTAGTTTATGCCTCTGTGGTTACCGCAGTCACTACACGAGCCCTTGAAGATGGGGACAACGGTCGATTCCCCCAGGATGTAGGAACCTCTGAATCCTAAACTTTGGCCCATTGGGAGCTTACGTGGTTCTCCACTCCAAGTCTCAGGATCTGGTTGCTGGTAATCTCTGTTAGTGCAGTGGGTCTTTGTGGCTGTGAAGTACACCCGTTGCATTGCACTCAAGCTCAGGAATGTAATGAGAAGAACACGAAGTTCTGTAACAAGCTGCATTCCTCCGTTTCTAAAAAGGGTTAGGAAAAGACCATTGGAGCTCGACATGCTAAGACTTGGGTTTTCTTGCGGATCTCGGCCTCGGTTGGTGGGGCTATTGAAACACCACGAGAAGTGTGCGGAAATTCTGACAGCGAGGGTTGGCTAGACTTTCGGAAAGTGCTTCGCCCATCGCTCGAGATGCTGCTGCTGAATGTGAATTGGTGTACCATCAGCTTCACAGTCCGTTTTGCTCACACCTAATGGCTTCCTACCGTTGACTCGAATGAAACAGAAAAGCTTTCAGTAATTTTCCATGGCGGTAGCACGTTTTATCTCTGATGCATGGTCCGTACGAAGACTTTCGTTAAGTGCACGTGTCATTTCATTATACCCCGTTCCAGCAGGGATCAAGCAGCGTGCGTCGAGAAAGCGTTGAGATTCAGTGGGGATAGTATGCACGGAAGTCCCGTCCACCCGACTTACAATGGGGCGTTCGCTGTAGAAAATGTTCGGTAGAATACCCGGAACTTAAACAAAAGCTTTGCATTGTACTTAAATGCTTTTATGCATGATTAATAATCACGGAGGGTCATATATGCTAACGTTTGTCAACAAATCACTAGGTACGTGGCGATGGTGGCCAGTTCTAGTACGAGGTTACCTAAACGCAAACCAATTCATTTCGCAACTAGGGTTTTCACAACCTTGAACAAAATTGGTTTGAGGAAAACGAGCCGACACTTGTTCAACTGAGAAGAATCGCTTCTACGGATTAAAAAAATATGAACAGTCCTCCAAGATAGGGGAACATTGTTTTTCTAGGGACTGATTGAAAGACGATGGAAAATGAGGAAAAGTCCTAGCGTGGAGTTCTTCATCCTTTTGTGAGGAGTTGTTCGTGGTGTTACGTATTATCAGTCATATGGATAATGAATTTGAAAATCATATCGATCAACAGGTCAAGCATTCACCCCTGAATCGTAAAAACCAGGCTCACCTCAAATAACTTATGAAGCAGCGAACATCACGTCCTCTATCTCCTCTCTTCCCCTTTTCGTAGATTGGCCGGCTACGTAGAGCGTTTCTCCACAAAAATGGGTTTCGTTGTGCCACCGTTAACATCCGAACAACACAAATGCCGTTCAGCTCAGACAGCAACCATATTAGTAAGTCTTGTTCGTTTTTTGTGCATGGTATTCAAGTTGAGTCGAGTGTCCTCTACGGTCGATTGCTGGTAACTGTTTCAGGGTCGTGTTGTAGCAGACTAGAGTGTCCAGAAACATCATCATTACTGGTAGAAGATACGCGAAGACTATCGGCGTCTGCATGCATAGTCGAAACAGCCAATACTAAGTTTGTTGCACTGAAATGCTACGCATTTGGGTGTAAGTCTATCAGGGAGCACGGGGGATAATCAGTCGGTAAGAAGGACACAACTGGCGAAAGTGTGAAATGTAAGCGGGGGCCCACCAGCTGGGTGTATGGACATGTGGGAAACGCACTTAAACACCTGGTTCGGTTTGTACGAAACCGAGGGGAAGGTGATTCAAAAAAGAGGCGTGCGAGCATTCGCTCTCACTGACAGTTAATCCGGTCACAGCGCAATAGGCCTGAACAAATTGTGTAGCACCGGAGCGACATCCGATTGTCTAGTTTATACTTCGGCAGTTAGGCCAGTCCTCCTTTACAACTCGGAAACATGACCGGTATGGGTCAAATAAACTCGAAGATTATCGGCGTTTTAACACCGACGACGTTGTAGCATTACTCTAATATAGTTAAAACAACGTTTCCGTTATGTGAAGGTTAGACGTACACTTGGGAACCGGGAACCATTCTGTGGGGAAAGTGTTTAATATAATCACGAAAATGCTTCGAATATGTATTACACATGTCATAATTGAAGATAAGTCGACCGACACAGTACTCTACTCATCTTTTATTTGTACTCCCAAGTTGCCGAAATTGGAGTCGGTGATTTCAAAGGATGAGAGCCTATCATTCGTCACAGGATTTTCACTGGGTTTGTATAGTTTCAGTTTCAGTTTATTCAACCATTAAACCCGCAGTTTCGTGCTCTGGTTTTGGTTGCTACCTTCCACCATCGTCCAGCAAACGGCAAAAAGAAAAGAAGCAAAAGGTGAAAATGATCCAACACAGTCAAAATAATGAGCAGAAATCAAGAGAACAAAAATGAGTCCGAATATAACTGCGCCACTAGTCGCAACATCTAGCCATATCACTCAATGTCTCCAACCATTTGGTAGGTGGATGGCGTGGACCCCAACCTGGAAGCCTAAAACGTCCTACGTGGCCAAGTCAACTGGTCAAGGCTTTCATATCTTTGCCCATGTCATGGACTGAGCACCTCAACCTACCTTCCAATCACTACCGGCCTCAGAGAACAGCGTACGCTAAGGAAGTCTATCGGTGGGCATGCGTAACACGTCCCAACCACCTTAACCTGTTTGGTTCAGTACCTGATCTACAGACTGACCTCTGGTTCCAACACCTTATGTCTAACCCCAGCATTGCTGATACGGTGTTCCCATCATATTCGGGCAATGCTCCGAAGACATCGATACTCGAACACCGACAGTCTTCGCCTATTTTCTACTCCTGATGGCCATGTTTCTGAACCGTATAAAAGAACGGATCTAACCACCGCATTGTGCACTCTACCCTTAAAAGACAATCGGATGTCACGCAGAAGCCACAAATAACTGGGGTTGACAAAAGCCAAACACGCCTTTTGTGTACGCGATGACACTTCATCTGATGCCTGTCCACTTGGTAAGATGTAACTGTCCAGGTAACAAAACTTATCGAGTTCAGCTAGAGCTTCCCCTGCCAAGAAGAGGTTTGGTGTTGAGCCAACCCTGTCCTGTAACAGCATTTTACACTTTGAAGGTGCAAAACGCATCCCAAACATTGCTACACTGTCGTTTAGGCTATCTAAGAAAGCCTGAGACCTACCTGGATATTTACTCAGAAGAACAATATTATCCGCGTATTCCAGGTCAGACAGTTTACTGCCGGAGCAAAGATCGGTGCCACTATTCTCACATGAGGATAGAGCTATCTCAAGAATCAATTCAGTTACAAAATTGAGGAGGAAGGGTGAAAGAGGGCAACTCTGATAAACACCACTTTCCGTGGTGAACTTGGCTGAAAGATGGCCGCAAGCACGAACTCGGCTTCGGCTGTTTGTGTGCAAGCATTAGAAAAGAGAAATAAACTTCTTTGGCACACCCTTCAATGAGAGACAGCGCCATAGACTTGTGCGGTCAACTGAATCGAATGCCACTTTCAGATCAAGGAAGACAGAGATTGTAGGCCCACGGAAGATGTATGTGCTTTAAGGTCTACCGAAGAATAAAGATGTGGTCGATACAACCCCTACTGGGTCTGAAAACGGCTTGATTCTCAGGCGTACACATTTCGCGGGCGCTGGCTAATCGATGGAGAATAAGACCGGTGAGCAGTTTAGACGCGATGCCTACCAAGCTAATTCCTCTGTGGTTTTCACAGGAGGACCTGCTACCTTTCTTGTGAATCGGTACAATCATCGATTTACACCGTTTTCTATGAATCCGCCCACTATTCCAGATTACTCCGAAACCAAAGTTTTGCCCCCATTTTTGAAAAAAGATAGAGCCAACCCATCCAGTTCAGCGGCTTTGTATTTTTTCAGGTAATCTCCATTTCTCATGAAAGAGTGACACTCACCTGCATCGTTTCCGTGGCGGATATACGTGGAAGATTCAGCGTTGAAGTGGGGCAAATGAATAGTTCCTTAAAGTACTCTGCCAAACGATCCAGACGACGTCCCTGGGAATGAGTCAGTAAGCTGTCGGATTCCTTGATTAGCTTACTTACTACGTGGTCTGATGCCTCTAATGAAACGGAAAAGGTTGCGAGTATTGTCAACGAACGCAGCCTTTTCCATTTCCCTACATTTCGCAATCAACCACTGCTCGCGGTCGTTTCTCAGGCTCCTAGTCAGCTGGTGTCTCAGGGATTTACGCACTTCATTGAATATGGCATCCGGAGGGACAGATCTGTGAGCATCCAGCAGATTAACTGATGTTGAAGATATCCATCGTTTATGAAACCCACCAGAGTCCTGGGTGGCATTCAAAGCGGCATACAAGGTTTTCTTGATCCGTTCCCAGTGTTCATCTGGGTCCTGGACATCCGGCTGCATGGGTTGTCGTGTAGACAGCTCCGTCTGGAAATCGTATCACCGGTTATCGTCCAGAAGCAACTGCATGGGACAGGTGACATTTACGTTGGTGCGACCACGCTCGAGACGTAAACGGAAACGAGCACGTACCAAGGCGTGATCTAAGTCCACAGGCGTAGACCAAAATGAACGACAATCTTCAGGTGGTCCACTCCAGCGGTGACCAGTCACAATATGGTTAATCTGGATCCAACGTTGTGAAGACGAAGGAGGACGCCATTGTAGTCTATGCCGCTTTTTATGGCAGAAGTTCGTACTTGCCAGAAACAATCTGGATGAGACCATTGCCATTGCCAGTGCGATCGGCTGGGATAGAAAACGGGTCTTCAGCGTGCCTTTTGGTATCTCCTAAACGGCCAACTTGGGTGTTGAAGTCTCCAGCAATGATCACCGCATCCGTTGAATGTGCGCTTCGAAGCAGCTGAGACAAGTTCGTCCTTAGTCGCAGAGGAACTACAGTCAGTGGGCGCATACACAGACACGATGAACAAGCATCGACTCTTCTCTTTGTTGTTGTTATTGACACAAACAGAACCGTCCAATCGAACTGCACACAAACGACTGCCAACTGGAGCCCAATCTAGCAGTGCACGCTCAGCTTTCATGCTCAAAGCGATCCCAACGCCAGCCTGACCACGAGCACCAGACACCGAATCACCCGACACACAAAGAGTAAAGCGAGAGACTGAGGTTTTATCTGGGGTGTGAATCGTAATCACAGAAGTGAGGTCTTGTATGCGTGTTTTCGAGACACAGCATACATCTGTTTTAAAAGTGTCAAAAGTTTTAGCGAGGGCAGCCTGTTGCCCTATCTGACGTAGTGTGTGGACGTCGAAGGCAGCCAAGTGAAGTGAACATTTAGGCTTAGGAAATGCATTCAATTTGTACTCTACTCCTGAACTACTGCTTTCATCAGAGCCGCAGTTATCTGTGGCGTTTTGCATCGATCTTAAAAAAGGAGGGGAAATTGGTAAGGCCCTTTACAGGAAAGATACTGGAGGTTTCTGGGCAAATGGTACTTCGCGGCTGCTCACGCCGCAGATTTGTACAGCTTATTTGTTTTGAAACTCTTCACGTTCAGGTGATGCTGTCTTTGCTTGATTGCAAACTAGGTATTTGAGCAATTTCTTTCTATTAATGGTTGCAGTGAAAGAGGCGAACAACATAACCCAAATGGTCCATTCAACTTTGTGAGAAACAACACTGACCGTAAGAAATAAACTAATGATCTACCTACAATGGCAGCACTTTGAATGTGTTGATCAGTCTTCCGCCAAATACTCTCCGTATCGCGACTAAGCGATCTCTCAGAGTGTACTTCAATTTTGCATAACCCACTCACTTTCCTATAGTTCCATAGGAGTAATCATTTGAGCATTGATAGTCCCATTTTACAAGGCATAACTGATTGAATTAGCAGTAGGAACCAAATGTTATGACCGGCGGTTGTCAAACGGTTATTATCGCGGGCTTCGGACAATATCGACCTGGGGTCGATTCCCGCCATCGCCGGTCACTTCCCCACTTGATATCCTTTCATTGGCCGCGGCCCCCTTCCTGAATTGTTGTACTCTGTTGTATAATAAATAAAAAAGGAAGTAAAAAGAGCATTTAACATTTTTATGTCCGATGAGCGGAATGCCACCGGTTCGGTTCCGCATCATCGCATAAACTTTAAGATGTAGAGAATGCTAGTTGGGAACAAAAAGAAGAGGTTTTATCATAGATAAGTGAACCTACCGATACCGCTGACCTCATGTTATTCCCTGTACAGTGAGAATACTCGTTTTTAACCAGATCTCAAAGCGTGAAAGTGATGTATAACTTCTTCACTAGCTCATCCTATTGCAAGATTCTTGTTTCGATTGATTTTTGTATCGATGGTGCTTTAATGATCAGTTCTTTCTTCCCTGATATCAAGTGAATTCACTTTGAGTAACCACTAACTCTTTTTACTTACTATCAACAACAAGAAATCTCCGGTCGAAAACCTAAATATCAACAACAAATAAATATGGATATTTGCCCATCGTGCGAAGAAAACCTGATTTAGTGAGAGGCGTTCACTTGAAGACTACGGGGTAGTTACCGCATCTCCTTTTGAAGCTGTCGGGCATTGCTTTCTGTCATTGAGGACGGCTTCTGAACAAACTGGACTCTGTGATTCAGACCAGCCCGGACGGGAGCAGGGTGGTGTAGTGATGACACACATTCGAAGTGAAAAGACTCATGTTCAGACCCTGGGTGCGACGGAAGATATGCATCATTTACAAGCTCTGACAAGAGCGGAACTCGAGTCCGGTGCCTCTGGGTGCAGGGTTGATCGTATGAATTGAGGTATATGCGTCGAAGATACAGCCCAAAGGACAGTCGGCCAAACAAAATTAAAAAAAGATGTGAATATGTACTGCGAATCATCTGTACTCTGAATACGAACTACCTGAACTCCAGTAACTGGGCAAAACCACGCTTGGGCCTCGGAAAGCAACCAAGAAGTGGTTGGTGTCAGGGTAGCTATCAGAAAATTCTTTGCTTGAGCAGTATCATTCACTGGTGGAGAAGGCAAACGGCTAAAACAACCAGTCGATTTGGTGAAGTAGGACACATGTGGGTGTGAATCTCTCGATGAACACAAATAACAGTCAGTCAGAGATCAGGGTCACAATTAGTGAGAGCGTGGGAAATGTAAGAAACGTCACACCAGGGTGAATGTGTACAAACATGTGAAAACTGTGCACCGGAACACTTGGCTCAGTGCCTATGGAATCTTGGGTAACGTGATTCATGGATCATATAATTTTGTATTTCTATTTGCTCAGTAGGTTTATGCAAGCAGTATGCCGAAATTTTAGCCATTACACGCAAAATAAAGCACGAAAAGTAAGCAAAATGTCACAAATGGCAAATATCTGGACAATTTCAATAAGTGAAAGAATAAAAGAAAACTTGGTTAAAGTTTTCAAAGTATCAGCTTTAATCTTTTCACAACCGGTTAAAACCCGAGCAAGTTAGGGTATGGGGGGGGGGGGGTGTACGGATTTATTCTTGAGGACAGTAGCCGGAATTTTTAGAACACGTGGATGGACGGGAGCGACAGTAGTACAAGTCAGTATGTGGCTGATAGGTAGGTCTCGGCGTATCCCGTGAGGTAAGGTTGAACAAGACCCAATATCCTGATCAACGAGTGCAGTCAAGAGGGTATCAGTGGGTATAGCTGAAACGCGACTTATAATTATCATGCCACGACACAGTTTTTAAGTTCTGTTTCAGAATTCCGCGAATTGATGTCTGAGACTATCCGGCCACACTGGCTGTCAAAAGGTGGTCGCACAAATGCGAGATAAGGGTTTGTGGTCAAATCTATATGGTAACTGGGACCCAATCCGGTGGGTTACGACAAAGTAGGTACAATATTTCAGGATAAGGGTTGTGGCTAATCGGGTAATTGACCAGTGACGACGTCAGCATTCGAACTCGGGACAGAAAAGTCTAAAGTCCACCGTGATAACCGTTTGACCACTGCCTACCAGTCTAACCCTGCTCAGGAAACAGCTTTTGCTATACCAACAAAGTCGCTTCATTGCGCAAGAACCCTTGACGGCCAGACGGATCTTAACCTTACCTGTATACACAGTGTATACGTGATATCCGACCTTCAAACAAAATGTAGCTATCTGGATAATAACCTATCTACTTGTCTCTCATTGCTTTACTTTTATTTTTACGCGACTATCTCCTGCTAGAGGATGAATCGGCTTCATGTATATCTGGTATCATAGCTGACGGTGCGCGGCGGTTGGAAGCGAGTTTAGTGCAAATCGCGATCCAGTTTTTCTTCCACTGGCGGGCACCATAGACCGACCGTAAGCCTAGGTGCTCTATATCCTTCTCGACGGTGTTGATCCAAGTTTTGAGCTGGCCCCCAAGGTGACAGTGCCATCCAGCACAGGGTTCGAGAAGGAGTGTTTGTTTGGTTAGTTCCGTTTCGGTACGCCGTAGAGCATGACCCAACCACCGCAGTCGACGACATTAGAAGACGTCTACGAGTTAGTCAGTTTCGCCGCACCGTTTCCTATCTTCAGTGTTGGATACTGTGTCGCGCCCATATTTCGAAATACGTCGCAGACAACAGTGATCAAACACCACGAACTTTCTAGTATCCTCGGCTCTCAATGACCAGATTTCGCGGCTGTAGCTGAGTACGGGGCGTATAGTGACACGGTAAATACGCAGCTTGATCCGAAGACTGATTTCACTGCGGGTCCACAACGCCCGTGGTAACTGGAGAAATGATTTCTTGGCATTGCCTATCCGGAGTATTTATCTTTCGCCTGACTGTTTGGGAGCAATGTAGAGCCTGGATACTTGGGTGATGGAACGCATTCGATCAGTTGGTCATTGATGGACAGCTGTTGAGTTGTTGGCCCTGGACAAGTTGACATACTTTTGGTTTTCGTAGTGTGTACCTCTGACCCGATGGACTTTGAGAAGAAATTGATTCGGTCAGGGACTGGCTGAAGTGTGGCGAGAGAGTCCGCTAGCACAACAATATCATCCGCGAGCTCTAGGTCTGAGATGTACATCTCCTGACTTAGTTGAATACCGGGATAGTCAGTCAGTGCCTGTCTCACTGTCCACTCGATCGTGAAAAAGGGCAGTCCTGTCGGACGCCAGTAGTGAATGTGAACTTGAATGACTCTTCACCCTACATACGGACCCGTGCCCTAGTGAAAAATAATATCCTCTCAGAAGCCTGCAAATCAATCGATCATCCCGTTGCATTCCATTATCGCCCAGAGACACTCCTGGTTAACTGAATCGAAAGCGACCCGAAAGTCGATGAATTAGGTTATTGTTGGCTGCTGGAACTTGTAGCGGTGCTCCAGTGTTCGAAGTAGTAGGATAATTTGGTCCACGCAGCCTTTACCACGGCGGAAATCCCCTTGGTTCAGTCAGGTGCGGCGGTCTCTCGCCACTGAGAAGCGGTTAAGCAGCAGTACGCAGAAAATCTTCGCAGCCACGTCGATCAGGCTGATCCCCTTATAGTTTTCGCACACGGATTTGTCCCCTTTGGGATGGCAGCAAAACAGACGTGCCTCAGGTAGTTGGAGTGATTTCTTCCCGCCATATAGAACCAAATAAGACGTGTAGTGCCATCTTCTCCAGATGATTGATGACTGTGACCATTTCAGTTATGCTCGGCGGATCACAACTGATATCGTGCGGCTCTGCAAGGACTGGGGGCTGTAGGGCCGTCGTGTGAACTGATGGTCGGTTAAGCAACCGACCGAAGTGCTCTGCCCATCGCTGTATTTTTCTTTGCTCAGGCATGAGCTGGCTGGCTGTGTCGCGTAAGAGCGACTCTTGCTTGCAGCGCCTACCCGATGCGTTGTGAATGAGGTGGAATAGCTTGCCAAAGTCACTGATGCCTTCTGCAATCTCCTATTTCAGCTACTTCCATCCAATACCGCTTACAATCACCTGAAACCATAAGATTCGGTATTGAACCGACCCAATCCTGCAACAGCATCTTTCCATTTGTGGGTACAAAACACAACCCGATTATTGTAAAGGATTTATTCGTGTTCATAAAAGCTTGCAACACACCTGGAGCTTCAGTTGGAATGACAACCGTCTGCGTACTCATGATCAGACACTAAACTACCTGGGAAAAATTTGGATGACACTATCCTCACATGACAATGAGGTAGGTGGTCTGTAGCACCATATCAACTGCGAAGTTAAAAAGCAAACGAGAGAGAGAGAGAGAGAGAGAGAGAGAGAGAGAGAGACATACACCACTTCTTTTGGTAAACTCGGGCAAAGGATCATCATAAACACGAACTCAGCCTCGGTCAATTGTGTGTAACAATTTGACGGTGGAAATGAATTTCTCTGGTACACACTTCAACAGTAGGCACCGCTTGAGAACCGTACGTTCGATCGAATGGTAGAACAGACGGTTGACTCACAGATGACCCGTGTTTGAAAATCTTGAAGACTGAAGACGTGACCGACACAACATCAACGAGACTTAGATTCATTTTAATTCTCGCGTGTTCGTAAGTCTTAAGTGACCTGTGGAGAATAATAGCGGTGAGCGGTTTGGATGCGACGCTTACCAAGCTAGTTCCTTTATGGTCTTCACAAGCAATCTTACCGTTTTATACATCGGTACAATCACTGATTCACGCAGGTACTTGGCAGCTTCTTTCTTTTTTTTTACTAAAGATGGACCGCCGTTTTTTTGTTGAAGCAACAGTTCTATTTCGTTCCAAATAATCTTCACGGAGTTCCAATACCGGCATAAGTAGTAGTACCCACTGTTCAGATCCACATCCTTACCGTAGCTGAACATCGGTCAGACTACTCTTCGAAATGTTTCGTCCAGCGTTCCAAACGGCGCTCACGAGTTTCGATCGATGAGCCTCTAGCTCTATTTATGGATTCGCCCACATCCATTTTTCCTGCGGAGCTGGTATCTCCAATCAGACAAAAAGGATCATAATTGGTTGGTTCCTAAGATCACTTCATGCATCCCCATCATGCTCGGTATCCGGATAAATTGATGAGCATGCGTCATCTAACAGTACGGTTGGAGTTAACCATATGCGTCGTCTGTTTTTGTGTGTTTATGTGTGTTTATGTGTGTCTGGTTCTGGAGCTCAGTGTGTCATTAACAGCCGTGAAAAGAATATTGTTGATCTGTGCCCAAAGAATATTTGAATCCTGTTTACGCCGAAAACCAGGTGGATTGTGCTGTCGTGTATGCGAATCGTTTGTTGTTGGGTAGCTACAGCCATGGGGAACGTTTGGCTTTGGTGTTGACTCGTCTTCCGGCAAGATGTAGACAAACAGTAACACGAACTGGTACGTGGCGTAAACCAAATGAATCCATTGTTTTGGGCCAACGCACCCCATCGGTATCCGGCGGTAATGTGGTCTATCTGAGTTCATCATTCTGATGACGCTGGAAGACGATCGGCAAGGCGGTATCGCCTTTTGTGACCGGAATTCTCACGCGTCAGGATTATTTTGTAGTCACAACACAGTTGGACGTATCTATTATCGTTATCACTTCGATCGACTCCAATGACTAATGGGTTCTTTATTTGCTTTCCTGGCTTGTCCAAGCATCCAACTTGCGCATGGGAATCACCAGTAATCAGAACGTCCGTTAAGCACACGCTTCGTAGCAGTTGAGTTATCCCAATGTCATTCGCTTTGTGCCTTAAGCGAACTGCATTCAGTAGCCGCATTCAAAGCCACGACGAAAAAACAAAAACCCACAGTCGCGCAACGCTTGTACGTTAGACAAAACAAACTAACGCGTACGCGAGAATCGAAGCCGGGCTTCCGCCCAGCTTGAGAACGAACGTATGTGGACGGAACAGCAAGACAAAAAACAAGGGCGAACTAGACAAGAAAGAAACAGCCGTTCTTATAATTGTACTTGGGGCCGGGGCGAACGATCTTGTCAGTTGTTGCAAGTGAGAAAATCAACCAATCAGACGAAGGCAGAGGCATCAACGCACGAAGTTCAAACTCCCAAAGAAAATAAAAATGCGGTTACTTGAAAAGTAGACGTTTTTAAGGAGAAATAACAATCTTTTCGAAACCAGCGCCTCGACATTGGGAAGAGGGGATTTGGCCATTTCCTCAACGCGAGGGCTCTGGTAACCTAGTCACTTTACGCAAAGAGTCAAGTGCAAAATTGAACTTGTACCTGGGTTGCGAAGTTCGATCTTGGGTCTTTTAAACAAAAGCCAGTGTTATGATAGCGTATCCGGTGGTGATTATAAATGTAACTTCACCTTAAGAAAGTTTATTCACGCTGATCAAAACGCCGTGTAGATGGTACTATAGTTTTCCCATGTAGCGCAACACATAAGGCATCAGATTTTCGATACAATTCAAATCCCATTCGGTCCTCACGCCCTGAATGCCAAAAATAAATGTCCCAATTAGATGCTAAACGTTAAAAATGTCTCTCTCTCTCTCATTACAAGTGATTTCTTCACGAAATTAACATATTTCACAGTCCAAAAGATTGAAGAAAACCCAAACGACCAAAAGAAAACGCACGAATTGTATTTGGGGCAGTCTAAATTATTTGCTTCCCAAATAGGTCTCATTTTCCCTCTGAAAATCACATTTGTATTTACCAATGTATGATGGTTGTTATAACAACGGTATTTCTCAATTTTGACCCATTATATCCACTAAGCGCGGACAAAACAAAGGTTTTCTCGTTATCCCTGAACTTTATTGCTTGCCTTCGCATGTGGGTAGTGGAAGAGGCATGCCCCATAAGCTGGAAGGGTCGCTGCACTGCTAAGGATAACGGGCAACCTGACCGCGAGACTCGGAGTGACAGGAAGCCACATAAGATCCCAATAAATCAGGCGTGGTGACGAGCCGCGTGATAGTGGATTGCGGTCTACCGCCAACACGACCAACGGTGGCGGGTTTTGGACCACTCACTTCCGAGGTAGTGACTAAACGCTTTAAACTGCTGACCACCTCCGACCTGACATTTGTGTTTTCAAATGCCTAATCACCAGTGTCACCTCAACTGGTGATAAGGCTTTTTCGACTCATAAGTCAAGCTTAGCACAGCCAATCAGATCTATGTCCAAACTGCGCACGCACAACATTGCGAGTATACTGCGGACAAGAATCGGCCGTCGTTCGTTTGCAACGTGACACGTAGTGGGCCAAGTGGTGGTGTTTGTAGGCAACGTTTGTTAGCATAAATCGTAACAGTGTGTATGAGTGTGTACAGAGATGCAGCCAGTAACGACGTACAGCGAAGAATCTCATGATCTAGCAACAGACTGTCTGGGTAGTACGGTAAACAATGTTTGTGCAAAAGGTGTATCTTGGTTGTTTCATTTAGAAAACCGAGATTGGTCAACTAGTTTCACTTGGCCCGGATTTCATGACTTGCAGTTGTCTGACTATTATCAGGCCGCAAACATACTTATATGACTTAACTGTCACTTGCGAAATTGAAAATCTATCACGGTCAACTGCTTGTCGACTTTTTTCAAGTTTTATATTTGAGTGTAGTAGAAGGGGCACACGGCTTTACCACATGGGTCAGTTGTACCATCAACGATAATTTTCAGCCCCAGAGAATGGAATTGGAGAACTGCATAAGCTTAGGCATGGCAATAGGCCAGGTTTCAATCTACTACTAATGTATTTTTACTTTTACACGACTATCTCCTGCTACAGAATACGTCGGCCCCGTGGACATTGCGAATAACCGCCAAGCAAGCTCTGTAGTTGTATGCGAGTTCGATGCAAACCATGACATAGCAGTGGGGACCTAAGACCGATTGTGAGTCCTCGACGGTTCGGATGCACGTTTCTAGCTGGCCCCCGAACAGGCTGCAGGGCCCAACATTTGCCTGGACAGTCTCATGTCGGATCGCCGTAGTATATGACTGAATCACCGTAGTCGGTAACGTTGAAGGAAGACGGAAAGTTGGTCAATACAAAGACATTGCTACTTCATTTCGTCGTTTGATAATCTTTCCTGCTTGTTTATGCGAAGAATTCGCTACAAACACACCGGGGGTCGAACTCATTCAACTTATGTGAACGGCGGTGGCTGGCTCGAATCGGACTTCAAAATCTGGTTTTCACCGACCTATAGAAGATATGTCAGCTTCCTTTTCTGCCCTTGGGCTTTTGCTCGATTCAACCGAGCGCGACTCTCACGTCAATGATTGATCGAAGCTACAAAATTGGCTCCATGGCAGCGCATCATGCGGGACTTCGAAACCGTCTTGATATTTTCGTGTTTCGCTTGGAAAGGGTTGGCCATAAATGAGTGGGAGACTCAGCAATGGTTAGTGGATGTGGAACGATTACTGAATGCACTCGTTTTGTTCACTAATCTGTACCACGTACACAGACTGCGGTCGTCTCGTATCGACGGGGACACAATTGATGCATAGCACAAAAATTCCATTTCAGTTTTAATATTTGGGTATATGCACCTCCGAATACAGAAAAAACGAACTACTCGTGTACTGAGACCGAAAGCCGCGGATACTTACGAATCCGGCGAACTAGCATTACCGATTACCTACTGCTCCTACGATTGTTGGTCTAGCGCAGAATCAGAACGTAATCCGGATTCAGTGACGCTTGCGAGCAACCTGTGCAGACTATTGACAACTCAGAAGATTAGATCACATGTTGAAATCGGGTGTGGTCGATTATTTTCGACTTCCAGTACAGTCTCATACCTGAGCTGCGGACGGTCTAAGCAGGTTCGCTTTAAAACGTCACCTTTGAAACGCATTGTCTGTACCAACGACTTTCATGTAGGCGAACTATTATTCGGTTGACTGGCTGTGAACTTCGTCAGTTGACCTAATCATCGCGGTCTTCTTTTTTGTGTCCGTACAAACCACAGTGTGCGAGTCGGACTTCTATTTTGCGCTTTAGTTTGTTTCTGTCCGATGCGACTCCATCCAAATTGTCTTCCCCATACCACTCGTCCACCACCAGTTCAGTTCAGTCCTTCTAAGTACTAACCTCTCATTAATGTGCTCTTGTTTTGCTTGCTGCAGCATCACGGAATGAGGGGTATAATAAATCGAAACATAAAACACCAATAACACACAAAATGAAGTCATTGAGGAAAATAAAGTAGACGAAGAAAAGGCTCGAGTGGAACTACGCCAGTGGTGGCGACACCTAGTCATGTCCCCAAAAATCGGACAGACGTATATCGTGTACCCCAAACCGGAAGCCTGACACATCCTACTCGGTCAAGTTCACTGGTCAAGGATTTCGGCTTCTTCCCATTTCTCGAACTGACCACTTCGATTCATCCTCCAATCGTCATCTTCCTCGGAGAATGGGATAAAAAGAGAAAGCCCACCTGTGGGCATGTGTAACATATCCCGATGATTTAAGCACTCCTGATGCGGCGTTTTGACCGTATTCGAGAAATGGTGCTCAAATATCGAGAGTCTCGGCGGATCTGAGCGGTATAAAAGGCTGGATCTAACTACAGCTGTGTACACTCGACCCTTGATGGGCAGTCGGATGCCACGTCGATGCCCCAGTTAGCTCGAATTAGTAAGAACTAGACGCACCCTTTTTATACACAGCAACCACCGGATAAGATTTTTCTACCCAGTTAACAAAAGTGATCTACTTTAGCTAGGAGGGCTTCCTCTACTAGGAAAAGTTTAATACAAGATTAACCCAGAGCAGAGACAGCATTTTCACTTTGAAGGCGTAAAATTCATATCGAACACTGCTACATTATTGTACAAACTACCTAGAAAAAACTTACAGATTGCCTGGAACTCGATCGCCACCATTCAATTCACTCCTCAGGGGAAGCCAAACTCTTCTTTCACGTGACGGACCGAAATACTACGATACAAATGAATTTGAAGAGAGAAAAATGATTGATAGTTTCTCATGTGAACAGAGCCAACTGTTTATCAGTAGCATTCAATCACAGTATTCCAAAAGTGACCTGAAATTTGTTTTGTTATGGATGTGCAGCGCTTCGAGGACCACACGTGCGACCAACCTATCGGGGCGCGTGACCACGGGTTACTATAACTGCTCTTAACCTAAGTAGGTATCTATCCTATAATGGCATCTCATTTAGTAGGTGGACTAACGTATCAGTTAGTTCTCACAACCCAGAGGAATGTTTGTTCAAAGTCGATGGAACAAGCGCCGTGATCCATTGTTAAAATCGTGAAATATTTGTTGAAATGCAATCGATTGAATGAAGTGGAATATGAAAACATAACTTTTCCGACACAAATTTGAACATAGAAGTCAATAGCCTTAGATTGCACGATATATTCCGGACCATTTCGCTGCATTTTCACTAGTGCATACTGCAGTCAAGGTGAGCATTCATCAATGGTAAATTGAACGTTCTCATGAGACCAAAGGCAAAAGTGCACACATAAACACAACTAATGATAACAAATAAAAAACACATCATCAAGGCAAGGCTAACGTAATTATCCATTCTCGCTGTTTGCACAGTTGAGGGTGACGTTGGTTAATTGCTAGTGCCTCCGCGTATCTCAATAGTCGTTGATTGTTTGTGATATAAGTGACGGTGAACGCCGTGTTTAGATTGACAGAGGGATTAGTCTCCCCCAGGTGTTGCGTAATGGATGGTCTGAGTGTTCTTCGTGCGTTCGATGACGTCACTGATTGCATCTGTCCGCTCATTGTTCTTTGTAACCAAACCGGAATATGTTCAGCCATTCTGTTACTCAGTTGTTTCTCCGTTCTGCCGATGTAGGTGGCTGAGCACCCACACTTAAATTGGTAAATGCAATTGGACTTGGTGTGGAGCGGCAATGGTTCTTTTATCGATGGTAGTTTAATCCGGAAAGCTGTACACAGAATAATGTTCTTTGCGGCGTAATACGTACGAATAACGGTACAGTTGAGGCGTCTGCTGAGTTGGCTGTTACCTATGGAAGGTAACTGTAGGATGATCGTCAGTTTTGGGACTGTGGTAACTTTCGTTTTGCCTTGAGGTGGCTGTGAGAGCTTGGATACAAATGATCTTGGATATCCGTTGGCCTCAAAAGTTTTGAACAAGGTACGGCACTCTTCTTCCAGCGTGTCAGTTGTACATATTTCGTGTGCCCTGTGGAACATGGTACGGACGGGGCTGATTTTATATTTTATCGGGGCAAAGCTGGTGAATTGTAGATACTGTCCTGACCACGTAGTTTTGCGATGCACTGATCTTCGAATTGATCCATTTACCATTTATGAATGATCACCTTGACTGCAGTGTGCACTGGTGAAGATGCAGCAAAATGGTCCGGAATACATCGTGCAATCTAATGCTGTTGACTTCTATGTTCAAAAAGTGGAATTTCTCCCATGCTCTTAGTTTCAAAACCGGTAAGTACTGTTGTTCGATAATTTATTCGTCGTTCACGAAATGCAAAATCCCTCTCTCGGATAAACGGTCTTACAATTGACTCGATTGCAGTCAAAAAGTCAGTGAGCATAACGGTTCGTTCATCGGTGGATGGAGGTGAATGAATAGGAAAAGATTCTAAATGATGCCAGACTAACAACCTTGCAAGAACAGTATGGGTTTGTAAGATGTCTTGTGTACACGCATTTCTACCGCATCTTTACTATTGTATTCTGCGACGTTATTGTGATTTCTGTGTCATGAAAACGGGAAGTACAGACAACAAATAAAATAATGGGGGTTTGGCAAGCAGGTTGCAAAGTAAATGAAAGGGCATCGAATAAACTAAACTGTCAAGATGTCGTTTGCATAGACAGAAACACTCTGTAAATAAATCAGTTTGGAAAAGTGCAAACCAGGCATACAGTTATAGCAAAAAACAGCGCTCAAAAACAGTGAGTAACTGATCATTCAGTGTGATAACGCAACAACTTGCCGGATGATGAGATCAAATTGGTCGGGTCTACCGCTCGCATTCGCGGGCGCAGAATGAAATCGAGGAGATACTGAGGCCAGATAAAGAAAGGGACGTCTAGGGTTGGACAGTTATGCGTACTCAATAGGCAGCACAGCAACGGGATTGGAGGTGTGTTTACGTGTGATTGTGTAACAATCCACCGCGCAAGTTTCATGGGCCATCCAGAGCGGCGCTGTTGTGCTTTCGTCGTAGAGTAAAATTTCAGCTGACTGTGATCGAGCAGCTTCCAGGTTTGAAGTGATAGGTTCGGTCCCCTCCCTTGTCGGTCAACTTCGGTGGTAGAGGGCTGTCACCTGACCTGTTGTGGTTCTCCACTCCAACTTCCAGAATCACGGCAACACGTTCTCCTTAACAGTATAGTGGACCCGTTTGGTTATTGGTTAAGCTCCTTTCACAGTGGTCATACATAAACGTAAATTAAAAAAATGCGTATCTGAGGAATAATATTGGAAAAAGTGACAGCTTTTTGAAGGTTACATTAAGTGGTACTCCCGAAGATATTGGTACAGGACCAGCACTCATAACTGTGAAATTTGAAATGAAGAACCACGTAAAACGATGTTCATTTGAGTGAAGATCCAGGTAATTTTTTTTTTCTAGATAGCCTAAACAACAGTTTAGCAATATTTGGGATACATTTTGCACCTCCGAATGGTTAAATGCTGCTGTAGGATTGGGTTGGCCCCACACCAAACCCTGTTCTGGCACCGGAAGTCCTTAGTGAAGTAGGTAAGTTTTGCTGCCTGGGCAGTTACATCTTGCCGGATGGTCAGATATCGGATGAAATGTCGTCCCATATACAGAAGGTGCGATTGACTTTTGCTACTTTCAGTCATCGGTGCCGCGGGCGTGACGTCCGATTGTCCGTCAAGGGTCGAGTGTACACGGCGACGGTTAGATCCAACCTTTCGCACAGTTCAGAAGCATAGCCTTTACGAGTAAAAAATAGGCGAAGACTGCCGGTATTCGAGCATCAATATTTCCGTAGTATTGCTCGAATGTGGTGGGAATACCATATCACTAATGCCGAGATTAGACATAGTGTTTTAGATAAACGAACCAATGATGAGATGAAGCACTTAAGCTTACCAGGTTATGATGATTGGAACATATGTTGCGCATCTCTCCGACTAGGATTCCTCGGCGCGCAACGTTCAGTAAGGTGGGTTTTGATTGGATGATCAGCAAGATTGGGCAATTTATGACATGGGAGGAATAAATGAAAAGCCTAACGAGTGGATCTGGTCGCGTAGAGCGTGTCAGGTTTCCTGGGAGGGATCCAAGAGATCCCATCACTCAGTAATTAGATACATATTGGGATATGGCCAGGTATCACGATCAGTAGCGCTCTCGTATTCACAAAGTTTCCTTATCAGCTTGATGGTACAACTTATAGTTCTCTTAATCTTTTTGCTCGTTTCCGATTAAGGTCTCTGTTATGTCAGCAATCAGTAGTATAGTGCGTAATGATAGCACTCCATTTTTTAGAACGAGTGTAAACACAAAACCCGGCCGTAGCCGGCAAGCAAACAACAAGCAAGTGCAAGTTATGAACGTAATGTCAGTGAGCTGAGTTACATGCATGCGCTAGCGTTCATTCGCACCAACTCAAGCAAGATTAATCCATCAGCGGAATTGATCGGCTAACAAACATAATGTAAGTTGACGCATGATTGAGATGTTAATCGATTTTCCGCGCAGTATGCGTGCATGTCCAATCCGGACACAGCAGCTCTCACCGAGAGATAGTAACCAGAACCGCTGTACCCGGTGCATAGTTCATGGTTGTTTAAACTAAAGTTAAGCATTTTATGTTAGGAACCAAGGCTCAGTCTCCGGTTCGAACGTTTAGAATGAGCCGATTTCCGTGGTAGGGCATGTGTTATCCATGCGCACGGGTAGGCCTCCGTTGAGCACATTGTACATGGTGTGAAGAGTAAGTCCGTGGTCAAGAGACCCATTCGAGTTACGATCTGTCGTAGTGCTGGTTAGCTATCACTGGACATCCGCTTCTTCGCTTGAACAACACGGCTTTGGCACCACGAATATCGTGAACCCCAAGGAAATAAAAGACACGAGTGGATATGCGCGCGCAACAATTTCACTCGTTAGTCGCTGTCCCGTGTGTTATGCCGGTACTAGAAAGGGCTTGAATTTGTTTATGAAAATTTCAGACTCACCTTGTTCGCGTCGATCGAGGTCAAGTGACGCTTGTCGTTGGGGCGTTCCATTGACAAATTTGACAACGAAAAGCTATTGTTTGCGTTGTTTCCTATCTTTATTCTTTTTCATCTTCGTAGCTGAACAAAGAAGTACTTTTCATTCTTTCCTCCTTTCTCCAGGGTCGTTGTACAGGAATCACGATCGGCTGTCTGCTGGGTTTATTTCCACTGCTCTTTTTCCATTCCAACTCGACTACCGATTCGAATGAAACAGTTTCCTAACCACTCAGTCACTTGATCTGTCCACACTTCCATCTTTTCTTACTGTGTGCCTCTCTCCCCACTGTAATTCAGATGAAATTTGCTCTAATTAATCCCGCTTGTACAGTATAATTATCACCACTGTTCCCGTTCTTAATTCGGAGCTTACTGTGATGTTTCAGTGACCTAATTCCCTCCGGATCGGATATAACCTGTGCGCCTGTTTCAGAATGTCTCAGGAGTATTTTCTGTTCATATTTATGATTTCAAATGGTCACTCCATTTTTGGATGGCTGACTAATTGTTTGTTCTTTTAGCGCAGTCGTCTCTCTTTCTCTTCAAGTCCTCACAGTCTCCAGTTTGAGAATCTGCAGGCATTTACGCACTCTTCGTCTTATTTTTCGGTAGGACGATTCTGCTTTCCTGATACTTGATTGGAACACGTTAGATATTAATCTTTAGTGTTATTAAAGTATCCTAATAATATATATATATATGTCCTACTTACTTGGATGCTGTTGTCACATAGTAGTTTCTGCCGTAGCGAAAATGTCACGTGATAACAAACAAAGCTAAGCGTGTGCTGACCATTGCCAGGAAGTCGGAAATGTTTATCCACTTGTGCCAATCAGTGTTTCGCCTTTTTCTGGAGTTCTGTGTACAGGTGTAGATCAGTGTATAGAATGTCTAGATGAGAGACAACAACCCACAACCAAAATGGTTGCTAGGCAAAATGGGTAAATCCACGCACAAGAACTTTGAGGGCCAAGGCCAAAAGCGATCACAATACCTTCCGATAGGATGACATTGTTACAATCGAAAAAAGTTTGACTCCTCAAAAAGCGGAACTTTGCATGCGCTCTGATTTTCTAGTTCTTAATGAAAAAATCGTTGAAATATTATATATATATATATATATATATATATATATATATATATATATATATATATATATATATATATGAATGGACAAAGTTTATCTAGCGTAAACAAAATTATCGAGTGCATCACGATTTTTATGTCACTCGAGTTTTGTCAAAGTTGTTTGTGAATTAATAATACTCTATGATCGCTTTTCTTCTGCAGTTGTATTTTCTCACTAAATTAAAAATACCGCAATTCGAAGAACCACTGAAATTTGATAGCCCTTTTTTATACGATTTTGTGTCTAGTTAAGCTCAGCAGCTGGTGCGATCGATGCAAATTTTGAATTCGTTTTGAACTTTGCTGCGCACAAACCATGAACCAGATCACGTGACATCATCCGTATTTAAATTGAAACAGCGTGACGCTTGAGCAAACATTCGTGTATTTCACTTGACTACCCCGACATTTTCTGTTATCGACGTGTCACCCTGTATGGAACTCTTGCTCGCTGAGAAAAATGATTTGAGACTGACGGGTCACGTACTTCATGCATTATATTGAAAAACCTACATCTGGGACAAAAATCGTTCATTTCCACCCCCTCCCCTCCTTAAAAGCGGGACGAGGAGAGTTCGGCACGTGAGTGTTCCAATGTCGGTCATCATCAATATTGTTGTTACGCGGCGTAATCCTAGCCAAATAATTACAAGACCTATCGTATTCCAAACAAGGATTCATGCTCCAAGGAGCTAATCATTGGAAACAGTCTCTATGTGATTCACTGTTTCTCATCATGGCCAGAGAGGAAAATCTTCAACGCGGTCTATATTGTTATATCTGCCGCTATTGAAACTGTTTCCATCGGACAGTCATGCACACCGCCTCCGATCGCACAACTTCTATTGCACCAACCCTCCACTGGAAGCCAATGGGTCTAAGAGACGTGTTATTGTATTGCAGTATTTTCTGAAATTGAGTGCAAAAATTGTAGCTTGAGAGCCATGCGTCATCATTAATTAGGTCAGTTATCGCTTACTGAAATCTTTTTATGCTCAGATGAAATGCTAGAGAGGACCAATGATTGTAGGCATGTTTTTTGAATCACGTTACCCACGAATCCATACGCATTAAGCCAGGTTTTCTGGTGCACGTTTATACTTTCATACGAGTGTACCACTGCTCACATTTCCCACCCTCTGACGGACTGCTTTTTTGTGTTGACTGACACACACGTTCCTCTCATCATATTAACTTCTGATCGGTCATTTCTACTACGATTATTTTGTTCAGCAGCGAATGCTACTGCTGAAATACAGACTTTGCGGACAACTACCCTCACTTCCGCGTCATCTTGATTGCAAGAGTTCCTGATTTGTGACATTGATAGTTCGTATCCCGAGCACAATTAATTCTCAGTGCAGTTAACCGTTTCCCACACGTGTTCACATCAAACTAGTTTGTGCATCAGGAATGTGAGCGACTGCTCCCCTTAGAACAGTGACGATAGTCATGGAACCAGCCGTGTACTTCTGGGAATCTCTGTTCACCCACCTATAGGTACCACTTGAATCAAATATCGCCCCCAATGTCCAACCGGTGCATGCAATATTTTGACCCGCTGCTTACCAACAGATTACAAGATGACGTCTTATTCCAACATGATAATGCTTCTATCTGCTATTCATACACCATAAAATGTTGGCTGCTGTTCTGTGGGGTCATGGTAATGCAATAACCAGCCTGCGGCCCAGACTTCAAACCGGTTGAAAACCTATGGGACATACTTGCTCGCCAGGGGACACGCATTCGGTTTTCGGAGTATGAATTGGTTACCGCCCTTAAGCGAGAACGGGGGAATATTGACCAAGGGACAATCACAGTTCTTGTAAGTATGCTGGGAGGATGTATTGAGATTATTAAGCAGAACGGCGATTGCACACGATTTTAAGTAAAAACTATTGAAGTCCAATTGAGGGGGGTCCTATACATCCCCCCCCCTTTCTCATATTCTGGTTTGATTATCTCATAAATTACTTTGTGGAATTTTATATTCTGCATCGTAAGAGGTAGCTGGCCGTTCTGATTAAAAACGATTTCGTTAGATAACACAGCAGCAGAGAAATGACTGAGGTTCTATACTTTTATCGCACAGTGAATGTGTGCATATGAATAGTATTCCACTGCCGTGGTACGTTTTTGTCACGTTTCAGCGTCATACAAGCTTGACGCGCACTATTGGCAGGAGGGGAGGGGGTGAGCATTTTGTTTCGATTTATTTTTCCACATCAATCAAGGAAGAATTCCGTTGCAATAAAAGTTCAATGAGATGTATCAGAAAAGAACGTATTTGCTCTCTTAGCCAAAATCATGGACGTGTCAGAAAGTAAGTCCGTACGAATCCGTAGATTTCATCTGGTACAAGAACTTCGCCATTAAAGCCATTCACGGTAAATTTTCTACGATAGGCGGAATTCCGCATTCGCACAAAGACCCAGAGACCTTGTGGATTTGTAATTGTTGTGTGATTTCATCGGCGTTTTGATCAATAACAGAATTGACCTAGTCTGACTTACTTTTTGCCCCTTTGTGGTGGTCGGTTAGAGGTAGTCAATAGCACCTCGGGAGCTTAATCACAGCTAGTGTTGATGCCGAGGGAAAGGAGATTACATGGATTACGAGAGCCAGAGCAGCTTTCGCGACCCTGCCCCGCCATTACACCCGGCTTCTCAAGGGAAGGGTGTACAATGCCACAGTTCACAGTGTTCTACCTTACGTTTACGAGACCCAGCCCCTCCACGTTGAGGATGCTCGGCATCTTTCTGCATTTGACCACCGGTGTCTTCGAACCATTGCTCGTGTCTGGTAGGAACATCGGGTGAGCAATGACGAGGTTCATCGTCGTGTGTTCGTTGCTGATAGTCGCCCTCTGATCGAGATAATTGCTTTTCACCGCCTCCGATGGCTCGGGCATGTTTCGCGTATGCCTGCCCATAGTTTATCCTTTCGTGATTTTCTTGCACGTGCTGGGCAGGGTTGAAAAAAGCAGCGCAACGATCAGGCTTTGTCTTCGTTTAGTGTTTCCCGTCTTCCTGGTTGGTGCCCAACAGATGAGGATTGTCGTTGGTTGGAGAGGCTGAGAGATATGGCTCAGAAGTGAATCCAGTGGCGCGAATGCTGTATGGCCTGTCTGTTGACTTCCCATGCTCCATAAATAATTGGAAAACAAAATTGAAAGTAATAACAAAAGTCTGATGTTGACTCTTACTTAACTTAGTGATTCGGACCCTCCCCCCCCCCCCCTCCCGGGCGACAGCGGGTTGGCGCAGTGGTAATACACGTCTTCGAGATGAAAAGGCCCGCGTTCAAACCCTAGGTGCGCCGAAGGATATGCACCACTGATGAGCTCTAACGGGCGAAACTCGAGTCTGGTGCTTCTGAGTCCAGGGTTGGTCGAACGACCTGAGGTTTGTGCTTGAAAAGTGGAGTCCAAAGGACAGTCGGGCAAACAATATATATATATATATATATATATATATATATATATATATATATATATATATATATATATATAGGTTCATGTCCGCTGGCTGCCGCACGTACCTTTCATCTGATAGAACTACTCTACCCAATCACATTTCGATACGCACTGGACAGCCTCGTCAGTCGCTTGTACAGCATGCACTGGCTCATTCGGACACTTGCTTACTCACGTGCAAATAAAAGTGTTTTTTTTGCGTTCGATGTGCTGCCATCAGTTGCATATACGACAACAGTACTTTTCCTTCTGTGTTACCACAGGAGATATGATTTATCTATTCACGTCGAATTCACAATCCGGTGATGCACGAATGTTAAGCGATTGTTCAAAGCTCCTAAACTACGAGGGACATTGTAGATACTTCCTGTCCGTGGGGAATATCAATCTATATGGCCATTTCTCACTCATGATTATGCATGAATTTAGTGGGAGGGGAGCAGTATACCCGTGACCACGGAGTTCACTGTACTACAAAGGAAAACCATGATCTTTGAGCCTCAATTGGAAATCCTATTATGGTGTCCCTGGGTCAGTTTTGGTGAATTTCTGATTATCGCCAAAGTTGACTAGTGGTGATGGACCTAGTGATCGACAGCCTCTTTGACCGTCACCAGCCAAGATGGCGAATGATCTCTAGTTTCTCAATATTGATGCAATAAGCGTTTTGTTTTCCGAACCGATAAGCACTGAATTACCAGGTAGTTTACTTTCATTACCACACGATCTCGAAAACCCACTATATATATATATATATGTGTGTGTGTGTGTGCCACTAGCTAAATGTTGACGCGTAGAAGCACGATTATTCCTCACCTGTGCAGTTCTGTAGAGCGTACATTCAGGACGGCCGCAGCCCAAAAATTCGATCAGTTTTGCATTTTTCCCCTCTTCAATTCTGAATCATTCACCCATGTTTGCCTCGTGCGCACATCGATCTGTAGTCAGATGATCTTACAGTTGCTTTGAAACCTTCCTTTCACATACTTTGCCGGTCAAATGCACCTATCAGCCGACCACGCGTCTTGCTGTTGTCAAACAGGGATTTCCACGTGAACCTCCCAAGTAAAATTCAACCATATCGACAGGAAGGTGGTCTGTGTCCATTTAATGTATCGCGCGTACAGATGAAAAATGGATTCGTCGTGTCAGGCAAGTCTTACCGGTGAACACATTCTTTCGGTGGTTTCATTCTCAAGCAAGGACAATAACAACTACGTAAAAACAAGTTATTAAGAGAAGGTAATAGTGTCTCATCTAGCTCAGCTGAGAGATACAATTGTGGAGAAGACGGATGAGTGACCGGATTGCTTCGCGGGACATGATTAGCTTACTTCGCCGCACTCATACTTCACGTAGTTGGTTTTCCACCAAAAAAGTTGGAGTGCTTCAAGTAATTTTTGCTATGCGCATACCTCTGGCTCCATGAGTCGGACATTAACTGCTTCAACGGCTGCTAATTTTTCCTAAGCCTAACTGCTCTCTATGTGTTATGGGTCGATTGGATGCCGATCGAGTGTCTTGCTTCTATCACGTACACAACCAACAAACTTGGTGCGCCTCTATTCCATTCATGTCTTAGTCAGTGTGGATGGTGTTCTCTCAGCGCGTTTTGTTTAGTCCAAACTGTCGTTCAACCTGTGTAAGCAGCATCAAGTGTACATTTGGATAGCTAGACTACCACAAATCAAGTCAGCAAATGTGGCACTGTTTAAACATTGGATTTTAGGTGAATCCGCGAACACAGCTGATTCTAGTGGCGCTGAATGTAGTCCTCATTGTGACACTCAGGAAGTTGCTGACTCTTTCAAGCACAATATTCCTCCTAAATTGAAATCTGATGAAGAGCATTTTTCTTCTCAGCTTTTGGTATTCACACTGGCTTCGTTCAGCTCAGCTGCTTGCGACGAGTTTCTCAGAACAGCCGTTTTCCGATGACGTTTTCTTTTAATTGAAACAGCTCCACCGTTAGTTGTGTGTGTTTTGTGGGAAACCAGGTTCTCGTGTATCCCAAGTCATATTCGCGGTAATATTAATGCTTTGGCTCTGCCGTGGTCAAATAATGTGGACGTGTTTGACTTGCACAGTGTCGTTTATACACTGCTTTTTCGTTCTGCACAACGTCAATTATTTACCATAAACGATCAAATTACTTGACTATTTTAGCCATCATAATCGTGTTGTCACGTCCAGTCGCCTATCGCACCCCGCATACCTTTGCATTATTCTCAATTTACTGGCTTCCCACTAATACGTTCAGAAGCAGAATAATGCGTGAATTATAGTCAGCGCACACAGTCCGCACGGCCATATACAACCGTAAATGTGCTCTACCAAGTGAACAGGGAAGCGTACAATCAATAAGTGATGTGATTGGTTGATGCGTGCGATGACCGTTGATCGCACTCGATGATAGCGCGTCCATAGTCGCAACACAAACGACGAGGCGTTCGTATGCGTGGGCCGCCTGCAAATGAACAACGGATATTGACTGAGGCAGTACACCCACTTAACCCCATTTGTTATTAATTGCTCCGCATCCTGATTGGCTGACTGTTTTCATGCCCACACAGCGAACAACATTTTTACACGCCACGAGTTTTTAATTCCCACCATAACCGCTTGGTAAACGACGTATTTTTCTGCCTTCCAAAAGAAATTTTGCAAATAGTGTGCAACCGTCTGACTAGGAGCATACGGGTTTGATGTTGATCCAATGGGTCTTACTTAAGGGCTAATGATGTAATCCGTATTTGAAACAATAGTTCCCACGAATAATTTTGAAACAAAACAGATGTAAGATGTCTCATGCCCAGACATTTCGACCGCATCTCTGTTGTTGCATTCTATGGTGTTAGGATATTGTTTTTTATATTAGGTAAGATGGATTGTTTTGGGCAATGACTCCACCTTGAAAGTTTTTCTCCCAGTTGCCCATACAAATGGTTCGTGAGATCTCTTTGCGTTCCATATGAAGAGGATCCGTGTAACCTCATACAAACCGACTGGACAACTCGGTAAAATTTGGATTTCCCTCGTATACCGGGGCTAATCAACAAGGCTAGTGAAAGAAAATTCAAAAAACAATAGAACGTCTTGTCAAAATAGAAACTTGCCTTCTAAAGAGAATAGAGTTTCCGGTACCGTCGATCAAAGCCCATCGTTCACTATCAGACGAATATCTGGTGCCATACGCTTGCTTTTTCTCGAAGGGACCAGGCGTGCCTCGGCGACTGTACTACTCGCCAGCTGAAGCATGTCCGTGGATGTAAATTCAGAGGCAGAACGACAAGGCAATTAGGTATGCACGTTGCTGATTGCACTCCAAAACGGTTAGAAAAATTACACTCGAGATGCGCGGGACCCGTGATAGCGAAATACCTAAGTAAGATGGATCACATAGTCAACCCATTTGATGCTCTCTTCATTGTTTATCCCACCAAGTCGGATAAGAAAATGTGCATCGCGAGGTAGCGGCAATCAGAATTTCCGTTCCGATTCTTTGTACCTTAAAACGAGATGGCGGCTGACCCAGTGTTGGCCTGGTGACGGTCATCACGTTCACTTTGACTATTCACTACGGAAGTTCCCTATCGCTCTTGTCTCCACTTCTCATGTTTTTGGGCATTTAATCCCAGTGAAGGCTCCGTGAATGTGCATTACAAGTGGTGATTCCTAACAAGGATCAAACGGTTTTACTGTGGTTTCACAGTTTTCAGTGGTGAGTTGAGCGTTGATACTGAATAATGGATAATATTATTTACGAATCTCACTTCCTGACTTGTAACTGGTGTATTGTCCCTCTTATTAATTACGCAACCACCACGGGTTTCCTCACTGGTGCACAGCCATGTATGATAATTTTCTGTCAATGAGTACAGTCAGCTTGAAATCTACTGGATGGAACCTTCAATATGGAGCTCATAATAAAAACTAGATACACAGTTTACATATGCAGTATAAGTCTTTATAAAGTGGTGCGTTGCCGGAAAATTTGAGAAAGGAGAAGACAAGGTTACCAGTTTCAGAGAGGGGCGCCGAATGTTTGACATCGTGCTATGTGAAACAAAGGAGCATAAATGACCTATGGTTAAGCCTTTATAGCACTTCCACTGTGTCCATTCTGGAAGATATATTTCAAGCCTCTGAAAAACTGGAGTAGCATCCGAAGGGCTAGTAAAGAGTAGTGAGGATGCTGAATAACATTTCGGAACTCGTCAGAACAGGAGAAAGATTTCAGTATGAACACGTCTTTGAATGTGCTCAACAAGTACAGCGTTCGATACGAAACTTTTACGGAAGCTTTCCATCTGGTAGGCGTGTAGCCGGGAACGTGCGCAGTTCAAATCTCTTGACGACTACAAAATTCGAAAGCTCTCATGTCGCAGTGCAGAGCGTTTCAACCAGTTGTTCCGCTCAGTATGAGACAAAATTCATACCTCAGACAAAGTTAGCCTAGTTATTTCGAGTCCATAACTCTCCTGGAAAATCAGAACAATTTAGGGCCCAGTTTGGAACGCCATTTTCATCTATTCTCAATAAAGAGACAAATTAACTAAACGCTCTCAGTCTAGCTTTTTGTACCCACGATCGAGAACGGAATGACAGCAGTCGATTCGGCAGACTAATTCAAGACTTCAACCAACGGAACCGTGACAATGGATAACAATATTCGATTACACGATTTATTCCGGAACATTTCGCTGCATCTTCGCTAGTGCATACTGCAATCAAGGTGATCATCGATAAATGGGAAACTGAACGTTCTCATGAGACCAAAGGCAAAGACTCACGCACACACAACTAATGATGGCAAATAAGTAAAATATGTACAACTGACACGCTGGAAGAAGAGTGCCGTACCTTGTTCAGAACTTTTGAGGCCAACGGGCATCCAAAATCACTTATATCCAAACACTCCCAGCCATCTCCGGACAAAACGAAATGTACCACAGTTCCAAAACTGACGACCATCCTACAGTTACCTTACAAAGGTGATGGCATTAACAGCCGACTCAGCAAACGCCTCAAGTGTGCCGTTATTCGTACGTATTACGCCGCAAAGAACATTATTCTGTGTACAAACTCCCGGATTAAACTACCATCGATAAAAGAACCATTGCCGCTCCACACCAAGTCCAATTGCATTTACCAATTTAAGTGTGGGTGCTCAGCCACCTACATCGGCAGAACGGAGAAACAACTGAGTAACAGAATGGCTGAACATATTTCGGTTTGGTTACAAAGAACAATGAGCGGACAGATGCAATCAGTGACGTCATCGAACGCACGCAGAACACTCAAATCATCCAGTACGCAACACCCGTGGGAGACAAATCACAAACACGGCGTTCACCGTCACTTATATCACAAACAATCAACGACTATTGAGATACGCGGAGGCACTAGCAATTAACCAACGTCACCCTCAACTGTGCAAACAGCGAGAATGGATAATTACGTTAGCCTTGCCTTGGTGACGTGTTTTTTATTTGTTATCATTAGTTGTGTGTGTGTGCACTTTTGCCTTTGGTCTCATGAGAACGTTCAGTTTCCCATTTATAAATGATCACCTTGACTGCAGTATGCACTAGTGAAGATGCAGCGAAATGGTCCGGAATACAAAATGCAATCTAATGCTATTCACTTCTATGTTCAAATTTGTGTCTAGATAGGTGCGTTTTCAATTGATAATAAGCTCCGGTAAATTGTGCACATGTACGCGCTCATTCAGCCTTCAATTAGTATGTGACGCAAATAGCGAAGAACTTAATAAACAATGGGTATCCGGGTAAGTTCATCGATCGTAACTGGACCGAATGGATGAAAACCGTGGAGAGAATACCGGAAGTCGAAAGGAAAGAGCTGTTTATTCGATTCACATTCAATGGGGCCCTTACGACTGAAAGAGTTAGTAGAATCTTGTGCGTCACATTAAGGTCCATTCTCAATGCTGCCAGGATCAAATGTGTGGTTAAGACAGCACCTGTAATTCGATGCCAGAACAAAGGTAGGTTACCTTTGTTGGCCTCATGTAGGGTTATTTGCCAATTCAAGTGCACCTGTGATGCAACTTATGTTGGTCGAACGACTAGCAGGGATTCAGCTGGCATCACACGTGACTCGTCCCGATACTGCTTCATGGCTGTGTACGCTGAAGAGCTCCAATCAGTCAGAATCACTGAGAATGAGTTCAACAGAAGCCCGTTGCGACTGGTCAACTTGTGACCTACCAATTATTTTCCTTGATTTCACATATTTATACAGGTTGATTCTGCAATAAAAATCACCGTGCAATTCGGCGGCTTTGGTGTCTTTGCTATTTCGGTTTGCGTAGCTCTGGGTTGGAGTGATCTTGATACGCTGTCATTTCGAGCATTGTGAATAGTACATGCTACCAAACGCATCACGACTGCTTAGACACGAAGGAAACGGATCCATATTAAGTTCCATTATTGCACACTTAGTTGAAACCGGTCACTCGATAGACATCCACTCAACCTTTACAATAAACTTACGTCACAAACACTCATGCACGATGTAATCGACTTTTGACCATGGCAGTCGGAGTGCTTGAACCAAATTTCGTTCCACGCATAGTGTGATGCGCCCAGACATAGATCGTCACGCCTATCTTTATCGTCGTAAACGGTGGTGCCTGCTTATACACCTACTGAGCTCTGACTCACCGAGCTTTATTTCTGTCTCTGTAGATCGTGCGCGTGCAGGTTCCAGGGAAGAACACTACATCCTGCATACTACAATAATTCTGGCCTCAAGTGACGAATGCTAACTGCTTCGGCAGTTCCAGACATTCGAAGCTGGATTGCTCTTGATGCATGTTGTGGGGTGTGGTAGACAGTGGTTCAAGCAATCCACCTGCCATGGTCATAAGTCAGTCACGTCATACATGAGCGTAACTGTAACTGTAAAGTAAGTTAATTACCAAATGTTACGCCACCCAGTCATTCGTGCAGATGTTGCGTGTTCATAGCTGACTCATCCACCTCAACTCTCTCCCAAACACTGAATGAGACACTTCTAACTCTTGATTAACTTTCTACAGTTCTCGTTACTATATAAATGCGACTGTAATGGCTTGAAAATGAAATCACCGAAAACATGATCGCCTACATCCTGTGTTCAAAACACATTTGCTTATTCGAAACGAAATGAACAGTTCACTATACACAAATACTTGATGGGCCTCAATGCAACCAGCATAATCCGTGTTTAATGATCATGCTGTAGGTAATCGTATTGGATTGTGATTATTGTTAGTGTGGGAACTCGTTGAGACAATTACTGAACTTTGGATCCGTGGAATTTACTGTTTTCTTCTTTGCAGATTGAACACATGAAACCACCTCCGGAAGATCACTGGCGCAGCGTATGTGATGGGGTAGTTGGGGCTTGGAATCTCTCACTCTCAAAAACAGTATGGTAACAAGACCTGCAGAGATAGTTGACTGAGCTATTAGATGTAATGGCTTATGACCTTATCGATAGACTATAATGAGGGTTAATTAGAAACAAATTCAGGACTGTGTAAGGTTCTGTAAACCTTACCAAGCTGTTTCCTTATTACCCGCGTTCGCTAGTCCTTCCTACTACGCGTGGACCACCAGTCCGTCACAGTAGTACTGCGCAATACGCCACCACGATCACCAGAGCAATGTTTCCCACAACCCATTAGAAACGGAACACTATCGGTGGGGAGAGAGAGTGGTTAGCGTATATTAGAAAAGCGTGCACGGGCAACGGTCAAGTGGCCGCCGCGCTTGGCAGCATGATTTCGGTTAAATAAATAAGCAAAGTTGAATGTCGCTACAGCTGCTTTAGTGTTGAACTTTGGCAGGAAGGAACAGCGGCGTTCCGGTCAACAAAAAGCAACTAGAAGGTTAAGTGTTGTAAATTATTACTAAATATAAATTTCTGTGCAAAAATCCTACAATACATACTACGATCAGTTGGGGCAACAGGACAGTATTGGGGAGAAATTGGAGCTGGGGTCAGAGGCCCCCTAAGGAAAATTGCAATCAGTGAGGTTACAAACTGTGGGTTGGGTAAATTTCGGTCAAATTTGACTGGACATTTGCGTCACATGGGCGAGACATCGCGGCGATAGAGAAAAGGGCCTTCTGTTGAAACGTTAAAGGCTTGATCCTCCATTGGGGAGAATCGTCATGCGGATAATCACGCAGTTCTTGGTGCAAATAAAACGCAGAGTTAGGCAACAAAGGTGCAGGAAAGCATACCAGTCGCAGAGGAGATGGAAGAAAAAAGTTGTAACTGCCTTGCGGTATCAGCTTCCGAATCACCACTATGAATCATGGGAACACTGCACAGTTGTTTCTTTCTTGTTGGAAAGCATCTGTGTTTCCCGGATAGTGACCATGTTTCTCCGGAAATAAGGCCGACTCTAGAAGTAAACCCTATCAAGATTTTTCACGATGTTTTTAGTATAAGTCCCGCCCCGAATAAAAGACCTCGAGAAAAATGCGTGTGTTCGGCTTTAGTAGTCAGATACACGCAGACAGTGTCGCGCACACACACACACTGCGTAAATTTGATTCACATCCCTCACACACATAGAATGCATCGGTAGTGATGCTCGATTTCGGACAGCATTGACTGATCAGATATCGTCACGTGTTGCACGGCTCTGCGTGGCCCGGTCCGATTTTAGTTCCGCGAACGATCACTACCAGTACGGCAGGTGACTCGAGATTGAAATAAAATAAGGCGATAGGCCTTGATGGCTTCGGTAGTTATGTTGATAGCCCCTGCGAGATTGGCAGGAGGTGGGAGGTCAGGTGAGCTAACGATCGGAGCCCACGAGCCAAGGTGCGCCAAGTTCCCAGAGCCACTTGGAAAGAAGTGGCGGTGGGCCAAGATCGGACAGTACCCGGTTCACTCAAACAATCAGTCGATTTCTAGGATTCAATCTAAACTGGGTTCTAACCTATCAGCAAGACTGACCAGTACCGAGTACGTTAAGGTGTGACTGATAAAAGTTACTCTTGTCATGTAGGAATTCCGTACCAGAGCTCTCTGCTGGTAATTCGAGTTGCGATGTCGACTTTGTTGCAGTTAGTTGAAGATCTGACGCCGGAACCGAATAAGCTCCTGAGGAGTGGCTATCATTTCGATAGCAGACTTAATTATATATATTTATTTGTAAAAAGTAGTACCCAAGCTTAGGCTCACAATTACACTTTAAAATGAGTTTGGCATTTCGGTGTCTGCGAAGGGGTGCTACACAAATACACACTTGACTTGCATTTTCATTGACATTTCTCTCTGACTCGCGTACTTACTCGCGTTCCCAATTGCATGCTTTTGCTCTCGCTTAGCTTATGCTCGTGATGCATATGCACCCGTCCGTACTTGTTTTTTCGCCCTGACCACTGAATAAGGGATACAACAGAACGTGCTCAAGGATGAGGTCTCATATCCGATGACGTATGTGACGGTGTTGTTGTGTTGTTTCGTTAGCAAACAGTACGTCATTGTTCAAAATCGATGGCAAACCCCGAGCCAGCGGAGCGGGTCGGTGGCTTAATCGGTTTGTGACGAAGCGGAAAGAAATCATCCAATCAGCCGTCAACAGTCTCTCTCACCGAACCAAGTGGAATCAGCCAATCTTTGTTTTAACTGAACGCAACGTAATCAACTATTCAGTGGCCAAGAGTTGGTTTAATCGACTGGGACGAAACCAACTAATCGGGGACGTAACCATTGGAGCCAGTCAGAAGACCCCCGCTTATGGGAAGAGTTCCGGACCAGTGCCCTTCGTATCCATGGTTGTGACTGCAGTCGCCTATTACACCATATATAATCTGCTTACTTCTGTTTAATAAAAGGAAATTGTTCGAAGGCAGAAGTTTTTACTCTTACTGAAGCCGCCGGGATGGATCACTACAACCCATTTTTCCATACTTCGCAGTAGGAGATCTCAATTCACTACACATACCCAACCAGAAACATATCTTTCAGTTTCAGCGGCATTAGCGTTCTATGCCTTATCATTTAATATGATATATTCCAGTAATTTTGTTTGACATAATTTTTACACTTTTTCAAATTTCGTGATGAGCTAACAACAGAGGGTGGGTTTTTTTCTTTGAGTTGCGTCTGGTGGTCCCACAAGCCTTTCGAAAAGACTCCGTGCGTCGTTTACAACGTTCACACGTAAATATCTACGGATGTCTGGCACTCACAACTTACCTGTTCTGCCATATTCTTCTCATTGCACTGCACACATCGTTTTGTTGCTCTATCAAATTAATAAACATGCACATCAAAGCACCCGCGGGTTGTTCCCTTTGCGTAATTTGCGATCGTTTTGATAATAATGGCAGAGAAAAACCATACTCACAATTGTAAACGCCGTTCGATGAACGAATCTACATTGAAGTGGCAGCCCGAACAGTAGTTTTTGGGGTCCATCTGTTACAAACTATTTCACAAGGTCAACTGGGTATGTGGAAGGTTCCGTATCTATTCTCCGAATACTGCTGGCAATCTGTAATTCACTTTTTGCTTATCCTATTGCAGTGCATTTTTGTGTAACCACATTTCTCAACATCCATTATTTTTATCCTTCTTATCGAACCGTCGCATATTTTGATAAACCCGACTTGGTTTACCAGAATTCCTACGGTTGCTCCCAAGACTTGTTTGAACTATCCCTATTTTTACCTTTTGCGCATGGTTCCCATATTGAGTTTGAGGTTTATTTTCTCTTCCTTAAAATCATCTGACAGGGAACAATCTTCGCTTTTGTTATCACTCAGCTGCAAACAGAAATATTTTCTGAGGCGATTGACCTAGCTGACCCTTTTTCCAGCCCCGTACGACGAGCTTAAAGCGGTGGTGCTATTAGGGAACAGCGTCGTCGGACGAAGCTCGTCTGCAATAACGCTTGGCTAGTGCGGAGTTAGGTGACCGCACTCCATCTCAACAAATACGCTACCAGCGGTCTCTAGGCAAAAAGTACGGGAATGGCGAGACACTACCTCGCCAACTGTGAACAAACTGCCTTCCAGCAAGTGCCCGAGCAATCCTGTCCGTCCAAGCAACCGACGCCTCACTGGAGAAGTTGGCGGAAATGGCAGATAAAATACATTGGCTTTTTATGCCAACTGCCAATCATATACGTGCACAGCGCCCGAATGGTTTGACGCCCTAACGCCGTTCACACGTAATTATCGATGGTTATATCAGCCGGGCTAGAGAGACATGCTACTGGTCGGGTATGGCAGGAGAGATTAATTAGATGGTGACAGAATGTGAATCACTCAAGCACTTTGATCGATGACAAACGAGAGAACCAAGAGACTGAAGCAGATAGCACTATACGATCATCGATCGGGTAGGAGCACTCACCTTCTGGAACTCGGAGTGACCAAAACTTCCAACCAGTATTTAGGTAGAAGCTTTTTAGACAAAAAAGATGTGTTGGGTATTTTTACCACAACAATGGCGTTCCGTGATTGATCAGAAGCAGACACCTGGCACCTTCTAAATCGAGCAATCTGATTGGCGCAAAAGTCTCTACAAACCATCGAGAAGTCAGCAACAAGCGAGATTTCCTTGTTGCATGCTGCAACAATAAACTGACTGCTTTCCCTAAGAACCCAGACTTGTGGCAGTAACCCCTCTTAAGCAGTCCGGACTGAATCAAACTCAGCCAAGGCAGTGTAAACGCGATTGTTCGTATCGTGCTACACTGCAACGTCATAGTCAACATCGGAAGTCACCATGACAATATGATCTCGTTCATATAGGTGATTCAGTGGCAACGAACGTTTGGTAACAAGAATATGTGTTGTTTGCAAATAAACCCACTAACACAGCTTGTTGTGTGTTGTCGTGCTCTACGGAATCGATTAAGTACAACTAGTAACTGAATAAAATTTTAATCGCTGAAAATATTGGTTTTTGTCCAAAATTTATTCCTCTTGCACGAAGACATCGTGTTTCTTTTTGTCTCTTTTGAATGGTTTCCAGTAAGATTATAAGACGTCCCTGTAACTAAACCCTATTGCAATTTGTGGATTCGAAATCAAAATAAGCCCGGGTCTAGCGGTTATAGGAGCCCGGTGGCCGTAAAGCGCGTGTGACTCAAAATTATGCACCCCGGGGTTCGGGTCCCACTGAGGACTCATTGAATACGCACTGCAGCTGATAATTCCTTAAAAAGGACCAAACAGCGGTGCAGTGCTTCCGTTGCCTTGAGCAACGAGTTCAGCGTTCATACCACATGATGAAGAGTATGAGGTTAACCAGCTCACTGGATGCATCAGGCTATCTGCTACAATTTATCTCGCTTCTGCACGCAGCTACTTGGGAGGTGTAAGACAGTGATGATGCTGAAAGAGTAAAATAATGTGTATTTAATGATAATCTGCTTCGTTATCAATTAAGACAGTTCATTTTCAAATCTATTGATATCGTTTAGCCCAAGAGCTCATTCTGGCTTAGACAGTCAAATGGATTACACGCCCATCTGCATTTTGCTGCGTGATTGACCTCCTTTTCAAAAGTGCACGTACGCACACGTTTTATTGACGTCAGTCAGCGAAACCGTGTTGGTGAATCGCATGCAACATGTCTATATGCTTCCTCACCAACATTCGGAAAAGTCAATTTTTTCCAGACACAGTTGTCGTGTGGACATTAGTTCCCTTTTTTGTATTCACAAAAGCGATAACAATGGAACCAGATAGTGCAAATCAAGGTATGTTGAACGCACTTTCCTAATGGTCAGAATTACCAAATCTGATCTTGAGATGGGCTGATGATGTCGTCTCCGAATAAATTACGTCCCACGACTTTGAACTTCAGAATTGACACAACATATCTTCAAGACCAAGTTTGTTCAGTGAATTCATCATGTAGTTGGAAGTATCAGCAACTGTAGAACAAAGCAATGAAACTTCAAGGAATTTGTTTACAATGTGAAATGAGATTCTACAGTTATGTTTCACTTTTTGAACGAAATACAGGATGCGGCGGAGGATATGCACCACTGCTGAGCTCTAACAAGAGTGAAACTCGAGTCTGGTACTTCCGAGTGCAGGGTTAGTCGGATGACCTTAGGCTTGAGCGTGAAAGGTGGAATCCAAAGAACAGTCGGCCAAACAAAGATTCATCATTCCAATACATTACTCGCAGGTAATCGCATGGTATATATATATACATATATATATATATATATATATATATATATATATATATATATATTATTGCATAACTTTGCTTGAAAAGTCCCACGGTCGCATTAGAAAAACACTGGAGAGCGAATAGTTCTTTTCAATGATTCCTAATCTTGCTGTTTCACATCTCATAGGTGACAGTTATGCATTTGATTGGCCGTTGGCTGGATTGAAGGTCATTTTTACAATAGATGTGTGTTGTGGTGTGGCGTTGATCGATTAGTGTGTGGTGATGCCGAATCGGCCACCGATAGTGGGTTTTCAGGGTTCATTTCTCGTTTCGGATGCTCCGTCTTTGGCCAAGGCAATTAAAGTGCCTGAATTAGTCGCTTTTGTGTGCACAAATCCGGGCTTAGTAGACGTATCGCAATCGTTTCAGCCACTGCGCTATAAGAGGAATCTAGTCTGGTATCTAGCCTTCAGGGCCCATAGCATATGCTCGCACTATTCTCTGGAAGGCGAACTGAAGGTCAGAACAAGTACTGAAAGAGAACGGATATCCAGAGAAGTTTATCTTAAAGAATACTGAACCAACTACACCCTCAAAGCGGTTTGCTTGTGTCCCAAAGAAGGAACTTATCTTCAAAGTACCATTCATATAACCATCCAGAACGATTAACGAGATCACTTGGAACAATTGTGAACTAAACATTCCCAGCTGCAAAACTGAAATGTGTTCTGCACCTCGCCGATGATCCGAATGCACGTGAAAGACCGGTTACCTGAGCTGACGTCATCCATGATTATCTATTTGTTCAAGTGCGCATGTGGCGCACCCTATGTCGCACGGCCAGGCGCCTGTCTGAACGCATCAAAGAGCATCACCCGAAAAAGGCTGAGTCACGGGAAAACGAGCACAATCAACGGTTCTATTCTTAATCACCTAGTCGATAGTTGTCTTAGAATCTACCCGAATGACTCATTCAGTGTTGTGTGTCGCACTCCCCCTAACCGATCAAAGGCAGGCCGATTCCGGACCCTGGCCACAGCTGAAGCGATCGCAATACGTCTACTAAGCCCGGATTTGTGCACACAAAAGCGACTAATTCAGGCACTTTAATTGCCTTGGCCAAAGACGGAGCATCCGAAACGAGAAATGAACCCTGAAAACCCACTATCGGTGGCCGATTCGGCATCACCACACACTAATCGATCAAAGCCACACCACAACACACATCTATTGTAAAGATGACCTTCAATCCAGCCAACGGCCAATCAAATGCATAACTGTCACCTATGAGATGTGTAACAGCAAGATTAGGAATCATTGAAAAGAACTATTCGCTCTCCAGTGTCGTTTTTATAGTTTGGAGTCAAAAAAGAGAGGTAAACTTTATTCCCGAAAGGCTCATGCACACAGCTGGGCTGCCAGGGATACTAATTTTAGCCCACGCAAAAACCCACCCCCGGGGTCATTTCATATCACGAAAATACCAGATACGTTTCGTAGTAGTGTAACTGATTCTCTCCAAGCGCTTTTACGTATACGTACTTTCACGGTATTAAAGTCGACAAGCGTGTGCTAGCAAGCGACCTCTGGGAAGAGGCGACATGTTGGCTTTACAAGCATAAGGTTCTCACAGAGAAAGATGCGAGAAAAAAACATCTACATTTTCGGTAACTACACTCTCTGTGCAGTACAGTACCACATGTGTAATAGGAGAAGAGGATTATGGATAACATTCGAAGCACCATCAACAAAACTGAGTGATTACTGTCTCCTATCAAGCACGACCGGGACGAACATAAGTTCAAAACTTGGCCTACCAAGCTCACGAGATGGTGTAAAATTCGTAAAACGTTGTGGTAAGCAGGCGTTATTGGTTAATGCTTGAAGCAACCATAAATTGCGCATGACGCTGGTGCGTGCGCACTGGTGACACAAGTTACGAAGCGAAGAAGAGCGTAATACTACAGCATGGAACCGTTTGTTGAGAAATGGCGTACCTGATAAGTACGTGTCGATCCTTCAAAGAGTTGTATCGTCATACTTCAGGTCCAGTTAGGACTTGAGACTAGCTTTAGCTGTTTCTTGTCATCTCCGTCGAAGTGCGACAAGGTTGCTTTATATCCCCATTTCCTTTCATTTTTACCATAGTTGATGTTCTTTCGAATGCGGGAATGTACTATGGCCCCTTAGTTGAGCTCCCGTTCTCCCTCAGTATACAACACTCGTTAGTTTGCACTGAGCTGTCTATATGCTTCGGTGGACATGCTAAACGTACGATACAGCAACGGTTAAACTGTGATGTGCTGTCTGATCCGTCTTGCCTCTCAACTTTCCAAAATGCTCTAGCTGAAAAGCTGATGAATGGCACACAACCGGGGAACTGTCAGGGAGTCGGAAATCTCCCTGAAAACACGTCATCAGCAAGGCTGCAGTTCGCATTCTTCTGACCCAGGGACAGGGTGCTTTGTTAACACTAACCAATGACAAGGCGCGCGTATTCCACACAGCAGTGCAGTCATCACGGACGCGCCCGTGAACCAATTAATCCATCAAACGTCACTGTTCACATCGATCACTGAGAAACAACCTACTGCCTACCCTTCACACCCACTCGCCAACCAACCAGATGCATGAAACGCGGTGATCCGACTTAACTGATCATATCTGCACACCACGCTGGAAAATCAATAACAACGCCATGTATGTTCATGAATTCCCTGCCACATATTACATAAAGTGTTGACTGGTTATAGTTGAATACAATTTCCGCATTTGTTTGTGGTTACTCTTCCGTTGGGATTAGACGATCGAGGAATAACTGACTCGGGGTAATCCAGAGGTTTGCACACAGACACAGCGGAATAAATATAGGACCAATACTCCATGAGATATGAAACAAGCCGAAAATGATGCCATGTAGCACTTCTTTTCATCTGAGGTGGGTGAGTTATCAAGCACTAGACCGAACGAGAAGACAGATGCGCTTCGGAGTAGTGGTATCTGAAAGTCAAACCCCGTAATGGTTGATGGTATACTAAGGCTCAGAGGGAGGTTATCAAATTTAAACCCAAAATAAGGGACGATACACCCTCATGTGAGTAATGGGTAGTCACCGTATCACTGTAACGCAGATAGACCAACTACAGCGAAACAAAGAACTTGCTGGATTGAATCAAGTGTTAAGTAGTATTCACCGACAGTTCTCAGTAATCAAAGGACGATCAGAATTAAACGAACGACTAGTAGTCGCCTATTATGTCGTCGCCAAAATACGGTGGGTGGAAAACGAATGATATCCCCTATTCCAGCCCTGAAAGTTCAATCGAGATGGTGTCCTCTAGTGAAGATCGGTGTTGATTATTCTAGTCTGCTATTCGAACGACAACAGAAGAGGTAGGGATGCCTTAAGACATGTTTACAATCCGGAGAGGTTCATCTTGTGAAAGTAAACAACACGACCTCCGACTCGTTCCTAATGGGATTCCAAAGGTTCGTCTCTAGATGAGGTGTATCAAAAACATATTCGGACAATGGTTTGAATTTCGTAAGAGCCCAGAATGAGTTGAGGAGATGGTGATTCTCCTCAATTATTATAAAATACTAGATAAAACCGTTGCAAAGTGAATACAGTGGCGCTTTAATCAACCCCACGTCAGTCAATGTGAGGGCGTTCGGGAAAGACTGATACGATAGTCCGGAAGAATGCTCACGACTCTGGGCTCACAACAAATTCCGGATGACGAGAAGCCTAATACTCAACTAACTGAGGTGGAGCGGGTACTGGACAATAGATCTTTCGTTCCGATCGTCCCGGATCACGAAGACAAATCGGCTGTCACTCTCAATGACCTACCGCAGCTAAGGTCAAACGAAGGAGCTGTTATGTCGGAAACACTACGTGACGAGTATCTTGTAGCATAGAAGCAAGTCAGTAAGTTAGGACAGGCATTCTGGAAACGTTGGACGAGGGAGTACTTGCTGACTCTGTAGTTCGTGAAAAGTGGATCACAAAAGAAATGTCGTCTAGTCTGTGTGATGTCGTCATCTCAGTAAAGGGTCACTTGCACAAAGGTGAATGACTTATAAGAGTGATCAAACGGTTTCCCACGGAAATCAGGGACCTCGTACGCTTCGGCATACCCGCAAGATGCGCCTACTCGAAGGAGATGACGTGGAGGAGAAATGTGAATCCAAACCCCACGCAAACAACGACGACTATAGCTAGCTCATGGAGTACACAAAATAGATACTGACGATATTGTCTAAGCAGTTTGGAGCGACGAAGGATCTAATCCATCACCTTGGACTGGGCATTCTCTAGTTGTTAACTCTACGTCCGACTTTTATTTTTATTAGCCTGGCATAATTTGGAACCTTGGTTGCCGTGCATCTGTCTACTTTCTAATGAACCGTTTTGCCCACTGCCCTTCCGACCGAAGTCGAACCAGTCGGATCCATGCGTAATCAGAGTAGGAACTATGTATTCTCTGTAGGATCGGGTCACTGTAACTGGTCTCCAAGCAAAGGATATTCTTCATCCACTTCGCTGATGCGTATAAAAACTGACGAAGTATTTGGGGACCAATCTTATTTTTCCCGCTCGAGCCTGGCAATTTACCGGGGGCATTTTGCCAAACTTGCATTATTTCTGTCAAAGACATACGTAGGATTTGTATCTGACCGGCAAGTCGTACGTAATGGAATAGCTCATACCCGAACTACGAATAACAGGAACCGACAAGAGCAGACAAGAATGGTGGGAATGTATTTTGTCCGAATCGGTGGATAAAAACTCGCCTATTTGCTATAGGAGGTATGCAACTATCGACAGACAGTGTATCGGCAAATCAGAAAGTGACTTCGCTGTCCGGTTGCACTTGATTGGGAAGTCGAGAAGTGCAAACGATCGGCCATCCATCTTGTTCAGTCACTGCATCGATTCCAACCTCAGATACATCCGTGATTGGCACCATTTGTTCAACTATGCTGCTGGTGAGATCTCGCAGGACTCTCTCGCACCGGTTAGTCCGCTGCCACACCTCGGATGACTGGGAGAGGAACGACGGCTGCGACTTGGTCATCAAGCTTGGTATGAACCTGGAGTTGTACTGTAAACAACCAAGGATCGATCTCAAATGTACTTAATCATTCGGCTACTCCATTCCGGCTTCGGGTTTGAAACGATCAGGGTCCGGCTGGTAGACATTGGCGTTCATCGCGAAACCAAGGATACCGAACTTGGGTTTCGAAGGCTTGATCAGAACACTTTTGGCTACCAAGCGTTCCAGGGTCTACTTCAAGCGACAGTCATGTCTCGCCTTTGATAATCTAAAGACCATCTATTCATCCTGATACGCCACCCCTCCAGCCAAATCTTCAATCAACTTATCAATGGCAGCTTGCAAAATGCCCCAAGAGACGTACAAACTAAAAGGTGGTATACGGTACTGCAACATGCCCCAAGGAGTGTTGATGGCGGTGAGTGGCCTCGATTCTGGGAGCAAGGGAATTTGAACGTACGCGTCAGCTAGATCGGTCTTCGGCAAATCCGTACTGCCGAGCATGGATTTCGTATGATCTTCCTGTTCCATGGTAGATGCTGCACATTGCCGTAATAGTGGATCCAGGGCAAGCCCGTAGTACCCACAAATAAGAGGTTTCTTCCCGTCGCTTTTCATTGAAACGGCTATCGGAGTCAAGCAAGGCGATGAACTGACTTAAGAAATCACACCATTCTGCTTCATTTGCTTCAATGCTTTCATAACTTCTTAACTTTGACCGTAAGACGGCACACTCCTTTGGATGAGCACCGGGTCACCATCGACTTCCAACTTTATTGGCTCCAGAGCCGTTCCGCCACGATTGTTGGAGCATAATATCATCTGTTTGTGAAAAGCCACGGGACCAACGCGAGCGGCTGACGTTGTGTGAAATGACGGTGAGTGATTCACAGCTCGTGATGCATTCAACCCCAAAACAGACGGACTGTCAACCAAAATCAGGAGGCGGACCTGGACGTATGTCTGCTACTTGGACCGTACCATTGGGGGTGTTTGATACAACAGCGTGAGGCGGTGACCGGTTACACCCCGGATACGTACGTCAGCAGGATTTATGGTTGTGCTGGGACAAATCATATTCAATACCTTCTCCGGAATGACGGACTCACTACCCCCCGTATCCGCAATGAACTAATGTTGAAACCCGCATAGAAATAACACCTGTTCGCACAAAGAATGGTCGTTCTGGCCTTTAGTCTTCGACTTGTGTATAGATTTAGTGTCTTCGGCTTCGTTCGTTTCCGCCTTCTCCAAAACGTCGAATTAAGATCCCCGGCACACCTTTCGTAAGCGACCAGTTTTGCCACATACAAGGCATAGAGCTTGACAAAATCGCCACATTGAAAGTAAATGCAAATCACTGCATGACTTAGTTCTGTTCACAGGTTTGTGAAACACTGCAGCTGCGGACTGGCTTGACTGGTCGACTTGCACATGGTGATAACGGCGCGGGTGCATCGGCTAGGGTGCTTTTCGTTGAAGCAGAACCGTGTATCCGGCATGGTGGCTGGTTGTACGTCACCAAATTGTTCAGAGATTCACCGAGCCTTTGTAAAGCTCACGCTTTTATCTCCCAGCAAGCGCCACTGAAGTTTGATGTTGTTGAATCCGGAAATTAGTCGGTCAAACTGCATTTCCTCCAAACGCCCCCAATTATTACAGTCAGCGGTTTTTTGATTTAGTTAGCGAATAAACCAGCAGTAAGGCACGTTCTTCCCTCGCATCACTGAATCAAATCTTGCTTGTTCGATCGACTGGAATATGACTGGCAAAACAAGGTTCATCAAAATTTCCTTCAGCTTCTCAAACGATGATTTTGCAGGTGCATCAGGGTACGCCCAGTTCTTCAGCAGCGAATATAACTCGCATGCACCAACGGTCAGAAATAAGGCTAATTGATCTTACTTGGCTTCTTTATGAAAGCTTCACCAAAGCTCGGAAAGTTCGACCTATTTTGGATCTGGGATGGAGGACTGTGCAGGTTCAAACGTTCAATAGTCAATGACTCCATGCCGTGAAGCCGATGGTGGGGATTGTATCTGACCGGCAAATCGTACGTTACAGAATTTCTCGTACCCGGACTGCGCGCACTAGGAAACGACAAGACCAGACAACAACGGCAGTAATGTATTCTGTGGGATATGGTTGGTACAAACTCGCTTGTGTACTAAATGGAGGTGTGCAAATATTCGCGGATAGCTTACTAACCAATCAGAAAGTGACCTCGCTGTCAGGGTCCAACTTCACTGATTGGTTGGACACTGAAATGAAGCTGCAGTGTACTGAACCACGTCTGGAATCATTCGAATCACTACATGTTTGACAACAGACACCACCACGGTGGATTCCAAAGCAGTAAGTTTGATATTATGACGAAATAGCAAGGTGTAGAAGACGCAGTTTTATTGCACAAGCGAGACAATTGAAAATAGCAATACGTGTGCAGTCGTTTAAATGGTCGATATTTACGCATTTCATCATGCTTAATCATCACGCCCCATACTCTTTCGACATTGTTTGTGGGCATCTTTCCTACTGCAGTGACCAAATTGATCCAGTATGTCAGTCCCGAACGAGGTTCGAAGCGTATGGAAAAAACCATGCGCCGCAGTGACGAGGTCAAGTTTTGATGTGTTCTCTGGGATGTTCATATGATGGTGATATTTGTGCGGTCCACGGTCTCAGATAATGGGAGCCGGTATGACCGAAATCCAATCGATCTGATCGACGAACAACTTAACTCACACACACACACACGTCCGTTGACTTGTAACTGATTCCTCAATGTTATCTGATTGTAAAATTGCCTTGAGAAAGGTTACTCACGGTTACGGAAACGTCGGTTCATAAATCCCCCCCCCCCGCCGAAAACGCTGTGTTATTGACATCATATATTCTCTTTTACCATGTTGGTCCGTCTCACTATTTGACCTAAAAACTTTGATCTCGGTCATGTTTGTGCTTCACAGGATTCATTTGCAGTCTGCTTAATCACCGGTGGGATTCGTTTTTTCCGTCGAAGACTGCCCAAATCAATTTTTTTCTTCTGCTGCCGGCGGTGATGGGTTTTTTAGTTGATCCACGCGGTTGATTCCATTGACACCCATTTTCCAGTTACCATAGCAATCTCCACTCCAAAGCAGACAGACTTCTGGTGCTTTGCTAACACTTCCAAGCAAACGCGATCACCCAGACTGTTAGTACATATTGGTGTGTGAGTAGGCCGAGACAATACAGCGCTGTCAATCAAAACCGGTTGATTTGAAAGGTTCGGTCAACAATAGCTTCAAAGCTATGCAAAAGGCTCTTTCGGGATAGGAAAGCCGGCATTCATTTACCACAGCGTTCATGCCTTTCGGGTCACGAGATCTGTGGGTTAGATGGTGATTTATTCTCACTAGATTATGTACACAGTAAAAGGTCGTACGACGCCACAGTAAATCTAGTTAAATCTACGACGTTTCTGTGTTCTGAATGCATGGTACTTAATGATTACAATATTTTTGCTATTTGTTACCAACCAGGCTATAGGAGCAACTGGTGTCAGTATTTTTCATTATGGGCACGTAATCGATAGCTGGAAGTGTTTTCGCTGTACAACATATTTCACATTGTGTCAAAATAAATCGTTCTCCGTTTATTTGGGGTAGCAGCTCATTATTGCCATCATCATCATCATCATCATCATCATCATCATCATCATCATCATCATCATCATCACCATTGTACATTTTTAAACAACAGAACGAGCCCTACAGACCACTGCCTTTCTCACCGTGTTGTCAGTAGAAGTAGAAAAAATGAATATACAAGATAGACAAGGAGGGGACCTATAGAGGTGGTAAAACGAAAGAACACCCTAGCAGCCAAAACACGGAATACAAAGTCTAACTGTAGAAACGATTATCAATCAGTCATTCTGATTCGACAGGAACAGACAAGACAATTGCCACTGTTCACGGTTCGCAGCCACATCCTTCAGTGTACCCAGTCAACTGGTTGATGGATCTTTTGGACCCCAGCCACGAAGACGTGAGGAACCTACTTTTTCTAAGTTCGCTGTACATTTTCTCATCCCTCGTTGCCAAATCATCTGTTGACCTCCACGTGGTCTCTTCCACTCCCTAGGAGGAACGGGGAATAAGGCGCTGCACAGTAGGCGTGTGTTCGCCATACGTAACACATACCCTAACCAACCAAGCCTACTTAGCTGGATACGTAGCGATAGAACATTCTCTACTGTAGATCAGATATGGCGTTGGGGTGGGGATAAGAATGGAAATCGGAAAAATACCTTGTTTCTATAAAACGAATATCCGGACCGTCAGCTTATCTTTTCCTAGCTAGGACCAATAATATTTACCACCTGAGAGCTACAGACCGCCATGTTGGCTTTAGTTTGATTCAAGTGTCGGAACTATGCTGGTGCACTGACTGTGCTACAGCTCACGGAGTTTTCGTTCTTTTCATGAATTTTGCAGAATGGATACATTCCATTCTCCTCGAAAGGGCGCCGTGAAAGCATACTGTTTTGGGCAGTCTCGGGCAGCACTGGCAGAAAACAGTCTGCCCCGTAGTCAGGCGGAACAATTACGCAATGTGACTTAGTGCTGATCAACAAAGGACGTTGAACTGGCGTTTTGTTACTATCCAGTTAATATATATAAAAAATGCAAGGGTGATCGTGAAAATTCGTAACAATAAGAAATGTAAGAAAATGATTAAATTTGAACCCGGAAATCCACGATGCGCACAAATGTAGGCGTGAACAAAATGACGACCGTCCCTAGCGGCATGGCGTGCAGGTTCTTGGCACAATTATTTAGCATGGGAAATGACAGTAGCTTCTGGACATACCACAAGTGTTCAAAAATGATTTCTTCATTCCAGTGACAAACCTCAAGATATAAAATTTGCGAAATAAAACAGAAAGTTTGCCCGTTTTATGCCATAGTTACATGAAAATGTCTGAGGTGTAGAAAAACTGGAGAAAAGTTGGCGATTTATACTACTCATGAGTAGGCTGGTTAAGGGTGGAAAACACCACCATTTTGAACAAAGAGGTCAATAGCATTAGATTGCACGATGTATTCCGGACCATTTCGCTGCATCTTCACTAGTGCATACTGCAGGCAAGGTGATCATTTATAAATGGTAAATTGAACGTTCTCATGAGACCAAAGGCAAAAGTGCACACACACACACAACTAATGATAGCAAATAAAAACGCGTTCGTACCCTGGGACACATTGTAAACGTCTGCTCGCTGACAAAATTCGTCCATCTGCAAAAGGTCTTAAACGGTTAGCAAAGTGTCATATTGAAGAATCTAATGTCAACATCAAACAACTTTCAGCTGTGTTTTTGAAAGCGTCACCGGTTATCGATCAACTCAACCTGATCTGTCGGATTAAGTTCATGAAATTCTGTGCCGATAAGATCCGTGAAAAGCGTGCATAAGAAACGAAGTGACTGGAGAAATCGGTAATTCATGATCTGCTGGTATCGTCATTTCCCGAAGATCCGGAGAAATACGTTAAAAATCTGTCATCTTACCAACTGAATCGACTTTAACTGGAAGTGTTGTCGTGTGGTCTCAACCATTGTCTTCCTCCAAAACATATTACCCGCATCGACTCACAGGCTAGATTTGAATTGTTCTACGAGCAGCTGTCCGGCCCACATCCAACGAACGAGGACACCATGGGATGGTTCAAAGCAAAACTGGTGGATTCGGAGCACATTTACCGGACAAGCATCACGAAAGAGAATTGCCTTTTGACAAAGGATCACTACAAAGCTATCAACCAAAGGCTCAGGAGTGGTTATTCTGAACAAATCAGACTACAGAGATAAAATGGAGTCCGTACTACGAGACGAAACGAAATTCATACCGGACTCAAAGACTGACGACACCAGCGAACTAGAAAAGAAAATAAAGACAGAGTTGGACAACCTTGTAAAAGCCAACTTGATCCCGGAATCCACAGCCAAAAGTTTGAGGTGCAGGGGAAGCCAAACACCACAAATGTACGGCTTGCAAAAAGTACATAAAGATGACATACCGCTACGACCAATATTGTCTATGACCAACTCTCCACAACACAAACTAGCAAAATGGCTCGAGGAACTACTAAAACCGGTAAGGGAATTTGTTGGGGAAGAATAACGTGAAAGATAGTTTTGAAATGTGTGGGCTATTGAGCGAAGTGAACATCCACAATAAGTACTTATTCACAATGGATGTTAATTCACTCTTTACAAATATCCCACTTCACGAGACCGTTGATATCATTTGCCAAATTATCGATGATAACAACTTGACAATCGGATTACCAAACAGTGAGCTGTCACGGCTATCACTATTGTGCACCTCGAATGTACAATTCCATTTCCTTGGACGGGGATACCGGCAGATTGATGGAGTTGCCATGGGTAGTCCTCTGGGACCTGTTCTGGCAGATATATTTGTTTCACACCTCGAACAAAAAATGAAATCAATCATAGCTCAGGCCACTCTATCGACGCTATGTGGACGATATATTCGTCAGTGTTAACACGAAGGACAAGTGTGAAAAATGTTCCACCACTTCAACACCATACATCCAAACATTCAACTAACCAAAAACGGGGAAGACAACAACAACATCGTAGTCCTAGATATTGAAATTAGCCGCCGAATCGGTGGAGCAATCCGAAGATCAGTCCATCGCAAAACTACGTGGTCAGGACAGTATCTACAATTTACCAGCTTTGCCCCCATAAAGTATAAAATCAGCCTCGTCCGTACCATGTTCCACAGGGCACACGAAATATGTACAACTGGCACGCTGGAAGAAGAGTGCCGTACCTTGTTCAAAACTTTCGAGGCCAACGGATATCCAAAGTCACTTATATCCAAACACTCCCAGCCACCTCAAGGCAAAACGAAAGGTTACCACAGTCCCAAAACTGACGACCATCCTACAGTTACCTTACAAAGGTGATGGCATTAACAGCCGACTCAGCAAACGCCTCAAGTGTGCCGTTATTCGTACGTATTACGCCGCAAAGAACATTATTCTGTGTACAAACTCCCGGATTAAACTACCATCGATAAAAGAACCATTGCCGCTCCACACCAAGTCCAATTGCATTTACCAATTTAAGTGTGGGTGCTTAGCCACCTACATCGGCAGAACGGAGAAACAACTGAGTAACAGAATGGCTGAACATATTCCGGTTTGGTTACAAAGAACAATGAGCGGACAGATGCAATCGGTGACGTCATCGAACGCACGCAGAACACTCAAATCATCCAGTACGCAACACCTGTGGGAGACAAATCACTGTGTTAATCTAAACACGGCGTTCACCGTCACTTATATCACAAACAATCAACGACTATTGAGATACGCGGAGGCACTAGCAATTAACCAACGTCACCCTCAACTGTGCAAACAGCGAGAATGGATAATTACGTTAGTCTTGCCTTGGTGACGTGTTTTTATTTGTTACCGTTAGTTGTGTGTGTGTGCACTTTTGCCTTTGGTCTCATGAGAACGTTCAATTTACCATTAATAAATGATCACCTTGGCTGCAGTATGCACTAGTGAAAATACAGCGAAATGGTCCGGAATACATCGTGCAATCTAATGCTATTGACTTCTGTGTTCAAATTTGTGTCGGGAAAGTTATGTTTTCAACTTTACCATTTGCCCGCAGTCATTGACAACTTCAGAAACTTATTAAAGTGTGGCAGTGTAGTTGACATTCACTCATGAAAGTCGATAAAGGTAGAGGTGCATGTGATTACTTGTTCAGCAATAATATTTTGGATGTTCGAATAACGTGGATTCAATTAAACTCCAAGTCGACCGTTTCTAGGTAACCATTGCTGACCACGTCGGTCTGATCCGGATGTTGAGATGATCGAAATCTAACAGAATTATCTCCAATGATGAACCGTCTCTAGGGCCAGCAGTTTGAACAGTTAAATTCACATCTTTAGGTCAATATGAGATTGTGTCACAGCAATACCGACTTCTAAGCGAAGATCGGTTGGTTATATCTGTCGTTCAATCAGTATTCAGTCTATATGCAGTGGCTAGTGATGGTGTTGGCACACAAGTCAAGGTGACTTACCAGTGTCAAGAAACACTATCCAGACCCGCGATCAGCAGTAACGGCCAAGCCAAATAAATATCCGACTCACGACAGATGCGAGATTATGGAAGACGAAATACCGTGCTCTTACCGCTTATCATGCTTAACCAATCGAAGCATTATGTGTTTACGCGATTCTAGTCACAGGATTATAATTTTCTGTTATCTTTTACATTGCAATTTAGTGTGGCCCCACTTTCACTTTCAAGAATAAGCAGAGTGTAAAAGACAAAGTGGCAAATAATCTCATTTCAAATCACACTTGCGCTGATCAATATACTACATTTTGCAAGATGGATGTTCAATTGGACCCAAACATTAGGTGGGTCGCTGGGGCTGATCAGAAATATACGGAGAGACAGGGCTTACACACATGATCTATTTCTAATACTTATGATAGGGTAAGTTTACTGAATGTAATTCGTCCGGTCAAGTGATAGTTATGTGTGGCTAGTGGGTCAAAGAAACTTCATTCCCGGTGCAAACTGTTCTAGAGTGCATTACGTAGGAGCTTAGCGGCGAATGTCTACAACTTCCGCTGTGGACAGGGCGCGACTCTTCACCGGTCTTGATCGGTTTGTCAAAACTTTGTTCATTGGGTGGAACGAGTAGGTAGGTCCGAAAAGTTGTGAAAGTACAACACTCGTATCACTTTGACTGTCCTAGTGTTCAAACGAGCCGGATGATGTCCACGACACGTTTTGATAAACGAATGCACGGTCGTAAGGCCAGTGTGTGCAGTTGCACAGGAAAAAGGTAAATTGGTATGTACAGCATGAGGCTGAAGAATCTGTCATTCAATCATTTTACCACAAGTATATACTGATTTGAATGTTCACAAAACGGGAACTTGGAACAGTCCACTGTTACTGATAGGCAACAGTATATATATATATATATATATATATATATATATATATATATATATATATATATATATATATATATATATATATATATATATATTCTCACTAGGATCCAATTTGAATCGTCTGCAGTGTGAATGGATACTCTTCATTGAAGAGCCCACGAATGATTAACAATTGTGATTTCTGTTAGTTATTCGTGTCTGGGTCACCGTTAACCCAACGAACAACGAGGCTGAGTGTGCCCCAAGATGTCCCGTTCGGACGGCAAACTGACGCAAACAGACTTTCGTCCCAGAGACTTATCTTCCTACTTATTTCTTAAAAATATCACACTGGAACAACAGTCAACGTAACAGCGCTTCAAACTCAAGGTCCCGTTGAACAAGAATGTGTTCAACGAGCAGACAAACGAGTCTGAGTCTTGATACAAATGCTAAGAAAGTACAGCATTCATTTCTGGCAATCATCATCCCCATCGACACTCCGTGCATAAAATTCGTTTCGTCACTCCGTACCAACCTGTTCCTGGCTCTACAGCCAACACCACGCAAGCCATAGTGTGTCTTTTCTGATCGCTCCGTACCCTGTGCTTGACAGGCTCCTGTAGACATCTTTGTGGCTCGTAATCACGACTTTTTGGCTACTAGCAAAGAATCATTCGATTCATGAAGGTAGTCATCATCCACGTTCGTGAGCCATTCGACTCGTTAGCCCTGCGTGCTAAAGGTGCAAGCGATGAGGGACTATTGGCAAGTGTTACGCTAATTCAGGTCGATGAATAGCCTTTATTACTTCTGACTACCTGGTACTAACTAGATTCCAAAAAATGGCCTAGGGAAAAACAACAAGCCAAAAGTTTAAACGATTGTCGAAAGACGGCAAAATGCAGTGGGATAGGTGAAGGACGATTTGTATTGAAAAAATGTCGATCAAGTTGGCATGCTAGAGCGACACCGGACACGATGCTAGCTAAAGGAGGAAAAGTTCAAGGGTCAGCAAGCAGAGCGGACAAAATTGTGTTTTCCAGTCGTTGGAAACCAACTGTCGTTACAACGAGCACACAGACAACGACCAGCCCTGTAACATCGAACAACATACGAACTGCGTAGAGCTAAGTACTAATTAGTTACGTTTATCTAGAGTTATTTTTGTTTGTGAATTTACACATACACACCCATTCTTCTCCAGGCCAATACAAGTGAATCACGGAACACGCTTGCGCACTATGCTGAATACTGCGTTTTTCTGTGGGGAAGCACGTGCACTATCTTCAAAGATGTAGTAAAAACTCGGAAGGCCGGAGCTCAGTAAACGCATGAGAAAGTATCAACACTTACACAGATAAAGATGGGAACGGCGATCTTTGCGTGTCTGAGCGTATTGCACTTACGCGGAAGATGCTTAAATTCGCTTGAATTCTGCATAGTGACCTTGAGTTAGTCCTGTAAAGTGAATAATGAATCCAGTCGGAATCACTTGTAGAAAGCCACTCTAACAATAATATTGCCGGAATTCCGAAACTGTTAATTTCAACTAATTTCCTTGTTAAGTCGGAGTGTCCAACTATGAAACAAGTATCCATAATAAATAAAATCATCTTATTCGGTTAACGTAAGAATAGTTGTTTTCCGTAGAAACGAGCCTGGCAGCAATGGGATTCGAACCCACACTCCTCCGGACGGGTGCATAAACCTGCTCCTTAGGCCGCCCACCCACGCTACTGAGCAACCCAAAAGGAGAACGCACTCGACTGGGGACAGTGCGCCCGGTCAGCTCAAGCTCAGAAGGGGTTACAATGGAATGAAAATGTTTTGACAAACTGCTGAAAGTAGAATATTTGGGACTAAGTACAACTGTTACGGGATTGCATGAGGTGGGAGTAGCACTAGCACCAACAGATTTACTGATGAAGGAAGTCATAATTCCGGATAGTTGACTTGCTCCAAACTTGAGAACAGAGGATGATGATAAGCCCCTTGGACCCACAGCACAAGTTGATTTCGAGATTCGCAGTAATTTGAAGACTTGTTGTGAGGAAAATGGCTCTATATCCGAGGGAACAGAAAGAAAATAAGATGATAGTGTCTCAATGGTTTTAAAGATTTGTGTTGGTTGTAACTCAGGTTGTTGGTTGCCATGATGTTCTGATCGCTGATCTTGGCGTTTAGATCGCAAACGTTTCATCACCAGTCGAGGTGATATCGTCAGGCAAGATGACAGTTTATCCGATGAAGAATGAATGCAAGCAGAGTTCAGGCTGTTGGCATCTATATCGCAAATTTTTCACCAGATCTGTTGTCCACGTAGAAGCAGAATTCCGTGCCAGAGAAGTTTGCTGTTAGTAGTTCTGTGGAACTGGTGGGCAAATGTCGTATTGAACCACAGTATCTCTCGCTTGATCAGGATGGAGTGTCGTTCCACAGAAGCCTGTTCGTGTCGTTTATAGGCGTATTCTTTTTGCTTTCTCAGACATTTCGGCAATAGAGTAGCTATTCTACAGTTGTTAAAACATACAATCTCCCTGGGATAACACAAACCAAACACCTCATTCAGTGTCTTCGTAAATAGGTCCAACGGGCAAAGCAGGTGATAATGATAATGGGAGCATGATCATTCGTTGAAAAAGGGGCTTTCAGTTGGAAGTGAAATAGTTCGAAATGGTTTGTGATAATCCTCTAAAACAACAATCCCTATAGTTGGAATCAGACAGAAGTGACTGAAACCAAAATCAAGTAGGGAATACGTAGGCGCTTGACTAGAATCACCGAAAACAACGTATAAACAGTCAGATAGTAATGGAATCAGAACGGGTATAAAAGCTTCAAGGAGCAGGTAGATTTCCTCTGGAAGCGAAAGGGAGCTGTATGCAGGTTACTGATTACAGTGACTCGAAAAGGGCGAAATCAGGATTAAATTTAACAACCATGCAGTCAACACCATTACAAGAGAAAGTGGAAGCAACTTCAGTTTTGCCAGATCACTCAGAATTGATGTAAGTGATCACACCACCATCTGTCTTCTTCTTTTGCACTGTTTTTTTCTTTAGGGCATAGTGCAAATACACAATACAATTTTCCTAACTGCCTAATGAAGTTGTCGCTTCTTCGCTGTGGGAAAAGCGGTTATGAATTAATATACGCCATAGCTTATGGCAAAGACTACCACTCGAATATCGTGTTTTATTTACAACGAGCACCCTTAATCCTGAATGCGTCGGACAGTTAGATGGTATTTATTCTATTGTACTTTATTGTCACTTTTTCCATCAATAGATGTACCAATTACTTAAAACGAAAACACTTCAAACGGTCAGTGCGAGGGGATAAATCCAACGTTTGATTGCTTCTAAGGGGCAGAACCGAGGATACAAATCTATGTTTCGGTGGAGTGCAATAAAGAATTATCTGCGTTAGGTTTTCAGTAAACCGCTCAGCAGAACTAAGTACTTTGTTTGTGACAATCAGGGAGTGTGAGAAGAGAACAACATAATAAGATATTGAGAACACACTTGCAGACTTTGATAGAAGTAATTATTACTGATACCTGCAACGGTTCTGTTTTACTTACAAGAAACTTGGCTGAACAACACTATGGATGACACTATGGTTCAAATTGAAGATTGCACCTGTTTCCGTCAAGACCGTGAGCACTTTAAAAAAGGTGGTCAGCTTTGCTACCTAAATCAATCCTAAGTGATGAGGCAACTCCTGCCATTTTCATACTTGTGTGAGGGTGTCGATTGGTAATCTGTTTCATTTCGCCCTAGATTCTCTCATTTCATGAGCAACATTAGGATAGCACCACAATGCCCACGATTCTAAGTTTAAGTCCCCTGTTATTCATTTGTTCTTCTTATTACACCCTTGCTTGGTGAGAATCTTCACATTATAGTAGGTGACTTTGATTGCACATCAATACTTCCCCTTAAATCTTTCAATGTTCTCATCATCTGTCAGATTGCAATCCGTGATGACTCCTGGGTAGACCACATCCTGACCGTGACGGAATGGGTCGGCACATTGTCAACAGACGGCTTGGTTCGTTTAGCAGACAGAACCGTGGATTGGGAGTAGACAACACGTGTTCCTCTCTCCTAAATTGAGGATAACATGGGAGTGAACGAAGCGCACCGAAGGACCAATCAGATGCCCACTTCCATCTGAACCGAATCAACCAACTGGGTTTGTATTCAGATTATTCACTCGGAAGAGCTGGCTGAGAATACTCGGTAGACCAATAAGTGTGCGGGCCCAGATTCGGTTACAACTACCATTCATCGTACATAAACCTTTGTCTTTGTACTAATAAATCAAGATGCTTCGAAGGCAGAATAGTCTTCTCACTAAAACTAGATCGACGGATCGAAACACTGACCAACGGCTCAGGAATTTCGCTTTCAGGCTAAGGGCATCCTTTAGCACAAGTGCCCACTGCACTTCAGGTCTTGGGCCTAAAATGTACTCTCACAGAGGTCATTTATCATACACACATTCAGAACAGATGCGTTTATTGAGAGTATTTATTGTTACACAACAGTGTGCGCATGAGTCAAAAATGTGTGTTAATTCTGTACTCTGACAAGCCAATATTATGGAGGAAAGCTATATCAAGTGACGGGGCAACTCACTTTAAGTCCGAAATGTACAGGAACCGGCAAAGGTAAAGCTCTGAAGGCATCTGAGGACCCAGAAAATGGATGTCATTAGCAAAATGGACCAGATAATGGAAATTCTTCGTCATTTCCTCTGATCCATAAAAGTGAGGACGCACATTATTGAGATGAGTTAAAAGATTCGAAGAGCAGGTAATAAATTCCTTGTCACTACTGCAAATCAAAATATTTGTGGCACAAGACAGGAGGTGCAAAATGTTAGTGAATCTACCACGGAATATTATCATTTAAAGCTGCAACGCATATGACAGAAGCAAGAGTGGTAACACAAACGCCTTCGAGGTGAGAAGGCCCACGTTCAAACCCTGGGTGCAGTGGATGATACGCACCACAGAGAAGCTCTAAAGAGAGCAAAACTTGAGTCTGGTGCTCCCGAGTGCAGGGTTGAATGGATGACCTGATATTTGTGTTCGAGAGGTGGAATCTAGAGGGCAGTCAGCCGATCAGAACGACAAGAACTGTCTGAATTCAGTGGCTTTCTATGAGCGGTACTCCGCCGCACCACAGACACTTCCTTCCAAACTCGCATGGCTTTGGTTTCGTCTGTGGTGTCAGACTGTCATGTAGTCCGTTTTCTTCCCGATACGGGCAAATCTGTTCACAACTCATTTAATCGTGGTATCATACCCAGGCAAATACGGTGCACGTTGTCTAAATGGAAAGTGTTTAATCATATCCAAAACTTCAAATGGAACGAGATGACCGCAATCTATGATCACTTAATAATATGCTGTTCAAAGAAGTGGAACGGATTTTGTGTTGTTCATACACACCCTGTTACGTACCCCTGTCACAGATATTGTATTTGGAATGTAACTTCTTACGTTACGGGCCGAGTGACTGCTCATGACTACTTTCACATCTTGTTCCATGTACCCATTATATCCAATGAGAATACATTGTTGGCTTTAAATTTCATAGATTTCAGTCATCAAGAGTTCCGAAGACTTGCTCACATCATGCGGTTTTGTTCTTCGAATATCCACAAATCAGGAAGGATGTTGTTACGATAGACTGAACCAACCTGCCAAAGATTGTCCATATCCTCTGCTTAGAAGAAAAAAAGGCTGAATGCCCTCGATGTGTGATTAAACTGAGAGCAGCCCTTGTTTCGTGATTAGTGAGTCGTTTAATCTTCAGCAGCGCCTTCTAAAGACCTGTGGCCGCTTGGTTAAGAACGGAGATGAAAATGAAATGTGTCAAGAAATGCTAGCCTTTAGAAACACAGCGTAATAGGAGTGGACCACGACGACTCACATTTCGTCCACAATGTTCAGCAAATCGATGTCAAACTGGCTACACAAAATTGCTCCTCAAGTTTGATTCACTGCAGCTTTCGACAAAACAGTCGTACGTCGTTCGAATGGATTTTAATAACTGCAGTGCTGGCTGCCAGTTGGCTGTATGTGCACTGAAAATGGCGTTTGGGATTGTATAAGTTTGGTTTTTATTGCCACCGGTCTCAGAGTGCTCACAAACAACGCAGAGAGAACGATCCGCGGTAACTACTTGTGTAGTAGCCAAATGCGTAATGGACACAGGAATGGAACTCACGTTACCAGTACATCCAACGGGATGAGGAACTTGATTGCACAGTAGTCCAGGGCGTGGGCCGTCTGAAATGGGTAGTAATGTCAGTAAGTCACGCAACGGTTTAGATATCCGCGTGCCAACGGGTATTACCGCACACACAATACAGACGGCTCTGCTCGGTAAGGAACACACGATAAAAAGCACAGACGGCCGTCAACGTATATTCACGAGGGAACACATCCGGCAAGCTAGAGAACAATTGTGCAGCTTGAGGGAGCACCAGGGAAGCCGAAGTGCCCAGGGTTCATTCGAACAACATAGATGATCAATCATAGTCAGGAGGGGTTTGGCCTCGAAAGTCATCCGTGTTTCTCGGTTCGTTCAGGGTGTTTACCTCTGAAAGGTAAAATGGGAGAAATTACAGAGATTAAAGGCGGTCTATTTAAACATGTGAAGTTCACTGCACTTGCGGATGGGTTGAAAAAGCACCTTTGGTAATTTGATAAAACAACAGGCGTTATGTATCTGTCGTAATCGGTACTTGCACTCGAGAACTAGTATTACCGCAACGAACGCAGTAAATGATCCGACCCGAACTAAACGCACGGAAGGAATGAGAACACCGGTTGGATTGGAACTCAATTCGAAATTGTACTCTGCGCAATCGTTATGCACGGGGATTTGAGGATGTAATAAAACAAGACGAAAGAATGTCACTGACAGTCACCACATCCGCCACAGCTTGAATGAAGTTCCGGTCTTTTGTAATTCGGCCCTTATTTATGGAGCAATCTTTCAGACCTTCGAACTTGTGCTGCAGTATTGGTATCGGATTCACTGGAAGTGTTCTATTCTAGAATACACTCAGAAACATCTGAATTAGGCGTGTTAAAAAGCAATTTGGTCTAAAAGCCTACGATGTACAAAACGATCATCCAAATCAAGAATCTTACACAATCTTTTACCCATTTGATTAGGAAGAATACCGCGCGAAGGTCTCAATTCACCTCCTCAATAAGAAGTGACCTCAGCTGATTCTAAACTGAGCAAGTTTGTACGCAATACTCCGTTCTTAAACAGCTTGGCTGGACTCTCTCCGGTCGTCGAGTGAGTGGAGTTACGGCATTGCATTAGAAAATTGTCAACATTCCTGTCCAGTTTGTCAAAAGTAATGACAAAAACAGACGCTATCGCACTCTTCAAGATACGAACAAAGTTTTCGGTTGTACCACTGGATTGTGGGTGTCGAGGTGGAGTTAACACATGGTAAAAACCCAATGATATCAACTGGTCAGTCACCTTCTTCGCCTCGAAATGGCTTCCGTTGTCAGTGACCAGCGCACACGGAACACCTTCTAGACTGAATGTTTTACGTAGGACTGTTATCATGAAATCAGCTTGAGGAGAAGTGGTGAAACATAACTCCAGCCAACGCGAGTAGGTATCAGTGACAACCAGAGCGTAGTACCTGTCTTAAAATGGACCGCAGTAATCAGAGTGAACACGTAGCGGGGGCTCTGCGGAAATAGGCCACGGCTTCCATTTCGACGGTTGTGCGTGAAGTTTGTGTGGACAATCACGACAGTTTTTAGCAACACAGCATAAATAGTCGTTCAACTCTGGCCCCCAAAAAGTGAGACGGGCAAGAGATTTAATTTTTATAATGCCTAGGTGTCCGGAATGCAAATCTTGCAAAACCTCAGCCCACAATGGAAAAGGTACAATGATTCTGCGTTACCAAACAAGATACAATGACAAGTTACCGAGATTTCTTCGTGTAGTCTACAGAATTCAGGAAATCGACGCCGAACATCTTCTCGCCATGCTTGTCGAACACTAGATATGATGGCATGGTAGTACTTCTTCGTTTCACCAACTAAATCCGGCCGACAAACAGGCAGCGGCTGCGTAAGCTAACGGTATGCAGTAGAAGGTTCTTCGAAAATGGTGTACCGAGACAAGTAGTCTACATACAGAATAGACTGCGCTTTGCAGTGCTGTGTGTCATAAGGGCGTAGTGACCTCGATCATTCTGAGAAAATGACCTTTTTATGGACATCAGTTTGTATCTATTTTCTCTACAATCTTTTCTGACGTTTGACATCGACCTCACTGTTTCTTTCGGTTGCGTACGTTTTACTGGACTGACTTCTCCAGGGTTTCCGACGACTTCTTTTTGAATCACTTTCACTTTCGGTCTTTAGCCGATTGTACGCGCTCGCGGTTCACTTTTTGCACAGCCGTTGCGTTCATATCCGTTCGATGTATCTCTCGTATCGGTACTGTTTTGGTTTCACTATATACAGAATGCACCTTTGCACCTCTAAATCGACTTGCCTCTTCTCTATTCATCCGATAGAGGGGATAACGTTGGTATTTCTCTGCCAGACCGGATAGAAGACACGTCCACTAGCCGCCCTCGAAAGCTTTCTATAAGAGTATGCCGATAGGGCAACACTCCAGCGCTGAAACGTGGCTGCCGACCATTTGACCAAGGATCGATGTGGATTATAAGTGAACCACAATGCTTCGTGATCAGTGATAATGGTGAAGTGAGTGCCATACAAGTGCTTGTGCAGGCGAGTAGGGGTCCAAGAAGCAGCCAATGCCTCACGCGGAGTTTGTGAATATCCGTGTTCAGCGGCACTGAGTCGGCGAGAAATGCACAAAGCTGGATGACCCTCTTGTTCTAGCACGAAGCCGGTGCCGGTAGGAGACGCTTCCGTAATAACAGTCGAAGATGCATGAGGAGAAAACGTACGAAGTACAGCATTAGTTTAAAAAAACACTTATAAACCACGTAAGCATTGTTCATGCACCGAGGACCACTGGAAACTCTGTTGGGGGAGAAGATCGAATAAGAGTGCAGTTTCAGTGGTGAAACTGGGAGCAAAATTTAGAGTAATAATGAAGAGAACCTAGTAGAGAACGCAATTCAACAAATGATTTGGGAGAGGGCGCATTGGATACCGGAGCAAAAAGTTTGGAGTCAGGGAGAAAACCATGAGCATCAACCAAAAAACCCAAACAAGTAAACTCAGAAGTGGAGAAAACACTTATCAGGGTTGATGGCTACATTACGCTTCAGGAATCTGTCCAGCAGTAAACGCAAACGGTCATGCGCATCTTTGGTGGATGCATACTCAATAATGTCATCTTGGTAAGCATAAACATCTTCTGGATCAGAAACCAGAGAATTGATAATTTCTTGGAAAATATCAGGGAAAACCTAAGACAGAAATGCAGAAAACTATACTGATGCAAACCAAACGGCTTAATAAAGGTGGTTAGTTCACGGGAGTGTTCGTCCAGTGGAATCTGTAAAAATGCGTCCTTCAGGTCAATTTTAGAAAAATACTTGGAACGGTGAAGTTGATGAAGAACTTCCTCGGGTTCGAGAGTGGCTCAACTGGACTGTTTCAGTAACTAGTTCTAGGTAATACGGTAATCTACACAGATTCTGGGAGTTTTGCCATCGCATTTTAGGGGAGTCACAATCCAGGTGGCCCACGCTGAAGAACTCAACGGAGTACATATTCCTTTACGAACCAAATCGTCTAACATCTTTTTCACGAGCTCACGAAGTCCGAGAGGAATAATGTGGCATTTTGTAAAAAAGGAGACCCAGTAACCTCGAGATGCACGGGATCCATCTTGATACCACCAGGAACTTTATAACAATGAAGAATTAAACGCCGAACACACAATTGTTGAGAATCGGACAGAAAATTCAATGAAAAACACACTACTCATGGAGTTCCAAACGATGATGGAGACGTCCGTGTCAGTTACATGGGTGTCACTTCGGTTTACTGTTTCACATTACGACTTCCAGATGAGTCGGCCTCCCCATTACCACTAGTGAGTTTTAATCACGGGGATTTTGTAAAACTGTTGCCGGGCCAAAAGCGAGCGCGAAAGCCCACCCCGCCACGAGAACAAGCTCTCAGCACCTACGTACCCACCGTTCTAGCGACCGCCGACCATGAGTTCACTCGGGCGGATGCAAAGCGATCACCACTACGAGCGGCCTTCTCTGGCCCGCTCCACGGCGTCCAGCGGGAGGAAAAGTAGAGTAGACTTGAAGGCAGGAACGAGACCATCTGCATAGACCGCACTAAACCAGCCTTCGTCAAGGTAGAACCCACACCAATCAACCTGCCCAGTGCCTCCACCTGCTCACGACTTTTGGTTAGTTGTCCTTAGCCGGCACCAGTCACCCCCACTAATGACTCCCCATTACCTGTGGAAACATCATACTCCAAGGGAGACACGGCTAGGCCCGCTAACAGGAGAAATTGACGCGGGCGTGAGCTGCGACAGCCACTGAGGTTTTCTGAATTTGTAACAGTTGTATGTATTTAGGTTTACTCTGCATACTCCGCTTGTACACAGTTAAGTTACGCATGACTACACAACAGCTTAGTGACCACGACAAGGGTAGTGGCAGCCTGCATTCCGCCGGTATGTTCCGCTCAATCGAATGTCCGTATGCGCCCCGGGGTGCAGCTTCCTTGTGTTCTATGCCATCCAGCCCGTCCCGTCGAACAGAATCACATGGAATTTCAGGATCACGCATGGTGCAACTACAACGCCCACTGGATCGTAACTGGTCTCATTTGACGCCGGAAGCTAGCCAATTTACGAACGCAATAACAACAACAAGCAAACGGAACCCTGGGATATGCCGACAACGACAAACCTTACAACACAACCACCAATGACAAGTCGCAGGCAAATTTTTACCAAGGTCGGAGTCATTGTTGAAGAGGAGGCGATTTCGCGCCCGACACTCAGCAACCAGTGTGAGTCATGGAGAACGGCCTGTGCTGGCCTCGTTGCTGTGTTCAATCGCGACGGTAGGCATGGAAGAAGCCTCTCTCCACCGGAGTAGATCGGACCGAAGCCCAACTGCCTCAGCCTCCTAGGGGGAAACCCCTGTGGAGCTGCCGACACGATACACGAATGCAAAGATGACAACACCCCATCACCCATCCACCATCCTGGACAAGGTAGCAGTTGACAAAGCAGGCTGCACGTGATCGGTTGTCCAGTATCGAAAGCAAGAGTGGAACCAGACTAGCGGATCAACGGAACAATCAGTAGCCAATAGTTTTTTGAGCCGACCGGAGCCGAATCAGCCAATCTGAGTGCAAACAGATAAAGTAGTCAGAAGAGATATTTGGGAATAACAGTGAACCAGTAAACTTTGATGCAAGGACCCGGTTATGAACAGTACTAAACTTATAAAAATGATTTATTTTATGCCGATAAACTGAAATTGTTTCAAGCGAGAGGAGTCTCCGCACCGGAACTAGTGGGCGGCTGCAGGATACCTGGTAGCTATCATTTGCGCCATTTAAGTCCACGCTGGGTTTTCCTTATTCATCCCGGATCTCTGGATGATTGAGAATGAAAGAACGCACTAAGAGCCTTGTAATTACACGAAATGTTTCAGAGACGACTCATTTCTTGTTACCATGTTTTTCTCTACAATTTTCACGACATCACAAGCAGCTAAGCTTGTGTACGGAACAGCCGATATGATATCGTCAGGTAGTGACGACGTCAACTCGACTGGTGGTAAAACGTCTGCTATCCAAGCGCCAAGACTAGCGATCAAAACATCATGGCAACCAACAACCTGGGTTACAACCAACACAAATCTTAAAAACCGTTGGGACTCTATCATCTTGTTTTCCTTCTATGCCCTCAGATATAGAGCCATTTTCCTCCCAACAAGTCTTCAAATTACCGCAGACCTCAAAGTCAACTTACGCTGTGGGTTCAGGGGGTATATCAAGGAATTATGACCTCCTTCATCAGTAAATCTGTTGGTGCTAGTGCTACTCCCACCTCATGGAGTCCCGTAACAGTAGTACCTATTCGCAAAAATTCTACTTCCGACATTTTGTCAAAACATTTCCACCCCACCGTAACCCCTTCTGAGCTTCAGCCGACCGAGCGCACTGTCTTCATTCCACTGCGTTCCCCTTTTTTTGTTCCAAATGACCCCCACTAGTTTGCGTACAAACCCAACAAAAGCACTTTGAAAGCAGCTGCTTCAGTTTTCCATTTGATTTCAAACAGCCTAAATAGTTCCATGATATCCTCCCGATAACTTTCCTCAACTATTCCTCCACCTTTGATTCGGCTCTCCTTTCTCTACTTCAAAAATTGCAGTCTTTTGGCTGTCCCGACTTCGGTTTCTCTACCCTCTTGGTCTAAAGACTACCTTTCCTCAGGGCTGAACGTGTCAGAATTGGAGCGAGTTTATCGGGTCCTTTGACTAACAACTCAGTGTTCTTCAGGATGCTCTTCTCTCTCCCTTTCTCCTCACCACATATATCAGTGACTTGACCACTGTACCGCCTGCACAACCTTTTAAGTACGCCGATGATGTGCCCTGTCAATCTACTTCCAAGCAGCAGCTTCAAACCCCTTTCCGAGAACTTGCGCGATATTCGGAATTTCTAGCTCCATTCTGGACTACGTCTCGACACTTCCAAATGTTTTGAGAGTACCTTCTTCCCTTCTCGTTCCTCTCAATCCAACGAGAAACCAGTCATCAAAAGTATCCCTATTTTCAGCTTAATTTCCATGCTTATTTTAAAGTGACAATTATGAGTTTTTCTCCAATTGGCTGAAATGTGAGTTTGTTAACTTGCCGAAGTCTTCCGTACAATACCGTATTTTAGAATACAATAAAACGCAATACAGTAGGCTTTTATTCGAAAATGTTTTAGTTATTACTAGCTTTGTTTTCTTGGTCCCAGACAGTCCGCTGGTGCAACAAAAACCTATTTGCCGTGATACACATGAAAATGGGTACCACTGAAGGATCAGTTTATGATACTTGACGGTCCATTTACACTGCACTTATCGCTGGATTACACGACAAAGCTAATGTGTACAAATCCTGCAGGTACTTGTGAGTAGTGTGTGGGACCGGTAGTAGTTTATTGGGCTGACTGTCCTCTGGATGTCATCTTTTACGCAAAGAGGAAGACTTCCTAGCAAACCGAAATTGTTCATTCGGATCAGTTCTGATGGGAGCGGGGAAGAGTGGTGGTGGGATACATGCCCTCCAGTTGAAAAGGCCAGCTTTTAAACCTTGGGCGCGGTGAACGATACACATAACCGATTAGCTCTGCCAAGGGCAAAGCATGAGTATGGTGCTTTCGAGTGCAGGGTTGGTCCGGTGACATGGAAGGTTAAGTTCTGATGACTTTCAGCCATACAAATTAAACTAATCTGGTCGACTACTTTATACTGCTGTCCGATATTTCTTAAGCTCTTTCCGTACCTTGTTCTGTAATGAAAAGGCAGCTGTGGGGTGATCACGAACGCGTGTGTTATAAAAGTGAACGATCAAGCAAGCGCACAAAATGACCGTAAGTGCTTGTGCATGTATCAGAAGAGTCAGCTGACCACGAATCACTAGGCGTACGAGGCAAGCAAGAGTGAACTGCGTAGCAGGGCCGAAAATTAAAATAAATAGGGTCTTCCGACCGAGGCTGCACTGCGTGATGCGAAAATCAACGCACCCCCTACAGTTCTTTACAGCTCACAGAACAGCCGTCACTCGTCACGTAAGTGTTCTGTCTGAAAACAAGAACTGCAGTGAAATTTTACCAAATGCACATCATGGCATTTGTGGAGATATCCAATTTCGCTGGTGGTCCGCCTATAGTGGGAAAGACCAACAAACGCTCGGGACAAAGAAAAGTTTTGGTAAAGTTCAACGGACTTTACGCATTTATTAAGCATCTTTGCTACTGCTGATCCGTTTATTGACATACTTGCCGAATGATAGACTTTTCATTCCATGGGACTGCGGATTACTGTTGGCCGTATTAGGCATAAGGAAAACTCCGCACACCGCATACGTCCTTTAGCGGATCCGGTTCCCGGAATGTACCCATAAGTCCGATATCAATAAAAGGCTATTCCTCTAAAAAAAAGCTACCTTGCAATGTGTTCATTTAATTATGACAGTGATTTATCATCCTCTGCCTTCTTACTGTCCGTGCACTTGACAGTTACCCCAGTAGAACGGAAGACAGCCAAAATACTATGGATCAGTTCAATCGATTTAGTTAGACAAATCCGTTAATTTGACGGAGGAGCAATATAATAGGGGAACTAATATGCATCGCTATTAGTGCGTAAATTACCACTTTACACCAGATGAGGTGATCCATCATTTACGGTTTGCCTAATGCGAACACATTTCTCAGCCATGGAACTTTCACCGAACACTGTTGATAGTGTAGGAACACATGAAATCAGAGAGCATGAACCAGTCTACAGACGTTCCCTCGGCAGCGTGGCAGAGCTATCTGAGGCACCAGTCTAAGGCTTTGGTTCGAAAGGGTTTAGGAGACGTTCGATTGAACCTGTCTCCTATCAGGCCCCATAGCGAACTATCAACGAAGTCCCCTCGACCGAGTGGTTGTAGAGCACTCAAGTTGGTGGACGGATGCGATCGCGTATTCCACATGTCGAGACACCAAAGCATCGCCGGAACAAGAAATACACGAAAGCTAACAAACCTTATGGCGACACAAAAAGCGAGCCGTGTGCATACTGCCGGCAAAAACATAAGTGTGCCAAGAGCGGTTCGACGAAAACCTCGCGAGAGTTCAGTTCAGCCCGCAGGCACCTGCCCATTTCCCTCTTTTCTCATGATCTTCAGAGTTTCTTGGAGCAATACTTTTTTGCGGTGCTGAACTTTTATTGTAAAACAAGCACGCACCACTTCCGAACAATAGCACTGCGCAGTACAAAAAAGCTGCAAATGAGTCCTTTATTCTGGCACTGTCTACCTTCTGATTTGGAGTGTCTTGGAATTATATCAGCCATATCGAACTGTGAAAAGTTAACCATTTTAGAAGTTACAACACACTAGCTTAACACTCGTCTCAGCACCATCCAGATCGGTTCGACTAATGGCTATCGGGCAGAACTGAACTGAAACTATTGGCGGACATTCCTTTTTTGGAGCTCACATCCCAATTGAAAGAAAGTTAGACAACTGGGAGTTTTTGTTACACCCTTTGTTTCATTCGATTCTCTGATGTACAAAGCCTTTTGCCCTGGTGTCTGAACACGCAGCTCGGCCTATACTAATTTGCCAATGTTGACTTAGATGGTGTTGACATTAAAAAATAGTGCACCATATAGAATTATCAGTACGTTACAAGCCACAAGCACGCAACCGAAATAAACAGTCAAAGCAAAGCTTCGGAGAAGATGGTAGACAAAGTAAATGCAAGATGATATCAGGGAAAAGTCCATTTTCTCAGAACGATCGAGGTTACTACAGCAGCCTCATCCTCGAAAAAATGCAAGGATTTGAGAAAACGTTTTGGAGGTGTAAGCATACAAAAGACAGTCATAAGCGAGTGCATAAATATCAACCTAACTGCTCTGGGAGGCTGATGAAGAGAATCAGTGATAGGAAAGAACCAAAGAGTTCCGGTCCTGTGTACACCAGATTGGTTTCCAGTAACGTCGGTTGTGTGAATCTATGGTAATCAGCCGATCACACCCTGTTTAACACTGGTTCGAATGTACTTTTCGCGCACGAGGCAACCGAAGGTGCTAATACCGACACACTTCCTCGGCACACACCAGCAAGTGGTCTCCGTAATCAGGCACTGTCAGGAAACGTACTGTTGGCTCTTCAAGGTCTTTCTTCGTTGACATCCTCGGCGAAAGCGATAGTAGAAGCTGAGGGACTGTGCCCTTCACTAGTTAGTGAGTCCGTTCCAAATCTAACCTTTGGATAACTCCACCGAGGTGAACTGGCCAGGTCACAGCTACGAGAGTTTTTCCTTCCCTTCATCCGTCATACATTTGGTCAAACAATAGTTAGATTTTAATCGCGAATTTGTATCTCCACTAGACATTTTCAACTACGTACATGATTTTGAATGCAGAAACGTTTCCCTTTACTTTGATCCTCTGTATTGCACCGGTCAGTTTCCGTTCCCGGTAATTCCAAGATTTTGTATATCAGCCACAGCGAAAAACGTTTTCGGATCCCGGGCTATTTCAAATCCACAGTGCACTTATTTCATAATAAACAAAGAGTCTAAGCCCGAGTATGAACCGGAGTGTCACGAGGAGCACATGGAAGTGCCGGATTCCATTCCGGAAGATCCGGTGGTTTTCAGCATCATTCTCGGATCTCGTTTCCAGGGGGATCCAATATCAAGTCATCAGTCCAAATATAACGAACTGCTCGCAGCAATCCCAACTAGTATGATCCCACAAATCAGGGGTATCTTTATCGTCCCCCGGATCACAACCCGTACGATAAACTCCGGGAAGCGCTGAATAAGCACGTGGCAGCATCGGAAGAAAAACGTACCCAGCCCGTTCTCCTCGAAATGCAGCTTTGAGAAATGATACTGTCACGGTCGTTACGTAAAATGCGTTTATTAGGCGCGACATCCATGGGCAATGCAGTCCTGCGCCAACTATGGATGCGACGATTCCTACAGTATGCCCAATATGTATTAGCCCCATTAATACAAATCGACAGTTTTGATAGGTGAGCAGAAGGTGAGTGCAAGGCCTTAGAGAAGGCAAAAGCATTTTCCTCATGGTCTCACGTGTTCAGCACCGCCTCTGAGGCTCCTCTTGATGTGGTCGTCAACCATACGTCGAAAATAACTCACCACAACGCCTCCAGTAGGAACTCTGATATACACACGCTGTGTCAGGGGGTTAGCATTTTGATGCAGGTGGTTGAACAACAGGAGCTCGCCGTCAGCAGACTTCACAAACATAGCTAAACCGGCCGTCATTTGACGAATGGTGCTCCTAAGCCAAAATAAAAATCGGCACGTCTTACTTTCATCAACGTTTCTGACATCAAGCTCGAGAATGCGAAAACCTTAGTGGTTTAAACTTGAACCAAGTGACGGTGACAACCTTCACCTGAGCCCTTGTTCCTAGTAGCCCCATTTACGTGAAGGACAAGACTACCGGTATGCTTTTCCCAGTCACAACGGGGGCGCAGGTGGGTATAATACCGGTTTCAAAAGGGTCCACCGTCTCTCCTATAGACCCCACCCTGCAAGCCACCAACGACAATCTGAGCCCAAAATACAGCAGTCAAGTGCCCCTCCTTGATCTTGGCCTTTGTTGTCCTTCCCAGTGGGTTTCGTTGTCGCCCTAAAGCACTTGGCTATTTCTGGTTTAGGTTATTAGAAAGTCGTGGTCTAGCAGGCAATCTCGTTAGGCGGCAGCTCGTGGATCGAGTTACATCGAATTTCGTTGTTGGCTCCCCGACCCCAGTTCAGTCACCGGCGATCCTCATGCCGATTCCCATTTCCGAATCGGAGGTCGGTGGCTTATTCAGCAAATACCCTAATCTTGTCCGTCCAAACAACAACCTGCCTGCGGTCACCGCTGATGTGGCCCATCACACCATCACACAAGAGCTCCGGTCTACTCTCGGCTTCGCACGTTGGCTCCAGACTAGCTCCGTGTGGCCCACTTCGAGTACTTACACATACTCAACCCGTGAATTATCCGGCCCTCGAACAATCCGTGGGCATCATTCCTACACTTGGTCTTGAAGAAGTCACCTGACGGGGATTATCGCTCATTCAGCCGAGTGACTCAGCTCAACAGATACCCTATTCCGCACACCACGGACCCCCCAGTTGGCCTAGCAGGTAAGGTAATTTTCAGTCAAATGGATTTGTTTCGGAAGTATGACCAAATACAAGTAGCAGGAGCAAATATCCCCAAGTTAGCCGTTACGAATTACTTCTGTTTTTTCGAGTTTCTTTAAAAGCTGCTTTTGCTTGGCAACACCGAGCAAACCTTTCAGGGTTTCATCGATATGGTTTGTGGTGGTTTGTATTTCGCGTTTGCTTATCATGACGAAATCATGACTGCCAGCCCGCTCAAGACAGAACGTCTGACACATCGGGTGTGAAATGGAGATGACTGAGCTTGAATGGGTAAGTTCATGACCGGAAATGACCGTAGACAAATATGTTTATTTAGCACTTAGCTCCAAGCAGGTTTTACTTTTTTCGTTGACACAGGCTGTGCGTTATCTTTGAGCTTGCAGTAAGGACCATTGGCTTCCGCCAACTGAAAAATACATCTTTGACTGCTCCGCTTGCGGGCGGTTGAACCCTTAGCTCCCTTAGCTAATATCGCATCCGGAGCCGCCCCCAAACGTAAACGCAAACGACATTGTTTCGATGCAAACCGCTCATTTGCCTATTTCACTGACTTTTACGGTCTTTTGGCGCGCATCGGAACTTTTGGTTTTTGCCGGTTCCATAGGCGGTCTGGGGACCTAGTTAGTAACTGGTAACCGAATTACTAAAATTCCACTCACCCTTTGCGACCGTCTGTTTCAAAACGGGTTCACGGTCAGCGCAGAAAATTGTGTAATGGGCTTCGACGCTGCCGAATTTCTACTCCACACGGTTACACCCACACGGACCATACCATTATAAGATAGGGTGCAGACCATCCGGGGCCCACGCTTTCTATCAGTATTTCACTACACAGTGCTCTCAGTTTGTGTAAGCTTTTACAGATTTGTTAGGAGGCTAAGCGGAGCGGCGGCTTTACATAGGAACCGCATGAGACACCGTCGCTGTGCTGGTACGGGCTATCAGCAAATTTGTTAATGACCAAATATTTCTCATCTGCTATCTTCATATAACTCCATTACGGCTTCTGAATCACTTTTTTCCTTACTCTTGTCAATACTATTTTGTGGTTGTAATCCTTTTTGAGATTGAGGAGTTTGCTTGTTTCCTGCTTGAGATAATTTTGTTGACTTTCAGCACGGTTATGAGTCGCGGTCCGTCTTCACTTTCTGACCCACTTTGACGGACCTGAGAAGCTCAGCTTGCTAACGTTGTTTTTCCAGTTGCGCGCTCAGGAAGTTGCTCGCTGGGCTTGCTTGTGAGTGGAGAATTTCTCCTATTTGTCAAGATTACATGACGGTTACCTTCTCCTTATTCTCCTTCTTCAGCTCTTTTTTCTATACGAAATTTGCCTAATCTAGCCACTTTATGGCTGGACGGTGAATAGGGCTCATTGTCGGTGGTGCTACTAATAAGTATCCATAGTTTGACTCACAAAAGGTACATCAGAATCTGCGAAGCAGTCTTTTAAGTTTACGCATCCACTTGGGTTATGCCCGGCTTTGAGGTTCCGATGCGTGACCCGGACGGAGTTATTTGATGAATCAAGCAGTTGGACAGAATTCACTCTGCCCAGGACTCCTACTTTTTGGTCGATATGATGTTTTAACACGCCAATTACCGGGAATATGCAAACGTATCTTGCCTTGGATGGAACGGGAATTGGGTCTGAACGGGATGCTCAGGACACGTGGCAGGTGCCTATGAGTGGTTTTCCCGTTAAGGGTCTCAGGGCTAAGGGTTCTAGTCGGCTTATTAATAAACAGAAAGTTAGTATTTCAGTGACCGAGCAGAAGGGGCACTACTCAGAAGATAGAATGGAAAATAAATTTAGGATTTGAGGGAAAAGCAAGCGGGCAAGCTTTGAGTGAACTGTCGAGATTCATAAAAGGGAACACTGGCAGAAGACTCGGAGAAAAATTCATCGGTGCACCCGTTAGAACCAACGGAAAGTAAGGAAAGAGCCCAAGTGGCACGTTGCCCCAACCTTTGGGGTAAACCTGGGGCATGCCCCAAGCTTGCCCCAAGTTTAGTTTTCATGTGGGAAGGATGCTAATTGGTTACGGATTTACTAGGATTATACCCTTATGTACATATATTGCCACCCTGAGGAACGCTTATTGTGGCCTGTTTTGTTTTGTTACGTCACTATTAGTGGCGACCTTCACGCGGTCCCGTGCACTCGTCGTTCTGCCCTTCACGTGACTGGCGTGCTTTCTCTGGCACGTGATGCACGAGTTCGTACGAGATTCGTACAAACCGTGTTGAACACATAACCTATATAATGAGCAGCATGCCTGAGGCTTGCCCGAAGCTAGGACAACCCCATGAAGTACACTTGGGGCAAACATGGGGTCAGCCCCAATATTGTGGCCTGTTGGATCACTTTCCATGTGCTTTCCCTATGTTAACTGATTTATCATGACTGCAATCTCCAAACAGTGACTCTAGCTCAAAAAGCGTACACTCGCAGATATATATATATATATAGGCATAGATTTAAGCCCATAAATGCCTATAAGTTTATGCATAAACTTATAGTGAGCATACTGACTAATGATCGCGAGCCATATATATGGCTCGCGATCATTATATATATGTCTCTCTCTCTCTATATATATATGTATAATTGTACATATATGTATAATTATGTATGTTTTATACTATACATCATCGTTTTTGCCGATAGCGTCAGAACCTGGTATACGCATGTTTGATGTTTATGGATATTTGTTTGTAATCATCATTTTCGTACTTCAAATGGAGATAACTGTGGTTTAGTGTTTACCACTGTTCTGTGTTTACAATGGACAGCTAACTCACATGGACCGTCTTAGCAAGTGGTAAAGATACCGTCGGCGTAAGCAGGCGTTGAGTGCTGTACCGTGCACTGAGTGCGGCGAGGCTTCCATGTGGGCCCATCGATATCGATGTCCGAAGATGACGTCAACTGGTACTTAAATATTTGCATCGTAATATAAACTTCACTATACCCAGAGCCTACGGTAAATGTGTCATCCAGTGATGAGGTTTCGGGTGGACATCCATCACAACTTCCTCACTCATCAACAATGAACGTGCAAGGGTCAACAACAGACTTGACCGCTGGTGTCGGTGAGTATATGTTATCTGTGATTTTATATAAATTGTTATTCGCAGGTGTCGACATTGAACTGGGGAAAATGACGTCCGTGAAGATCAACATGGATGCATTGTTACGTTCATTTGCCGATGTGTTTGTTAGCTGCAGACTAACGATGCAGCCCCGAAGGAGTGTGCTGAACGTTCTAAACCAATTTTTGCCCTGCGTACCGAAGGATCCGAAGACCCTGTCGCACACACCTCGTTGTTGTAAGAAGACGTTGCTAGCACAAGGTGTGTATATTCATATTGGGCTCCTCGAAGGTCTGCGTCGATCTATCAGTGGACTGGCGCTGGTCCCGGAATCCGTCGACTTCCAGATGAATATCGATGGGTCGTCAATTTACCACTCTTCTACAATACAATTGTGGCCCATTCTGGCACGTGTGGTGCGTCCGAGATGTCTGGCCGTTTTCCCGGTTGGCATTTACTGCGGTCCAGGGAAGCGGCAACCGATAAACACATATCTGGAAGAGACGGTATTGGATTTGAGAGATGTAATTGACGGCGGCATCAAATATCTTGGGTCATCAGTAGCATGTAAACTGGTGTCAGTGATATGCGACACACCTGCCCGGGCTTACGTTCGTCAAGTTAAAAGTCCGACAGGCTACTTCGGGTGTGATAGATGCATACAGCGTGGTCTGTATATCACAGGGAGAATAACGTTTCCATTGTTGGACGCTCGACCGCGTACTGATGCTCACTTTCGCCTCTTTAAATACAAACGTCACCATATTGGTGGAAGCCCGTTCGTTTCAATTCCAGTTGATATGGTGGCAAATTTTCCGCTGGATTATATGCATTTAGTCTGTTTGGGTGTCATGCAAAAATTGTTAAATGCATGGCTGAAAGGCAGCCGTACAGAACGTTTTCGCTTGAGCCCAGCGACAGTCACAGAACTGGGAAATCGTATTATTGGAAACCACTGCAACATCCCGTGTGACTTTTAATACCTGTGCCGTCATACTCGGGATTTGGAACGCTGGAAAGCGTCCGAGTATAGACAGTTCCTTTTGTATATAGGCCCGTTTGTTTGTTGCATTTGCTACCTGATGAATACTATAAACATTTTCTGCTATTGTTCATTGCTGTATATATATTTTCTCATCCCCTTTTACACTGGAGAAACTAAGTGCCTCCATAGAGTCTCTTTCCAACACTATCGGGGCGTCATGTTCACAAGGTATGCCGCAGCCAATCACACGTGTGAACACTGTGGATGAATTCCACCATTTACACGACGTCCTGGGAACGCCAGAAGCTTTCAATAAGATGGTAAGTGACTATACGTGTGTGTGACAAATATAAGTAACAACACTGCGGCGGTACATAAATAGAAATCTTCAGGATTCAGTAAAGCAAATGCTGTCTGCTGTGGTGAGCAACGACGTCGCAGTCAGGTGCTGCTGGCTCGGTAGCAGCAAGAGGATAGCCGTATGCAATCATAAACTCATCAAAGCAATAAAAGGTATGTCGGTTTATTAGTGGTCTCACCATCTACTAGACGCTATCAGATTCAGTTCGTTTTTTTCCAAGGAACCAACTATCAACATCGACAGACACATCAGAAATTGGTTCCACAACGCTCGTGATCGCGGAGCAGGTAGCAGATGTAGTAGGTAAGTAGAATGAAACGGAGTTGACTTATTTCTTCGCAACGGTTAGCAGAAACAAGTTTACTGTAAGACTAACGTTTGAAGTACATTGGTCGTTTCTCGAATTACATCGGACTTCCGCGTTTTTTTCCTTACGCCACTTTCGCTATCCGTATCAAATATGTTATTTGTGCAAAACCAGCAGTTATATGCAAGCCTGTGTTGCTCGGTTTACATCGACAGACCGCTCCATTACGAAATATTAACATAGATTGATCTTTTTTCAACTTGCAACCATCATTGAAAAATACCATGCCATTCGTTGACTATATTTGCATAGGATGTCACTGTCACTTCATACATAATGGTGCAGTGATTTACTGACAGTTCGCAATAACAGTATACATTTTTTCCCGTCTGCAGATATCGCGACCACCGACAAATGTATCCTACGTTCAATGACAATGTGCTTTGATGGATCATAACAAATCTGTACAAAATACACTTTCTTTAAATGCAAATAAATTTTTCGCATTGAGAATTTGGCTTTCGATTTTCAGTTACATATTAGACAGATATTGGTGCATGTGGGACGCGTACGAAAACGGCCAAAATAGAATTATACATTAGTAGTAGACCATGAAACGGCGGTTGGATCTGGTTTCGTGTAACGTATTATAAAGGTTGGGGCTAGCCCCAAGTTTGCCCCAAGTTTGCCCCATGCGGCTGCCCCAAGGTTGGGGCTAGCCCCAAGTTTGCCCCAAGTTTGCCCCAAGCTTGCCCCATGGAGCAAACTTGGGGCAACGGTAGCGCTGCCCCAGGAATTTCAATGTTAAGCTTGGGGCAGCCCCAAGTTTGCCCCATGCGTGCCCCATGGGGCAAACTTGGGGCGTTCTACTTGGGAGTCCGTCAGTACATTAGTAACCAGATAGACTGGAATGCGAAATTGGGAGAATGCCAAAGCTTGGCTGAGAATGTCCAGTTTGGCGTCAGAAAAGGTTAAATGGCGGAGACAACGCTTGTCAAAGTCCCCCTTAGTATAGACCTACTTAGAGTCTACCACTTAAGATTTGACGGGCGGCCTCAGTGTACCTGAAATTTATCCGACAGTTTCATACCCATGTAGGCTTGAAGACCAGGGACAACTGGCAAAGTCTGTTATATTTACTGCGCTACTGCAAGGGTAGAGCGTGGAAAGCTCTGGAAGATTGCTTTACACTCCCACCAGAACGGTAAGTAAAATTGCTTTGAAAACACCACAGAACCGTTTAGGCTGTGGCACGCCGTGACGCGGGCTCCACTGGATATGCCCCTCCAAGGAATAAGCACTGGCCAAATGGAAGCCGATGCACTTTCCGTCGTGGTCCCTCATATGGAGAGCTGCAGGATGGCTTTGCAGCAGATATAGTACATAGCAGACCTAAACGCCTTAGCATCGAGCGAGAAAATAGCTTAGCGCCTGCCGTATGACTTGCAGTTCAATCGGGCTCAAGCAGCAGGTGGGACAACTGAAAGTAGCAGAAAACCCAGGATAGAAGAACTGACAGTATTCGCGTCATCCATGGCAAGAATAAGTAGCAACCTCTTTGGGCTGTTGGTGGAGCGAAACTAAAGGAACACTCCACCTAACCAGTTTCGCATACCATGGTCTGCTATCCTGGACGGAATTATTGTGTTAACCTGGTGACACAAGCAAATGATGGTCTTGTAGTGACCTCGATCGTTTTGAGAAGATGATTATTTTTTGGACACCATTTTGGATCTGTTTTCTCCACGATCTTTTCTGACGTTTGACATTGACCTCAGTGTTCTCCGGTTGCCTACGTTTTACTGGACTGACTATTCCGAGGTTTCCGTCGACCTCGTTGTAAAGAACGAATACTGAAAATCCTTCTAAATGTTCAACGTGCTTTGTGAATTTACTATATTTAACATTATCTTGGAATGCTCGCTCATACACCACACATTTTCACGTTTGTTTATCCATGTGAGACATTTGAATTTGGCCTCAAACCGTTTCTGACTGTCGTGATTGAGCCACGGGGCTTTGGACCTTTGGGTTTTACTGTGAAGCCTATTTGGCCGCATACTTGAGGTTCGTAATTATTTGAATCCTTTGTGCATTTAATTTAGTACCGTAGAAGCTACAAATCAATCTTGTTATGGTTTTGGGGTTCGTTTGAATTGGCTACGCGTTGCTGGATTTGCGAGATTTGACTTACACTCGTTTCAAATCACTTTCACTTTCGGTCGTTCGCTCGCGGTTCGCTCTCTGCACAGCCGTCGCGTTTCGTTCCGTTTTCCGTTCGGTGTATCTCTCGTATCGGTACTGTTTCGGTGCCACGATATATAGAATACACCTCGCATCTGTAAACTGACTTACGTCTTCTGTATTCGTCCGATAGAGGGGATATCGTTGGTATTCGCTGCTAGACCCGATAGGAGACACGTTCGCCAGCCGCTCTCGAACGTCTTCTGTATTGGTGAGCTCAAAACTTCCAGAACCTCCTGGATTATTCGCCCGCCCGGTGAGTCTGTGATTTATCGCTGTTTTACGTCCTCCTTTCGTTGCACGATATATATTTTTTACGATATATAATCGCAACGTAACCATGACAGAGGATAAGGCGCAGCTCGACACAGATCTCACTCTGTCTGCGGTTGCCTTTAAACCAGTGGCGTTTATCCCTCATGATCCAGAGGTTTGGTTTGCAGCCTTAGAGCTGCAGTTTGAGGCACGTAGGATTGTTGGCCAACGCCAACGATTTTCCTATGCGTTAGAGGAAATTCCGGGTGATGTTATCGCCTCCGTGAGGGATTTGGTATTAAATCCTCCTCAAGTGCAGCCGTACGATCGGCTTAAGGAGGCTATACTGCAGCATTTCCTTCCTTCTCGGGAGGAACGGTTACGTCAGCTACTAGCACGGAACCCCAATGGGGGATACTAAACCCAGCCGCCACCTAGCTCATCTCCGGTCTTTGGCAGGGCCCGCCGATAAAGATTCGGAGATAGTTAAGGAACTGTGGTTGGACTCTCCACCCTTCCATGTGCGGACCACCGTTACTGCTCTCCTTGAGGACTCGTCCTTGGAACGAGCAGCCGCCGTGGCTGACAAACTTGTCGCACGTGTCGGCAGTGGGGCTAATCCCCTCATTGCCACGACATCGCGCAATCCTAGGGGTGTCGACCTGGATGAATCGCCGGAGAGGCCTCGGCACTCTCGATCCATCCAGCGCCGCCTGTCCTTCAAGGACAGAGTTAAAATACCTACTCCTCGCAGTAGCCCACGTAAACAACGGCACGGACGGGCGCCCTCCACTGCCCACGTCCGCCGTGAATCCGCCTCACCTGCCTCATCCAAACCCGATCATCCTACCAGCGGCTTTTGTTGGTTCCATCGCGTTTTCGGACCAGCCGCCCGTAGGTGCAGACAGCCGTGTTCATACGCGGCGGGAAACGCCACGACCGGCGAGTAGAAGCGGCCGTACTCGCCGCCAATCAGTATCAGGTTGGCCGTTTATTTTACGTGCATGATTCGTGCACTAACGCTAGGTTCCTAGTCGATACTAAGGCCCAAGTTTCTGTCTTGCCGGTTGATAAAGACGCCAGATGCTCGCTTCGATCATATCTACGTAGACATTGTGGGTCCATTGACCCCATCACACGGTTATACCTATTTACTTATGTGCAGCGATAGATTTACGAGGTGGCCCGAGGCTATTCCCATCTCTGTCGTCACGGCCAAATCAGTGGCTCGACATCTGATAGAACGATGGATAGCTTCATGTGGTTGTCCTTCCACAATCACTACCGATCGAGGGCAACAATTTGAGTCCGATCTATTCTCTTCATTAACTCACATGCTGGGTATGGAACGCATTCGCACGACCGCGTACCATCCGGCATCGAATGGTTTAGTCGAATATTTTCATCGCCAACTCAAAGCGGCTCTTAGAGTACACCAGAGCCCCGACTAGTACGAAACGTTACCGCTAGTTCTGCTTGGTATCAGGACTTGCATAAAGGCAGATATCCAATGTTCCGCCGCAGAACTTGTCTACGGCACGACATTACGACTGCCTGAGGAATTCTTTACGCCACGGAGTACAGATTCACTTGCCGTACAGACTTACGTTCACCGTTTGTCTACGTACATGCAAAATCTCGTTCCGGCGCAGACTCGAATGCAGCGACAACAGGTTTTGTTCCGACTGAACTCGAAACTTGTTCGCATGTATTCATTCGTGTTGATTCGGTACGGAAACCATTACCACAGCCTTACGAAGGTTCATTTCGCGTGATTTCTCGTCACGATAAGACCTTTACGGTTGATCGACACGGTCGCGTCGATACCGTTAGCATCGATCGTCTCAAAGCCGCGTACGTTGATGATAGCGTGTTGCCCGCTGACATGAGATTCGATGTTAACCCTGCACTACCTGTTGACGACACTTCCGTGTCACGTCAAGGTCTGCAGTTAGCGTTGCCTGCTACGACTTCGAATGAGGCTATCGTCTCACGTTCAAGTCAGCAGCCAGTTGGCCCTGCTACGTCCTCGAATGAGAATACTGTCTCACGTTCAAGTCAGCAGAGCACGCCTACGCACCCGTCCGTGAATGAGGCTCTCGTCTCACGTTCCGGTCGGAAGATCGTTTGCCCAGCACGTTTTCGCGACTAGGTCAAACACGATCTTAACCATTGCACTTCGCAGTAATAACTTTCGTGTTTATCGTTTCGACACGATTTAACATACTTCATTAGTTATTACTGTATTCTAGTCAAGTCCATTGCGGTTGCTACACCAGTTTTTCGTTTCTTTTCGTTTCATGGAACCTCACCATATGGTACGCTTCGCTGGTCCCACGAAATATGGAGAATTTTGGCACCAACGTTTGCATTCTGGATCGGCCTTGTCGTTCTCGCTCCTGGTCATTTACGAACCTATCGATTTGGCTTCCGGATATCATATTGGTTAACGGTTACCCGACACTGGACGTTATTGGTGTGGCACACCTTGATGACGATTCACGCAACCGACGTCATTGGCAACGAATCTGGTTTACGCTCGACCATCATCCTACGGTTCCTGCATACCACGGATTTTGCCCGTCAGCACCCTACAGCACAGCTACATTCACGTATTTTGCACGCATTCGCGCACTCGAATACCGTTTGTATGCCTTTTCCTCCTTGACATTTTTTCAGAAGCTTTCCGTGCTTTCTAGCGGGGGGCTGCTGTAGTGACCTCGATCGTTTTGAGAAGATGATTATTTTTTGGACACCATTTGGGATCTGTTTTCTCCACGATCTTTTCTGACGTTTGACATTGACCTCAGTGTTCTCCGGTTGCCTACGTTTTACTGGACTGACTTTTTCGAGGTTTTTGTCGACCTCGTTTCAAATCACTTTCACTTTCGGTCGTTCGCTCGCGGTTCGCTCTCTGCACAGCCGTCGCGTTTCGTTCCGTTTTCCGTTCGGTGTATCTCTCGTATCGGTACTGTTTCGGTGCCACGATATATAGAATACACCTCGCATCTGTAAACCGACTTACGTCTTCTGTATTCGTCCGATAGAGGGGATATCGTTGGTATTCGCTGCTAGACCCGATAGGAGACACGTTCGCCAGCCGCTCTCGAACGTCTTCTGTATTGGTGAGCTCAAAACTTCCAGAACCTCCTGGATTATTCGCCCGCCCGGTGAGTCTGTGATTTATCGCTGTTTTACGTCCTCCTTTCGTTGCACGATATATATTTTTTACGATATATAATCGCAACGTAACCATGACAGAGGATAAGGCGCAGCTCGACACAGATCTCACTCTGTCTGCGGTTGCCTTTAAACCAGTGGCGTTTATCCCTCATGATCCAGAGGTTTGGTTTGCAGCCTTAGAGCTGCAGTTTGAGGCACGTAGGATTGTTGGCCAACGCCAACGATTTTCCTATGCGTTAGAGGAAATTCCGGGTGATGTTATCGCCTCCGTGAGGGATTTGGTATTAAATCCTCCTCAAGTGCAGCCGTACGATCGGCTTAAGGAGGCTATACTGCAGCATTTCCTTCCTTCTCGGGAGGAACGGTTACGTCAGCTACTAGCACGGAACCCCAATGGGGGATACTAAACCCAGCCGCCACCTAGCTCATCTCCGGTCTTTGGCAGGGCCCGCCGATAAAGATTCGGAGATAGTTAAGGAACTGTGGTTGGACTCTCCACCCTTCCATGTGCGGACCACCGTTACTGCTCTCCTTGAGGACTCGTCCTTGGAACGAGCAGCCGCCGTGGCTGACAAACTTGTCGCACGTGTCGGCAGTGGGGCTAATCCCCTCATTGCCACGACATCGCGCAATCCTAGGGGTGTCGACCTGGATGAATCGCCGGAGAGGCCTCGGCACTCTCGATCCATCCAGCGCCGCCTGTCCTTCAAGGACAGAGTTAAAATACCTACTCCTCGCAGTAGCCCACGTAAACAACGGCACGGACGGGCGCCCTCCACTGCCCACGTCCGCCGTGAATCCGCCTCACCTGCCTCATCCAAACCCGATCATCCTACCAGCGGCTTTTGTTGGTTCCATCGCGTTTTCGGACCAGCCGCCCGTAGGTGCAGACAGCCGTGTTCATACGCGGCGGGAAACGCCACGACCGGCGAGTAGAAGCGGCCGTACTCGCCGCCAATCAGTATCAGGTTGGCCGTTTATTTTACGTGCATGATTCGTGCACTAACGCTAGGTTCCTAGTCGATACTAAGGCCCAAGTTTCTGTCTTGCCGGTTGGTAAAGACAAGCCACGAGCTTCTTTGCTTTGGCTGTCCGCGGCGAATGTATCGTCCATTTTTACCTACGGCACGAGGCAGCTTGCGGTCAACCTGGGACCACGACGACGGTATCTGTGGACGTTCATTCTTGCGGATGTTCCCACAGGCATACTGGGAATCGATTTTCTGCAGCACTATGAATTAATTGTTGATTCACGTAGGCTGCAGCTTATCGATCCTTCGTCGGACATTAAATTTACGGGTATTGCAGCTCGAACTGATGCACACCGAATCACAGGATTTTTTTCTAACATTCCGCATGATTTTCAGGCTTTGTTTATTAAATTCCCCATATTGACTAAACCATTTGAAGAGATAGACGCAGTGACCGATCGTGTGGCACACCACATTGTCACTAACGGACCACCAGTCACGGCACGACCTCGCCGACTGGCACCGGACAAATTGGTTTTCGCCAAACGTGAGTTTGAAGCTTTACTTTCTAAAGGTGTTGTTCGTCCTTCTCACAGTCCATGGGCCTCACCTCTGCGCATGGTTCTTAAGAAAGATGGCGTTAGCTGGCGACCATGTGGCGTTTATTGCGCACTAAATTCGGTTACCCGTTACGATAGTTATCCGATACCCCACATACACGACATCAAGGCATCACTTCACGGCACGACTGTGTTTTCCAAGATCGATTTGGTGCGAGCCTATCACCAGATCCCAGTCGCCGCTGAAGATGTCGAGAAAACCGCTGTCACGACTGCTTTTGGTTTGTTTGAGTTCCTACGTATGCCTTTTGGTCTGCGAAATTCTGCTCAGACATTCCAGAGGTTTGTCGATAGCATTACACGAGACTGGGAATTTGTTCACGTCCATATCGATGACTTGCTAATCGCATCATCTAGCGTAGATGAACATTTCCAACATTTGACGCCACAAAGAGGTGACAAAAGACAAGCAAACGTGGTTTGTGCTTTGTGTGCCTTAAAGGAAGTCATCGGGTTGGTGACTGTAATGCAAATTTAGGTACGGTTTTACGGGCTGCCTAGGCTGGCACCATCCGTTGTTGCACATAGTCGCGTCAGATGTCAAAACCCTGGCCACTTCTTGCTAGTGCGAGTTTCTGAGTGTTATCTAGATCTCATAATGTTCTTGTATCTCCGAGATTGATTCTGGGCCAACTGATGGCTAAAAGTCGGGCCACGAGCGGGTACGCTGCGCTGGACAATGGATTCGTCACGACCCTTATTAAGACGGACTTGGTCTACCAGTTGAGCTTAGAGCAGCGAAGCGGCCAAACGACAATGAAACCGGTTAGTGGAACCTCTGTAAATAGTCCGATGATTAACCCCATTAAGGTGGTTTTGAAGGACAAAAGTAGTTCGTGAGCTTGGAACAAGCCGTAGTGGTGAGAGAACTGCCCGTGGCCACACCGATTAGTAAGGGGTCCGAGGGAATAAAGTGATAGTTACTCTTTGCTGATCTGCCAGTTGAACGAGGTGAAAGAGAAGCACTGGTGCTGGCCGGGTGCGACGTACCAAAACTCCATTAGGTTCCGGGTCAGAGACTAGGCTGCCGGAATATCCTGTACTCTTTGCGCACCTTGCAAGCGGGAGACTATTCGGACCTTCAAACTACCCAGCTTGATCCCAAGTAGCACGCCCCAAGTTTGCCCCATGGGGCAAACTTGGGGCAAACTTGGGGCTAGCCCCAACCTTTATAATACGTTACACGAAACCAGATCCAACCGCCGTTTCATGGTCTACTACTAATGTATAATTCTATTTTGGCCGTTTTCGTACGCGTCCCAGATGTACCAATATCTGTCTAATATGTAACTGAAAATTAAAAGCCAAATTCTCAATACGAAAAATTTATTTACATTCAAAAAATGTGTATTTTGTATTTTGTCGACATGTGTCGACAAGGGTACATTTCCTGACCGTGTTCAAGAAGCATGCACAAGGCGAGACTAGAGAATACAGTGGTAAGTAAAAATGTGGGGTTTTCGCAATTTTGAAATTTAGGAATCACACCGTAGCAGAAATAAAACAATGAAGCTCAGTAGTGTTTGAGTGAACTAAGGTGGAGATGGCTAGCGCTGGAATTGTAAACCAATTTCGAATCCCGGGAGAGTGTTGTGGGCAGCTGGACGAATTTGGGAATGTCGATATAAGAGATACTGCAGAATGTTACAAAGTGAGGTGATCCCAAGGACCAGTAAAGCTACAGGCATCGGACAGCACAACATGGACAGCCGGTGGAGGTAGGAATGATATAGTGTGCCTTATGAGCGCTGAAAACTGGCTGCCACGGGTCAGAGTGTCCAGAAGAGGACGCGGGGGTGTACCAACTGGACATCTGGACAACCACCAACGCACAACTTTGTGGAGGTTTTACCAAAAGGGTACGGTTATAAATAAAGTCTGCGTGGGGTTATCAAAGGGCCGTCAGAGATGCCACTGGAATATAGAAGATTGATCCAACATCGGGTAACTAATGCGAATGAGTCGGATGTGATAATAAGATAGACCTTTTTGCTTAGGTGATTTCAGTGTCACATGAAAATTCACTTGAAGGTAAAAAAAACTTCACGAAGAATGCAGTGCACTTTTGAAGAGCAGGAATGGTGTATGGGCGCAACACGGACTTTCAAGGAGGAGCCGTTGAAGAAATAGACTATTGGAGACAAACGCTATTGAAGCGACCAAGGAGAAGTTGGAAGATTGTTAAGGTAAAATTTTCTGTATTCGTGATAAATGAATTGATGACCGAATTCTGGTTGGTCACAGGTGGCTGGTGTTTTTGTTTCATAAAGACCCTGGTTACAAGTGATGGCAGGTATAATGGTGTGGGCAGCAGGCAAACAGGGCTAGGTTGACACACTGGCCAGAGTAGGTTGTGAATGCAGCGGTGAGGCCTAGATTCCGGTCATTGATTTCGTACCGCAGCACAAAACGAATTGAACTGGTCGTATGGAGTAAGGGCAGTAGATATTGAGCGGGTGTGGGATGATGACTTTTGCCAGGACTCCACTCTGCGATCCAGTGCGACTTCCATGGGGGGTTGTTGCTCCGGTTATAGGAGTATGATCACTGGTCAGCCATGAACGGTGTCCCATATAACGTCAACGGGCGTGAGTATAGGCTTATACTGTTGTCAGTCCGACTGATCAAATCTTCTAGTCCGTAAGGTAGTCCGGGGCTGACATCCAGTTGGAAGACAGCTATCCAAGTGACCAGTGTGATTTGAAGGAGATCAAGGGTGCAGAAGTCTGGTGAGGGTTCCACCTGTGGGTTAGGGTAATCGTTTTAATAGAAACCAGACTATAAACCTTTCGTTATCTGACGGCCAGTGGGCCGATCTGTGGGGGATCAACGGACGGAGACTGGTAGTTTTCTAGGGAAGTTGGGTGATAATAAAGATACAGGGAGACGTCAAGCGCAGGCTTAGCCGGAGTACAAAATAATTCAGTTGGTAAGTGTTGGATGAGGAGAGGGTCTCATTTGGGAACCAGCAGCAAAACGACAGAAGAGGGCGGGATCAGGAAGAGGAAGGGGAAAAAAGGAAGACAGCAGCCTGGTCTTTGCATCAGCTGTGGGTGAGGATGACAAACGTAGTGAAAAGGAGAGAGAATGCTCGGTGTTGGGTTCGAGCAGGAGTGGTTTGGACCTAGCTCAGTAGTTAATTTTGGAAGAGGGGCCAAGTAGTATTTTGGTGAGGGAGAGTTGCACATTCTATATATTGACCCGGCCAGTTTCTCGTATCGAGGTGAAGACCAATGGGCAGCATTCCAACAACGACCTAGGGTGTGTCCTGAAGATCAGAAGCCACTCCCCTGGGTACCGTATGTTCTGAGGATAAGTGCTATCATCCTTTTTGCGTTGCCATTTTGGGTCAACGCTTGTTCACGGAAGGTAAAGGAACAGGAATAACGCAGTCCCAGATCTCTTACCACGTGGGTAGTGGGAATCTGCAGACTGTTTATTGAGACGGCCAGGTGAAATATGGCATTAGTAAGACAGAAGAGAGAGGTCTTAGCTGCCGAATACTTCATCCGTTATTGAGTACGCCGTACGTCAAGGGACTGCAAGTCTGACAGAATATCACTGGAAGCTGTGTGCAGGGCGTTCGCCTTAAAAGTACAGGCCAGCTTTCTGTCGCCAGCGAAGGGCAATGTCATGACGTGGCACACTACTTGGAAGACCTCAATTATGTACATGAGAAATAGGAGATGGCCTAGAAAGCTACCCTCTTCGAGCCCACCAGTAGTTTGTTTGGGCTTAGAGGATGCCCCATAGACGATGACGGTTTGAGAACGCTCGGAGAGGTAAGATGATAGCCAGGACAGATCCGGGTCGGCGACTCCGTAGGGTTTAATTTTTGGCGGTAATCAGGTTCGAGGTACTCGGTTGAATGCTTTAGTCATATCCTGAAAGATGACGATGATTCAATCGTTGCTGAAGGCTTTGGAAGAGAATAAATTAGGGAGGCCATCTGGCACATGAAGCACGAACGGAACCTAAGAAACACATCCTGAGCCGGACTGATAAGGCTTCGAGGAATCGGGGAATTTGCGAGCTGGCCCATTGCAGTTCTTTTTATGGGTCTGGGAACAACCGAAACGTGGTTTATAGGACGATGGTTTCCCGGATCATGCAAAGTACCATTTTCGGAGCGTGGAATTATTCAGCACGCTCTCCATTGGGCCGGGCGACATAGAGAACTTAGAGTGGTTCAGCAGTAGGAGTACTAGGTCAGGTACCCGAACCGAAATAGTCAGATGGAAGATCATCAGGTCCTGGATGATAGGAGTGTTTGGTGTTGGCCAGGAATTTCCTGATGTTGGCCGTGGTAAAAGTTATGGTTGATATCGCGTCCTGTGCGGGCATCAGGTAGCAGAGTGGCGGAAGTTTAGTGTCCGTAATAAGAGCTGAGGCGAAATAGCAGCTGAAAGCCTCAGTCATATCTTTTGGGCAAACCAAGGTGGGTGCCGTTTTTGATGAGGAATGGAATGGCATTTTCGGTGCTGCTCGGGCTGTGAGATTTTATCGGCCTTGAGAAGAGCTCCGCACAATGGAACTTTTGTGGCGCAGTCCTTCCTCGCTTTGTGAGTCTATTCTCGGTTGCAACATAGAGATCACGGCGGAGTCGGCTGATTCTGAGTAACCAAGAGGAATCTCGATTCCTGGGGACTGAGTTCTGGAGCTTAAAAATCTTTCGTCAAAGGCTGCCTATTTTTCCAGTCCTGGCCCTACTATGCCTGACGGTTTGGATAGGGGGGTTTCTGGAAGCGAGCAACTTGGCATAGAACACATCAGCCGCTCCTCACGGATTGAGATTTAGGAAGAAGTAAAACCAGTCAAAGCCCCAGGGGAAGTAGGCAACTGGGCCCAGTTACTCAGCCTGTAGGCGTTTTGGTTTTGTATTTCAGCAACTTCAGGTAGGCATGGTCCTTACTTACCAGGGAGCCGACCAGTGACCATTTTGTGGTCAATACCGGGAAGGTTTTATGTGGCGGAGTTCGGTCAGAAGCATCTCAGCAAGCTATCCTCGGTCAAAAGATCAACGGACTGGGACGTAGGAAGCGGATTCTGCAGATGTGCAGTCATTGAATAAGGGTTCGCCGATGGAGGACGCAAAAACTGTCGCCGTAGCGAAATCAGACGCGCTGTTCATAGGTAGCCATTTTGTGCTTCCCCTGTCGTGGGGGGAAGGGGGGAAAGCAAGGCTCAGTTACCATGCAACTGCTCTTGCGTGATTGCGACATTCGGGGCTGCCATGGTCCCGCAAAGGACAACTGCGTGTCCAACATACCAAGTCGATGGAAACGTCTGTAGAGAAGCACCCAGCAGCCGTCTCCGAACAGCCACTAGTTCCTGGGTACCAACCACCATGGTACCTGCCGCACCACTCGGTTTTAAACACAAGAAAGTCTGACAAATTGCCCATAGTCTAGAACTGCGCGGCAATACACAGAGGATGATGTGGAAGCAATAATTTATATCAAGATCCTGACACGATAGACGGACCAGTAGAAATAAAGCTGCTATTTCAAAAGGATCGAATGGCTGTAGCAGCAGCTGTAGAAGAAACCTTTATGAAAATGAAGGCACCAGAAAGTGACCGGGGTGGTTTTGTCCCTTGTGGTGGCGTTGCGGAGGTCTAGCTGCCAAACACCACAAAAGCGTAATGACAGCGTATCCATTAACTGCAAATTCATCCCCATTACGAGGTGACTCTGCACTGTGAAAATCACTCAGTCGATTCCAAGAGGGCTATGGCCAAGCTTCACTGGACTTGGTAGGCAGTAACGTCTACGTAGACCGCTGTTTCTGATCGTTAGCTGCCCGTGAAGAAGCTAGTAGTTTTGCGGAGGAGATAATCGGAATGCTGCTGTAGACTGAGCTTGGACTGAGGAAGTGAATCAGGGACGCCGTCCGTCGCAAAGGGGGCAGTGCGATTCCATTACTCTGCCCCAGCCGGACTCTTACTTTCAGCGCGCATTAGGAGAATAGTGTGAAACGAAGTCCAATAGATTTACTTCTACATTTCGTCCATTGGATATACCTAGAACTATAAGAATTATATTGTCGAACTTGAGTTCTTCGTATGACCCCAACGGCATGGTTGAATCATTGTGTCTACTTGCAAAACTGCTTTTGCAAAAGCTCTGTAGAGCAAAGACGATTAGGGATCAGAATCTGGATAGAAAAAAACCCGACCAATGGCACAGGTTGGTCTGTATCGTTCGGGGTCTAGAGGTTATTAGGAAACCGGAGAGTCTGCGCAGTGAAAACAAAACATAGGGCAGCTTGAGACAACTACATGTTACAGGATAGCTGCTTGTACGGTCCCGCCGGACAAAAACTATCACCGAAGATCCCGCTAGTCATCGACGAATCAAGAAAAAAACCTTAGGTTGCAAGAATACACAGACCACAATTGGAAACCCGTTACGTTTTATCCAAGGTTCTACAACCCCCTGAATCCAAGTATAGCACTGCAAAATCTTTGCTATCTACCCAGGCGTCCATCACTCTGGATACATCATTAGCGGATGCGAATCCACGGCCTACACCGACCATGCACCAACCGTCCACGCACTGAGTGCCATCACACACAGATACTCTCCCAGAGAGTCTAGGCACCTAGATTACGTCACTCAGTGCACGAGTGATGTACGTCATATCTCGGGTGTCGCGGACGCCCTGTCTCGCATTCACAAACTGGACCTCGGCACCCCCGGTCCTATCAATCTCGAGGCTATCGCATCCGCTCAAGCAGACGATCCTGAGGCGAGGAAACTCCGTGGCACCTCACTGCTGCAGCCCAAGTCGGTTCCCATCCCTTCAGCCGGTTGTTACATACCTTGTGACATGTCCGAAGACAACCAAAGGCATTCGTGTCGTCAGCCTTTAAGAGGCGGGGTTTCAGAACATCACACGGTCTGCCCAATCCAGGTATGAAGGCCTCCACTAAACTCGCCGGTGACCACTTTGGCAAAACACGAACCTTGATGTCACTGCATGAGTATGTGTTTCCATTTGATGTCATCAGCCGAAAGTGCATAGGCGTACAAAAAGTCCACTGTCCAAATTTCCAGCTGTTGACTCACGTTTTTAAATCGTGCATGTTGGCCTAGAAGGGCCGTTGGTTCCGCCAAAGAGTAGCATATATCTCCTTACTCGCGTATATCGCCTCACCGGATGGCCGTTAGCTGTACCGCCGCATAATGTAGCTAGAAAACAGTCACTCAAGCTTTCTTAGAACACTTGGCAGCAGTATTGGGTTGTCCAGGCGTGCTTACCACAGGCCAGGGCTCATATTTCAAGATACCTTCAGCAGTCCCCTTCAACGCCCAGACGCCCGTCGCGCCCATACCAACGCCAAACACCTGTCAGCAAACAGAATGGTGGAACGTTTTCAGCGGCGACTGGACGCAGCTTCAGCGGCTCACGAAGACCCAGACTGGCGGAAATCGCTGCCGTTAGTACTCTCCTGTAGATCAACGCTGCCAAGATCGATCTACAAACCACAACGGTCGAACTCGTGCGGTTACGAGCTTCGAATTCCTGGTGACATGGCTGCTGCAAAGTCCATCGGCACTTTTAACCACGTCGATTACGCCACCAGTTTAACTTACCAGGCGCCCAAGTTACACCCTCCTGCGGATCGTGAATAGAACACGACAGTCTACGTACACCCACACCCGCAGGACGTTACGCACGTTTCCCTTAGGATTAAGGCACGTGCTGATCCACAACTTTCCCACTCCGGCCCCCACAGGGTCCTAAGCCGCCTGGGGAAGACATTCGTCATCGGCCGCAACACCAGAAAGAATACAGTTATAATGGGCCGAGTTGAACCAGCTTTTTTGGTCAAACCCATTCGGTTCGATGTCACCCCATCGAATTCTTCAGGACCACCACCCACGTCCCCGGAGTCCCATGCCCCGACTGTACCAACGCCGGTGACCCAGATAGTTGGCCGCCGTGACGCAGTCATCAGTAAAGAGCCGCCCCCATTGACTTCCAACCGCGGGCGGGCGATCAAGCGAACCGTTTGTTTAGCAGATACGGTATTTTCCGTCCCATAGGTAAACAAAACCTTACACGTGTAAAACAGTTTCTCCTCTTTCTCCCACGTTTGCTGCTCCCCACAGGAAGTTTGCTTCTACACTGCGGCCATTTACTATTTTTTCCATCGCCAAACGAGCTTGTTGATGTTCTGCTCATCTACCATCACCGGACACCATCGCTAAAGGCTTCCAGGTTCAGAATAAACCCACATAGCTTTCAAAATACTTGTTCGCTGGCGACACGAACCCGACTGCCCTCCAGTGCTCGTACGCAGGATGAATAATAATAATAATAATAATAATAATAATAATAATTGTATATTTCTCGGCCATGGTCGAGACGCACGCGCAAGCGCATGATTACGGTGTACAGTGTTACCCAAAACAACGGACTATACACGAATTTCAAGAAAGCGAGTCAAAGTCGTCAGAAGCAAAGCAATATAGCTAGAGTTAATTTTAATCGACCGAAATGATAATGGTTCGCGCGGCAACTATGGTTTGGTTTCGAATCCGGGTTGGTTGGTGGTGGCCCGTGGGAATGCGAAATATGTCATGAAAATATAGCGCTAAGGATGCGTTATAAACCAAAATGATGCAAGCTGTGGATAACGGAGGCCTATTGGGGTTCCATGAACGGAATAAGTTATGAACATCAAGAGATGAAAGAAATGAATGGGAGTACACTCGTGAACTTTGGTGAATATGAGGAGAACGGCTCTCTATGAAGGCGACGATGGCCCGGAATGATGGATATTCCGGGTCTCAATAAACGGAGTGTGACATGAAACGGGGAGATATGAACAAACTGTGTGTAAATGGACTAGGAAACGCTGACGAATGTTGAGGAAACAGCAATCCATATAAAAGGTGAGTTTAGGTTCAGGATCAATAACCCGTATCATTCAGAAAAAAAGGGAGCGCAACTTGAAGGCCTTGAATTAGTGAAGAATCAAATTCAAGCCGGTAAACGATCGAATGAAGTGCCGGAAAGACCGACCATGACACCTCTTTGCCGAGCCGAACCGGTGCTGGTCACTTGCTGGGGGTGAGCGGGTAGAAAACCCCACCAACATGATTGCCGTAAGCACAAGATAGTCGTACCCCCAAGCTTGACCTAATAGATCTTCCGGGTTGAGCATCCAGCTACGACGGCTCTCCGCACCCCGCTTTGGAGACTAACCGCCACATCTTACGGCATGTAACTGCGTTCTCTCTATCGCTCTTTATCTGCTTCCCTTCGTGCGGACCCATGTTGTCAATTCATTTTTGGCGCAAATAAAAAGGTTTTATTCAGCTGTTAAATTTCACTCTTCAGAAGATTATTCATTTCGGAGTAACGTTAAAATTTATTTTCGTTGTTGCGCGTTTTACTCGTCAGGTGACCGAATGTCACCCACAGGCAATACCACCGGAGATCCGAAAACTTTGAAGCTGTGGTCCACACACACGAGCGGTTTTAAAGTTACAAGGACCCGCAACAATTTTTTTATTTCACTGGCGTTATCACGTCCGGCATACTCATTCACTTGCCACACCCCTTAATCGAGGCTCTTTCTGCGGGCTTTCTTCTAGGAGGGGCCTCTATAGTGGTCAGCCGATCAAGCCCCATCGGTTTTGTTGTACTTACTTCGAAACGGTGGTCGCTAGCTCCACTTCCGACACGTTTTCTCAGCGCGAACCAGCCTACGGCCTCCGCACTCTTGCTTTGAGAGTATACACGCCGCTGGCACTTCATGGCCTTTTCTCTTGGACTTCGCCGACGAACGCGACTGTACGAGCTAAGGGATTTCGTCCCACAACACGCAATATAATCTACTTCACTTGTCTCTGTTGACCATAGTTCACTTTACGATATCGGTCTGATCATTTTGGTAAGTGTCAATCATTTAATAGTGTTCATCCGCTTCAGCCACAGTTAATTTAGTCGAACCTCTCCAAAACCCATTTTCACCCAAAACGCTTCCTGCGCTAACTATAGCCGTAACACGAAATTGGCATATTTTGAACGGTGTTCTCGAAAAGATGTTCCAACTGTATGGGCATCACATACGAGTTCTTTCCTTCAACTTTACATAGCTATATCAACAGGCGCTCAAAGGGAACTTGTTTTTCGCAGCGTTTGTCAACATTTTCGCAGGCTGATGTTATGCTACTATATATGAAGCACATGCTTCTGTACGACACAGTTCATCGAGTGTCACCATCTCCCCTGAGGTCTTCAACATCGCGTAGGGGAAACCTATCACGTTGTCATTGGTTGATAGTTTGCTGAATCATGATGTCATCTAAGAGCATACAAACTCTTATCATGGGGAATTCCCCCTCATATTTTACGGTTGCATCCATAGAGGGAGTCAATGATAGCGCCAACCGCGTATATTTTCAGAGGGCCTGGTTACGGAAACCGCACGCCTGCATGTGCCGGATAATTGCTTCGGGAGCAGAGCTTGAAGCTGCCACGTGCGCGATACGTACACTCCAACAAGTGAGGTCGTGTGATTATTACGTCCCCAGTGCTTTTTTACCGCCTGTAGACAGTATGAGGAAACAACAGTCTGGACGTTGGTGCAGCCCACCATAGTATCAGGTAGCAGGTTAGCTAACTGAAGGGTAAAAGTGCGGTAATATACTGGTGGCTGGCTAGCTTTTACTCCACTGGCGCTTGCGAGGATTTTCCAAGACATTATCAGCTCACCAATTCCCGATCTATAAAGGGCTTATGTTTATGAAGGTGACGTTGTTGTATGCACACGCAACAAAATGTGTATCATGACCGTCTGAATTTTTTCTGGACAGAATTCTGAAAGAGTATGTAGCCATAGACCCCGGTGACTATTTCCTCTTCTCCGGATTTCGATTGCTTGTGTTATTTTGGTTGATGGTCACGGTTTTCTACATGACCCCAACTTCTTTGCTCCGTTATCCAATGCGCCCTCTCCCAAATCATTTGTTGAATTGCGTTCTCTACTAGGTTCTCTTTAGTATTACTCTAATTTTTTTCCCAGTTTTACCACTAAAACTGCACTCTTATTCGATCTTCTCCCCCAACAGAGTTTCCAGTGGTCCTCGGTGCATGAACAATGCTTACGTGGTTTATAAGTGTTTTTTTAAACTAATGCTGTACTTCGTACGTTTTCTCCTCATGCATCTTCGACTGTTATTACGGAGGCGTCTCCTACCGGCACTGGCTTTGTGCTAGAACAAGAGGGTCATCCAGCTTTGTGCATTCCTCGCCGACTCAGTGCCGCTGAACACGGATATTCACAAACTCCGCGTGAGGCATTGGCTGCTTCTTGGACCCTTACTCGCCTGCACAAGCACTTGTATGGCACCCACTTCACCAAGATCGCTGATCACGAAGCACTGTGGTTCACTTATAATCCACATCGATCCTTGGTCAAATGGTCGGCAGCCGAGGTTTAGCGCTGGAGTTTTGCTTTATTGGCAAACTCTTGAGAAATTCAGGATTGCAAGGTACGGTCTATTTCATGTGAGGACTTCCCGTCTCAATTCCATTTCCGAGGAGCCTTCTGCATCCGGCTGTTTGGATACGCAACATTTGCCTGTTAGTGGACCAGACCTAGTTCAAGAAACAGGGAAGCACTACCGTGCCATCACATCCAGAGTCCCACATGGATGGCGAGCAAAAGTCCGGCTTCGGGTTTCTCGAACTTACAAAGGACTAAAAAGTACTTTGGTGAACTTTGATGGCACAGAAAGCACACTGCCTCAGATTCTATGATGGAATTCATCGAGGACATCGGTGGGGAGAGACCATGTAGGACCAACGGTGTGCGTACCCGCTGGGTTTGAGGACATCGGCTGGGTAGCTGCTCTTTGCAGACGCCAAACTCAATAAAACGCTCTTTGGAGCTTAGAGGCTAGGCGCGGCCCGTTCAAAAATAGGCGTCTGTGCAGAAATCCGCCGGGGTTATGATTGACGCTCCTCAGCAGCATCCGATTCCGGTACCAGGCTTTCCACCGGCTAAAGGCTACCTTTCTTGCGGAATCATTCCTCATGGATTATATTCAACCATACTTCAAAATATTTTTTCACACCCCGGACAGGTGGGTTCGCTTCAGAAATTCCGGCATACATTTTGGCGGCTCTCATTAGTTATCCATTATCGAATGTTGAGCTGTCTCTTTGTTAGGCCAAGAACTTAGGTTAGCCTCGGATCCTTCAATTGACTGATTGTTTGCGGTCGGCTTATTGAGGTCCACCTGGGGCCGCCCTACAGGGGACCATTGTCATCTTTTGACCTGCGGCTGTGGAAACAAGGTGCTTTCTGATTAGTCAGCCCCAGGTAACCAGCTCGATAATTCACCCATCTACGGTCATCTCTACAATAAAACCAATATAACCATCACAGCCCATCAATTCCTATCATTCCGCTCATCCAACTCGTTGAACGGGTGTCTTATCGGCATACATTGTTCGTGCATCTAAGACAGCGTGCTGAATTGTGAGGAGAAAATGTGTCGGCAGTCGTTGTGACACTCGATGTACTGTGTCGTACAGAAGCATGTGCTTCATATATAGTAGCATAACATCAGCCTGCGAAAATGTTGACAAACGCTGCGAAAAACAAGTTCCCTTTGAGCGCCTGTTGATATAGCTATGTAAAGTTGAAGGAAAGAACTCGTATGTGATGCCCATACAGTTGGAACATCTTTTTGCGAACACCGTTCAAAATATGCCAATTTCGTGTTACGGCTATAGTTAGCGCAGGAAGCGTTTTGGGTGAAAATGGGTTTTGGAGAGGTTCGACTAAATTAACTGTGGCTGAAGCGGATGAACACTATTAAATGATTGACACTTACCAAAATGATCAGACCGATATCGTAAAGTGAACTATGGTCAACAGAGACAAGTGAAGTAGATTATATTGCGTGTTGTGGGACGAAATCCCTTAGCTCGTACAGTCGCGTTCGTCGGCGAAGTCCAAGAGAAAAGGCCATGAAGTGCCAGCGGCGTGTATACTCTCAAAGCAAGAGTGCGGAGGCCGTAGGCTGGTTCGCGCTGAGAAAACGTGTCGGAAGTGGAGCTAGCGACCACCGTTTCGAAGTAAGTACAACAAAACCGATGGGGCTTGATCGGCTGACCACTATAGAGGCCCCTCCTAGAAGAAAGCCCGCAGAAAGAGCCTCGATTAAGGGGTGTGGCAAGTGAATGAGTATGCCGGACGTGATAACGCCAGTGAAATAAAAAAATTGTTGCGGGTCCTTGTAACTTTAAAACCGCTCGTGTGTGTGGACCACAGCTTCAAAGTTTTCGGATCTCCGGTGGTATTGCCTGTGGGTGACATTCGGTCACCTGACGAGTAAAACGCGCAACAACGAAAATAAATTTTAACGTTACTCCGAAATGAATAATCTTCTGAAGAGTGAAATTTAACAGCTGAATAAAACCTTTTTATTTGCGCCAAAAATGAATTGACAACATGGGTCCGCACGAAGGGAAGCAGATAAAGAGCGATAGAGAGAACGCAGTTACATGCCGTAAGATGTGGCGGTTAGTCCCCAAAGCGGGGTGCGGAGAGCCGTCGTAGCTGGATGCTCAACCCGGAAGATCTATTAGGTCAAGCTTGGGGGTACGACTATCTTGTGCTTACGGCAATCATGTTGGTGGGGTTTTCTACCCGCTCACCCCCAGCAAGTGACCAGCACCGGTTCGGCTCGGCAAAGAGGTGTCATGGTCGGTCTTTCCGGCACTTCATTCGATCGTTTACCGGCTTGAATTTGATTCTTCACTAATTCAAGGCCTTCAAGTTGCGCTCCCTTTTTTTCTGAATGATACGGGTTATTGATCCTGAACCTAAACTCACCTTTTATATGGATTGCTGTTTCCTCAACATTCGTCAGCGTTTCCTAGTCCATTTACACACAGTTTGTTCATATCTCCCCGTTTCATGTCACACTCCGTTTATTGAGACCCGGAATATCCATCATTCCGGGCCATCGTCGCCTTCATAGAGAGCCGTTCTCCTCATATTCACCAAAGTTCACGAGTGTACTCCCATTCATTTCTTTCATCTCTTGATGTTCATAACTTATTCCGTTCATGGAACCCCAATAGGCCTCCGTTATCCACAGCTTGCATCATTTTGGTTTATAACGCATCCTTAGCGCTATATTTTCATGACATATTTCGCATTCCCACGGGCCACCACCAACCAACCCGGATTCGAAACCAAACCATAGTTGCCGCGCGAACCATTATCATTTCGGTCGATTAAAATTAACTCTAGCTATATTGCTTTGCTTCTGACGACTTTGACTCGCTTTCTTGAAATTCGTGTATAGTCCGTTGTTTTGGGTAACACTGTACACCGTAATCATGCGCTTGCGCGTGCGTCTCGACCATGGCCGAGAAATATACAATTATTATTATTATTATTATTATTATTAATTATTATTATTATTCATCCTGCGTACGAGCACTGGAGGGCAGTCGGGTTCGTGTCGCCAGCGAACAAGTATTTTGAAAGCTATGTGGGTTTATTCTGAACCTGGAAGCCTTTAGCGATGGTGTCCGGTGATGGTAGATGAGCAGAACATCAACAAGCTCGTTTGGCGATGGAAAAAATAGTAAATGGCCGCAGTGTAGAAGCAAACTTCCTGTGGGGAGCAGCAAACGTGGGAGAAAGAGGAGAAACTGTTTTACACGTGTAAGGTTTTGTTTACCTATGGGACGGAAAATACCGTATCTGCTAAACAAACGGTTCGCTTGATCGCCCGCCCGCGGTTGGAAGTCAATGGGGGCGGCTCTTTACTGATGACTGCGTCACGGCGGCCAACTATCTGGGTCACCGGCGTTGGTACAGTCGGGGCATGGGACTCCGGGGACGTGGGTGGTGGTCCTGAAGAATTCGATGGGGTGACATCGAACCGAATGGGTTTGACCAAAAAAGCTGGTTCAACTCGGCCCATTATAACTGTATTCTTTCTGGTGTTGCGGCCGATGACGAATGTCTTCCCCAGGCGGCTTAGGACCCTGTGGGGGCCGGAGTGGGAAAGTTGTGGATCAGCACGTGCCTTAATCCTAAGGGAAACGTGCGTAACGTCCTGCGGGTGTGGGTGTACGTAGACTGTCGTGTTCTGTTCACGATCCGCAGGAGGGTGTAACTTGGGCGCCTGGTAAGTTAAACTGGTGGCGTAATCGACGTGGTTAAAAGTGCCGATGGACTTTGCAGCAGCCATGTCACCAGGAATTCGAAGCTCGTAACCGCACGAGTTCGACCGTTGTGGTTTGTAGATCGATCTTGGCAGCGTTGATCTACAGGAGAGTACTAACGGCAGCGATTTCCGCCAGTCTGGGTCTTCGTGAGCCGCTGAAGCTGCGTCCAGTCGCCGCTGAAAACGTTCCACCATTCTGTTTGCTGACAGGTGTTTGGCGTTGGTATGGGCGCGACGGGCGTCTGGGCGTTGAAGGGGACTGCTGAAGGTATCTTGAAATATGAGCCCTGGCCTGTGGTAAGCACGCCTGGACAACCCAATACTGCTGCCAAGTGTTCTAAGAAAGCTTGAGTGACTGTTTTCTAGCTGCATTATGCAGCGGTACAGCTAACGGCCATCCGGTGAGGCGATATACGCGAGTAAGGAGATATATGCTACTCTTTGGCGGAACCAACGGCCCTTCTAGGCCAACATGCACGATTTAAAAACGTGAGTCAACAGCTGGAAATTTGGACAGTGGACTTTTTGTACGCCTATGCACTTTCGGCTGATGACATCAAATGGAAACACATACTCATGCAGTGACATCAAGGTTCGTGTTTTGCCAAAGTGGTCACCGGCGAGTTTAGTGGAGGCCTTCATACCTGGATTGGGCAGACCGTGTGATGTTCTGAAACCCCGCCTCTTAAAGGCTGACGACACGAATGCCTTTGGTTGTCTTCGGACATGTCACAAGGTATGTAACAACCGGCTGAAGGGATGGGAACCGACTTGGGCTGCAGCAGTGAGGTGCCACGGAGTTTCCTCGCCTCAGGATCGTCTGCTTGAGCGGATGCGATAGCCTCGAGATTGATAGGACCGGGGGTGCCGAGGTCCAGTTTGTGAATGCGAGACAGGGCGTCCGCGACACCCGAGATATGACGTACATCACTCGTGCACTGAGTGACGTAATCTAGGTGCCTAGACTCTCTGGGAGAGTATCTGTGTGTGATGGCACTCAGTGCGTGGACGGTTGGTGCATGGTCGGTGTAGGCCGTGGATTCGCATCCGCTAATGATGTATCCAGAGTGATGGACGCCTGGGTAGATAGCAAAGATTTTGCAGTGCTACACTTGGATTCAGGGGGTTGTAGAACCTTGGATAAAACGTAACGGGTTTCCAATTGTGGGCTGTGTATTTTGCAGCCAGCTGCTTTGGTGGCTGCTCCAATCACTGGAGCAATACTTGCAGCTGAATTGAGTCGTGACGATGAGACTGCATTGCTGATCGCCGGCCTCAGAATAACAACCGGGCCTCATGCTGCTTCAGTTCAAACCAATTTCTTCGCTTTGCTATTTTTGCTACTTTTCAGGCAGTGACCGCACATAGGTAACTTGTGAATTCAGGCTTTCATCGTACATGACAAACCCTGCTCCTTCTCATAGGCTCTTTCCTCAGGCTCCAGGCATCATTCAATCCCACAACTGTGATGGTTTCTTTCAAAAGTCCACCTCACAGACGGCAGATGACTTTTGCTGGAATCACCCTCCTCTGTGCCTCACCAGACTCGGCGTCTCCTCCAACCGGCGCCTCCCGAGGACAGAAATCCGTGTAGCCCGTATGGAAATGCGGATTCTCCATCTGCAACCAGGGTACTCAGTACCTCGTGAATTTTTCCTAATCGTAGGTGTGCACCGCCTCTACATCACTTTTTAGACGGCAAAGAAACAACTTCTCGCATACCATGTAACTCGAGCATTGAGAGGTCCCAACAAATCTAGACAAGTTTCAAGGCCGCTTAGTCAAAGGTCTTGTCGTTCAAGCCACAACGTGAAAAAAATGACCATCTTCGGGATGTCCATCGCTAAATCACTTGAAACCATTGCGGAAGTGTCAACTTTCACTTTTTTCCTCCATGATGGCTTCACCTAAAGCTCTTTAACCTGTTTTTTCTCCCCCTCTCGAAGCCGGACTTTTTCTCATTAGTTTCAGTTCTACTGACATCGGAAGACTCACCCTCAGGGTCAGTGCTTCTGCTCGACTAGACCGAGACGTTTGCACTCCCGAGCTTATCCGCCCTGGTGATATCCGTTATGACTTGCTTCTCCCTAACCTTTTTACGTGTTTCGCGATGAACAGCACCGTCCCTACACAGCTGAACTCCTTGGTGATCATGCCATGTTTTAGAAAATGTTCACCTTAAGTTTCGGACAACAGCTGATCAGTAAACCAAGTACGAGCTATGTGCAAGCCCATGAAATGCTCAGTCAAAGTTCATGTCCAGGATTTTCTGACCCCCAACAACCCATTAAGAGGCTATTAGCATCGATTTATTAAGAACCATTCGTGCACCTCATGTCGTTTTGATTCCTTTGACAGCCCTTCCAATTTCCTAGATGGTGGTGAATCAGCCGTTGTTGTATTTCTTGTTATGATCAAGGTAGTTGATGGCATGCCTCATGCTCACCTGTTGTCCAAAATTCACTCGTCCGGAATAGCCAACCCCCTACACTCTTCGGTCTTTTCTCACCCATCCGGTCTTTTCCAGGCAGTCCTGATCGGCGGCCACCTATCGCCAGCTAAACCGATCACCAGCGGAGTCATCCAAGTTAGTGTTTCGGATCCACCCCTGTTTCTTGGGCTTATCAATGACATATCCTCTTTGATTCGCCATGGGAATGCCTTCCTTTCCGCCAGACATCAAACTAATTCATGTCTTTCACGCTGAGGACCTCCTCATTGCCTCCGAGGAAATACAAGACAACCTAAGTTCCCTTAGCAGCCGGTGGCCCACCTGGCGCACAAATTGTTTTCTTGCAAAAAGCATTATACTTCCTTATGAGTGTTATGTTCCTGTTGATACCCTGGTCACCAATAGTCTTTCAATCCCCGTCACTCCTCTTTTCCAGATCGAAAGCTGCGCCATTTGTGCCTGTAGGATTTCTCCAAACAAGCCTATTTCCTAATTGCTTAAGCTAAGCACACTATGGGCCTTATAATTCTGTGTCTCGAACCCGTTCACAGCCGACTGCTTGCCTGCACTACCCATGCCGGACCCATTCGGGAATACTGTTCTCTCCTTACTTACAACTTGTTATGCTCCACTTTTATCTCCGTAGAAAATATTCAAAGTCATCCACCAGTCGACTGAAGGACAGACCCACCGCCCTGTTCTGCCGACAAAGATATGGACTCCTTCAAGTTGACCAGCTATGGCTAAACCGCACTAAACTAAATTTTCCCCCTTTGTACAAACCTTTGCACCTCCAAGCAACCCCCCCCCCCACCTAAATAACTTTCAGCCCCAGTCGCACACCTCTTGGGCACACGGTCTTCTTTCTTCCCGTCCCGCCTTCCAGGCCCTCCGTTAGTGCCAAGTTTTTTATTATTGTGTTTGTCAAGAAATGGAACTAACTTCCAGATAACAGGATTAGCTCTGACTTTCTTTGCCGGTTCCAGCGTAATATATACAAATATCTTACTGCGAGCACGGCCCTGCGGCGAAGTAACAATACTGCAGCTATTGACTCTGCTTTATAAAATGGTCTCGAGCTCTAACTCTTTATTTTTAATACTTCAGCTTTGCAGTCATATCTGCCCAATTGTAGTTTTTTGCGCGCTGCTTGCAGCAGTTTATCCTTGTGTGGACTGGTGTTTTGACAAACGTGAATCCCATCAAACCAGACCTGTCTCGTATTCACAGTTGGCACTATAGCCAGACTCTTGCTTCTATTTCCTTCCGTTTCCAGATTTTGATGGTTTAACTCCAGCCTTCTGCCCTGCTAAGTGGATCCAAACCGAACGGTTCCTAGCCCACCTCGTGTTACTAATGACCGATGAATGTTCCAAGTGAAGAATCACGAACCTCATTGAACTCAACTGAATTTCCATTTGCTTCAACTCGAAATACCTGAAGTGATGAGTCCGCTCAGAAATAACACAAACCACTCGATGAATAACTTTCAACAATCTGGCGTCACCGCCGATCGTTGTCCGGATGTTTCAAGCCAATCTTTATCCGGCATTTCCAGCCAAATAATAATCACCTTTCCCTTGGGGAATTCTATAACATGTCATCCCCCCCTCACTGCAACTTGCTCTGCTCACTGAACTCGAGTAAGCAATCGTCAGTTATTGTTAGCGTCATCCTTGCATACAGTCACACTGGGCACTCTATATTGCAGCCCCTTCCATCAGTTCCACTTGAACCATTTCAAGGCCTTTCCTCTACTGTCTTCGAAAACAACTCGTATTTACAGCTCAACCTGACTTTAGCTTACCCCGTTTAAATACCACTGGGATTTATTTCACTGTTGGAGCGATTTGCTCTTCCTCCCTCTAGAACATACAAACATTTTATCCCCCTGAGTAATTTTGTACACTTTGACTATGCATTTAAGAGTGCAACTCGACGGCAGTTAAGGAATATACCGTTGTCATTATTACTATCATTATCGTTATGTGGCAGTTCACCGTATAATCCCTTGTTTTTGTTCACTTTGCTTACTGATTCCGGTATTCCACTGGAGGCCACTTTCCGACTTGTCGTCAGTGCTTTGCTTCTGTTTCTTAGCCGTTGCTGCGTTGCATCTATGAGCCGTCTATTCACACCTTCCACTTTTGCCTTTCTCGGTTCAGCCGGAGTCATGTCATCCACGGAATGCCAGCGACCTTTCACTGCAGGGCTCACTCCAGCACGTGCCTCTGAGACAGAACTCTTTTATTGAGCTCCGAGGATTCCATATCTGTTGCCATCGAGGATCCGTTCTCCATCTGGATTCGAGGTCCTTTCCACAAAGAATTCCTCACTCCCTTTCACTTGCATCCTCTTTTGTGCCCACCTCGACAAAAATGACCGCTTTGGTAGCGGCCGCCTAGCTGGCTCAGTTGCTGGCTTCTCCGGCTTGACATTGGCCTTGGCAACGAGCATACACTCAGAGCAAGCCTGTGTTAGTCTCATAAGTTCACAATATATTGCATATAGCGGTTCGGTTAGCGTCCACCACTCAGGGTGGCCCCGTGCGTCGTGGATATCTCACTGTATGCCGTCCATGTTCAACCCATCTCTGAACCTGTGTGCCGCGACTTGCATCCAGGTGATCACGCAACGGTCGACGTGAACTATCCAGCCACCACAATATGGAGCTGCCCTTAATTTATGAGAGTTGCTGTGATAGTGCGGTTTGAGCTGCACATGCTAACCGGGTCCCACCCCAACTGTAAACTGTTGAGCAACTCATCTTTAAGTGGTCTTTCTAGACAACTAGAAGGCCAGTACTCCCTTGTACTTATTCTGCACTTGTTTTATCCACAAGCCTGATGATACCGCCCACCTGGTTCCTTTTGGTTGTTTGATCTGCTTCACTTTCGTATAGGAAGAAACAAATATTATTTTCTGACTTCCAATGGGAGCTTCCAAAAGCGCGGATTGCAATAGATGTAATGATACTCTGGTCGTTTACAAAAGGTGGGAACGTCCAGCTTTCTCTGGGTCCTTCTCCTTTTCCCGTTCAACTTATTTCCCTTTCGGGTAACCCTTTTTTCTTTTCCTTTTATTTCCGCTTGAATACTTATTTTTTCTTTTCTTCTCTCTTTGTTTCTTGCTGCCGCTGCTCATTATCTTTAATGTTGGTGCTTGGGATTTGAGACCCTGACTACGTCCTCCCGCAGAGATAGACTGACTGGATAGTTGGAGACTAAAGTGTTCCGTTTTACAAAGTTTTAAAAAGTTTATCTCACTGGTTGGCCAAATTCCCATGGCCGGCCGACCAATATATGGGCTGTTTCAAACCGCTCCACCAAAAATACGGAGGATCTATTCTGCCCACGAACCACCTTAGTCGGTCAGTACAAAAAGCCTTGGTTATATGGGAGAAACAATCAGTGTCTCTGCTCGCTGCAGCACAGTCCAAATGGTCCATACTTCCAACAAGCGGTCCCGCCTTCTGCTTGGTTGACTGGTGATAACACCAGCCATTATTTGAAGGGGGACCTATCGCATCCTATCGAACAGCCACAACGTCACTTCAGGATCCACCGGCAAAAGCGAGGGCCTAGATTCCGGACAGCAGTTGACATGCTAGTTGCTAATTGCACATGGTCGACTATCGGCGGTGAGCCGTGATATACCCCCACATTGGCCCTGCAGCTTTAGGCGGGACAGGCCCCGATTCTTAAGCAGAAAGCTTCTGTAGTGTTGCTTTGTCTTCAATTACCTTTTACTATCTGACTATTAGGTAGGTATATTCGGAAAAGTTAAGTAATCCTTCCTGATTTTCATTTAGTTTCTTATCATACTCTTCTCGCATTTAAGTCAACACGGGATTAGATATTCTCCGAGACTCTCCCTGTTTCCATGGTACTAGGCAACAAAGTTGCGTAGGACGTCACAAACTCCTGAAGTAAGTCAGGCCGGGTCATTTCAGGTGGGGTTAGGTTACAGGGCTCGCATACTGAACCCATGAGCATTCAGCTTGCATTGCGGGCTCCCGGGTTTCCCTTCGTGCCGTGACTTCCATGAATCTAGTAAAATAAAGCGTTTTTATCAGATGAGGGGAAGGAAGAAAAGCGGGTTCGCCCTTGGGAACGGCGGCCTAGCAGTACCACGGACTCAGCCACACAACTCACAGCAGCTCCATGTGAGATAATACCTCAAGTCTTTGAATAGCCCGAATATGTGAGATGATGATGGGTAGGGTGACTCGAAAGCTGAGAACATAAGCAGAGTAGCAAAAGGCGTGTAAGGTAAAGAGAATCAAGAGATCAACAAGAAAAACGTAGCCACTCAAAATACTCATAATACAGGAATATCGCTGCCCAGCAAGCACTCAGTTTTTTCATCGAAGAAGCTACCAAGGTTTCTGTCCCTGCGAGAGGAGGCGACTTCTTCCCCCTGCTTATGATCTCAATTTTCGCTCACGTCCCCCGAATGTAAGGTCGCAAAAGCGAGTCAGTAAATTTGTACTGGAGGCGTTCATTCCTTATATAACTTATGGCTTTATACCAGTTCTATTCTTAGCCCATGCGCATCAGAGGAAAATAGGTTAAGGCCTCCACTACGACTGCCTTTGTTTCACGCTTCTCTTCTGAGTGAACCTCCACCGAAAATCTTCCACGGCTCTTCTTCCTTCTATGGGACTGAATCCAGCCCGGTTTAGCAAGCGTCCAGTTTGGACTTGCAAAAGCCTCACAAACACACAGAATTACGGCAGCTTCCTTGGATGTAAAATGTCCTTTCTAGGTTGGCCAAGACCCTGTTAGCCCTAACCGCGGACGATATACTCAGTACAGGCACTTCTAAGTCGCACACGATAGTAGAGGACTAGGTCCTTACCAGAACGGATAGTCTCACTTACTTGACGTCGTTGCTTCGCCAATCTGATTGGAAATGTGTAATATTTCGGTGTGTTTAGTGATATCTTCCATTTACTTGTCCATGAGATAATGTTGATCAAGTCGGCCTGTGTTTGGCTTGATCTTGGCCCCGTTATTTTCATGCCATCTCTTTTGGCCATTCCCTTCTTCATCACTTTGACATTCTCTCCCCACAGGAAGTGTTGGCCATCTTCTGTATGACCAATGCCACCAGTTCATTGCTTTTATGTTTTACCGGTATATCACTCGCCGTCACACAGCATTCTGTTTCTAATACTCCTTCCTTGTCCGTTTTTGGGTACTTTCCCCGTATCCCTAACATTCTGTGCAGCCCGCCAGCGACACTTCCCACTGCTTCAATGAAAAGCCATTATTTAAGAATCCCTGCCCGTTTTGTATTTCACGGCTGATATGGTCATTTCCAATAACTTCCATGCGTACATCTCACGGTTCCAAGTGACTTTATGCGTCATCACCCGACTTGACTATCCAACCTTGAGATTCATTTTCGCTGGTTTCATCGTAGCTATCACTCAGGCTTTCTCCGTTCTCTCTCGTAAGCACACATTTATTAGCCTCATCGAATCTCTGGTCCTATGGCCACCTGTGTCATCTGATCGCGTACAGCAGTTTGCCTCAAGCTTCTCCGAAATAGGCCACTATCTTATCGTACCAGCACATGAGCACTTGGGACAGCCTGGCTGGGTTGCCGGATCATTTACATGTATAGGAACAGCAAATGTTCCAGCACGTTGCCTTGTCGCTGATCACTGCCTGACTAGGCCAGTGTGAACCTAGTGTCCTCGCTCCGTACAATTAAAACCGTACCGCTAAAGGGACAGTCGATCCATTTCGAAGTCTGTGGTTCCAACCTGAATGTCTCCAGCTTTCCCAAAAAGGGACCATAGTCTATAGGGTTAGAGGCTTTTCAAACGCCCAGGTGTGGTGCCTCCACTCGTTCCCCGTGGTCCGAAACGCTAGTCGCCTCATCGAAAAATGATGGCATGTTGAGTTGACAGGATCCTCTTTCAGCGAGCCCATGTTGTCTGCTATCAATCAGTTGGTGGTTCAATAAATAGTTCTTTATTAGCCCCGATTAGTTTCCCTAATGCTTTGAATGCGAGGGAGGGTAAGTTAGTGGGACGGAAGTTTTGGAGCTCACCCTGTTTGCCTCTTTCTTGAAATTGTGATCAGAAGGTGTGATCGGACTGCCGCTATTTCCATTCTTATTGTAGCGGCTCGTTCCTGCTCTAAGAGTTCCATCTCTAGGGGTACCATTTTTAGTTGCTGGTGAGCGTCTACAACTGGTTATGTACTCATCAACGGGGCGGTTGTGATTACTTTACGGGTGAGGTTTCCCCCAGAAGTAACTGAAACCCTTCCCTCAATGGTGTGATTCCACTCAGGTTGACTCCAAGACTGCAAGGCAAACAGCCAAGACATCCAGTTCATTGCGCGGGTGGGCTCCACGGATCCCCGGTGCTGCGACAGTAGGAGCGAAAAGTTCCTCGAGTTTATCTTCCTGTATCCACTCATGTACGGTTGGCTGTTGGTGACAGTCGAAGACCACATGGACAGCCCAGTAGGTTAGGTTTGGGAGAAAGAAGGCGGAGATGGTAGGTCAGATGATGCGGCAAACAAGATGAAGTCAAAAGTAATGATGGGAGGTTGGCCATGGGACGAGGAGGGCGAAGGGGGGACCACGTATATAGAAAGAAATAGCTACAGACGGGGATTACCGAATGGACAAGTAAAATGGAGGCAAAAGACGACTCAGGGATGGAAGCCCAAAAAGTGAACTGAATGGAAACCTAGTAAACACAATGCCCAACGAACTACCACCAATCCACTCAGTGCTGTGTTGCCGGTCATTATGGCCCATCACGGAACACTCTGGTCCATGCCCCGTCCAGCCAATGCTTAAATTCAGCCACCGTGGTTGCCTCGACGACTTCCTCTGGCAGTTTACTCCACTAAATAACCAAAGGTCGCATGAAGGACTGAACCCGAAGCCTTGTCCGTGACCTGTTCTTTTTTAGCTCGAAGGCACGACCTCTCAGGTTGTGGTTTTCTGTTGGCGGCATTAGGGCATACTTGCGTGTCCTCAAGTCGATCCTGCCTGTGAGGATCTTGTACACTACTATGAGATCCCCTCGTTTTCTTCTCCGTTCCATGGAGAATAAGTTGAGGTACTCAAAGTTTTACGAATAAGTTTTTCCTTTGAATATGAGAAAGAATCTGATAAATCTTCTCCGGCTTTTCTCTGTTACTTGCCTATCCCGAGCCAAATAGAGACCCTAAGCTGGGGCACAGTTCTCCAAGTGGGGCCGTGCGACAGTCTTATTCGGTGGACCAGGCTTCCTCGGTCTCCTAGAGCTGACTAATCGACGAAGCTGGTACTGCACCCTGGAGTTGGTTTTGGCCGACTTGTCACCCCGGATTTTGGGTTGGGAAGCAGCCCTAACCGTGGCCCCAAAGTCCTATACCACACCTTCTACCGGTACTGGTACTGTCACGCCCCCTGTTTTCAGTACTTTTAATCAGTGAGGCAGCCCCTTGCCAACTAGATGCATGCACTTGTGCCTGTTCGGCGATATGTCCCATTTTGAGGCCCACTCTCGGACTCTGCCCAGGTTTCTCTGGACTGATTCGTGGTTGAATACTCCTACTATTGTCAAGTCGCCGGCAAACTTGAAACACCCGTTTTCTGAACCGCTTTCTGAGTCCTTTACATACAGAAGGAATCGCAGGAGTTTCAGGACCGACCCTTGGGGTGCTTTCATCTGCAAGCTTCCCGCTACAGACGTACTTTCCCCTTTTCCCACTTGGAACGTCCCGCAAAACAGGTATCCCCTGATGCACTTCGTCAGCTGGTCCGACAGTCTAAACCGTCGCAGTTTTTCTACAAGCAGACGGCAGGTCACTGATTCTAAAGCCTTCCGAAAGTCCAAGTAAAAGACATCAACCCACTCCCCATCATCTATTTTCCCGTTCACTTCCTCTAAGCTGCGTGGAAGATTGGATGGACACGAGCTTTTCTGCACGTAACCCTGCTGGGATTCTTGAACGAGGCTGTGTTGCTTCAGGTGCAATACTATCCCGGGCCGAATGACCCTCTCCAAGACCGTCCGCACAAAGGAGGTTAGGCTCATCGGAAGGTGGTTTTCACAACTACTTCAACCCCCTCTGAGTATAGGAGTGATTGTCGAAGTTAACTAATTCTCAGGCAGGACCCCTGTTTCAAGTGAGGTATTAAATGGCTTCGTCGGTGATCCCGCCACCGCTGGTGCTAACGGTTTCTGGATTACCGGGAAGATACCGTCCGGGCCCTCCGCCTTGGTTCTTGCTAGCTGCTTGATAATTCATATGGCCTTATCTTCTCCTATCGAGTAGTCTTCCATGGCAGCCTTTGCCAGAAAACTCTACTCTATTCGTACGCCTAGCCATCCGGTCAGATAATGCGAAAAGCTTGTCCATGAAGATTGTTCCCTTTTTTGACTAATGCAATATGAGAGCTCTTGTTCTCTTGAGTTTGATGGCAGGCTGCCAACGAGAAAAATTCCTCTGAAGAGCGAGCCCGGGCTCAAACCTGGCTTTTAGGTTCATAACTTTGTGCTTTAGATCACTGAACGGTCGTCCGGTTGGTAAATAGATCAGCCGAAATACCCCTTCTATGACGGCATTCCTCCGTCATTTTACGGCAATTCATACTGTGTACCGGAACTTCGGCATTATTTTTGCCATGACCATCTTGGCCTCTTAAGACTTTATCCCACCATTCTGTTACCTACCGCGTCCCAAAGTCCGGTTCCCTTGTTCACAAGCGGCTGGACTAGTTTATAAATCTGCTCTTGTTACTTTATTGCTTCGTTTTATCATGCATCCTAGCTTGCTTCCGGCTCCCAGGCGGATATATTATTCTGATTATTGTGAGCTTTCAGGCATACAATAAACCTTCTTCATGCTTGCTGTATTATTTAGGTTTAATAGCACGTTGTGAACCACAGCTTTTCCACAACCACTGGATATCACCCTTTACCTAGACCCCCTTGTAGCGGCTGCCTACAAGCTTTCGCATGGATAGTATGGGTACGCTCAAAGCTGAGGTTCTCTTCACACAGCTTAAGGCCACCTGTAGGAAGCTCGCCGAGTTTCCGACGGTGTCATTAGTCGCATACACCGCCATAAATTTTATTACCCTGAATCCTGTGCCACACTTTAGAAAGCAGCATATAGACACAGACAGCTTAGCTGAGTTTTGGCTTTACACTTGCAATAAGTACTTGGGCCGAATTCTGGCGCAACTGAAGCTAAACATCTGAACAGAACTGAGCTCAAGACAAATGGACACGCGCCTTTTGTCGAAAAAAGAAGCGGTCTGGGCTCTGGACTAGCCTTTGGGTTGAGGGCGGGAGACTAGTTTTACTTTAACCACTTTGAAGGCACCGCCAATGGCCACCAGACTGTTTTGCGCTCACCAATTTTTCAGCCGAGTAGGCCTTGTTTGCTTTAGGCTTGGCAGATAGAGTGCTGCAACTCGGTCGTCGCGAGTTGCTTACCCAGTGTGCATGTGCTACAGCGGGCGGGCGTTAGTCACTGCCCATCTAGATCTGTCGAAGGCTTTCGGCCGTGTTCCACACCCCTATCTCACCGCTAAATTGCTTTCATTTGGTATTATCAACCGGTTGCTTCCTTGGCTGCAGTCTCATCTCACTCATCCCGCTCAAGCGGTCTTCACTAAGGGACACACGTCTAACCTGGGACCTGTTACAAGTGGTGTTATGCAGGGCAGAGTACTGGGTCCTCTTCTGTTTCTACTGTACAATAATGACGTACTGAATCTAGTACACCATGGCACTTCATTCTCGTTTGCAGATGATATAAAAATAGTTCACTCTTTCAACTCTAATGATGCCACCTCTACTTTCCGCAACATTTCCGCCGAACTCTCTGCATTTGGCACTACCGTATGATGAAATTTTCCATTGATTAGTCCTAGGTCCTAACCTAAAAATTCCAAACAACCCCTGGATCCTTAAACCTTGGTGGCCTCCCAGTGGTCACTCAACCAACCATCCGTGATTTTCGCCTCAACTGCTCTAGCTGCCTCAGCTCCTTGCAGCACTCTGCTGTCTAAGCGGCCAAGGCTAGAAAAGGTGCTGCCCTCCTCTTCGGTTCCCTTCTTCTCCCGGACGGTATCATCAGCGTCTACAAGTCCACACCAGACCCCACCTGAACACTGCTCAACAATCTTCTCTAACATGACAAAGTTTGTCGGAGTTTTGATAGAAAACATACAAAGGCGTTTCATCAAATAAACTACTCAGTTAGTCCACTTATTCAAACTAAAGAGAACAATGCCAACATCTGAATCTTGACCCACTCTGGCTCCGCCGCTTGAGACTAGACTTGGACTACTTGCGTAACCTGCTCCCTAACTAATCTTTTTCCTTTAACCCAGTAAGCTCCTCGTGTGAACCCCTTACTCACTTGGGACAGGCCTTTTTCTATCCTTTCTAGCACAGCTAAATCTACAATAGGGTCATACTTTTCCTTCTTGTCCACTTCAAGCTCTAGAGTAAGTTGCGCATCACCATTCGAGCCTCTCAGACCAAGTTCCAAATTTTATCGGAACTCATTACATACCGCATCGTTACACGTGCACTTCACTTATCTAATATATGCGTAGCTGATGATATGGCATACGCGAGAGGCCTTAACTTCTGAGGCCAAATCCTTCGCAGACCCCTCTGCCTCCATTTGAGGGCACAATCAAAGACAGTCTCACCTATCTGACTGGATGTTCAGCCTCTGACTAGATGTAGCCTCTTCCGTAGTGAGTGAGCGGAATTGAAGTACCATTCTTTTCCTACACCTGGCTTGCCCCTTCTCCCGTAGTCTCAGACATCCTTAGGCCTCATCGTTCATTGGTTTTTATTTGTCTCGGTTAAAAGCCAATCAAGAGCGAGGGCACACCCTGGCTGCTTTTCTCTGTCTATTTTTCCTGTCCAGCTCTCCCCGTATGCGCATTTTACCCTCAAAGTTGGTTATCTGCCTTAGCATCATGGTGATCACTCCCATGATGCACGCGCCTATGTGCCGCTGCTGTATGTTCGTTTAATAACAGCTAACTCTACTGGTTCGGCCCTCTGAGGCCCCTCGCAACTTGGTCATCTGATCGAGGATCTTCTTCTATCATAGTTGAATTACGTTTCACATACATAATCATCAATCAACTTTAGTGACAATCTCAATGGTCTGGGGAGCGGTCCGATCCGTGGACTTGGCCGGCGCAAGCAGGACTTGCAGGCCGTCTGAGACGATGTGCGGGAGCTACTAGTCTGGCGGATCACCCCGCCCATGTGCCATTCGCGGAGGGGTTTTCAAGTTGTGTCAAACGCAAGGTCAGCCTCACCCATTAGCACCGATTCTGGATTTCACGCTCTCGTTATCAAAGCCCCTCCGTACTCGGCAAAACAGTTTGAGGATTGTATACTTTCTTTACCTCCGCTCAGCCGTATAGGCTCACCTGTTCATTTTATCACCACTCTAACGGCTTCCTGTTCTAACTTCTCGTACGCACACAGCCACGTACTCCTTGCTACCACCGTAATCGTTCTACAACCGTTTGCACACTGACCCGTTTTGTCCATTTTTTATCATTATTCGTCAACGACCCCATCCTCACCAATCTTTATCCTCAGGTCAGAACTTTCAGTCCAATCTCTGCGTCTCTCATGACTGAATCAATTATCAATTAAAAACCACCACATAAATTGTTCTCAGCTCTACGGAAATCTGTTGGTCTCTTCATCAGCAAACGCTTCGATTGGCATCTACAGTTCATTCCTTTTACGCAGCTGTTGACAGGCATGTAGCCATCAAGCTCCATCGTCCCACCTCTGTCACGTATATATATTTCTCGTGATTCTGTTCGATCTTGGGTTCCGTTGTCCTGAAGTCCTCTCTTTCCTTGGCCAACATCGTGCTTCGCCTGTGGCAAAATGATCTAGTTCTTCGTCACTTGCCTGCTTCCCTTAGGCCAGTTTTCGGATCATCTGCCCGACATATTTTGTTAGCCACAGGCATTTTACTAAGGTTTCCGGTTGCTTTGTTTTTCAACGTTCTATCTGCTGTAAAGAAATCTTTACATCATAAGTTTCAAGAACAGTTTCAAACTGTGGGATCTGCCGTTACTTCCCCTCTCTGATCTCCCATACACCCATTCAGTTCCCGCGTTGTTCGCCGTTTTGCCTGTCGTATCCATGCACCCAGTACGGTTTATTGCCCGGTTACCTTTCACTGCTGTTATTCTTCACTACTACAACCACCAAGTAGCCGTTTTTTCTCAGCCTTTCATGACCGTCCCCATCTCCATCATCCTGCTGCTTATAATGTACGACCGCTTCCTAGTGCTTCTCTCACTTTCAACGGTCACGGCATGATGCACTCACTTTAAACAAGTTAATCCAGTTACTTTGTTTGCCCTCCCTGATCACTTCGCTCACCGTTCACGAAAAGTTCAACACAGCTGACACCATTTCAGTGTCATGACGGCTGACATTTCTCTCTGCAGACCCACCACTTTTCACTCACCACAAATAAACCAATAAGTCATGATTTCCCGCCGATATTCCACATTTGGCAGTTGACAAGGAGCAATTTTCCCCCTAATTTCTCCCGTTTATGACTACCATCTCCCAAGCGAAATCCAACCGCCTCTCTTTATATGCTTCTATTCTGAAAATATCTATGCCTCACAGCTATCGTCTACCGTACACATAACGCACCCTTTAAAGCCTTCCCAGCTAGCTCTATGTTCCACAGGGTTCTGCAGCCAGTTACTGACCACTAACTGCAGAGTAGCAACGCATCATTCCTGTCCGTTTCTTTTTCGAAGCATACAAGTCTTTTCTTCATGGTCTCTTGGTAAGGCAGCTATTCCAACCATATTACTGTCTCACTCATGCAGAACTGCCAACTTCCAGGTATCTCTACCTGGACCAGTCCAACCCCACCACCTGACCTTGACCTTCGGATTAGCCGGGCGTTAGTCCGAATCCACCAGTGGGCCCATTTGAAGTTCCGTCCACCGTTCCCTGGTTTCCACTCACTTCTCTGGTATTTATCTTACATTTGTTTTCCATTTATCTATATCGAGTTCGCCTATACTGTACCAGCCATACATCTTTCTACATAATTACGAAGTATTTGTTCACGTACCCGTCTGCGACTTATCGATCGCTTACCTGACCCGCTTTGGGCCCCTCCGTAATAAATCAACATTGTTATAAGAAAACCACGTTATAGTTGTACTCTGCTCACATTCAAGTATATACCTGGTATACCAGCACCATCCAGTTGGATCACAGTCAATCCCACGTCTTCTTCTCTGTGTAAGCTCAGTTTTCTCTAGCGCATGACCACCGATACCTCTAGTAGTTTCTTTTACAATTTTGCACTAAAGACCTCCAGACTTTGTCGGGCATCAGAAGTTTAATACATCAAAAGCGACAGCGACAATTATAGTGCTATGCGTCCATGGTAGAGGCCTCCTTCACGAGTTAATTATTTTTTCAAACCAACCCTTTCTCTTCAGAGCTAGCTTCTACTCTGCATTGGCAAATTGTATTAGGTATTACGGTCTCTAATTCCTCAAAACTGAAGCCCCTTGGGTTACTTTGTATCCGAGCTCCACCACGGCAATGTGACACGCTGTGACAGGTTCCAGGCAGAAGCTGTCCCATCTGTTCCACTCTACCACGTACACTAGTAATCAGCAATTGCTTACGCTTTCCCTGGACTTCATATCGTTATCACCGAAAGACCTCCGTGCACTGCTGTTACCATTCTACACATAAAGTGTAAAATCCGAACACACCCCGTAACATTGAGCTTTCCGTCTAGTAGGGACCCTTTGATAGTCATCCAAGTATGGTCCATCTATCACTGCTATCTAAGGGCTGTCACGTCTCAACGGCCCCTACTTTTTCCACAGTGACTCGATCTTCCACCTCCAACTTATGCCGCACCGTACCTGGCTCTGCCACGGATGAAGCCCTCCGCCCTGTTATCACTGCTCATTTGAAAATCACAAATCTTCTTCAATGCAAACGCGGAGCCTATCCGATGTCCTCTAATTTTCCGGCTTGCAGCAGCATACTTCAAGCCTTGTCAACGAAGTCCCTCTCCAAGCCTCCGTAAATCTTCATTAGTGAACAAAGTAATGTGCTGCTGACCCTTTAAAAGAAATTTCACCCCTGCAGCATTTAAATAAACCCATCCAGTTTAATGTATGTTGTCATCACTTGTTACAGTAACCCACAGCTGGAAGCACTGAAACGGTCATCCGTCTTCTTGATTGCCGACTACAAGTAAGCCACTCTCATGGGTTTACAGCAAGCATTCATGGGAGACCTACAGGTTTCGATAGATACTTGGACTTCAACTCAGCCTATCAGCAACTTTTAAAAGTGGCACCCGTATAGTCAGTAGCTAACAGCAAAACTACGTCCCCAAAAACGAGAAGAGCGAAGTTTTCACGCCTTTTATCAGGACAACAACTGCCCTCGAGGACTTATAACCGATGTATAACGAAACAAGTCAGTGGCACGCGACAAGAATAATGTGGGCTGGCTAACCTTTATTAGTTCCTCTTATAAATGGGCACATCGATGGCAATCAGAAACGTACTTTGTGTCTACGGTGTCCGTGTTTTCTTTAGGGCAGGTAACACTTTGAAAAGTCTTCTCACAAGGACCAGCGACCTTCGAAATATATGCGAATGTAACAGCTTTGCCCACACAATCAGCCGCAAAGGCTGCCCCGCTCAGTGTATTGAGCAAACATGCAGACAGGCCAAAACCAGAATCAGAGAAAGCAAAAGAAAATAAGTGTGCAGACAGGCGGAGCGGCTTTAAAACAAATTAGAAAGCGACTCAGCAGTCCCACTTCAGGCTGTACCCATAAGCCACACCACTGACAAAGAAAACACCAGAGTCCTCCTTTATGGATTTTGCTCAAACACCAGAAGCCTTTATGTGGAGACCCTGGCGACTAATAGTCGCCAATCACGCCTCGGTCGTAGTGATGGGACAGGGACTTAAAACATGAGGATAGCACCTACGACTCCTGTGGATAGACGCCAAAAGGGTCATGAAACCTTGCTGACCTCAGATGACCCCAATATCGTGGGCACGGTATGTACGGAGGTTCAACACCCGCCTGTGAAACGAACAACACCGCTGATAGGCGGACCAGCAAACGAATAGTGTGTAAAACCAAGATGCTCTGAGCTGTCACTCAGGTTGCGCTCGCCTGTAGATCCAGTCTTAAAGACGTTTACTCGTGGTGACCGACTACACTGTGTCATTGAACAAGAAGATTTTAACGCACCCGTTGCCCTGCAAGGAGGCCCACACCTGAGGAATAATTCGCCACACCAATGACGATGCTCTCTGATTAGTCCTGGATCTTAATTGGAACAGCGCGATGTCTCAGCTGGAACAAGAGGCGCAGAACTTTACGTTGTTGATAGATTCCGATACTCTCCCTGAAGGCGGGATCACTTATCTTCCTCATTTTTGGTTTCCAGTGCCGGCTCTCAAAAACACTGAGTCCCAAAGAGACGATAAATTTGTCAGTGTAAGAGAGCAATAAGGCCTAAACCCATGCGAGAAGCAGCGTCCCCAGCTTGCAAACCCCGAGACTCCAGGAAATGGTAGTACACCTTGTGGTAATCAAAAAGCACGGAGGCTGTGGATGGCAAACTTGTACTACCCATGTCGATTGAAGAATTCCTCATCTGTTTACCTTCAGATACCTTCTGACTAACTTTGGACTGCTTCCTCCAACCTTATTCCCGCCGATAGTGTCCCGTGGTTGACAGTTATTCTGCTCTTGTTGCATTTAATCCATCTTCGCATGGTCGTGCGTTTTTTCGCCGAGATTACATTGCGAACAGTCGGTACGGCAGTGAGTTGCACTGACTTAAGACAGTTTTGTTTCATTATGTCTCGGTTTCACTTTCTATATCACGTCAACAGAAAACAGACCTTTAGTCCATTTACGCTTATTTTTGGCTGCCTGGTTAAGCGAAGAGAATTCATTCCATTTGTTTGGACTTCGAGATAGGCACCTCCTCCTTACTTTTTCGGTCATCTGCTTTTTTGCACGGAATTGTGACTCGTTCTGCCTAGCATTTTGGCTGGATAGTAACTGAGGCTCGTTGTCAAAGGTATGATCGTTTTGTGACTATATTATGCTCTCCTATGATACCGCTGAATTTGCGGTTTAACTATGTTCTTGATTCGGGTTCCGCATCGACTCGGGCGATGCGTTGCTTTGAGGCTGCAAAGGTGCTCTCCAGAAATTGTGAAGCTGAACAGTCGGTGAATCAAGAATTGAATTGTTGACCAGGCTTTAGCCGGACCAGAACTTTAGCGTTTTAGTCGTTACCCAGGAGTTTTAAGTAAAAGGCTTTCCATAACTGGTACCGTAAGACTTGCTGAATGACTGTCAAGGGAGGAAGCGAACTATACACTAAGTTAGTTATTTGCGGCGCTTCTGCATAGATTTTCAATCTGTAGTGCGAAATCCAGACCAGTAAGGGTGACTCCGGTAGATAGCGCACAAATAATCAATGAGAAGTCATAGATTGTTAAGACCTAAACCGAGGTGGCCAGTGGTGAGGTGATCAACAGGTCATAAGTTGTCGCAAGGAATCAGATAGCCCGTGTTGGACAGGTGGTTCAAACTGCGGCTCGAGCCACTCTGTCACTGACGGTGGCCTTGGTCGCGGAAAACACTTAATGAACATGCAGGGACTGCACGGTCCGATTTACAAAAAAGGACGGGGTCAACAGGGCTACCACAACTCTGCTTGTCATGTGCAAAGTTGGACCCAGCATCACTTCGGTCACCATATTCGAGCCACCTGAATTCGACTCCTTCGCTAGCCAAGCGAGAGACACACGATGCAGATCTATTCCCTCACTTTGGTACGAAGATGTCCATTCAGGGCTTGCACTCAGCGGGGCTCAGTGGTCTAGCAAGAAGCCGAGATGCCATGATAATCATAAGGTATATTTCTGGACCATGGTCAAGACACATGCATAAGGCAAGGCTTAAAACCCCAGGCTTCCCAATGTAACGCTGGGATCGGCCGCAGATACTAGGAAACAGCTGGTACCGGCAACACTGCTCAAAGGACGATCCGAGGTGATCATATGACTAGATATCCCGCGACCGATGCGACAAGTTGTGTTAAACACAGTGGGGATGCAAAACTCGGTTTTGAGAAAGCTGCATAGTGGCTCTTGTTGTGCCTGATTCAGGGAGCGGCGACCAATATATCGGTGCGTTCTATGACACAAAACAACGGAATCAAATGGAGTCAAAGTTATCTATTGGGGAACTGGTAGTCTGAGGGGTCAACAGGCTGCCGCGGCGGTCAAAATTGAGGAACATACTCCGGCTCGGATTACCACGGATTGCTTTCCTTTCCGCCTTCGTGACAGAAGCTACGCTCTTGTCAATGGCGGACCGGATCTCCCCCTGTTGCTGCTAAACCTTTTCACTCTTTTCTAACTGTAGCACGGTACCTGCTAAATGAAATCTTTCGGTAATCGTCTCATTCATAAAGAGGGACCTCCTCATGAGGTATCCATTTGTCGCCCTACAAACCATAACCCCGTTTTATCCAGAACAGTGGAAAAATAATTGAAGATCAAACTATTAACTAGTTATTCAGCCTCAAACCTGAAAATGACAAGCAACTTGGAGTCCTCCGCTCACGGTCCTGTATGACTTACAAGTATGATTTTCTGAACCCCGTCACCGACTCAGATGAAAGTCGAAATTCTTTTGTTGTTCTTTATCTACACTTATTTAAAGCGTTTGATCGCGTACCCCACTCTCACCCTTTAACAAATCTGCTATCATTCGGCATTACTGATCCACTAATTTCTTGGTTCTCATCTTACTTACCTCATCGTTCACAGGTTATCTTGATTAACTGGCACACCCTTAACGGTAAACCTGTTACAGGCGGTGTTACTCAGGGCAGTGTTTTAGGCCCTCTTCTTTTCCTCCTATAAGCAGTTGATATGTTCCCGTCATTAATCAGTGGCACGCCGTTCTTGTTCGCGGATGACATTAAGATAGTCTACACTTTTTCGCCTGACGACCCCAGTACCACTATCCCTAGAATCTCGGCTGGCTTAGCCGCTCTTAATGAATGGTGCTCAACCTGGGCGATGAAATTCTCCGCCGATAAGTGTATTCTTCTTACTTACAAATACCAGGTTCCTCCAGGTCAGTTATGCATCGGTGGTTCACCCGTTGACAGCCATCCCTTAGTAAGGGAACTTGGCCTAAGTTATTCTTGCCCTTCCAACTTCTCGAACACACTCTCTCCAAAGGGCGAAGGATGGAAATGTCCTGGCTTTCTGTTCACATCCTTTCAGCTTGGGGAGAGTATCTTTTACATGTACAAAGCACGTGCCAGGCCTTTTCTCAAATATTTTTGACCAGTCCTCCTTAGTATTCGAAGAATCAACAGGATTATTATTTAATTTATTCAACAAAGATTCACAAAGCAGCCTATTGGTTGGTCGCCAAACTCAAACTACAGGGAACGATGTTTAGCTCTAAAAATGAACCACTGTGGCTTCGTCGCATCAAGCTGAACCTGGTATTCCTGCATAAACTATTGACCGAGCTTTCATATTTCTCCAGCGGGGTACGCTTCTCCCCGGACACCGGATATTCATTCAATAAAGAACAGTTTACTAATACCGCGTCCTCTGTTAGGACTGTTTTACCCTCTAAGACCTCTCTCCAGGTACCCCAAAATCTGGAGAGAAATTCCTTCGCACACTAGATCCCTTCAGTCATAGCTTGCATTCTTGCGTGCAGTTGATAAATTTCTTTCAGTTCCAGCTGTTTTGCGCCTACTTTACTTTCACAAACCGAAAGTCAAGCTTACGAGAAAGGCCTCGACTTTTGAGCCTCCATACTGAATCTTAAGGCTCTGTTATCCAAAGTTCACCGTTTCTTTTTTGGTCTCACGTGCCATAAATCCAGCTAGCCTTAGTCCCTTTACTAATCAACCGATATTGGGGTCTATCTACCCCGCCTTTTCCCATGGCACCCTTTTTTGTCATTCTGTCTTTTTGTATGAGTCATCAACTGTTCACCGATTCATGCACTTCCCCCTTCTTCAGCGTCTCATCTTCTTTCCGTTTCTCACTCTACAGCAACAGAATGGGTGTTAGCTCGAAGCTCCTTGATAGCTTTTTGCTTAATGTGCTTCTTTTTCACATCAGAACCCACATGTACTTCTATCACTACCCTCGCGATTTTGAACTGGCAAGTCCAGGCTCAATTCTCTCACTTGACGTGGCTTGGTAACTGAACTCGACATCCACATACGACGTCACCAATCCCGTCCCACCCTATCCCCTGGCTAATTTTCTTCAGTAATTTCATGTAGAACTGAGCCTTTTCTTCTACTGAATGACTACTCTACATCAAATATTAACCTCCTTATTGGATCTTTAGGCTCCTGCTTATGCGGTTCCTTTTTTGGTCCCACTTTCCATGGCCTGTTTGTTTTGGGAATCCGCAACATCGATGGGCCCGAGCTCCACTTTTGTTCTTCTGTCTATTAACCGTTGACCATCAGCTAGGCCATACCCAGACTGCGTTCTCTATCTCATTTCCCTTTACAGAGATTCCCAGTTCCGATCAACCACCTCGGGCACTATACTGATCATCTCCTTGGCTGGTGCACCTTGGTACTAATGCTGTACGATCGTCCACCACTCGCTGTTCCAGTCGACTCTGTTGCCCAAGTTCTCACAACCTGACTGATTGGCCCCGGACCAAAATACCTTTATCGTGGTTGCTCAGCCCTCCGCACAACCATCGATTAGCACTGGTGCCAATCCCAACGGTGAGGGGCGCGATCAAGTCCTCGGCTTTGCCGGGGCACATTGGGAGTGCAGGCTGTCTGCAACGATGTGCGAGGGCAAGTAGGCTGGTAGATCACGCCTCCTGTGTTCACTTCACGAGGGGTTTTTCAGGTTGGGTGCCCAGTGCACCGTCAGCCCCACCCAGTAGCACGGGTTGCGGATCGTATGCTCTAACTCCCCTCACCCCATTGCATTCACAAGTTGGTGCCTCTATATATTTATAAAGCTCATTTATCGCATACTTCACAAGCTACCAATTTGCGATACCCCTTTTTGTCCATCACCTACCTCCCACCATTACGCACCATAAATATTGGTAATCCTGACCAACCCCCAAATAAGAACTCGCCGTTCCAACCTTTGCATTTTTACAACGAAATTTGTTATCTTTCAACGGCTACCATATTTTCCATGTTTGGATCCCCCATTCTTCAGTGGATCTTCGTTCAAGGCAGTGTCCCGATTAGCAACTTCTGGCTCGATCCATTTGTGTAATCGCCTGCAAGAAAGCAGCCATCCAGTTTCATTCTTCCAAAACTCCGACGCACAACTATTTCTCGTGCCCTTTGTTCCATCACTGGTTTTCCCGTTCAGGTATTATTCCTGTTCTCGGTTTTCATCCACAGTCATTTGCAGTAAAACGGTGTGATTGGTCATCTCTCACCTGGTTTTCCTCGGTTAGTACTCTCATCTGCTTCGTATGTCGCTCGCCACAGGCATCGTCAGTGTGCCTTTCGAGCTACGCTGCCTTCCCGTGTTCCACCCAGTGTAAAGTCACCTTAACATCATTATTTTCAGTTACAATTTCAAACCATTTATTCTGCCATTACCGGATCTTCCTGATCCTCCACTTCCTTATTTCTCTCCTGTTATTCGCTGTTACAAATGCTGCATCTTTGCACCACAGTTCTTCTGACGCCCAAGTAAACCTTTTCTACTGACCCTTCACACTACTCCAACCACTCTGGACTTTCATTCGCTCAGCTTTCTCCAGCCTTCTTCACGTCCATCTTGCTGCATAATGTGCATCCATTTATCACAGCTTCACCCATTTTCAAACGTCACCACATGCCACACCTGCATTATTCAGACTGATAGATACACTCTTACTTGTTTTCATCGATCCTTTCCCTCTTACTCCCTCGTTTATCAACTTCTGCTCGCAGCCGCCGCCTTTGTGCTTCCGAAACTGTTTCACTTTCTTTTTTCATCCCCCATGTTCACCTGTCATCAACAAACTCATCGGGTTTATCCAAGTGAAGTCCGTACCGTTTGAACCAACCATACCTGTCTCTTTCAAGCACTGCCACTTCCGTTTTCCACCACTCCACTGCTATTTGCTCCCACTCGTATGTATATATATATGTACATGTACGTGTATATATATATCCACACGTTTTCTCTACCTCCTCCAGTTCTTTGTCGGCCAGTTCTATCGCCACCATGCAGCCTTCCCTCATGATATGCGTCTGTTTTGACTATATCTATGCCGCATATTTACCGCATCACGATCCTTTCGCGCCATAGCTGCCATCTGACCCACTCTTTACGTCTTGCATTGGTCGCTCCCTGTTTTCAAATTGACACCCTCCATTTATTGGAACGAAAAGTTGCTCATGGCTACCTAATCCCTAGCCATACAGTCCAATTATTTGTTCTTCCCTTCTTTTCTTCTTTTTATTTCTTCGCCGTTTCCGTGATGACAGTTTCTCGTGCCGATTTTCTGTTCTCCTCAAGTAAAACATTCAGGTTCCGATCAACTCCACTTGCTTCAGCCAGCCCCTACATTTGACCCTCAATCTCAAATTCACCGGGCACATTTGAATCCATCCCTGGGTTCACTTAAACTCCCTCCATTACTCCTTGATGTGCATACCCTGATCTCCCTGCCATCTCACCTCCAGCTATTCCCAGCTTTCCCTTTGTCCTGCGTATTTCTAAATTTCCCAAGAATTTTGTCTGTCAATTTTATGGCTTGTAAAAAGTTTGATCATGCTTAAGGCTTGCTTCGGGCGTCTCCAAAATAAACTAATAACATTATCATTATTATTTCACTGAAGGTATACCCCAGGGTCCTGCTGTGAGCTAACTGTGTCAGAATCTGTCACCAGATTTGAACCTTCTATGGATAAAGTCGCACTGCATGCAGACGTGGATAGCTTACATTAGTGGCCGGCGGTGAACCGCCTCTCTTTTAACACGGGCTAATGCAGAGTAGTTCATCTTGAAGGAAACCGGCCATCAAGCACTCCGTGGCGGTTAGCACGGTACGGAGGGTGACGCAGGGGGAATCCAGGCTCATATGTTTCCGGAGGTTTATCTCGGTTAACTAACAGTAGCACCCCTGCTCACGGGCAATATTCGGGCTAAACGAGCTCATCAGGATTCTGGGTAAGTTCACTCCCCAAATGGCTCCCCAAGATCTTTTCCACATCAATCAGGCCACCACCGGGATGAACGTTGAGCCATACCAGCCAGTGAAGGGAAGAGATGAAAAGGCATGGCTGGGGGAGTCGAAGGGAGGCCACGAAGAGCGTACGGGGTCGACAGACTTCTAGCCCTGAATCTTCACGGCTTGAAGTACAAGTGGTCAGCAAGAGGCCTCGTACTCCTGAGGGATACTCTGATCACGCAGACACCCGAATCATCACCTGTTCATATTAGCCTCCATCCTACAGCTGCATGGCCGTCCCCCAAAGCTGGAGCGGCGAAGTTCAAACTGAGGGCCAGGGAGCACAGTTTCTCGGTACACGTCCAGCGCCCGTGAAACTCGCTACCAGCGTCCGTATTTTAGCTAGTTATACTAAGGGTAACTTTAAAAGCATGTGGACGAGCAGTACCCAGGTTCCCCAAAGGAAACCCTATATACAGCATTTAGAGTGAAGCCATCAGCACAGCTTTGAGGTGGTGGTTAGGGGGTACTTGGATTAGTATGACGCTGGCACAAATGGGTGCTATTTGCAGCTTGTTTGAGAATCGAATGTTGTTCGAGATTAGCGCGATGTGTTTGACAGAGTTGCTCGATTATCCATATTTCCCATCTATTCTCTCTCTGACCTATAAGGTGCAGTCGTATATTGGGCACTGTATGAAGACCCATACGAGCGGGAGGCCGGAACACTCCACAGGCGTGCATCGCTCAGTAAGCTTCAAACCCGTATGAGCAAGACGGCTGAATACAGTCCCTCATACCACTGGTGCAACCCACTTGACCAGACCGGAGAAGAGGACAGGAAGGGGGTACAGCAAAGTACGCCCCAGAAGGCTGGAAGCAGAATGAAAACTAGGTGGGAGGGGACAAGGAAGAGGAACATGAGATGAAATGAAACAACATGAAGGATAAAATAAGCTATGAGGAAAAGATCAAAGGGCAAATATAAAATAAAAGACGGAAGACTGGACCAAATGAAAATGTTGAGAGTCAGTGAGAGGATAAGAGAGAACAAAAAGAAAAGTGGAGCGACAATTGGAGAGTAAACGAAGAGAGAAAGCAGAGGGGTTACATGAATGAGGAGAGAAAAGACGCAAAAAAAGACAGCCCAAACAGGGTGGCTCGACCGTGAAGCCGAACGAAGAAGTCCCCGTGGGTCGCCAGGCATAAGGATTCTGCCTCCCCAGCATCCACTGAAGAGCGTCTATTCTCACACGCCAACACAAGTGAACGGCATGCAGCACTGTAATGCGCAGCCGGTCCCCAACTCACAGCCTAAAGCCAAGTGCTTAGTAGGAGACAAGTGTGGTGCGGCGATCGCGGAACCCTTCATCAGTTACTCTCTTTGAATGGCCCCCGCAGATGGATTGTACGGAAGGGGTGTTTTAGTTGTTTGCATGGAATGAAAGGCATCCTGGGTAAACTGTTAGGCGGGAGTTGTGATAGGCCTATTAGAGGCTCGGAAAGTTGATGCTAGTCACTAAAAGAGCACTTGAGTACAGTTCCACCCATGGACGGAGCCGAAAATTGGATAGATTCTCAGGTTATAGCATTACGGTTGAAGCATTATGCACCAGAAAGTGGGGCTCTCACCAATCTTCCCAATTCTGTATCCCCACAGGTTTATAAGACCATTGTAGAAAACATAGTACCCTCAGCCAAACCTGGGTACTAGACCGAAGTGGCAACAGAGATCAAGCGCACACTGCAACTTCCGGGGACTCCTGTCCAACACCGAGCAGTGAAGCTGACGGCAGGATCCAGGCCATCCGAAGACTACGGTAACCACGCTTGCCCATTCTTGTGAATCGCCACCTGATCGAAAATGGCCTGGGGGCGAGTTTGAGCTCAAATTAGTTCAGTGCGTGAGGGAACAGTCAAAGACATTCTATAGTTACGTATAGCCAAATGGCTCAGTAAAAAACAGGATAGGTCCACTCTCTAAGCAGACCATGACATTGCCGCTGAGGACCGGAGAAAGGTAGATGCCTCGGGTTAATACTTTGGCAGTGTTTGCGAAAAGAGCCGCGGGGCACTAGTCGATTTGACACCGGTGCTTCTACAGCCGGAGGTAAACCAAGTAAATCTTCCGGGGGTGGGCATGCTTTTGTACCTACATGAAATGTCTATAAGTCAGTCAGTCCAGATGGTATCCATCCAGCTATCGCCAAGCAGTCGGGAAATATCTCAGGTCCATCGATACGTAGGCTGTACAGGTCCACGCTGGGCCAGGAAGAGCTACCTCAGGGCTGGTAACCCGCGACGGTGTTGGCAGTATATGAGAGTGGACCTAAGTCGCCTATAGGTAACTGTAAGCAGGCAAGCCTAACAGGCATCCTGTGCAAAGATCTAGAGAAGATCATCCGGGCGCACCTCTACGAGCACCAACCAGAGAATTCTGTGCTTTTGCCTGCTCAGCTTTGATTTCCAAGACTTAGGTCTTGCTTGACCAATCTCCTGAGCTTCCTAGGAGAAGCCACTCAGAAGTCAGATGAAGGAAGACACACCGAAGTATGTTATCTCGGCCTTAGCAAGGCTTTTGACCTGGTGGGTCATCGGCTTCCACTAAGTAATCCGGAGTCACCTGGTGCAAATAGGCAGATTCAGGAATGCCTAACGGACTTCCTAATCAGTGGAATGTTTCACTTTCGAGTAGGTGATGGGAACTCTAAATTGGAAACTGTCAATAGTGGAGTACGGCAGGCGTCGACACTGGGCCCGGTACCATTTTTCCTGTTTGTAAACGATTTGGCCTCAGTCCTACGGTCACCAGGCCCTTTTTTGCAGACGATGTGAAATTAGTGGGGGCCCAAAGGAAGGAGGAACTGAGCAGAGACTTACGTGCCGTTCTGTACTGGGCATGCAAGTGGGATTTGCCTCTCAGAGCTGGGACAAGCCACTTGTTGACACGGACAGCCACAAGCCCGACTCTTGAACACGACAAAGTTTCGCTCACAATAAAGGCAGTGAACAGGGCGAAAGGCCTCGGGACTTTGGTGGCTTCTGATCTTCAGTGGTCGGATCGGTGCGCACCAGCTGTACAAAAGGGAATGAGTGAGCTCTTCTTGTAGAGACATCGTTGGTGTGCCCACAACCAAGGGTTTTCATATCAGCGCTTACGTCTGTATTTAGATCCCTTTCAGACAAAAGTTGTGCGAGCACGGTCGCCCTCCCACAGAAAGAAGCTGCTTGCTTGGAGGAGACACAACGTCTTGCAAAGCACATGGGTGAGGGTCACACGGGCAGGAAGTAAGAGCAGAGACTCCAGGACCCCAGATTTTTCTCTATGAAAAGGGGGAAAATACAGGGAGATCTCATAGAGAAGATTACCGTAACGAAAAGCTTTTTTGTGCCTAGGCCGGAGAGTCTGCTCCATATGGCTACAGAATCCCTAACGGCAGGAAGAGGGAAGAAGTTGGCGAAGGTTCGATGTAGGTTGCTATCTAGATCTCATTTCTTCAGCATTAGGGTAGTAGACTATTAGAATAGACTGCCGAAAGAGATAACAGAACTGGGTATTGTCCAGGCTTTCAAGGAGACCCTAGATAGCAAGTGGAAAGAAATCTGACGGTGAGTTAGGAGCACTTGTCTAGACGGACGGGTGTGAGCAGTACAGCCAGTCTGATGTTCCATTACTGAACGTTTTCTTTTCACGCACGATGACTCACCAAACTTTCGCGAAGCATAATGTCTCACAGTTGATGTGCGATTAAGTTTTACCTTTCCCTCCTGTTTCAAACTAGGTTTCGACGAGATAAACCGAACAGTCGTGGGTGCCCAATTAGTGTCCCTACCGCCGAGGTTATTCTAGGCCCTCGATTGTCCGTGGCCATTACCCGGTCTGCGCTACCCAGTGACGTGACGCTGCTTGCGGCTCAGATTTTTTCCGAAAAGGAACATCACGAGGAAGGCTAGGTGAAGTGGGTCTGAAAAACCTTGTGGTGAGGTTCCCATTCGCAGTTCGGACGGAACTCCAGGGGAACAGAGATCACAAGATTCGAAGTGGGATTAGCCCGAGGATAGTACCTACGATGTAAGATGTTGTATATCTTGTCCATTGGTCTAAATCGCTGGGGCGTGTCCCGAGCCGGACTATTTTTCATTTCCTTCGAAGAGTTGCAAGATTCATCTAAGGACTTTACCTTCGCTAACTCCAAGTACGGAAAGTCACACTTCAGTGGAAAGGCTTACGTCCATGTGCCACATCCTAAGGTGCAGTAAGGAGGTGAAAAAGAAAGGAATTTGTTGGGACATATGCGAGCAGTGGTACCATGGAAGTGCAGTGAGGTTTCTGTTAGTGACCTCAAACCGTGGGTGGAGCACTCCAGCTTAAAGCGGATCCGCACTCTCCGGGTAGGCGCATGTAGATGGCCGCCAAGCGAGGGTTCAAGCTTACGGGGATTATCCACGGGCTCTGAAACTACAGTGATCCAGAACTGACCGGAGCACACAGATACTAACCGATGGTGGAAAAGGAAGCCAGGCTTAAAAATGTAGACCCTTGTCTTGTGGACAAGATATCCCGACTGCAGAATACTGCGAATAATAAAGAGACAGGCAATTAAAAATTGAAGAGACCAGACGGGGACACCTGAGCCGTCCTGCCTGTCAACTGGACAACCGTTCAGGGAGCCAAGGCACTGAACCACAAACCCACTGAGGGAGAATGGTGTGCCCGAGCGAGTTTTTTTGAAGAGAGGTTTTAGGACGGGCCTCTGGTCGGGTAAACCAAGAGGAAATAAGGGCCCTAGACCTGTGTCGGCCGGGTTTTGGAACCCTTTTCCCCGAGACAAGATCCCAATAGGAGAGAATAAATTTGTGAGACACTCGGATGGAGTAGTGCGCGTGGAATTCGGTCACCCGGGGAAGGCTCCAGAAACATTTCTGGTGGGAATCTCACCTACATAGGAACCACATCTACCCTTTGATGAGCGCGAGACCAGTGGTAGTAGCCCATCATCCGCCCTAAAAATTATCCCCAATGACTGGCACATCTTCCGAGGGACGGGAGCACAGCAATAGAGACAGCGAAATCAGCCACAGTCCGGCTTTTCTTCACGAGCACCCCAGTCCAGTGGCAAAAATGGGGGAGTAATGAGTCCGAGAGCCAGCTAGGGAAAGAGATTAGCAATGTGCGGCGGGTGGGCAAAAAAGTACCTCCCAAGGAGGACCTTAGAGCAGCGCACACCAGCTCGCGCGGTATAGTAAACACAAGAAAGGAACCCAAATTTGAAAAACGGACAGCTTCGCGATAACGGAGACATGGTTACACCAAGGTGCAGCAACGGAGCTGCCACCCCCCAAAGGATTCTGCGCCCGCCGGACGGATAGGAAGGACGGCAGGGTAGGAGGTGTAACGGCACTGTCAGTCAAATAAAACTTTGAAAAGCAATTTAGAGAAGCCCCGCATACCCTAAAATATACAACCTTTACTATGCCGCCTACTACCTCCGGGACCTCTTGCGGATACACTAGGCATATACCACAGCCCAAAAAGCTAGTCCAGAAGGGGACCCTCAAATGTTCGAGTATCTAGCAATGATGGCCTCGCAGGCCTCCGGAGTTTTTACAATGGGGGTTTTCAACTCCCCTGAAACAAGTTGAGACGGCTCGTCTTCTTCGACTGGCACCCATCTTAGTAGGAAATTAATCGACCACGTGGACTGTGTACCACCCTTTTAGCACGTCAACCAGCGGGCCGGGCTGAGGGAAGGGCAAACTCCGAAGGTACTTTATCTGACGCGCACCAGACCTCCGGAGGAATTAGGTGGGCTGGTTTTGATCACCCGGCTTAGGAAGAGTGACCACGCGGTTATCAGATTTCCAATCCAAGGTGCTTCCCCCGGGGTGCCAAGCTAGATGAGAGAGAACTTAGGAAGTTTTAAAGCCATCGTGCTCAGGGAAGCAGCAGGTAATGTTGACTGGGGTTCTCATTGTTAGACGGTGGAAGAGGGGCTGACCGTATTCAGGGTCACCTCCTCGGGCTGACCGGGGGGTTCGCCCTAATGAGGCGCGTCAAATGACCGGACGAGCCACCGTGGTGGAAGAGCTGATCTGCCAAGGCGCAACCCGTGAAATGGCAAATGGTGGCATCATTATCGGTCAACAGGTAGGCATCAGAGTTTTCCGCAATATATGAGAGCCCATGAGCGTGTCATTAGTGCGCAGCGGGAAAGTTAGCAAGATATGAAGCGACTCTAGCGCGTAGAGTGAAGGCATGTCCTAAGACTTACTACAACTACGTCCAGCCCAAAGCTACAGCAAGAGTCGCAGTAGTACGCGTAGTCGGCGAAAGCGGAGCACAGTCTACGACCGTCTACGAAAGGGCGCACACTCTGAAAACCTTTTTCGAGAGCTTGCGTGGACAAGACACGAGGAGACAGCACGAGACCAAAATGGGTAGGGTGGTGAACTGGCTCTGAGCAGTCCGAGTAGCAATAAGGCTGATGGATCGGATGGTATTCACCCCGCCATTTTAAAATCCCTAGCCAGTGTGCAGGCTGAACCGCTAACACAGCTTTTCAGCGCATCTCTAGACATCGGGGATCCACCGGACGACCGTAAATTGGCGCAAGTTGTCCCCAGTCACAAACGAGGCAAACTAAAAGTGGTTTCTAGCTACCGTCCCGTAGGCTTAATACCAATCGCTCTCAAAGTACCAGAGGGACCTGTCAGAGAACAACTAGCAGGGTACCTACGGACCCACCAGAGGATTGCTAACCGGCAACGTGGGATAGATGAAGGGAGATCCCACCGCGCTTACAAGCTATCATTTTTCGATGAGATGACTTGCAGATTAGACCAAGGGGAACGAGCGGAGTTGTGCTTCTCGGACTTCGAAAAAGCCTTCGACTCGGTAAATCATGGCTTCTTGCTGGTCAAGCTGTAGGTACTTGAAGTGGTCCCAAAAGTTGTAAGGTGGATTGAGAGTTACATAAATAAAAGGGCTTCCTTCCCACAGGCTGAGGACACCAGATCTACACTGGCCCAGAAGTGCAGTCGCGTACCGCAAAGTTACGTACTGGGACCACTGTAATTTCCAGTACACTTGAATGATCTGGTAACCACACTGGACTGTCAGGAGTTCCTATCAGCGGGCTTTATAAAAAAAATTAGGCGAATCAACTTTAAACCAACTGCAGACCGGCTTAAGTAGGATCGGTAGGTAGACTCAAACGTGGGAGTTGCCACTGAATGCAGCCAAATGCAAATACTTGCTTGTAGGCAGAGAAGCGAAGAAGACAGGTACGTAGGGCTGTCCTTCTCAGTCAGGGCTGAGCCCATTGCTGTGGCAAGCGACCTAGGTGTGCCTGTGCATGGGAGATTCAAACCCGCCGAGCGGCTCTCGTCAGCAGCAGTCAGGGCAAACAAGGCGCCCTTCAACTCAAGAAGAATGCCGGTCTCTACAGAGGCTGGAGTAATTCTTTCTGCGTACGGGATAACTGAAGGGCTTCCGGTGGAGGCTTGTTCAAGCACAGGCGCCGAGCCTGGTGAAGGACCAAAAGGTACTGGAAGACTTACAAAGGATGTTTACCGTAATGGTAGGCGGGACGCTAGGGAAGTCGTACCAGTAAAGGCCAAAATCCCCAAATCCACTCTTTCTAGATTGTCGTAGGCTAAGGGAAGACCTGAAGGTGAACTGCAAGCTATATACGGGAATCACTACGACCGAAAGACCTTTACTGACCCGCTGTCGCAGCCTCGGGCTCGGGGGACACGAGCATAAGCTGAACAAACCAAGAGCAAGGAAGAACATAAAGATATGTTTCTGCTCCTACAGTGTGATAAACAAACGCAAAAAGTTGCCTCCACCTGTAGTGGCGGCAACCTCGGTCGTCGTCTTTAAGTACAAAATGGATGTGTGCTGGGCACAGGGATCCCCATACCATCACATACCATCTTAAGAAGCTCTCATTCTTATTTTCCGTCGTCTTCCCCCTACCGAGCAACCAGCTTTTACCGCATCTCTTCAATCTAGCATTTTCATGCTGTACCTGTCTCTACCGCAGCCTCCAAATCACCCTGCTCACCATCATTCCATAATAACATCGTTACATTAATCGAGGACTCAGGGTATGTCTTACACGGGAACGGCTGGGAGTTGTGGGGCCGAATCTATATTAGTGTAGAGTAGCTGTTCCCTAAGGCCAGCGTGTTTCTTTTCCTGTCCCCTCAGCTACCACGCATACCAAATTATATTGGATACCTGAAGGTCTCAGCACGGCCGGGGCCCCTTGGGCTGGCAGTAGAGGAACAAGACTTTTACTGGCTCAAGCCGCAAGTTTTGTGGCCCGGCCTGACCTGACCCGGGCTGAGCGGCACTGAACTGAACTGGATAGGTGTGATAGTCCCACAGGACTTCAAACCTTAGAAGCAGTGTCAGAGGGACGTCAATATGACCAGAGGAGTGATAACCAAGTTATGCAATACTATCACAAGCAGACTCCAGAGGTTTTCACCCAATTTTGCAAGGCTTTGGAGCCACTTCTTCTGGAGTATTGCACACAGGCTTGGGCTCCCTACTATAGCAAGGATAAGGAGTGCTTGGGAAGGCGTCATTCAAGACTGGACATACTAGCTTCACTGTTACAAATGGGGTTGTACTAATAGGGAATGGGCTGTCAGCGGATGCAGATAGATGCAGTAATGTACCAACTTCCAAGAAGGCCCTAGATTCATGCTGGAACACAGCCCTCCCAGAGCTAGCTGTGTAAACGAAGGATGAGGTAATGAGCCCCCGGCATCCTTGCCAATGAACTTATGCCTGACTCGCGAATCCTGCCTCCCGGGTAAAACATTAAACGCGAAGTGTCGGGAGCCAAGAAAACTCGCCAACAACGTAACGATCTGGACTCATGCTTGGTCTCGGACACTTTCGTCCAGGGCAAACTGCACTGGACTGGCAATAAGACGAGCCATAGTACCCGCGGGTGAGAGAGTTACGGAGGATAGCAGGTGCCTTAAAGTGGAAGACGCGAAAAATCGTGTTAAAAGAAGTGTACTGGAGTGGAGCACAGAACCCTCTGTCGCAAAGCCAGTAAACATTGTTGACGAAAAAAGTTCATCAAAGCGAGAAAGGGGGGACAGCTCTCGATTCTAGGGCTAGGAAGCTTGAAAAATATCGGTGAAGGCCCTAAGAGGGACAGATTGCTAGCTTCTGGGTGCTTGCCTATTATATATAAGAAAGCCCGCGGCAGTCGCAACAAGGGGGAATGAATTAGCGGCCACATTAGGCGACGCACAGATCGTTGTGCTCGTCGAGACGTGGCTGATGCTGCAGGATGTCATCACTCATGCTAGCCTGAGGGGCTTCTTGCAGTACAAGGAGGATTGGGACGGTGGCAGATGAGGTGGTGGAGAGCTATTGCTGGTTATCAAGCCCCTGTGTTAGCAATAAGCAACACAAATGGGATTACCAAATGGGCCGGGTATTGGTTGTATAATTAGAACTCAAAGAGACCCTGTGACGCTCCTTTGCATTTTCCGAAGCCTGTCTTCTAACAGAGTGAGAGATACTGAAATGTGGACGGCAACTGACGCGGTCAGTAAGGATGAAGCAGTGCTCATCATGGGGGACTTCGACGCCCCAGAAGCAGGTTAGGAATTGGAGTACGCACCACCGGGATCTCTCGAAGATGCACTCCTGCAAGTCCTACAAGGAGGAGCGCTTATCCAGCATGTGCAGAATGGAAAGCGCTGAAGGACAAGCCAGAACCCCGCCGTGCTTCATTTAGTAATGACGAAGTGTGAAGGGGACTTAGGTCCAGTGGTCATGGCAGCACCTCTGGAGAAGAGCTATCACGGGTTGATAGAAGCCGAACTGGTGGAACGCGAAAGAACACCTCCGGACAAGTACAGCCGTAAGCTCTGTGGACTAAAGCCCATGACTCCAGCGGAGGCGGCTCGGGAAATGAACTGGGGGATCACTCGTGGCAGCGTGGAAGAAAAGTGGAATCATATCAGGGGAACCTAAAGACACTTCTGTATGCTTCGCACCGCTAGCCAGGTTTCCCATCATGGTGAAACCGAGGACCCGGAAAGCATAGTATTTAAAGCACAAAGCCTGGTGCGGGTTTGGGAAAACGAGAAGCCATATGAAACTACTGGAATATATGACGGCTTGTGGAAAGGCGATGAGAACCCAAATGGAGGGCACATGCCAGTACGAAGAGAGGCTAGCTCGAGGGATGCAACGGAACTCAAAAGCATATTCTACTTATGTCCAGTCAAAATCAACCCCGCGGATTTCTGTAGGTAAAGTAAGGGACTTGAAGAGCGGAAACACTGAAACGACTGGAGGCAAGGCCATTGTATAATTCCAATAATTTGAGGGAGTGCGTAGCAACGATAGCGGTAGAAACATGCCTAGCCTCTCTCTATTTAGTAAGAGGGGAAGGCTACTCGTTCAAATTGAGGAAGACAAAGTTAAACGGGAGCTAGTAGGACTAGAACTGCTTAAGGCAGTGGGCCCAGATGAGATATGCCCGGCCCTGTTGAAGCTATTGTTTAACCTGTTGGCCGAACCTCTTTCAAAGCTATTCAGCCAGTCTCTGAAGGAGCCGTCAACTGCCAAGAGGAAGGAAACCGGCACAGGTGGTGCCAACCCACAGGGAAGGGAGTAGAGAAGTATATAATTGCAGGCCAGTAAGCCTGAAATCTTTGGTGTTGAAGGCCCCGGAAACGATTCTAAGAAACCAAATTGCTGCCCTCTTATCTGGGAGTTGAGTGACAAGTGAGTACCAAAGTGGTTTCAGGAAGAAGAGCTCGGGCGCGGTGAATTGCACGTGCTTTCTGGGTGAAGTTTCAATAAGACCTGACGGCGGCTAAAAGTGGAGGTCTGACACCTGGACTTCAGGAAAGCCTTCGGCCCAGTAAATCGTAGGCAGCTAGTGCACAAGTTTCGAGCCTGTGGAATCGATCCCTCGAAGGGTGACTAGATAGCTGAGTTTCTCAGGTGAAGGAGACCCTGCGTAGAGGTGGAGAGCCACAGGTCCAGTATGTGTAGGGTTGTCAGTGGAGTCACACATGGGTTGGTGCAAGAGAGACTGCTGTTTCTGTAGTATTTAAAAGACTTAGCCCTTGAGCTGGATTGACTACGCTTTATTTTTGCTGACGGCGTTGAAATAGTGGGAAATCCTGGAGAAAGTGTCCCGCAGGGCGGCTTCGACAAGGTGTGTCGATGGTGACCAAAATGGGAGCTCCCAATCAACCCCACTAAATGCAAGAACCCTCGCTGAGGACAGCCCTCAGTTCAGCCCGAAGGAACTTAGGGACGGAGTTACCAGGGTGGATTTTGAAAGGGCTGATACTGTCAAAGACCTGGGGTTTTCTATGAATGCTGAGTTCAAGACCCAGAGGCGATGTTTGGAAGCCGCAAAGAGAGGTAATAATGCCCTTTCACAGTTAACGAGAACCGTTGCCTCGCGTAGGCCATGGGCACCGCTACGGTTCTAAACAACACACATAAGGCTGCTTCTGGCGTATGCCGTTCAAGCTTGGCATCCAAATCTTATTCGAGACAGGCAGCTGCCCGAAAGAGTGCAAACGAGGGTCACTCAAAAGTTTACTGGACATCAAAACAGGCCCTGTGAAGAGGGGCTTAGAAAACTGAGGCTGTTCTCGCTGGAGCGAAGGAGGGTGAGCGGTTGCCATAGAGGAGTTCAGGGTTACGACGAGCTTCTCGAACTTGGGAGGACCTCAGTTGAACCCGAGAAACACAGATTATGGGCTCAGAGGACACCAGCGGAAAAATGTAAAACGTCCTTGCGGCGCGGTAGTTAGGGCAAGTTTCTTCTCCCAACGAATAGTAAATCGATGGAATAAACTTCAGTTCTCGGCGGTGCAGGCCCAATAGATCGCTCATTTTAGGAGGAAGTTAGGCGCCCAATGGGACTGCTTGCGTTGGAGACCAAGTGTAGAACTGCAGACTACCTCATAGCCCCCTGAGTAACAGGACAAAGAGCGCTTGAAGCTACGGTAAAAAATGTTTCCACCGAGAAACAAAAGATCTGGGCCGTGCAGCAAAGCTCGAGTGTGAATGTTGCCGAGATCCAACTTCTGTCGCTAAACTACAACGGTAAATTGAAACCCAGTTTCCTAGGCTAGCCGGGCAAAATTGAGTATACACATCGTCACACTCATATTTCACACTTTTGCACGACGCCACTACTGACCAAAACGCCTGTGACATACAGCCCAACAGCTGCGACATGTACGGCACGAGCTCGTAGGAAGAGACTGGTAATAATCGAAACACAAGGCATCCAAACTCCACCCTTATTGCCCTCCCCAAAAAGTCACCATAAAGGAGCAGTGATTCTCGGCCTGGTCGAAAGTTCCTACAAAACCAAAACACAAAGTCTGCTGTGTTGTATTCTCTTGTTGGCCCCCATCTTGACAAGTTGAGATCAGAACATGAAGTGATAAATGAAGCCACCGAGTCCCGACCGCGGAAGCTGACAAAAAAGTGGGGCACAATGCTAGATTGTCAAAAAATGTTACGGATTCAAAGGAGTCCGGGAGCGCATTGAGGAAATCTAAGCTCCTACAAATCAACGGCCGGAAAAAAGAAAGGAAAGGAAAAATAAAGTGAGGAGAGCTCCTGGGCAAGGGGTACAGGGATCAGCCTCCCCGCCATCACAAGACACGAAGCAACAAATCACCTGTTACCCAAAACACAACTGGTCCTCAACCTGTCTTGGAATCATACTGAATACGTGGCAGAGACTGGCCTTTGTGATGCTGCAGGTTGAGTTCCAGTACGGTGAAGTGTCCTATATCTGAAATCTTAAGCTTAAACATTTTCACTCTCACTGAAGCCGGCAGCGCTGCAACTTCTAACCAACTTCCAATTCGTTTAGCTTCTCTTCCTCGTACTCCTCTTTTTCCATGTGTTATTATTTTCATTCTTCATTATCATTATTAATTTCCCATTTTTCAATTTCTTTCCTTTTTCTTTTTCTTCTGGACTTCCGCTTTTACTGCCACAACTCCAGCCGTGTTTGTAGAAGCAGTAGAAAGACAGAAGGACTTCAGAATCATCCACGCAGGCGCCAACAAGGCGGTTTAGAGAGAAAACCAGAGTACATGAGCGCACAGGCCTCACCTTCGGCGAAGATTGCTTGCAGTACTACCATGTCTCATAGTTCTGTGAGATCTGGTGTCGCTTGCACTTCTACCGGGGTTCTCTTTTTCTGGGAAAAGGTATTCGACGGTCAGACAAATAGACACACGCCGCATTGCCTTTACCACCGGAAAGAATGCCATATTTTTGTTTTTCTTTTGCAGCACTTGAGGGTATCTGAAGCCTCCGCTGCAGAAACTGGGTACAAGTTTGGCCCAGGCCCCCATATTCTGTGATCTGATCTGATTTGATCGTAAGTGGACCGAGATCTTTTCTGACAGCAAGGATTGAGCATGCTGCCAGGCAGGGGACATCATGTGCCTAATTATTCAACGTTTCGATTTGTGAACGCTCGGGACGCATAATGAGTCTTGCAGTTGATGTGTGATGAGGTTCTAGGTTTGCCTTCTATTTTCAGCTGCGATTCGAAGAAATAAACGGAGCAGCGATGGGTGCCTACCTAGTGTGCAATTTATCAGAGGAATTCTGGACGCTCGATTGGAATTGGCCATTGCCATTCCTGTGCAAAATGAAGTGAACTGAAATGAACTTCAAGACTTCGAGACAACTTCAAAACATGCGGGATTACAGGCCCCATGTTGGCCATCTTACGCAGATCCCTTACCGACCGCACCTCAGTGGTTAAGGTGAGGAAAGTTCTTTCTCAACCTGTCTCAGTAAGACTGAGGTCCCACAAGGGTTGGTCTCAGGCCCTCTTCTTTTCTTGATCTACGTAAACGATCTTCTGACAATCCTTCCTGCGAACATTGCCATGTACGCAGACGATGCAACCCTCTCAAGTTCAGGCGTTTAAAACCTGCAAATTGCAGTGGACGAAACAAAACGCTGGTCCGGAGACTGGAACCTCCCAGTTAATTATGACAAATGGGTGGGCATGTACTTCGGTAGAGAGACTAGTCACACGTTTACGTCTACATTCCTGCACTACACCGCGTCGGATTGCGTGCTGTTATCGGTTTAGTTTCCACTAAGCTATTTAGGGCGATATTAGGAATAATAGCTCTTAGGTATATACCCCGACTCAAAATAATTCGGGGTTTTTTTGAACAATAAACTCATAAAAAACCGGCTAATCTACAAAAAGTTGTTAGAATAGCTTCCCAACTGCCAGTGTAGGATAGTTGAGTGTTCCCCATTATCAACAAGCCTATCTCCAATCCTATAAAAATACCCAAGTAGCACGTTGCCCCAACCTTTGGGGTAAACCTGGGGCATGCCCCAAGCTTGCCCTAAGATTAGTTTTCATGTGCAAAAGATGCCAACTAGTTACGGAATTACTGGGATTGTATCCCTATGTACATATATAGTCATCCTGAGGCAAGCTTATTGTGGCCCGTTTTGTTTTCTTACGTCACTATTGGTGGCGACCTTCACCCGGTCCCGTGCATTCGTCGCTCTGTCCTTCACGTGACTGTGGTGTGGCTTCTGTGGCATGTGACTCACGAGTTCGTCACAAGATTTGTACGAACTGTGTTGAACACACCACCTATATGTGTTTGTATTCCTACTGAGCAGCATGCTTGAGGCTTGCCCGAAGCTTGGGCATCCCCATTAAGTACACTTGGGGCAAACATGGGGTCAGCCCCAATAGTGTGGCCCTTGGAGCACTTTTCATGTGCTTTCCTTATGCTGAACGATTTGTCGATCTCCAACCAGTGGCAGAATATATTCATCATAAGTAGATGAACTCCAGCTCAACGAGAGTATACTCGCGGTAATTTATATATATAGGCATAAATGAGCGCGAGCCATATGTCTCTCTCTGTATATATGTGTATATATGGGTGTATCATACTATACACCATCGTTTTTGCGGATAAGGTGGGTACCTGGCATACGCATGTTTAAAGTTTATGGATATTTATTTTTGATCATCATTTTCGGATTTCAAATGGAGAAAAATGTGCTTTAGTGTTTACCACCTTTCTGTGTTTACAATGGACAGCTGACTCACATGGACCGTCCGAGCAAGTGGCAAAGTTACCGCCGGCGTAAGCGGGCGTTGAGTACTCTACCGTGTACTGAGTGCGGCGAGGCGTCCATGTGGGCCCATCGATATCGATGTCCGAAGATGACGTCAACGGGTACTTAAATGTTTGCAGCATAAAGTAAACTTCATTATATCCAGAGCCTACGGTAAATATGTCACCTAGCGATGAGGTTTCGGGTGGACATCAATTACAACTTCCGTACTCATCAACAATGAATGTGCAAGCGTCAACAACAGACTTGACCGCTGGTGTCGGTGAGTATATTTTATCTGTGACTTTACGTAAGTGTCATTCGCAGGTGTCAACATTGAACTGGGGAAAATTACATCTGTGAAGATTAACATCGACGCCCTGTTACGCTCACTGGCCGATATGTTTGTGAGCTGCAGACAAACTTGGGGATGCCATTGACTTCGAGTTTCAGCTGGTTGCTCAGTCAAGTGCTGCTTCCGCCGATGAAACGGAGAAGGTGACATAATTTTCGCAGCAATATTCCACAAGAAAGAGGTGATTAACCATTTATATTCGCATACCTAAAGGGTTCCCGTGGAATTCTCTTCCGATGAGAGCCCCCAAGCGATGCGGAGAACCGCAAAACCAGATATTCTGGACTTACCACCCTCCCCACCACTCACTTTAGAAAGTCTTGAGGGAATGCAAAGGTAAATTTCTAACGTGCCCACCGAATTCTGTGTCAGTTCGCCTCATTTGTCTTCACACTCCACTATGTCTGCACAGGCTAGCGCCCGAGTGCCAGTCGCATCCTCAAGGTAATTATTACTTTCGTTTTATTTTGCCCATTTTGTTACAAGTAGCGGCTCAAGCAGCAGCTCTACACAAATCAACTTGGCCCCTCGCCTGCGCCAACTACCATGCAAGTTCACATGTAGCGCCGTCACCCTATTTTTTTCAGTAAACCAAGAAAAAATTCTGCTGTCCATAGACAGCCTTACAAGAAGTGTGGAGAAACTAAGTGCCTCTATAGAATCCCTTTCCGCCACTTTCGGGGCGTCATGTTCACAAGGTATGCCGCAGCCAATCACACGTGTGAACACTGTGGATAAATTCCACCATTTACACGACGTCCCGGGAACGCCAGAAGCTTTCAATAAGATGGTAAGTCACTATACGTGTATGTGACAAATATAGGTCACAACACTGCGGCGGCACACAACTAAAAATCTTCAGGATGCAGTAAAGCAAAGGCTGTCTGCTGTGGTCAGCTACGACGACGTAGTGAGGTGCTGCTGGCTCGGCATAAGCAAGAGGCTAGCCGTCTGCGATCATACACTCATCAAAGCAATAAAAAGTATATCGGTTTATTAGTGGTCTCATCACCTACCAGATGCTATCAGATTCAGTCCGTTTTTTGCCGAGGAACACACTATCATCATCGACAAGCATAGCAGAAATTGGTTCCACAACGCTCGTGATCGCGGAGCAGGTAGCACATATAGTAGGCAAGTAGAATGAAACAGAGTTGTCTCATTTCCTGGCTACGGTTAACAGAAACACGTTTACCGTAAGACTAACATGTGAAGTACATTATTCGTTTCTTGAATTACATCGGACTTCCGCGTTTTTTCCCTTACGCCACTTTCGCTGTCCGCATCATATGTTGTTTGTGAAAAGGCAGCAGTTATATGCAAGCCTGTGTTGTTCGGTTTACATCGACAGACCGCTCCATTACGAAATATTAACATAGGTTCATCTTTTTTCAACTCGCAAGCATCGTTGAAAAATACCATGCAGTTTGTTGAATATATTTGTATCGGATGCCATTATCACTTAATACATAACTGTGGAGTGGTTTGCTGACGGTTCGTCAATAACAGTATACATTTTATTCTCATATCTGCAGATATCGCGACCAAGGACAACAGCATCCAAGGTTCAACGAGAATGTACTTTGATGGATTATTGCAAATTTGTACAAAATACACATTTATCGAACGTAAATAGATTTTTCGTAGTGCGAATTTGGCTTTCAAATTTCAGTTACATATTCGACAGCAATTGGTGTATGTGGGATGCGTACGCAAACGGCCAAATTAGAAGTAAACATAATTAGTAGTCCGCGAAACGGCAGTTGGATCTGGTTTCGTTTAACGTATTACAAAGGTCGGGGCCAGCCCCAGGTTTGCCCCAAGTTTGCCCCATGGGGCAAACTTGGGGTCTGCTACTTGGGTACTTTTCCAAAGAATGCCTAAAGCGACCTCTGTCCGCCTTCACTACCGAGTGACAAGCAGTCTTCTGTGGGCGATCACTAAACGCCCCCGACTCCCCACAGCTTCGGTACCTTGCTCGGTACCACTAGCTGATAACCACGGTGATGCCGATGTTAAATTTTGGGCGCTAGAACGAAACCTAGAGTCCTTGGAAGGACAGTTACGTATCATAGATAATGCTCTGATCGCGTTGTCACCGCTAGCGTGTGTCGTGGATCCTTCAAAATACCCGAACACCCAAAGTTTACTAAGGGCCTATCGCTTTCTGGACTCAGTTGCTTCTGAAGTCCATCAAAGAATTAAAAGATCCAAGAATGCTGTGGTCTTTATTATTCCGGACCGTCTGCAGCTTTCCTCGATTAAACGATCGTTGCTTCTAGCCTGCGTTATGTCACACCACGAGTTCTGCTGCGTACGACTAAGAAAAAGGTCACAGCTGTACATGTGTCTACTTCTGTTTCAGTTCCGTGAGGAAAACATTGCCACGGAATTCACCAGAAAGAGAGAAGCCATCGCCAAAGCCACCTCATTCAAAAACAAAAATTGTCGCCGTCAAGACCCCATTGCAGACGGACGTCCTGAAGTCACAATCACCCGATCCAGGGCAGCCCAACCCCCTTCAACAACCCACCACGGCTGACACATTCACACACGCACCATCGACCAATGCGCCACTAGTACATGTAGACTTCCATATATCCCGCTCGTCGCCAACTCCTCAGCGCCCATCCAAAAGGCTCCACATTACAACTCAATCTCCACCATTACTTATAGGACGTACCAAAAGCCGGGCGATACAATCATCTCCCGAAGACAGCTATCGCTCAGCTATTGGCTTGTCTTCTAAGCAAGGCGAGAAAGTGAATGCTTACAACTCACCACCCCGTACCAACGAATCAGCAACAACATCGTCCCCAACGAAATCGAGCACAGCCTCTTTCCCAGTCCCTGTTGCTTCCCGTGGCCTAGATCATCTCAGCCTCGGCATCACCACGCCCCCAATTTGCCTCATAAACCAGCCTGGAGCCTCTCGTGTAAGAGCCAAACAAATTTTAACCCAACCATTTCCATCATCGGCACACCCACCGAAACTCCTCGGTCCCTCCGTTAGTATTCCACTTGTGCACCTAAGTAAACATCTAAAGACCCATGTAGCCAACCCCAAAGTGGTGCAACCAACTACTCGTATGTCACCTTCGTCCTGTCCACCGGTTCTACACCATATTGCAAATTTGCCCCTGTTCACACCACCATTCGAACCTTCTCATTTTCCAGTACACAAAGCACACCGTTTGTTGTACTCTCTCAATGTTTCACCCGGTCGAATTCAGTTACCAGACCTTCCCTTCGACCTCTCACACCACTGCAGCCCCTACTTGTACCCCAGCAACTTACCTACCTCAATCCAACAGCGGCAGTATACCATCAACCATCCGTTCGAATCGAGCTCCCACTTTACCCGAACAACCGGTGGTACATCCCACTGCTGCTCAGCACTGACGCAAAATACCATTTTTTATATACCCTGGGCGAAACATGGCCCCATACCATAGCTCTGTCCCAGAATATTTGTCCTCACCTGTTCCACAATGGTGGTATGACCGTCAGCCGAACAACTCGTATTTCATCCACAAACCTAGGCCCCGCCTCCATCATTGCAGACGATACTTCTAACTTCCATCCACTCCACACTGGTTCTTCGCTTCAGACTCCCCCACTCATCCTTTACGAAGTTCCCTTGCCTTCTTGGTTGATCCTGCGGCGGCCGGCCACGCCATAGGCTCCCAATCGAACTCAGGAATCACCAAATTCGATCGTACCACCTGTCCTACCAGCACTCCCACAACCCTTAATGGTCATTCTGATACTGACCAAAAGTCCCTCTATTGGTCCTCGACTCACCTACCGCCGCACCCAATGCTGCTCCCAATCAGTCCTCCAGAGTGTCTCACCCAACTTGCATCCTGCGGCAGTCATCCTCCTGATGTCTCTATAGACCTGACACCCTCCAATCAGGCGTCCTACACAGGCTACCACACCGTACCCTACAAACCACTACCATGTAACCCACCTGCAAATCCCCCCCCCCGCCCAGTTACTACTGCCCCTGGTGACACCCTCCTGGCTGACGACCCGGCTGCCGGAAGCTCACTCGGCCCCAGTAGTCTTCCACTACCCTCACGTGGAGCTCTAGCGCCTTGTTACCTCAAATGTACAGGCAGGGTTTCCCTCCTACTGTTGAATTCCCGTTCGCTGTTGAACAAAATTAACCACCTGAGGAAATATGTGCTTGCTTCTAGCCTTGACATTGTTGTGGTTACAGAAACATGGCTAGCCGATCACATCCCAACTGACGTTGTCGAGTTGATAAGCTATAACTCATTTCGAGCAAGCAGAGTGAACCTCCAAGGCGGTGGTTGTCTTGCATACATTAAACATAAACTTACTGCCACCCTCCTCACCACGCAGTGCTTGACTGTACTCCCGACTCTCTTTGGCTCTCCGTCCTAATTCCTGGAAAAGTGTTGCGTTTACCAAGCACCTACCTCTAGCTACTCTGATTTCCCGCATATCAATAGGGCTTTCGAGTACACTTCTACTCTATCCTCAGGTCCGAAGATCATAGCAGGTGACTTTACCACCCCGGGTATTTGATGGAATGCTTTGACCACCCCCTCCGATTTATCCGATTTCCTTCTGGACACCTAGGCTGCATGATGGACACAGCATGTCTCCACTCTAACAAGGCATAACGATATCCTAGATTTAGTGTTCACTCATAGCCTACGTCACGTGAACGTCTCAGTCACACAAAACCTTCCCGGTGGTGACCACAAAATGGCCATATGTCACTTCACAGTTACACAAGAATCATGCCTACCTGAAGTTGTCGAAGTCAAAAACTATAACAACTACAGACTGACTAATTGGGCCCAGTTGGCTACCTCCCTCCAGGGCATTGACTGGTCTGACTTCTTCCTCACATCTGATCCGCAAAAAGCAGCCGATATGTTTCATTTCAAGTTGCTTTCCTCCATAAATTGCCTTACCTCAACCGTTAGACATATTAAAGCCAAGACTACCAAAATTGACAGACTTCGACAAAAGGTTTGTAAGCTCCAGAACTCATTCCTTAGGAATCGAAACTTCTCTCTGACACTGAGAATTAGCCGACTCTGCCGTAATCTCTATGCAGCAACCGAGAATAAACTCAAAAAGCAAGAAAGGACTGCCCTACAACAGCCTCACAGTGTGAAGCTTCTCTCAAGACTGCCAAAATCTCGCAACTCGAGCAGCAATGAAAACAATATCCCATTCCTTACCCAAAATGGCACCCACCTTGTCTCGCCAGAGGATATGGCTGAGGCTTTCAACTGCTATTTCGCCCCAGCTCTTATTACGGACACTAACCCCCACCATTCTGCTATTCGATGCTCACAGGGGACGCGATATAAACCAGAACATTTGCCACGGCCAACATCAGGAAATTCCTGGCCAACACGAAACCCTCCTATCGCCCAGGGCCTGATGACCTTCCACCTGCCCTACTTCGATTTGGAGGACCTGACCTAGTGCTCCTATTGCTGAACCTCTTTACATTATCATTGTCGTCCGGAATCTACCCAGCTCAATAAAAACATCCTGTATAATTCCAAAACACAAAAATGGGCTTTTGCTCCCCATAAACCAAACTTCGATTGTTTCCAGGCTTGCAAACTTCCTGACTTCTCGAAATCTTATCAGTTCAACTCAGCATGTGTTCCTAAGGGCCCGTTCGTGCCTCACGTGTCAGATGGACTTCCTCAATTTGATCACTTCAAAGGCAGACAGCAACAAGTCAGTCGTCGTCATCTTTCTCGACATGACCAAAGCGTTCGACCGTGTATCTCACGCTCGCTTACTGCCAAGATTAAATCTTGCGCAGTCTCTGACCCCCTTCTGTTTTGGCTACCATCTTACCTCTCCGAAAGTTCTCAAGCTGTCATTGTCAATGGAACTTCCTCTCGGCCTAAACAAATTACTAGCGGGGTTGTACAGGGTTCTAGGTCCTCTCTTATTTCTTATGTACATAAATGGCGTCTTCCAAGTAGTGCATCATGGCACGACATTCCTCTTTGCTGAAAATATAAAACTATTCTATACTTTTGAGGCAAACGCCATGCACTCAGCTGTCAGTGATATTCTTTCAGACTTGAAGTCCCTTGACGAATGGTGTACTCGATGGCCGATGAAGTTTTCGGCAGCTAAGAGCTCCATTCTGTCTTACAAAGGCCAAGTTCCACTTGGCTCCCTCAAAATAAATGGTCCACCGATACCCAATACTCATGTGGTAAAAGATCTGGGCCTGCATTATTCATGTTCCTTCAACTTTCATGAACGAGCACTGATCCAAATGGGCAAGGCAAGAAGGATGACTGCACTTATCATCAGGACATACCGTACTCAGGAGAGTAAGCCCCTCATATTCAAGACACATGCCAGGTCGCTGCTGGAATACTTCCCCCAAGCTTTTACCCTGATGCGAAAGGCCGACTGGGTCCACATAGAGAAGGTGCAACGCTCCTTCACCAAAAAATTACTTGCCACCTCTCTCAACCTTAAATACAGAGCCAGGTGTGAACTACTCCGACTTGAGCCACTATGGTTACGTCGTATCGAGCTCAATCTCTCATTTCTCTCCAACCCCCTGCACTCAAAAGTCCACTCATCTGATAGCCCACTCGGTTTCTCCAGTGAGACTCCCTACTCTCTCCGTCATAGGCTATTCACCATTACAACCCCTCAATCTAGACTCTCAGTCAGATCTAGATATTTCTCGGTTATCTACTCCAGCCTTTGGAATAAGCTACCTGACTCACTGCGATCGTGTCGCGCGCCAATACAATTTAAAGGGGCACTTTGCAGAATCCTAGACGCATCTTCTGTAATTAGCATGACCCGTGATAACAATAAAATAGACCAAGCATATCAAGATTGCCTTCATTATTAGGCCACAGTGTGCGACAGTCTTTTGCGTTCCACCGCTTCCTCATAACCCGTCTGATGATCGCATCCACGTATACATATATATGTATATATATCTTGAATACGCTCCACTCACTCTTCTCTTCCCTCCCACTTTACAACATAATTTGCATACACATATAAAAAACGTTCCGTCCTTTAGTGATAGATGCTCCCCTTCATCTAATTCCTTTGTCTCAAGCTAGAACACAACAGCCCCATCCTACCTCTCCTGCGCCTTCCTCGTGTTCAGGTAAAATGTTCATTTTCTGGTTTCCATTAAGACGATAATAGTAACCCACAGCTGGAACGCTCTCCAGACTGCCGCACTGCTGATCTCCTCCAGATAGCATTGGTTACTTGGGTAGCCATCGACCAACTCGACGTTAATCCCAGATTACCGTAAAGACTAGACGATTTGATCAATGGTTTAAACCTATACTCTCGCCTGCTGACGTTATATGGAGCGCCGTACACGGAGTAACAAACCCTCATGAAAGTCTCACCGGATCGCAGAGGTGATTCCTGACACCAACCATCAACCCACATCCGCTCAACGTCTATTCCCAATAGTCCATTCTATACTTCAATTCTTTCCGCTTTGCGGTACCAAACCAAGCCCTGGCCGCTGTCCACTTCGTCAAACCAGCTTCTTCTTACCTGCTACCCTCGACAGTCTACCTGTCATCACCTGTAACCAAGGTCTTTATGAAACAGAATGCCCGCCATCTGCAGCCAACCAGAATTAGGCTAATAATGTTTATCACACAAATGTTTTTTCCTTTTTCTATAAACTCTTCCAACTTCTGCCTAGCCGAACCAATAGCGTTTGTCTCCACTAATCCGTTTCCTTGACGGCTCTTCTTTGAAGGTCCGTTACGCGTCCATACACCATTCATGCTCTTCAACAGTTCACTGAATTCCTTGTGAAGCTTTTCGCCTTCATGTGAATTTCCATATGACACTGAAATCACCTGCACAAAAGGCCCGTTTTGTTATCTTCTTTGGCTCACTTGCATTTATTTCACATGCTTCCTCTACAATTAGTTACCCAATTCTGGATCATTGTTCTATATTTCGCTGGTATCTCTGACTGCACGTTGATAGCCCCGTGCGTACTTCAATTTAGTCTTGTTCTTTGGCATCTCTTCCGCCCGGTTACTCATAAGTGGCCGTCCAATTATCGCTTATACCAGCAATCCCACCTTTGTCCAGCTATCCGCACCACCCTCATTGAATTCGAAACCGATTTGTGATTCCCGCTTCAACCATTACCACTTTGATTCACTCAAAAACTACATGACGTTACTGGTATTTTCCGGCTGCTGTGTGGTTCAATTATTTAGAAATTGTGAATACCTCACACTGACATGCACTGCCGTATTCTCTGATCTTGCTTTGTGCATGTGTACTGACCACGGTCAATAAATACACAATTCAATTCAGTTCAATTAGCGGAGCAACCACACTGCCTAGGGTTGAGCGACACAAGGTGCTCGGTTTCTGGTTATATTGTAGCTTGTCCTTGTCTCACCATCACCAACTTGCGAGCAAGTCTGCCTCTTGAGTCCTAAGTATGATTCGGAGGTCATTTCTGCGCATTTCCAAGGATGATTTCCCCATAATTTTCGGCACATTTTTCCCACCTCTGATGGAGTACGGCAGGCAGATAGTGCACTCTGGTCTTGTCCGAGATCGTGAGATCCTAGAAGGGGTCCAGATAGCCTCCATGAAAGCTGTGTGTGGTCTGTCCCACCTACCTTATCCCGTCCGCCTTTCACCTCTCAATCTCAATTCCGTTGACTTAAGACGCGTAAGAGGTGATCTGTTTTTGACGTTTCACACTTTCAAATCAGGCCAAAGCGATTGCTTCTTCTCCGTTTGTCCAGCCTCTTCTCCCCCATGATCATAGCAGAAAGGTTCTTAAACCGAGACCAAGTACTTCACTACGAATTAACTTCTTTAGCTACCGGGTTCATACTCCGTGTAACGCCCTTTCGGGAGATATAGTTATCTCGTAGAACAGAGCTATCTTGGAGAAAAGTTAGACCTCCACCTAGGTCCTTCCTGATAATTCCTTGTCCCAAAAAAAGTGAAATAGATGTCCTTTGTTACATCCCCATCCCGCTATGTGTTCATGATAGTCGCATCCCCATCCCGCCTAAAGCACTGTCACCAGTGAGACACTGCATGAAGTTGTGTATATTGTTTTTGGTGCTGCACCCACCCCCACCCCTCTTCTTCGCCCCCCCCCCCCGCTTCTTTTTTCTCTCGTTTCATCTCGAAGAATCCGACAGAAGATCAAAGATTTCCCCGGGAACCTGAACAATATTGCTCAAAGCCTCGAACCCGTGTAGTACTTGAAGACTTCAAGACTACTCAAGGGTGGACATACGGACGAAATATTTTACAAATAGGGTTGCATCTATGTGCAATACACCGGCAAAGGAAGCCTTTGGATGCAGAAATTTACAAACTTACAAGAAGGCTCTGGATTCACGCTGGAACACGGCCTTCCTAGAGCTAGCTCTGTGAACGAGGGGGGAGGTAATGAGCCCCTTCTATTTTTGTCAATGAACTTATGTCTGTGAAGGCGAGACTGCCTCGCAAATTCTGCTTTTCAGACAAGACAATTGGCAAGCAGTTTTGGGGGGGGCAAAGAAACTCGCCGACTATACATTGTTCCGGAGGCTCGATTGGTCTCCGCCACTTTCGTTTTGTGGAAACTGAACCGTCACCGCAATCAGGTTGCAGGAAGTCGTTTGCTTAAGTAGTAGCCACACCTGACAGGACAGTCATCAGAGCGAATGGACCAGTTCCGAGAGCATGCCAGGCGGTCGTTGCCTCAACTCCTTTGAGGTAGACCGACGCGGGCCAGTGGACTGAACAGAAGCCTAGAAGGGCAAGGCAGCCCAAAAAGAAGAGTGACTGTAGTGTAGCGAAGGATGGGTTAGCTAGGGTGGACGACCCTGCTCTTCTGGTGTTGGAAAACAAGGTGAAGGATCTGCAAAGGCAAATCTTGTCGATGGGTAGGGTCTCAAGCCACAGGCTCCTGATCCTAAACCAAGAAGAACCCTTTATAAGGGAATCGAAAGCCAGGTGAGACATAGATAGAAGGAGGGTCTACGATATACTGCAAATTGCAGGTGTTCCGTACCATACCGCTCTAAGAAGGATGCACAGAGTGGGGACATGGAAGTCACCGCTTGGGAACAAAGGCGAACATCGTGCGAGACCAATCCTAGTGGAGTTCGCTGATGGGGCCAGTCGGGATAAACTGCTGGCGAGGGCAGCAATATTGGCTCACATGACCAAGGGTAGATACCGAGTTGTGCCAGACGAGAATAGAGTAAGGCCTGGTGGTCTAGCTCCCGGGGGTAACCTTGCTCGACCTGCCGGAGAGCTGGTAAGAAACCAACAAGTTCAGCAGAAGGCCGTACTCGGCTCTCAGGCCCCGACCCCGACAGTAGTGAAGAAGCCGCGTGCGGGGTCGCAGATAATTGTAATTGGAGACGCGCTGGAAGACGAAAATTGGCAGTACTGTCAAAAGGTAGATGACAACTCGACCCCTGCCAGTCTGGATGTTGTGGCAACTCCTATAGAGATGGACTGGGAGTCGTCGGAAATTCTGGATCGTCAGCCGTCGTCATGCATACCAGTGGGGACGATCGATGCAAAAATCTTTTCATCGTCTCAGGCGTCGCGCCTGAGAAACAGACAGGAGTAAACAACAAGAGACATCTGGGCGACGGAGAGAACGCGGTGGTGTGATATACTAACGCGTGTAGCATAGGTAACAAAAGGGCTGAACTCGCCAAAACCGCTGACAAGCAGAAAACGTCAATAGATTCCGTTATGGAAAAGTGGATTTCCAAAGAAGACCACTTGCCAGGCCTAATAAGTAAAGGTTTTGCAGTCTACAAGCAGGAGTGAGAATGCGATCGCCTTGGTGGTGGAGTAGCCATCCTCGTTAGGTCAGGTACAAAACCACCTTGAGTCTCAGACCAAAGTGTGCACTCGCAATGTCCAGTTATACGCCATTACGATCATCCTTCCAGGCAGAAGGGTTAACGTTGTCCTTGTCTACAAGACACCAAGTACTAACAACGAAGAGGACATTTGTTTACTGCGGACTTTGGCTGAACTAGTAAAGGACGCACAAAAGACTCTCATAGTGGATGACTTCATTCTTCCACGCATCGACTGGGCGGCTGAGGTCTGCCAGCCGGGATCGGAGGAGCAAACCTACCTAGAATGGCTGCATGCCAATGGGTCTCACCAGCATATTAGGGAAAATACCAGATATAAGACTGGATGCGTACCATCCTTGCTGGATCTAGCAATAATGAACTTCCCCAAAGATGTGTCTAGACTGCATTATTGTGCACCGCTGGGCAAGAGTGACCACGTGTGTGTCAAAATAGTCCTATGCATACGGCAACCCAAGGTACCCTCAAGGCTAGTCAGACATTTCTGTAACATGGGCACAGAAAGGCCTCGTAATAGGGCGATGGGTTTGACCTGAGATAAGACAGAGGTCATAAAGGGATCCCTGATCGTCGTACAGGATGAGTTCGCACCCTTAAAACGAAGGAGTGAGGAAGGCAAACCCATGTGGTGGAAGGCTGCAATAGCCAAGACCATCAGACGTAGAAACCGCATCGGGAATCAGTACAAAGCTTCCGGCAGTCAGCTAGCCTGGAACCGCCATACAAAGCTGAGAAACGAGACTGTAAGCTTTCTGAGAACTTCCAAGCGGGAATTTGGGCCCAAGTTGGCCCAGTATGTAAGATAACAGCCGAAGAAATTCTACAGCTATGTACAGTCTGAAGGCTCAACAGGAAATGCCGTAGGTCCGCTATCCACTAGGGACCACGGTATTGTCACCGATGACCAGGGCAAGGCAGAAGCCCTGGGAGGATACTTTGGTAATGTACATAGGATAGATAGTGGGGCACGAGTAGATCTGGCTCTGGTGCATCCCGCTCCCCAGTTAAACAAGCTAAACCTCTCAGAGGAAAGCGTGCGTAAGTACCTACAGGAATTAAACAGCCACAAGTTAGCGGGCCCAGATTGCATCCATCCAGCTATCATCAAGCCGTTGGCGGATTTCATAGCTCCATCGGTATGCAGGCTGCACAGGTCCACGTTGGTATAGAGTAAGCTGCCTCAGGACTGGAAAGTCGCGGCAGTCGTGGCAATACATGAGAGTGGGCCTAAGTCGGCTGTGCAGAACTACAGGCCGTTGAGCCTAAATAGCATCCTACGTAAAGTCCTTGAGAAGATCATCCGTGCCCATATCTACCAGCACTTACTGGAGCACTCCGTGCTAAGTCAGACCCAGCATGGATTCCTGATCAGTCTCTTGTGCTTCTTGGATGGAGTAACTCGACGACTGGACGAAGGTAAGGAAGTTGGGGTATGCTACCTCGACTTAAGCAAGGCGTTCGACTCCGTTAATCATCGTTTTTGCTATGCAAGATGGAGACGTTCGGCATAGGTGGGCCAGCATTTAGGTGACTGGGGGACTTCCTCTCCCACAGGACGTTTAACGTCAAAGTGGAGGACATGTGCTCTAGTTTGGTGAACGTCATCAGTGGTGTACCTCAGGGATCCGTCTGTAAGTCAAATCTCGCAAATCGAGCAACGCGTAGCCAATTCAAAGAATCTCGAAACCAGAACAAGATTGATTCGTAGCTTCTACGGTACTAAATTGAAATGCACAAAGGATACAAATATATACGAACCTCAAGTATGCGGCCAAATATGCTTCACAGTAAAACCCAAAGGTCCAAAGCCCCGTGGCTCAAGCACGACAGTCAGAAACGGTTCAAGGCCAAACTCAAATGTCTCACATGGATAAACAAACGTGAAAATGTGTGGTGTATGAGCAAGCTTTCCAAGATAATGTTGAATATAGTCAAATTCACAAAGCACGTTGAACATTTAGAAGGATTTTCAGTATTCGTTCTTTACACCGCCGGCCAAAATCCTTCCGCGAAAATGGTTGTCTAAGGTTCAGGAAGTGGTCATGATTCTCACCCTATCTACCTTTAACTTATTGTTAGTGCCTGTGGTTACTAACTTCCTGTGTTATCTGAACGTGAAACAGGTTTTCGCCGTAGTCATCATCGCACAATCCATAAGGAATCAATTCCAAATCCCGCTGCACAACTTGAGATTGACATATTCATCAGGAGACCGGCGCATATAGTCAGACGCACGACGAAGATGAAGGCTTCGCAGAGTGAAGTGTTTCGCCGCACGAAATAAGTCTAAGCATCACAAGCAGTAACCCATTGCAGCAACTGGTTAGACTAATTTTGTTTACAAGCATGAGCGCAGAAGTTGAACGCAGGTGCAACGCCTAACGAGATATCGCGTAAAATTGACTGGTCACGAACCAGTGGAATTACATAAAATTAAAGCACCAAATCTTCCGAAAGAAATGAAAACCGGTTTCTGATTATGAATAAATTTCGAAAACAAGTGTACGGCGGACAGCATCGAAATACACATGAACACGGAGATTGATCGAATACTGGCATCTATCAGAGTATTTCAAAGTTTTTCTGTGCACAAAATATGTGACAATCAATATTGTATAAAATGTAAATAAATGTTCTTCTTTAAAGATAATAATAGTTTCACAATGTGCTCACAGCTAGTATGCCTCACCTGAACTGTTCAAGTGAAATACTGGTGAATTTCTCCTCTTCGCCTATGTGCACGCTAGATAGAAACTGGAACTAAGTACATTTGCAACCTTTCAGAAAAAATGGGTCCAGTTGATTAGTTGTAGAGCATGAAATGCAATAAAGTGCTGAGTGACTCGGAGCGAGGCGATCTGCGAGCTACTTTGTCTTTTGTATGTGGTTTCGAGCTCGAATCATAAACATTTACCTCGCTGTTTCCTGCTACGAGTGGATTAGCTCTCTGATGTCTCGAACACGTTCTTCGTTTCTTCCGTTTCCTGTAATGTAACACAACTGTAGGATCTGTCCAATAGGCAAGGCTCAGTTCGGCGGTGGTGCAGTTCTCTTTTAGCATTCGTGCTACCTCAAAACCCAATACCAGTGCAGTCGTTTTGAGCTCGTTTAGGGATACTGACTTCAGCTCAGCAATTTTTGTTTTGGCAAAGGGTACTTTGTTTCGCCGCCGGCCATGCAGTTCGACCCAGGTACCGTACACTGTCACTGGGTCGGCAAATTTCAAGCTGCTTTGGGTGACCTGCTGGTGTCCTCTTTTGAGATATTTCAAAAGCCTCCGGGCAACTTCTTTTCTTGATAGATGACTTGACGGTGGTCTCTTGGGTATAGCAACTTCATGTTGCCCACTGTGACGTCCCGTCTTTGAATTCGCCATCGAAAGCACCGACTGATCCTTTGAGTGAACTTCGCTTTCCTGAGATGGACCGTTGGATTCAATATCGAAAGGCTGATTGTGTTCTACAGAGGCACTTCTCTCAGCAACATTTGAGCAATTTATTGATGCCGATTGTTCAAGTTCGCTCGTCAGGGGTCCGAGAAGTGTCCAGCCTAGTATCGTTCGCGTAGCGAATGGTTCTTTTCGATTGCTTATGCTCTGTTCAAGCACCCAGTGAGCCTCTGGTACATTGCATCCAATTAGTATGTCGACGTGGGGGCTAGACACTTCTTCGAACTCTATGTCCCTGAGATGAGACCATCTCTTGGCGATCGATCTAACAGAGTCGACTGGTCTCATTGGCAAGCTGTCTATTGCAAAAGCTTCCGGAATTTCTACGGTTCCCTCATCAGATAAAGACGTTAACTGCAGGGTCAGCCTCTTAGAGTTGCTAACATGACCCCCTGCAATCGTGCTGATAGTGAGCGAGGTAGGCTCGCCTACTAGTTCACAGCTTTCTACAAGCTCGCGAGTAATCAGCGAGGTATCCGACCCCGTGTCCAAAAATGCATTGACCCTCCTCAGTCCTTTAGGTGTCACGATACCGACAGGTACGATGCCTAATCTTGCCGGTTTGAAATCATCATGTCCCGTTGAACAGACAATTTTGGGTTCATCCGGCTGAATAGGTCTATTGTTGAGAAGGCCATGCGGTAACGAGTGATGACTACCCGAGCATCCGTCTTGGTTGCATTTCACTCTTAAGCTGCATTCAGAGGCTCGATGAGAGTTGTTCAAACACATAAAGCATGAGCCAATCCGTTTTACTGCGCACCACCGATCGGGTACACTCATCCCATGAAAGGTCGGACAATCTGGTAACCGATGCAGGGAGTTGCATAGCTTGCATTCAGTTGGCCTCTCGGGTTCTTGACTTTTCATGTGCATGTTAGCCAAAGACTGGGTTTGGGTACAGTCCTTCTCCACAATTTGAGAAGTTGGTTCCCTTCGCGCCAGTCTGCAACTTTCGCGTACGATTTGTCCAAATCGACTGTTGGCGATACGGGATTGACGACCTATGAACTCCGTCAAATCGTTGAACGTAGATTCCCGCTCAAGCATATTTATTTTTTCAGCTTCCTCTGCCCATCGGCTCTGTAAATCAATAGATAGACATCGGACAGTGCATTCCTGTGTGTGCAATGCATTCAGATCAGACTGGTATCCTAAGTGCTCCAGTGCTATACTGCAATTCTGCATTTTTATCACCAAACTCGACAGTGATTCAGCCTTGCCCTCGGTCCTTTTCGCCTCCAATAAAACACTATCAATTAGGCTTCTAGCCACCTTGAATGGTTGTCCAAACAAATCTTTCAGGATTCTGCGCGCCCTGATGTACCCCATCGGTGGATCAAGCATCGCGCAGCCTTCGATAGCACTTTTGTCTCTCCCACGACAGTAATGTAATAAATACGAAACCTTTGACCAGGATCTGCAACTTTGCACTCAACAAAATTTTCGAATTGTTTCATGAATATACAGTATTGCTCGGGGTGCCCGTCGAAGTGGGACAGCTCCACTCTCGGCAGGTCAAGAGCCAAAACCTCGGTAGTTTCAGGCTGTCTCAAGGGTTTATATTCGTCGATCACAGTGCCTTTTCGATGTTGACATTGTGAACTACATGGACTCTTTGCTGGCTCTCTGAGACCAGTTCCTTGTGTAAGGGGCTCTGCTTCCTTTCTGGCTAACCGCAGCTCGTTTTCTAATTCTATTACTCTCATTCTATAAGTACTAATATCGTCAAACGCATCGCGGTTAGAGATATATGACCTGGCACTGACAGAGCTAGTAAACTTAGCATTATCTAGAGAATCAATAACACCCGAACCATCCCCAGAGACTTGCCGAGTTATTTCCTGCTGTCTCAAAAGGTCCTTGCTTCCTCGTCTGGGCATTTCCAATGAGTTTTCTTGTCCAGGTTCCACTTGAGTACTGTAAGTCAAATCTCGCAAATCGAGCAACGCGTAGCCAATTCAAAGAATCTCGAAACCAGAACAAGATTGATTCGTAGCTTCTACGGTACTAAATTGAAATGCACAAAGGATACAAATATATACGAACCTCAAGTATGCGGCCAAATATGCTTCACAGTAAAACCCAAAGGTCCAAAGCCCCGTGGCTCAAGCACGACAGTCAGAAACGGTTCAAGGCCAAATTCAAATGTCTCACATGGATAAACAAACGTGAAAATGTGTGGTGTATGAGCAAGCTTTCCAAGATAATGTTGAATATAGTCAAATTCACAAAGCACGTTGAACATTCATAAGGATTTTCAGTATTCGTTCTTTACACCGTCCTAGGCCCGGTCCCCTTCTTGTTGTTTATTAACGAACTGGCATCCTCTCTTCAATCCCGTAGCTTTATTTTTACGGATGATGTGAAGATTGTTCGATCTGAGGGTAGGGTGGACTTGGCCACGGATATAGGTACCGTCCTGGACTGTGCATACAAATGTGACTTACCCTTGAACACTGAAAAAAGCCATTTGTTGTCAAGGGCAACAGAGAGCCTAACTGTCGCTCATGATCAAGGGCTGTTCACCATAGAGGCAATTAGTAAGGTTAAAGACCTTGGGGTGATCATGAAGAGTGACTCCAAATGGCCAGAGCAGTGCAAAGCTGTTGCGCAAAAGGCTCGCGGGGAGTTCTCTAGACTGCGATCCGCTTTGTCTTGCCGGCAGCCGGAGTTATTCGTACCTATTTACATGGCTGTAGTACGACCTCACTTAGAAGGTGGCATGCAGGCTTGGTCACTTCTACAAAAAGGACGCCGCCCGCCGAGAGAAAGTCTAAGGTCCCGCCACGCAAATGGTTGAAGGGCAGGGGGGTAAGACTTACGGGCAGAGACTTCGTGACCTGAATCTCGTCTCGTTGGAAAGGAGGGGAAGTCCAGGGGATCTCACAGAAACGTTCAAGGTAATGAAAGGCTTTTCTGGCCTTAGACCAGATAGTCTTTTCCAAGTGGCTTTAGATTCCAGAACAAAGGGGCATGGAAAGAAGCTGATAAAAGCCCGAGCTAGGTTGATGGCTAGATCGCACTTCTTTGGCAACCGGGTTTTGAGCAGTTGGAACGGTCTGCCTGGTGGAATGATAGATCTGCGGACCGTCCAATCCTTCAAAGGTGCCCTAGATCGCAAGTGGGACGGGATACTCCCTCGTAGTGAGCCTTGAGTATATCAACTAGATGGATGACGGGTAGCACTGTGGTCCATCCGGAGTATGTTTTATTAGACTTTTTCGCCCATTGCATACAGTCTCAGTGCAAGCCCATGATGCACAACGTATCTCGCGGTTGATGTGCGATGAGATTTTCCGTTTCCCTCTAATTTTTAGCGGAGATTCGACGAAATACACTCGGCAGAAGAGGGTTCAATACTGGTGTGCATACCGTCGAAGGAATCCTGGACGCTCGGTTGGCCGTGGCCTTTACCTGCCCTGTGAAAACTGAACTGAACTGAACTACAAGGCCGCGCGCGGCGCGTGGTCCGAAAACCTCGCCGTTTGATGTCTGACAGATTTCCCATGATAGGAAATTCCGTGTCGCCCGAGCTGAACGGACTTCAGCAAAGCTGAACTTCTCCCACAGTCCAAAGGTCCATCTTCCAGATCCCCGGCAGTTCAAGACGCAACATCCCACCTACCTTATCCCGTCTGCCTCTCACTCCTCAACCTCTATCCCCTTGACTTAAGACGCGTAAGAGGTGATCTGTTTTTGATGTTCCACCTTTTTGAAACAGGTCAAAGCGATTGCTTCTTCTCCGTCTGTCCAGCCTCCTCTCTCCGTGGTCACAACAGAAAAGTTTTCAAACCGAGGCCACGCACTTCACTAAGGATTAACTTTTTTAGCTATAGGGTTATTACTATGTGGAATGCACTTCCGGAAGATATTGTTCTCTCGCAGAACAAAACTATCTTCAAGAAAAAGCTAGACCTCTACCTGGGTCTCTCCAAATAATTCCCTTTGTCAAAAAAACAAACAAAATAGTTGTCTTTTATCGCATATATGTTCATGAATGCCGCACCCCCACTCAGCTTAAGGCACTGTCCACAGTGTGACACTGCATGATGTTATGTTTATCTTGTTTTCGCTGCCACCCCCGCCCCCCCCCCCCCCCCGCTTCTTTTTACTCTCGTTTCAGCTCAGTGAATCCGACAGAAGATCAAAGATTTCCTAAAGAACCGGGACAATTGGGCTCAAAGCCTCGAACCCGTGTAGTACTTCAAGACTTCAAGACAACATGCAGTCAATACCAGTGTCCTTAACCCTTTCACGTTGTCCAGCGGTCTGTCTTCCAGTTCGCCGGCAATACCAAAAGAAAGATACTGTCAAGATTTGTATTTCGAACTCTTTTCCGTTTTCCCATTTCCCCGCTATCCAGTGAACTATCTTACAGCTCACTGGTGACATTCAGATTACAAGATAATCACAAGATCCGGGAACATTTGGGCTTTAGCCTCGTACCCGTGTATTACTTCAAGACTCTAGCCACACCAAGTCCTGTGCAAACTGAACTGAACTGAACTGAACAGATTTCAAGACAACTGAACAAAAAGCCGATCCTAAGCTCGGAGTGCTGTCAGTTGTCCGGGTAACTCGCCTTGAGGACCGAGCTGCATGCCCACCATCCCTCGCTTCCCTACTGACACCATTTCCCGTCGCCGAAAGTACTCCCAGTAGTAGGCCTAGGGCCACTAAACATCGGTCGCCTACAAAAAGCATCCCAGGCCCCATCATAGCCAACAAGACTGTTTCAACGGACGAGACTCACTCATCCTTGAGCCCAGACATGAACCTGCAACCTGTTTCTACTGAAAGAAGCAGTGAGGAGGTTAAAGCACCAGATAATCTGGTGCTGTCATGAAAAATAAGCTCACCAACAAGAGAACTCAAAATAGGGCATCAAGCAGTGCGCAGAAGGGCAAACCGCAAAAGGCAGCCCACCCTTTTCGGAGACCGAAGGATGTAGGCCGTCCACCTGGATTGATACCCCCAGGTTACTAGACATCAAAACCTACCGGTCCCCCCAGCAGTCTGCTCACCCTCTAGCCCCCCAATATCTTCAGCCCCCGACTCTCCCAGGACCTTCTTTCCATCCTCAAATCCCCCTCTTTCCCCCTCCTCAAACCCAAAACCAGCTGCCTCTGGCGATTCTGCAACAACTCCTGAGCATGTGATCAAGTGTTTTTACAGCAATTGCCTGAGTGTGTTGAATAAGATCTCGGAGCTTCGGCAGCTTGCAGTGGATAAGGAGCCGCAGATCATAGCCCTCACAGAAACCTGGCTCGCCCCTGACATACTTGATGCCGAAATATCCACTCCGGGATACTTCACAGTAAGGCGGGACTCCAGTAGAGGTCGTGCCGGCGGGGTCATCATATACTACGATAATTCGATCCCTCCTCCCACCTTACTGACAACACCAACCTTTTCATGTATTGATTATTTGTGGGCTGTGTTTAACCTCTCTAGGACAGACACCCTACTGCTTGGTGTAGTCTATCGTCCACCCGCATGCAATTCAACTGATAGCTTAGGTCGCATAGACTTATTAGGCTCCCTGAACACCTACACAGAATTCACCAATCTGTTAGTCACTGGTGACTTCAACTCTCCCAGTACAAACTGGCAAAGAGCTGATGCCCCGGATATCACTTTCGGTAAACCCCTCCCAGATCTCGTACTGAAAAACTCATGGGTGCAGAACGTAAGAGATCCGACTAGATATCGCACAGGCCACGCCCCGTCCCTACTAGACCTGGTCATCACCAATGATCGGTTCCTAATAGATGTGGTGCATTACTTGCCGCCCCTCGGCAAAAGTGATCACATTCTCATTGGATTCGATTATATCGTGAAATGGCCTCCTCTTCCGTCAGAAACTAAAATTTTGAGATCCTTCAAAAGGACCAACTTTGACCAAGTCTGTGCATTTTTTCGCTCCCAGCTAAATTTAACTAACCCAGGTAACTCTGAGGATGAAATGGCAGAGAATCTCAGAGAGTTAATCTCCTTAGCTGATAGGCATTTTGTCCCTAGAATTCGTCGCCCACAGACCGCTATGAGACCCCTCCCTCGCCCCATTAGGCGCATTCTAGACGAACGCGCACGCCTCTTTGCTAGATATAAAGCCACAGGCCTTGCCCGTGATGCAGAAGACTTCAGGATCATAAGGAACATATGCAAAGACAAGGTTAGTTCCTATCAGAATGCAGTCCAGCGATCTGTACTTGATCGAGCACGGACCAATAAGGCATTTTTCTTTCAGTACATGCGCCGTCTAAGGGGCACAGCTCCGACGCCATTAGCTCTCAAAGATAGTGCCGGATCTCCAATCACTTCCCCTAGCCAAGTAGCCGAGGCATTCAGCTCCTACTTCCGTACAATTTTTAGCTCCATTCCCATATCATCCCACCTTACCATGCACCCGTTATCTCTGACCACTACCCTTAACCGCGTCACTATTCCCATTGGTGCAGTCGCTCAAGGTTTCCGACGGCTCAACCAATATTGCTCTATGGGTCCTGACCTAATCCACCCCCGTATTCTCAAGGAAGCCGCGGATACATTACCTGCTCCTTATGCCTCGCTTTTTCAGCAGTGTTGACAATGGAGTTTTCCCCCGTAACTGGAAAAAAGCAGTGATCGCACCCATCTATAAGAAGGGTAGTAGACACCTTGCTTCTAGTTACAGACCCATAAGCCTCACTAGCACCCGTAGCAAAATTTTTGAGGGAATTCTTAAGAGTGAGATTCTTTCCCATCTTCATAGAAATAAGATCCTCTCCCCGTCCCAACATGGGTTTCTTCCTGGCAGGTCATGCATCACCAATATGCTTACTGTCATGGATAGTCTAACGAAAGCCTATGATGATGGCCAGCTCTCACACGCTGTATTCATCGATTTTGCTAAGGCCTTCGATAAGGTCCCTCATGCCCCTCTTCTTTATAAGCTGCAGATATACGGGATCACAAGCTCCACGTTGGCCATCCTACGTAGCCTCCTTACCGACCGCACCTTTGTGGGTAAAGTCGGGAATGTTTTGTCTCAGCCCTCCCCAGTAACAACTGGGGTCCCTCAAGGGTCGGTCTTAGGTCCTCTTCTTTTCCTGATCTATATAAACGATCTACCGACAACCCTTTCTGCGAACATTGCCATGTACGCAGATGATGTAACCCTCTGGAGTTCAAGCGTTGAAGACCTGCAAATTGCAGTTTATGAAACAAAACGCTGGTCCGAGGATTGGAACTTCCCAGTTAATGATGACAAATGCGTGAGCATATCTTTCGGCAGAGAGACTGGTCACACGTTTTCCATTAATGGAGCAGCCACACTGCCAAGGGTTGACCGACACAAGGTGCTCGGTTTCTGGTTAGATTGTACCTTATCCTTCTCTCATCATCACGAACTTGCGAGCAAGTCTGCCTGTCGAGTCCTAAACATGGTTCGAAGGTCCTTCCCGCGCATATTTAAGGATGATTTCCCCATAATTTTCGGCACTTATATCCGACCTCTGCTGGAGTACGGTAGTCAGATAGTGCACTCTGGTCTTGTCCGAGACCGTGAGATCCTATAAAGAGTTCAGCGGGCCTCCACCAAGGCAGTAAGGGGTCTATCCCATCTACCTTATCCCGTCTGCCTCTCACTCCTCAACCTCTATCCCCTTGACTTAAGACGCGTAAGAGGTGATCTGTTTTTGATGTTCCACCTTTTTGAAACAGGTCAAAGCGATTGCTTCTTCTCCGTCTGTCCAGCCTCCTCTCTCCGTGGTCACAACAGAAAAGTTTTCAAACCGAGGCCACGCACTTCACTAAGGATTAACTTTTTTAGCTATAGGGTTATTACTATGTGGAATGCACTTCCGGAAGATATTGTTCTCTCGCAGAACAAAACTATCTTCAAGAAAAAGCTAGACCTCTACCTGGGTCTCTCCAAATAATTCCCTTTGTCAAAAAAACAAACAAAATAGTTGTCTTTTATCGCATATATGTTCATGAATGCCGCACCCCCACTCAGCTTAAGGCACTGTCCACAGTGTGACACTGCATGATGTTATGTTTATCTTGTTTTCGCTGCCACCCCCGCCCCCCCCCCCCCGCTTCTTTTTACTCTCGTTTCAGCTCAGTGAATCCGACAGAAGATCAAAGATTTCCTAAAGAACCGGGACAATTGGGCTCAAAGCCTCGAACCCGTGTAGTACTTCAAGACTTCAAGACAACCGAACTGACCTTGATTGTCGACAGGAATACAAAGTGGACAGTCGCTGGCCGTTCGTCGTTGCAGTTGTCGTCACAACTTTATATGGTTGCGGTTTTCTGCAGCGAAAGTGAAATGGAAATTTTTTTTGAATTCGTGTAATTGATAACATGCAGTCGCTGTTTAAATTACGGGGTCTAAGCTGCTCCATGGCGTGAAGTCCAGGTTGTCCCATTTTTTGATTTTACCGTGTTAGTACTGTTGAAATTGTGGTTGACATCATCCTCACGTAGAGCCCAGATTGTATAGTGTTTTTAGCCGACTCAGTTTCACCGTTTCAAATTATACCTCAATTTTTTCGTGTGGACTACACGGCCTAGCAGCTTCTCGACTCGCCGTACGTCCATCTTCGTACCCTCTTTTATTTGTTCTTAGGGACCTAGATAATGTCGAACAAGTCAGAGGGTGGAAGAATAATGTGTGGCAATGCAGTAGAAGGAGGTATACTATGTGACCGCTGCTTGTGGCGACGTCGTCAAAATTTCTCCGGACAGTTAAAAAGAGTTTAATGCGTTCGAGCAAAGCTGCTCTCTCAATTGAATCTGTTTTCACTGCATGCGATTTGCGAATGCCTAGTTCTGAGCCCTAAATTGTGATTTGTAGGGAGACGTCCCAAAGGCAATTCAGGAGACGTCATTGATCGAGGATCTGTTTCAGAAGCCCGTAGAGACCCAGGGGACTTTGAACTGGCAACATAAAGTTATATTGCACCCGCACCACATCGGGACGGACTTACATGTAAAGAATTCAGTTTGTGGTATTTTGTGCTATCCAATAGGTCTTATATCAGCATAGCTCCTAAAAACGACGCATATGCGGGAAGTGCTTACTTGTTTTGCTCCAAGACCGTCAGAAGTCGCAATGAAGCGCTTAAATGCAGTCAGTGTACAGGCTGGCTGCATCAAAATGTAGCTCTAAACGTGCAACTATATGCTGCATTAGTACAGTGTGCTTCGGCATTCATACAAATGTGGCATGTGCCTCATTGCAAGATACAGTTTGTTATGCCCCAGGATGCACTGGGTGCCACGTCTGAGGGTAAGTTGCGTGCTAAACCCGTGGGTCTGTTGTGTGTTCCAGGATACTTCGCCCCTTAGTGAGGATTTCACGGCCCGAGAGCAGAGTGTCCTACTGGCCAAGACGTATGTCGAAGCTGTTCTTCCAATGTTGGAGGCTGATACTCAGAATTGTGATGTGGATACTGCTGTGCTTTCGGTACTCAGTTCTCTCTGTGTCAGCACATACGCGTGGATCGCATCGGCATCTGACACTGCACCCACTGAAGCAAAGCGGCGCTTACGCATGAAATGTCCGGCACATAACTCCGACGAAACTGTTGCAGCCTCAGACCTCACAACCGTCACTGAAACATCCAAACGAACACAGGGTGAAGGCAGTCGCGGCTTGACAGGTCTCCCCAATGCTTCCGTGAGGAGGCAAGACTGATTATTCCAAAGTGATTCACCAACGCCAACGTAAAGCCCTTCCATCACGGAAACAATTTGTTCTGGCTTTGAACATCTCAGAGGCAAATGAAATCACAGCTGGGGCACTCTTGGACCAGGACATTTCCGATCTGTGGGGTTTTAATTAGGCTGCATATTTCTGGCGATAAAAACGCTGCGGACAAAAGTCGAGTTAAGTCAGCCTTCCAGTTAGGTAGAGCTAATGAAACCGGACGATCACGACTTTTCAAAGTGATCCTTGGTTCTGAGGGCGAAGCAAACTCCGTACTACAAAGATCCTACCGGTTAAAAGGCAGACGAGTGCGGCTATCCCGACACATAATCTTACGGCCAGGAGAGACACAAAAAGTGTTTCACTGAACTCCATGCGAGTCGAGCCACCGGTGAAACAGACTTGGTGATTCAGAATTTTCGGGTGCAGAAACGACGCCTTCACTTTCAGTGGGGGCCATTAACACTGATGTCCCTGTCAATTCAGCCGAGCTAGTTCACTGCGAACAGGTGTTAGTGGACCACTCCTGCACCATCGTTACGTTTGAGGTCTAATGGGTAAGACAGATGAACCGGAGGTCTTGCTTCAGTTCAACTCACCCATTATAGCGGCGTTGAAGGAGATATGGCTCAATAAGAACATCCTAGACTCCGAGGTGTCTCTTCTTCGCTACACCCTATTCCAAGTTGATGGGACCTCTGTCCGATCAGGTGGAGGGGTGACATTGTTCGCCCCATCGGAAATTCCAACCATGCAGTTGGACGCGTATGCTGACCCATAAAGATATGATGCCGCACTAAGCACTGGAGACTTCAAGACCGTTGGGATCGTTTATCGGACACTTGCGGTCGATCTCCCAGATATATTAAAGTCATTGAGTAGATGGGTGTGTGATGGCAACTGCCTCATCCTGGGTGACTTCAACGCCCCGCATATTGGTTGGGCGTCAGATAAGACCATGGCCGGGACACGTCCTTTCTTTCGGGATTAACTGACAATTGTGCAGGAGCTGGCTTTATACCAACACGCTCAGGAGTCAATCCGGATGCAATCTGATCAGGGTTCCATCCTGGATTTGATGATCTCTCCTAGGAGCTCCAGCGGTAATAAGATCGAACATCTCCCTCCAGTTGACCACATGGTGCCAGACGCTCATCGGTGTGGTGGTCTTTGTCCAGCCACTGGACCACAAATTGGACATGACGTTTGGCGCACACCATTTGAGGATGTCCGGAGAGCTGCTTTAGACACCAACTGGTTTCCCATTAATTCGGATCTCGACAGCGACGTGAACGAAGCTTGGGAGTTCACTCGTGACAGTATCTTACACCTTATGAATACCTACTCTCCACTCGGCCGATGTAGACCCCGTGTGCATGGCACGCCGTGGTCTGACCTGGAGCTCAGACGCCTACTCAAACGACAAAATCGGGCCTGGCAGTTGTTCCCTTCTACATATGAGGGTTATGATCTCTATCACAGGATTCGTAACTAATGTATGGAACAAAAACGGACAAAGTGGATGGTGCTCGAGGATGCCCTTTTTATTACACTTGAAGTGAACTATAGCATAAAGGGTAAACCCCATAATCAAAATACATACTGCAAAAGTGGGTTGTGGGGAAGCATTCACGTTAGGACCGGCTTATTGGTCCTGCTTTTGAAGAGAGGAAAGTTGTAATTTGGTGGGAAGACGAAAGTGGGGAGAGTATACTATAATTTAACAGTCCGGGGAGAGAATGACGATTGAAGGATAAGAGTGCGGTATCTAGTGACAGGAACTCGATAGAGATGACTAGTTGCCTGGTTACGTGATGTTCGCAAAACATTTTGGGACGAAGATCTGCCGAAGCGAGCTCAGAAGAACAAAATTCACAATAGTGCCGCTAGGAGAGAGACAACGAAGCAACAGCCCGACGATGGGATAGTGGCTGCAGATTGGAGGTTAAAGAAGTGTCGTCGAGCAGCCGGATGGCCTTACGTTGAACGTGGTTTGCATACGTCCAGAGAATGCAGCATTTGGCGGATCTTTCTAGTGCTAATATGATGTTGAAAATGGGAGACATGTAAGAGAAGGAAACGGAGGAGTAGGATAAGTGGCTAAGGCGGAGTTGGAAGCAAACCTGGGAGCAAAAATCTCGGCTTTCTCATGTGGTTCACAAACACTGGAAGAATCGCAGATGGGAGGGAAATCGGAAGGGCAAAAATTACAGGAGACCGCTTTGGCAAGGAACCAAAATGTTCGGCTACCAGTGGCACAGGAGAGTAAGCGTTCGGCTTTCCAGCAGACGAAGCGTTCTTTGGCTCTCTATGGTTGGTAGGCATCTGTTCCTGGCTTGCACGAAGCGCCGGCGAGAGTTGGGAGTGGGCGAGCGACGCCAGCGGCAAAATGCTACACGCGTCATGCATACAGCACGATCACGTACGTGGTTGATTCACTCTGGGGATTCGGGTTTGCCGGGTTTGGGAAAGTGCGGGATAAAAAGTTGCATACGTTGAAGAACAATGTCAGTGAAGTTAGAAACGGGAAAGGGAACGTCCGAAGTGAAGCTGCAATCATTCCAAGGATAGGAGGCTAGTAACTCGCGAAAACCATCCTAGTTGGCTGAGCTGTAGCGCCAAAATGTGTGTCTTGATCTGGATGGAGGATCGGGTCAAGTAAAATTGATGGAACAGGAAATAATACAGTGGTCAGATGAGCCAAGGAGACGGAGAGCAGATATGCCTGAGAAGAGAGAAAGAACAGAAGTGAGAATAAGATCAAGGGTATGGGCACGATTGTCAGCTCGATCTGGCGCACGTGTAGGGAGGTTAACAGGTTGTTGACCATGGCGAAATGTTCGCCTTCGCGCCCCAGAGCCGAAGTGTTCGATGAGTAAGTCAACCAATCTTGAGTGTGAGCATTAAAATCTCCTAAGATGCTGGTATGACAGTTAAGATCTGTAAAAAACAAGTGCTGAATGTTCGAAGATAAGAAATCAAAGATCGACGAGTCGTTACTGTTGGATGAACGGCGAACAACACAAAAGTAATGATTGAAATAAGGAAGTCGAAGCTTCAGCCACATGAACTGAAATTCATGACTGGGAAATTCAAAGTTCTGGATTCTGGTTATGGCGACTGACTGGTGGACAAAAGCACAGACAACAGCTTTAGGTGAGGAAGGGGAATGAAAGGTATAGTTGGGAAGTTGGAGGTGGGTGGTGTCTGATGAGGGGGGTTTCGGTTTCGGTCAAAAATAAGGCAAGAGGAGAGAAAGATTGGAGAAGTTGGTGGACAGAATCTACATTATGGTTCATTCCGCGAACGTCAATGAGGATGATAAGTTCATGCTTGCTTTCCGAGTGAGCAGAGCGAGTGCGTGTGTGGTTGTGTATTTCCATGACTGGTGGCTGATGCAGTGCGAGCACCTAAGCGTCGCATCGGAGCAAAGGTTGGTATCCCAGCGCTGCTGCACAACGACGAACTGGTTGCAACAAATGATGGGAAGGCTGGGACAAGCCAAACATTATCTGTCGGTGTATTCTGTGGAGGAAGGTGCACAAACCCCGATGGTGAATGACTCTCAGTTATTTGTTATGCATGATTTTGGGGAGCCAGAAGTGAATAACGTCGTTGAATCTATCAAAACTCATAAGTCACCGGGACCGGACGATGTGCGTCGGGTGATGTTGAGAGAGTTGGCTGACCAACTAACTCCATCGCCGACTCGATTGTCCAAGATGTCCTTGGCCTCTGGTAGACTGTCTCGGGAATGAAAAAAGCTGTGGTCGTTCCGTTGTACAAGAGTGAGACAACATTCGCCTCGGCCAACTACGGCCCTGTTAACCTCACTTCCTTGGCTGGAAAGGTCATAGAAAGGTTTGTGGCTTCTTGCATATGTAAACATCTGGAGCAATATAAACTGCTATGCGCAAAGCAATACAGTTTTAGAGAAGCTGGTTACGCCTGACAAATCTGTTGACCGCTCATGACCGCCGCGCTGTTTCTTCCAGCCTTGCCCAGCACGAAGGGGTAGACGACAGGCAGGCACACGCAAAACATGGCCGAGCCATCGGAGACGATATAGAGCGATTAGCTCTATCAGAGGGCGGCTATCAGCACCGAACACACGACGACAAACCTCACCATTGATCACCCGATGTTCCCACCAGACACGAGCAATGCTTCGGAGACATCGGTAGTCGGATACAGAAAGCCGCCGTGCACCCTCAGCGCAGAGGGGCCAGGTCTCACAGTCGTAAAGAACACTACGAACTCTGGCACTGTACACCCTTCCCTTGGGGGAAGCCGGATGTCATGTTGGTGCCACAGATGGCCCAGGTTCGCGAAAGCTGCTCTAGCTCTCGCAATTCGTGATGTGATCCCCTACTCAACACCACCACCAGCTGTGATCAAGCTCTCGAGATGCTTAAAGCTATTGACCACCTTTAACCGACCACCACTAAGGGTGAGTTCAGGCACAGGCTCCTGCCGGTCTTTGAAGAAGTACCTTGCATTTTGAATGTACAAAGCACATACCATATCGGGACACCTCAATCGCCAGGCGGTCCAATGCGTGTTGAATTGTCTGTGCACTGTCGCTCAGCAAGGCGATATCATCGGTGTACTCTAAGTCGAAAACTCCATTTCCTGGGAGGTGTTCAATCCCACCGTTTGGAAGACCAGACAAAGCGTTCTGTAGGACATCCTCTATAGGAAAGTTCAAAAGAAATGGAGATATAGGGCAGCCTTGTTGTACTATACTGTAGACGGTAAGGGGTGGTGAAAGATGGCCGTAAGCCCTAACCCAACCTGAGGTGTGGCGATACAGCTCTTTGAGGACCGACACATACATCTCAGGTACACCATTCCTTAACGAATAGTGCCATAGTGCAGACCTATCGACGGAATCGAAGGCCTTTCAAATTTCTAGAAACACAACGGTCGTTGGCCTTTGGAAGGCATGACGGTGCTCTAACAGCTGTCGGAGGGTGAGAATTTGATCGATGCATCCACGACCAGTACGAAACCCAGCTTGTTCCTCGCGAGCTTTCTCATCACGCGTGTTGTACAACCTGTGAAGAATAACAGGCAGTAGCAGCTTAAACGCTATCGGGATTAGGCTTATACCCCTACGGTTGGCGCAGTCACTGCACGAGCCCTTCTTGAAGGTCAGAACAACGATCGATCCCCCCCCCCTCCCCACAAAGAGGAAGCTTTCTTGGAGACCTTGGAGAGCAAAGCTTGAAGTTCTCTAAAAAGCTCTATTCTACCATCCTTAAATAGGGCTAAAGAAAGGCCATCGGATCCCGGCGCTCCGGGACGTCCTAAGGCTGGGATTTCCTTGCGAATCTTTGCCTCAGAAGATGGATCTGTCGAAACAGACCACGGGACGTGTGCCGGAAGAGCTATGAGAGAGGCCGACGCTGGAGGCCAGCTATACTCTGCTGTAAAGTGCTCCGCCCAGTATACAGTACATCGCTACAGACTGTGGGTAAGCGAACCGTCATCTTCACAGATCGTTTCGCTCACACCCAATGTCTTCCTATCAGTGACTCGAACAAGATTAAACCGATTTCGGAAATTCCCCACAGCGGCAGCATGTCCCAACTCTGATGCGTTTTGACCACCAGATTTCGCAATCCCTACGAAGACTTACGTTGAGTTCACGTCCCGTTGCCAGCCGTGCTGCATTATTCTCACAACCAGCCGGGATGGACTGGCGTGCATCAAAAAGGCGGAGAGACTCAGCATAAATCCAGGGTGTCACGACACGACGGGCCAGGCCACAACTCGCTTTGTCAGCAGAATACACAACATTCTTAATAAGCGACTAGTGTTGGTTGATGTCATCTGGTGACGTTGATCCTAGCTTTTCAGCTAAAACGTTTCGGAAAGACAGCTCAGACATCACATCACAGTCTAAGCGCTGCGGCATCTTACGTTTAACACGCACACCGAAGCACATGGACAGCTTAGTGCAGACTGACGCGCAGTCGGAGTCCAGGGGAGGGCTTCAATACGACCGTCTTGTATGCTGCCCCGTCATTTGTAACTAATTGCGGTGTGGTCTACCTGGGTCCATTGCTGACTCAAAGAGGGCGGACGCCACGTGGCGTGCTGGCGATTAGAATGTCTAAAGTTCGTACTGGCGAGAAACAGGCGGTGATCTGAATGGGAGTGGAAGAAGCCACGTGGAGATCAACAGATAACGTGACAGCGAGGAATGAGAAAATGTATAGCAAACCTGGGGAAAGTAGGTGTCTCACTTCTTCGTGGTTGGGGTCCAAAAGATCCACCAGTTAGCTGGAGACACTGATGGGTATGGTGGCGATCCTGTTGTCACTTTCTGTCGAATCAGAATGACTGATCGATGTTTGTATAGTTAGACTGCGTATTCCGTATTTTGGCTACTAAGGTGTTCTTTCCTTTTCCCTCCCGTGTAGATCCACTCCCTGTCCATCTTGTATATTCATACTTTCTAATTCAACGTACAAAATGGTGAAAAAGGTAGTAGTCAGTAGAGTTTGCTCTATTGTTTAACGTTGTACGATGATGATGATCTGAGCACAGAGCCAACAACCGTTGCCCGTTTTCTGAACGACAGGAATCGAGGCCTCCCAAATGCGTCCCATTCGAAGACAGCTGACCGACTCTAGCATAGATGTCTCCAGCTAAAACCACGATATCATCTCGTTTTGCTTTACGCAGGAGATCGTGTAAATTTTGGCAGAAAACATCTTTGATTGCATCTGAGCTACAATATGTAGGGGCATAAGCCGAGACGAAAAATAAGTTTCGTCTATCGGGACTGCATTTGCTTGCTTTTCACGAACCTCTAAGTCCCACCGCGCACAACCCACTGTCAACAGGGATCCAGCCAAGTAGCGCAGTTTCAGCCCTTTCAATTAGAGTTACGCCCACGTCAACAAGACCGGAAGCTGCAGCCTCAGGGTCCCCAGACAAATGCAAGTGAAACTTTGCAAAAGGATTGGATGAGAGCATCAACTAAACGACCGAACTGGAGTCTTGGATGAGAGTCTCCTGAATACACCACACGTCGATGGCAAGGGTCTCCAGCGTACGAGCTAAACACGCCTGTTGACCTATGCGCATCAGTGTTCTCAACCTAAATTTGGCCTGCTTAAAAGGATACCTGAGACGAAGAAGAGCATCAGCTCGCAAAAGCGGATTCGGTAAGACTTGGATATTGGACGAAAGAGGGCGCGAGAGAACAGGAACAGGACTTCCCTCAGGGACACTACCGCAAGTACGGCCGACTGCAGTTCCTAAAGAATATGAGAATGTATGTGTGTGTGAGGGAGGGGGGGGGGGTGAGATACGAGAGCATAGAAATCAACGTGTGTATGGTGTGAGAATATCAGCGCGAGCGTATTTTTGATAAGCTTAACGATCGGGTTGTAAGATATCCATCGGTTGCATTGTTGTCAACGTTGTGAGCTGTTGTACTATTTTGTCGCCGAGCCCAGAGTAGGCAGTTTTATTCGAGGATGCACCTCTAATCTTCGCTCAACCAAGCGCATCCTGCAAGGCAGCAGCCTTGGTCCAGATGAGCTAGTGACCAATTGTGTGGTTCATTCGCCTCTTCCGGGAACCTCTGACAGCCGGTGACTGATTGCTCAGTTCGTACGCCCTTCGGATGATCCTAGATATCTTGGGCGCCCAGTACACCCCTCCGCCGTAGATGCCGGTGAGCATAGTGTTGTACGGTTCATACGCCATTCATGTTTGGTTTGGAATCAGAGTTTAGCCATCCCCTCTAGAGTGACTATTAGTCAGTCAACCCGGTGGAGAACGTCGGGCGTTCGCTTTCGCCCTCACACTTTTGTGAAGACACCTCCGCCACGAGTAGGCAGTGAGTAGGACTTCCTCAGCAGAAGCTATTTGAGACGTGCGGTCATTTGGTAGCATTTCGAAAGGCGTTCAGGGCGAGCAACAAACTCGGAGCCTGAGACACCCACCCCCGACCATACTGAGGCATTTTGTAGGCCATATCACTTATTTTCTCCAACCATTTGGTAGGCTGGTCGCTTGGACCCCAGCCTGAAAATCTAACACCCTGCTTGGCCACGTCCACTGGTAAAGGTTTTCATACTTTTTTGTCATGTCATGGACTGACCATCTCAACCTATCTCCCAACCACTACTTGCCTGAGAGAACAGCGTTCGCCGAGGTGTTTATCGGTGGACATGCCTAACACATGTCCCAACCACCTTGAACTGTTTGGATCCAATACTTATTCCAGAGACCGACCTCTGGATCCCAACACCCTACATTTTATCTCAGCACTGCTGATACGATGTTCCCATCATATTAGGGCAATGTTACGGAGACATCTGAGCTCAGACGCCGACAGTCTCCGCCTATCATCTACCCTTATTGGCCATGTTTCAGAGCTGTATAGAGGAACGGACCTAACCGCCGCAGTGTACACTCGATCCTTGACAAACAATCGGACGCCATACTTGCGACACAGATGACTGAGGTTGACAAAAGCTAAATGCGCCTTTTGTATACGCGGCGACACTTCATCCGATATCTGTCCATCCGGTGAAATGTAACTGCTCAGGCAACAAAACTTATCCACTTCGGCTAGAGCTTCCCCAACCTAGGCGAGCTTTGGTGTGAAGCCAGTCCTGCAGCAGTACTTTGCTCTTTGAAGGTGCAAAACGCATCCCAAAACATTCCTGTTTAGGCCATCTACGAGAGCGTGCAACCTACCTGGATCTTCACTCAGAAAAATAATATCTTCCGCGTATTCCGAGTCAGATATTTCACTGTGTGAGTAAAGATCGAAGTGCTCCGCCCAACAGTCCAGACGACGCACGAGAGCGAATCAGTAAACCATCGGATTCCTTGATTAACTCATTTACTCCGGGTTTCCGTGGTCCGGGGCTTTTAATCAAACGGAATAGGTTGTGAGTATTGCCGATGAACGCAGCTTTTTCCATTTTCCTACATTTCGCAATCCACCACTGCTCACGGTCATTTTTCAGGCTCCTAGTTAACTGGCGTCTCAAGGATTCACACACTTTGTTGAATGTGGCATCCGGAGAGATGACGAAAATATCCATCGTTTGTGAAGCCTACTTGAACCACAGTCTTATGTGGCCTTAGACGCGGTATTCAAAGCCTCCTTGGTTTGCTTCCAGCGTTTATCTGGTTCTTGCGCATCCGGCTGCGTCGATAACCGTGCAGGCAGATCCGCCTGAAAAGCAGACCACTGGTTATCGTCTAGAAGCAATTGCGCGGGACGGGCGGCTTTCACGTTGGTGCGACGACGGACGAGACGTAAACAGAAGCAAGCACGTACCAAGGTGTGATCTGAGTCCACAAGCGTAGACCGAAATGAACGACAATCTTCAGTTGATCCACGCCAGCGGTGGCCAATGGTCAATCTGAGTCAAACGTTGTGAAGACGTAGGAGGACGCCATGTGTGTCTATGCCGCTTCTTATGACAGAATTTCGTACTCGCCAGAAACAATCTGTGGTCAGTGCACGGCTGAATAAGACGACTGCCGTTATCACTACGCTCGGTCAGGATAGCAAACAGGCCTCCGATGAACCTTTCGAAATCTTCCAAACAGCCTACTTGAGCGTTGAACTTCCCAGCAATGTCCACCACGTCCGTTAAACGTGCACTTCGAAGCAGTTGAGACATCGTGGTAGAATTCGTCCCTGGTCGAAGACGAACACAGACACAGACCAACAAGCATCGACGCTTCAGTTTTTTGTTATTGACACAAACAGAACCGTCCAACCGAACTGTATACAGTCGACTGTTGACTGGGATCCATTCGAGCAGTGCACTCTCAGCTGATGCTCACAGCAATCCCAGCGCCGGCCTAACCAAAAGCACCAGAAACTGAATTACCTGACACACGAAGAGTAAAGCGAGAGACTGAGGTTGTATCTGCGGCGTGAATCGTGATCACAGAAGTGAGGTCTTGTATGCATGTTTCGGAGACACAGCATACATCTATTTTGAAAGTGTCAAGAGTTCTAGCAAGGACAGCCTGTTGCCTTATCTGGCGTCGTGTGTGGACGTTGAAGGCAGCCAATTGAAGTGAGCATTTAGGTTTAAGGAGTGCATCCGATTTATGTCCGACTTTCAAACTTCCGCTTTCTTCAGAGCCGCAGTTACCCGTGGAGTTTTACATGGATCTTGAATTAAGGAAGAAAACATTCGTAAGGCCCTTTACAGGAAAGATGCTGGAAGTTTCTGAGCAAATCATACTTTGTTGCTGCCCACATCGCGGAAGGGGTTTTGCTTTGGGAACCCTAACCAGAGCCTTTGACTCAAAAGTCTGACCCACAAGGCAGTGGGGCTTCAACCCAACATAGGGGCATGACCGAAGCACCCATGAAAGAGCTTCTGGTCTGTCACGTGAAACCTGATTGTTGCTGGCATTCAGTATTGTCTTTGTTGGTGCTTTGTTATCGACCCAATTTACGGATTCAGTCATTATCCCCATGCACCTAGTGGTACGAGCAGAACGTGAACAGGGCAGCATTCTTTGGTCCGGGGGCTACCCAGCTTAGGTGGACGATAGTTGCCTAATGAAGTGCGATAACCTCCCGCCGTCGAGAGAAACCCTAAGTACTGCACTTCTCCGTCCATCTAGTAGAGGTTTTTTGACCGTTAAACCGTTTCTCTCCGTGTTTATTCGCTTAAGTGTTCTCTCCAGGGGCATAATAGTTAGAACCAGGTGTGGTCCAGCAACTTGTTCAGAGACTGGACTTCGTCCGACCTCTACCCATTGATCTGTCAGGTATGATTGCATTTCCGACTTAAGAAAGCCATTCTGCATAGCTCTTTGAATCATGGAGGCACTCAAGCCATCACACTGCGCTAAGGCGCAGTCTCATCGTGATCTGTGCCACCATTCTTGCACTTCTACAATAGTTCCCATAATAAAATTGAAAAGAATGGAAGACCGGGCAAGGCGATAGTGCGGTGTTGTCTCCCGCCAGCTGGTCGTTGTATTGTGCTGCCTCGCTGAAATAAACAATCAATGGTTACTATTAACAGATGAAGACGAGAACTTTCGATAAACCTGCTATTTTCGTGCCAAAGCGCTTGTTTCATCAGAAAAGAGGAAGATAGAAAACTAGACCAATGGCTTTATTTCGTTGCAGTGATCCTTATGGCTATGGATATGTAAGTTGAATTATCTTTATGATCAAGTATGGATTTTCTTAGTTACAAAGTACCATTGATTGAAGGAAGAATCTAATGAACTCTTTATTCAATGCATGGAACTGGCGTGCTCCATAGCTTTAAAGAATAACGGCAGTATCAGGATGAACTAGCGTAGATGAACTCGAGCTCTTTCTTTGTTTTCATTATTTCCGCTTATTACTTTGTTTTCGGCTCCTTTTATCTTCATACTTCTATTCTTTTCGCCCTAAACTGGACGATGCTGCGAGGTAGCAACCAGAACCAGAGCACCAGCGTGTGAAGTCAGCGGTTGGATGAACGGGACTGAACTAACCAGCGGCATGAAGTGGATTTCAACGTGGCCTTAATAGGTCAGGCATGATTACGAATCGAGAAGTAAGCAAGCCGATCCCACCAAAGATGGTCGGTGGTGTTGAGGTTCGAGGCTTACATGTCGGATGCAATATTAAGAGGCGAAAAGCACTTGGCCGCCATCCGTCGAGATTGGCAGTTTAGGATAAGATCGCTTAGGTTACAGAACTTGCTTACTTAGAAGTTTGGTACACCAACGCCTGCAGCGTCCGAACAAAACGAGGGTACTTGCTGATGGATGCCACCAATTCGACTTCACTGCAGTAGCGAAAATTGACTGACCACAACAAAACCTATGAACCGTCCACTACCAGGTAACTACGTCATATACCAGGTAGACCGGCAAAGTGGGCGATAAGGAAGAGGAGTACTACTTCTAGTAAGAACTGAATACAACCAATCTAATGCTCCCGGACTCTGTGTACTGACGGCATACAGGCTGTTGCTTCTATTCTACGAATAGGGAACAGAAATCGTGATCGCCCATGTCTATCGCAGTCCGGACAGCGTTAGAAGAAAATAGGGAACTGCTTTGTGTTCTATCTCGAGTCAGACAGGAAGCCACATGCTCAGTTCTTATGGGGAATTTCAACGCACCTGAATGGTGCATATCGGACCCACTGTCAAGTTTGAGAAGGCCTTCATAGACTGGTCGGAGCTCTGCAACTTATGACAGCATGTCGAAAAACCTGCCAGACATTGCACGGGAAAACTACCGTCCCTGCAAGGTCTCATCTTCACCACTAGCGAACATGATATCGGTGGAATGAGGACCCGTGCACCGCCAGGGAAAGGCGACCACTGCTCACTTGCCTTCCAAATAGAAACCCTAAAGAAACCGAAACGCACGGTACTCGTCAGAAACTTTGGGCGAATAGATAAAACAACCCTCACAGGATGCCCTAGACATAAACTGGCTGCCACAGAGGGAAAACCCGACACCAGAGGGGCAATGAAAAATCATCGAAAGCGGTTTATTAACACTTACGGATGAACTTGTCCCTGCCAGAAGCATGAAGAACCATAATAAGCTCTCTTAGTGGAGATCCGCGATTAAACAGGCTTTACAACAACGAAACTGTTGCTGGCAGAGATACCTACAGTCTCGCGGCCACAACCCATGGGAAAAAGGCAAATAAAAACGGAACATGGTCATCGAGATCCGACGCTTAGTAAAGTACAAATATGAACTGAAACTAGCTTCGCAAGCAAAGTTAACCCAGAAGAGATACTACAGCCATATACGGTCTAAGACAGCCCCCAGGGAGAGGGTTGGAGAACTATACTTTGAAGGTTGCAACAGGGCTACAAGTAACAATGCAAAAGTAAACGCCCCTACTGCAACTTTCAGAGTGTATACCGGGTCGATAATGGCCCAGATGTTGCGCTCCCCTCCAAGCATGTGCCCGAACTGGAGGACGTAGAAGTCACCGTGGTGAACCAGAACGACGTCACAACGTTTCGAATGAGAAGAGTCAAAGACCTAAAATCAAGCCTAATTAAATAAACAACTGAGGTATGAAATCCGGAAGGTAAAAACAGGAGAATTAGGATGAGGAAACAGTCAGATAATTATACAAAACTCTCTCCAGCTGTTTGATTTTGAGCCGTAACAATTTAAAGATAGTTACGCTTCTCTATTTTGTAAGCCGTATGGACGTGCTCTTTGCTGTTGTTGAAGATGTTGGATCTGGAATGTGTATATTCTCGGCATGAACAGAGTCACTGTCTTCCTGAGATGGATATTGTTGTGTCTGGTCTGTGGATGAATCAGTCACAATGCCGTCAATGCGAATGGGCTCGTGGGTGTGTGTAAGCAAACTATTTTCGTGAGGCACAGCTTGACGTCGACCAGGAGGTGCTGAGTTGTGCAATGAAACAGTCCCCTCTTCCGTCCTAGAAATGAACATGTGCATATTGGGGGCTGCAATCGATCAGTTCCACTTCATCTACCAGAGGGTCATACTTCGATGATCTCGCTTTCCGACACAAAAGTACGGGTCCTGGTGTAATGAGCCAAGTTAATAATGATATCCCTGAAGTCGACTTCCGATTATAGGGAAAAAAGCCATTCGTGAGGCGTGGAGTTAGTTGCAGTATACAACAACGATCGCACAGAATGTGGAGCATCAAGCAGCACAAACTTTCACTGAGGTACAGCAAGACGCTTTAATTTTAACGAAAGAGTTATGGCTTTCCAGATTGTTCCGTTCGTTCTTACAACTTGCCCATTTCATTACGAATTGTATTACGTAGTTCTGTTAGTTGCAATCGCTTTCTCGATAGGGAATGCTCGAAGTTCTGCAAACATGAACGAAACGCCGAGATCAGAGTGAATGTAGATTGGCATGCCGAACAGTGCGAATAGCTGACGGAAACAGTCGGTCACTGTGAATTCAGACATCCGTACAAGCAAAGGCAAACGGAAATCGGGAGTACTCATCGGCAATAGTTAACAGATACTTCCTCCGTGATGAAGAATGCAGAGGTCCCTTGAAGTCGACGTTGAGCCTTTTGAACAGGAGGGTAGTCTTGATAAGAATACCAGATGGTCTGAGAAATCTGGGCTTCAATTAAGAGCAGGCAATAAAACGAGCTGTCATAGATTTCACCTCATCTACAGAGAATGGTAGATTTCCCAAACTAATGAAGTGTAACATTCTAGTACTGCCAGAGTGGCACAAGGAATCGTGTAGCTTCTGAAGACTTGATGCCTGTTTGTATGATATAAAGCAAAAGTGCGATAGAGCGTCGGCAGCTACGTTGTCTTTCCCTTGTCTGTATAGGACGTCAAGAGCGTAGTGGGAAAGTTCGACACGCCATCGCTGGATTGTATCGTTTTTTTCAACTTTTACTTGTATGATTGTGACTGAACATGAAAGACACTGACCTCTGGTTTGTGATAATAGTGAACCTAGACCCAACAAGATATTGACGCCATTTTCTTACTGACTCAATAATGAGATGGGATTCTTTCTCGGTCTCGGAGTAATATCGCTCACTAGGTGATAAAGTGCGAGAGAAAAAGGCAACTGATTGTCCATTCTGTCAGAGTAGCCGTGATAGCAATGTCAGAAGCATCTATCTCCACAACAGTAGAAATGGTTTCGCCAACAGTTGCACTAGCGGACTTTTCGATTTCTTTCTTGATTTCTTCTAACGAGTCACACAGTTAGAGCGGGACAAAAACAGCGATTGAAGACAAGCGGGCGGATTTCGTCGAAAAATGTGAGACCCACGAAGAGTAGTAAGCAAACAACCCCACGATGCGTTGCTGAGACTTTAGGTTGGTGGATACTGGTAGGTTACGTAATGGTTGAAGTCGGTCAGGATCAAGTTGAACAGTTTTCCCTGAAACTTCGAACCCCAATAACCGTATTACTCAGGAATGAATAGTGCTTCTGCTCACTAAAGTAAGGTTATACTTGCGAGCAGCCTCATACAATCTTCTTAAGTTAAATTCGCTTATCCTCCGTGACTCCGCATACGGTTAAGTCATCAAGGTGTGCATATGTCCCTTTTAGGCCCTCTTCATGAATTGTCTTGTTGAGCGTTCAAGCTGCACGATGAATCATATTATACAAATCTAATCTCCTACTACTCAATTGCAAATGGTAACCAAGCTCTGTAGGTTGTTCATAACGGAATGCCTCCGTTGTACTTCGGCCCCTACAGAGAAGTTATCCATCATAGGAGTCGGTCGCTGCGCTGGAAGCGGTTTGTTACCGTTCAAAGCCAGTGACGGAAGGGTGCTATATCATGTAGTGTAGATGTTCAACAAACCTTTGAGAGCCATCGCGGATAGCCTTGTGGTTAAAGTGTTCGATTCACAATCGTCCACCCCGGGTTCGAGTCCCCATGGGGGCTGGGTGGATGTACGCTGCTGATGACTCCCGACAAGGATGAAACTGCTGTACAGTGCTTCCATGGTTTTCAATGGTGAGTTGAGCGTTCAAGCTACATGATGAATCATATTATACAAGTCCAATCTCCTACTACTCAATTGCAAATTATCTTGTCAATAACCCGCTGAAAACAGGCTACACCGTTTGTAACACTAAAGGGTGTACGGCAGAATTGATAAGAGATTTTCTCAAGCTTTAAATGCGGCGAACTTCTCGCTTTCTTTTATTGTTATTTGATGACATGCACTTTGTAGATTTAATGTGCTATATATGGAGTGGCGGGAAATATTTTCAGTGACCCCAGCTATTCGTGGCAAAGGATAAGCGTTTAGTTGGGTAAATCAGTTGGTCGTATGGCTATAATCAATACCCATTCGCCGCTTGTGGTTTTCATTCGTGGTTACTAAAACTTGTGCCCTCCAGGGGGATGACGATGCCATCGTCCAAAAGTCTATTGATTTCAGCTCAAATGAATTTTTTTGTCGGTGACCGAGTAATTGTGTGATTTAGTGATGGTTGGTTTAAAGCTGGAAGCATTTAACTGAATGGAGATGGGGAATCCACATCAGCGGCTAATAGACTACATAGTGAGTGGAGGTTTCGTTCCAGAGAACGAGATCTCAACTGATTGATGGATTTTGAGAAAATCGTGTCCTAGAAGAACATTAGAGCAAAGACTTGTGAGTAAGGATAGTTTGATATTTGTGTACTGACACCTTTTATATTGTAATATAACGAAACACTGACCATTTGTGAAAATCAGATGTATACTAGCCATGAAAATTTTGTAATGAGATTGTATCACCCGCCAGCTGAACTACTTGACAGCAGACACAACAGTATAACTTCCAGAACTCCCATCATCGATCAGGGCCTTCAGCGGAATATTGTTGATGAAAATATCGGCTACAGCACGAGAGAGAGAGAGACTGTTGGGTGCCGCAGCAAGAGTTACTGGCGAAAGGCAGTTCCGGACCAAAGACGCGATGTTCTTAGAGGAACGACACACCTTCTGGTAATGACCCTTCTTACCGCATCCCTTGCAAGTTGCCTCGCAGGCAGGACACGGCGATCGTATGTCTGTCGAATTCACAGAAGAAACACTTGCTACTGCAACATTAGTGGTTGTAAGGATACCGATATTTTCATTTGGAGTACTTAGTCTGTGGGCTTTTTGTTTCTACTCCGGTGGATATTTGTGGAAGCCGTATAAATACCAGCTTTGTATGACTGTTACTGACATTGAGCCATCTCAAGAAATCGTGCTTGTTCGAACGCCGTTTGCAGATCCAGTGAAATGTTTTCTACGGGCCGTTGTCGTATTACCTGAGACTGGAGTCCAATAATCAAAGCATTCCTAATGGCATCTTGATTTTTCTCTGACGTTACCTGTTTGAATTTGCAGTCTTTAGACAGCGATTTATGATTTTGCAAGCATTAATCTAGATTTTTGCCTGTTTGCTATCGACATTTAACCAATATATAGCGAGCAACAATGTCGTTCTTCGGTTTGACGTGCAGGTTCGTGAGAGTTTCTATGGCGGCTTCGTAAGTTGCACAACCCCTGATATAATCATGCACATTGGGAGACACAGTTGGCGAGGGTTCTGACTTTATTGGGACTGAATGACTGTGTGCTGTCCAGAAAGTAAGTAAGTGTATCCGCCCGAAGAATCCATTGTCTAGAAGCAGTTGGCGAACTTGCATCACTATCAAAGCGTTTGTGAGGCAGAATTCGATCCTTTTATTTGTTTAATAAAATGTAGTGAGCTAGAATGAGGTCACAGCATTCCGAATGCAAGGAGTCAAATGCCTAGGAATAAACTGTATTCGATAAACAACTGTGATATGCAATCTGGAAGGTAAAAAGAGAAACATTAGGATGATAAAACAACCATATGATTATACAACAGTCACCTCATAGGCAATTTTGAAGATCGTGGAAGAAATAAACTCACATGAGGCAACAGGGTCGGATGAAGTTCACCCGGCAATTGTAAAACTTCTAACAAACACAATCTGTCACCCTGTCCAGATGCTGTTCATCGTCTCCATCCGCGAAGGCGGAGTCTCCACAGACTGGATAGCAGCCTTAGTTTTAGGCATCCACCAAAATGGCTTTCGAACCGACGCAAAAAACTGCAGACGTATCAGCCTGATAATCGTAATAAGCAAGTGCATGGGAAGATTAATCATGGACCGCATTGTTGCACATTTCACCAAAAATGGCACGCTAACTAATGCACAACATAGTTTTATTAAAGGCCGCCTATGCCCCACAAACTTAATGTGCTTCCTGGACGATGTCACCCGCCACCTTGACGAAGGACTAGACGTCGAAGTCTACTACTTGGATTTCAACAAAGCTTTCGATGCTGCAAACCGCAAACTGCTAGCAGCGAAACTGTCCGACTTTGGTCTCAGTGGCCCACTGGAAAGTTGGATCACAAACTTGAGGGCAGGATCTTCCGAGTTAAAGCTAGTGAGGGCCGATCCAGCTCGGAAGAGGCTGTCAGTGACGTTTCACAGGGATCCGTCTTAGCCCCTCTTATATTTCTGTTGTTCATCAACGACCTCACAAACCACCTAAAAAGCCGTGTTGCATATTCACAGACGATGTCAAAGTGAGAGGCAACTGAAACAAAAACGACATAACAGCTGATATCCGAGCAGTAATACATTGAACCACGAAATGAGACCTCCCACTAAACGTTTCCAAATGCCAGCTACTGACAGCCTCCTTGGTCGCACTTTTAGTTGTCATCCCCAAGTTCCAGTAGAGATTAAATCAACAAAGATGGCGCGAGACTTAGGAGTCAATACAGCCCATGACTACACCATCTGCCCAGTGCCCGAAGGCAACTGGGGCCGCGCACAGAAAACTTCCAACTTAGACGGGCTCTGACATATACCAAACCCAAAGTCTTTTCGCCATTATACCAAGCGATGGTTCGACCCCACATAGAGTACTGTGTCCAAGCTTGATCGCCATACCTTTAGAGAGGCAAACTGTATAGAACGGATGCAACGTATTGCCACCAAACCAGTGGAGAGCCAGAGGCACAAGTCATATGAAGAAAAACACACATCCCAATATGTTCTCCATGAAAAGGAGAAGGCTGAGAGGTGACCTCATTAAAACTTCTAAGTTTATGAAAAGTGCCAATGCGGTCATTAATTTCCATTCTGCGCCTATAGACGGCTTGAGGGGTCATGGAATTAACCGGAAAAAGATCCAGACTAAACCTAAGATCAAAATTACTTACAAATCAAGCAGTAAACTCCTAGAATAAGCTGCCGTTGATAGTCATCTCTTGCAATACCGTTCCTGATTTCAAGAGTGGTCAGATCTTCTTCCAGATTACCAGTAAAATAAAGGCAGTTAGACTGTTTAGTGTTAGTTTATTGCAGGTGTTACTGAGTTCTAGCTTCTGTCCCACTCCCTCGGCAAAAACAGTCAGAAATTCCCTCCTTGTTAAACCCTTCAGGTAGAAATTGATCTCCACACCCTTTAAATCTCACTTCAATACTCTCGACGACACCACCACGGATCACAACACCTATTGCCACACCCAGAACCAAGCGTTTTGCAGCACGTGAGGTACGACTATGCGGGAAGGAACCAGTGCCATATTCGAAAATAAGGCAAACAGATACTACCCTTATTGCCAATATGATAACCACAATGAAGTAATGACCACTGACCTGGTGTGAGGTTCCTCCGGTTGGCCCCCATGTATATGTGGGTTAAATGCTCCACAAAATACAGGTGCCGTTGATCCGCGGAAGCCGACAAAAAACTGAGGTACGGTACTAGACTGCCTAAAAATATGTAGTTTAAAAGGGTCCCGGACAACACTGGCGAAACCTAACGCCTGAAAACCGAAGGCCAAGAAAAAATTAAAGTCAGCTTCTGGGCAAAAGGGTGCAGAGAACTGCCTCCCTATCATCAATACAACACGTGGCAACATGAAACTCACAAGCACTGAACATACCACTGGTTCTCAACCTGTTTGGATTCACGCTGAATATGTAGCATTGTTTGGTTTTGTGTGTCGCGTTGCAGGTGGTGCCATAACACGTTGGAATTTCTTTATAACTAACTTTTTCATGCAGCCCAATAGTTCAGTTTCATTGTAGTTATCACTACCATTCACTTTCTACTCAACTACTGAATCGTCTGTGCGCTTCCTTCCTCTCTTCCCTTCCACATTACCCTCTTGTCTCTCTCTTCTCTCTCAATATCATCACTTCAGCGATCCACTTAGTAAATGCAGTAGAGAACTAGGAAACCTCAAGTATCATTTACGCAAACACCATCACGGCAGCCTCGAAAGGGAACAGATAAAAGTAGCAACGAAGTAGACGCCCAACAAACCATTTATGTCTTGATGTATGACATCACACTGTGCTAGAAAAGCAAATGCAAACAACTATTATGTGTACATATATATCGTGGAGTATGTTTATTTATTTATTCTATTGAAGCGCGAAAAGTTCTCAGCAAGCTGACATTGAACCAATCCAAAGTCGAAGTTTCAGTTCCGGGAGCGTTTCGCAAAACGCGACCGGTGCGAGTATCTGGAGGCACGTTAAGCTCGTGCCTACTCTCGTTTTGGAATCTTGTCCAGGTTCCAGAGACCGTGCAGCGAATATTTATTAGGACCATCTCGTCTCAGGAATCTACCATACGCAAAAAGAGGGGCAAATTTAAAACTCTTCTCTCTCATGTGATGGCGGGTGAGAGGGGATTTGTTCGAAACTTAAGCAGCTGAGAGGGATGTCAATTAGAAATTTCGGTAGTATGGACATATGTAGGGTTCTCACTAGGGCGGCGAAGCTGACACGGGACGCGGTGGAGGCCGGTGTCGAAAAGCACTAGAATGTAATAAAGGGGGCTGTAAATGCTCTTTAGATCCAGTTTTCACCCTTGACACGAAGGAGTGGGAGGGCAAACTAATGTGGTAGAAGACTACAATAGCCAAAGCCATCAGGCGTAGAAGCCGTAGTTGGAACCTTTTCAAAGCTAACAGCAGTCAGATAACTTGGATTCGTTATGCCAAGCTTGGAAATGAGACGGTGATCTTTCTGCGAACTGTTATGCGAGAGTTTGAACTTAGACTGGCCAAGCGCACAAAAAAGCTGGAGAATTTTAGTTACGAACAGTCAAAAGGTTCAACAAAGGATTGGATGAGACCACGGCATCGCCACTGACGACCAGAGCAGATCAGATGCTTTGGTAGTGTGCACAGAGTGGTTAGTAGGGTATTAGTCAATTAGATGAACTAAGTCCTTTAAAGGAAACTGTGCGTAAGTACTTGCAGGAAATAAATGTTCATAAGTCAGTGGCTCCACACGGTATCCACCCAGATATCATCAAGCCGTTGACGGATATCATAGCTCCATCAGTATGTCAACTGTACGGGTCGAAGTTGGGCCAGGTTAACCTACCTCAGGATTGGAAAAACGTGGCTGTCGGAAATGCATAAAGGCGGACCTAAGTTGACCATGGTAACTATAGGCCGGTAAGCTTAATTGGCATCCTATGCAAAGTTTTTGAAAAGATCGTCAGTGCTCATATCTGTTAACTCCATGCTATGCCCAACCCATCTGGATTCCTAAAAGATAGGTATTGTCTGACCAATCTCGTGTACTTCTTAGACGAGGTGATTCGACGACTGGATGAAGGCAAACAGGTCGAAGTATGTTATCTGGCAAGGCGTTTGACCTCTTAATCGTCGTCTGTTGCTGAGCACTATGAGGACGTTCGGTATAGATGGGCCAGTACATAGGTGGCTGACGGATTTTCTTTCCGTCAGGATATTTTACGTCGAAATAGAAGGCATATGCTCTAGTTTGTGAACGTCACCAGTTGCGTATCCCAAGGATCCGTCCTAGACCAGATACTACTCTGGTTGTTTATTAAATACCTGGCATCGGCCCTTTAATGGCCTAGTTTTTTTACAGATGACGTGGAAGTTGTAGGACCTGAGAATGGAGACGATCTAGGCAGGGACAAAGGAACCATCCTGGACTGGGCGCCTAAGTGCGACTTACCTCTCGATGCCAGGAAAAGCCATTTATTGTCAAGGGCGATGGAGAGCCTAACTGTCGCTCATGACTAGGGGTCGTTCACCATAGGAGCAGTTAGTAGGGTTAAAGACCTCGGGGTCATCGTGAACAACGATTTTAAATATTCAGGCCAGTTCAATGCTGCTGTACAAAGGGCCCGTGGTGGGCTCTTTAGACTGAGATCAACATTGTCGTACCGTAAACCAGAGGTATTCATACCAACGTACATGGTTATAGTATGACCTCACTTAGACGGTAACGTGCAGGCTTGGGCACCGTCTTACAAGAAGGACACCGCCTGCTTGGAGAAAGTACAACGTCTTGCGACGCGAATGATTGAATGGCAAGGAAGTCAGACGTATGAACAGTTACTCTGTGACCTCGAACTTTTCTCTTTGAAAAAGAAAAATCCTTCGATGAGATTTTAGAAACATTTAAGGTAATGAATGGTTCTTCTGGTCTTGGGTCGGATAGTTTATTCCAGATGCTCTCGGATTCCCAAACAAGGGGACATGAAGAAAGCTAACGAAAGTTCAAGCTAGGCCAATAACCAGATCGCAATTCTTTAGCAATAGGGTTGTAAACGATTGAAACAGTCTGCTTGGTGGAATGATAGACCTGCAGAACTTCCAGTCCTTCAAGGGGTCCTAGGTATTAAATGAAACGGATTATCTCAGGTAGGGTTTGAGTATGTTCATTAGACGGATAAAAAATGCCTCTATGGTCCGGGTGAAGTGTATTGTAATTGTCATTTGCGTTTGTTGCATAATGACGCAGTGAACGCTCATGATGCTAAGTGTCTCTCGCAGGTGATGTGCGATGCAATTTTATGTTCTCTTCTTATTTTTACCCGGGAAACAACGAAAAACACTGCACAGTGGTGGATATATATATATATACATCCCCTTTGTTGGTTTGAGTCATATTTAATGTTATGTATTGGTATGAGTACGAATAACTGAAAACGAGCTTGTTCACCACGCTGTTTTGTTCTCAATATATATATATATATATATATATATATATATATATATATATATATATATATATGAAATCGGCCTGAAATCAAGCAGAGTGTCAACGCAGCAACAACGATTACAAAAATATGCAAGGGGAGTTGAACGCAGTAAAAGGGACGGCCAGTGAAAGAGGAAAGTGCGGCACTTTTTTAACCGTACATTTTTTCTGTTTTTTTTTGTCATCCTGTTTGTTAGAATGACACTTCTATAGTCACGGGCGCCAGAGTTCGACATACAGACCGCACAACAGGTACCCAGGATATGTTTTTATGGTTGGAGCACGGTGCGATACCGAGGTTCACTCGCGCTAGAACCTGAACTCTCGTTGGCCGAGCCGCAAGTCCTGTGATCCGATCTGACATGACTTGGAATAATGAACGCCTGAAGAGCATGCTTTAACTCTCGTGAAGCTCCACTCGACTGTATTACTGTTGATAGACCGTTTATTCAGATAGACGAATGGCTTGTGGAACTCACTGTCTGTTGAAGTAGTCTGAGAGTTGAATCGCAAGCCTTTTAAGAGGAAGCTGGGGGGGCTTATCTGGATGAGAGGTGAATATCTTTCCGTAGGCTCACTTTTCGGGCTGTAGGTGACGAGGATCCCAAGGAGCACATTTCCCACAGTGCTGCAATGTATAATTCATAAGTAATAACAAATAACCATTGAGCTTTGGAAGAAATGCAATTACGTGATGTTCACTGGGATTTTCGGTTAGAATGAACATCACATTTGTCAGTGAAAGTACTCTGCAAATTTGCATGATGCGTGCCTGTTTTTAAATAACCTATGGTGCCTAAAGACGATATAAAGGGGATAAGTAACGCTATTATTTGTGATCAGCTTGAGTTAGTCGACAGTATACTTCATAGCCACAAAAGCCCACTGCACTATTGGAAATCACCGGCAACTGGACCCTAAGATTTGGAGTGGAGAACCACACCAGGTCACAATAGATCGGGTGTGGTAACGAGCCGGATGACGGTGGATTACTGTCTGCCACCAGAGTAATCGGTAATGGCGAGAATTTGAATTTCTGACCTCTGAGGTGATAAGCAAGCGCTCTAAACCACTCGATCATTACCGGCTACTTGTCATAAGCTAGCGACAGCGTGGGGACATCGGGTGAGTAATGAGGCGCGCCTTTGTGACAGGCTCGGATAGCCACCCTCTTAACGAAGTGAACGCCGGTGACTAAGTCATGCTTTTATTGGAGGGCACACTCCCTCAGCTTCTACGATCGCGTTCGTCGAGGAAGTCAACGAGAAAAGACCGTGGAGTGCCAACCGCGTGTATTCTCACAGGGCCTGAGTTTAGAGACCGCACGCTGGCGTGTGCCGAGGAAGTGTGTCGAAAGTAGCGCTTGCGGTTGCCGCGTGCGCGAAACGTACAGTCAAACAAGTGATAGACAGGGTGTGATCGGCTGACCCCTAAAAAGGCCCCCTCCTAGAAGACCGTCCGCAAGAAGGGCTTCGACTTATAAATCTGGCAAGCGAACGAGTATGTCGCCTGTGATAACGGCAGCGAAATAAATAAATGTTGCCGTTCTTTGTGACTTTGAAACCGTTCGTGGGTTCAGACCGCAGCTCCAAAGTCCTCGGATCCGGTGGTATTGCCTGTGTATGACATCCGGTCACCTGACGGGCAGAACAAACATGACAACGAAAGAAGCGTGTAAGATTACTCCGAAATGAGTAAATTATTTTGAGAAGTAAAAATAAAAGCAAAAGGGAGAACAGAAATTTACATGCGGTAGAATGTGGTGGTTGGCACTCGAAGCGAGACACTGGGTCATCGGCGTTGGTACGGTCGGTGTATGAGTCGTCGGCGACATGGGCACTGGTCCTGAATAATTCGATGGGGTGACATCGGACGGAATGGATTCGGCCAGAAAAGCTGGTTTAAGTCAGTCTATGGTAACCGTATCCTTTCTGCCGTTGTGGTCGATGGCGAATGTTTTCTCCAGGCTGCGTAGGACTCTGTGGGGGCCGGAGTAGGCAGGCTGTAGAGGAGCGCGTGCCTCTGTCCTAGGGAAAACGTGTGTACAATCTTGGAGGTGTGGGTGTACGTAAACCATCGTGCTTTGTTCGCGAGCCGTGAGAAGGTGTAACTTACGCATCTGGTGCGTTAGCCTGACGGCGTAATCAGCGTAGCCAAAAGTGACGATGGACTTTGGGGCTACCATGTCGCCAGGAAGTCAAAGCGTGCAACCGAATGTGATTTCGTTTGATTTGATTTGTAGATCGGCCTTAAGGGCTTTGCGGCAACCTAAAAGTGCTAACGGTAGTGATACCCGCCAGTTTGGATTTTTGTGAGCCGCTATCGCTGCCTTCAGTTGCCGAAGAAAACGTTCTGCCATTCCGTTTGCTGACTGGTGGTGGGCGGTGGTGTAAGTGTGACGGGTGCCTAAACGTTGTAGAAGACTACTGAAGGCTCCCTCGACATGCGAGCGGCGGTCCGTGGTAACCACGACTGGACAACCAAACGCTGCCACCCAGTGTTCTAAGAAAGCTCGGGCGACTGTTTCGCTAGCTGCATTGTGAAAAGGTACAGCTAACGGCCATCTGGTGAAACGATCTACACAAGTAAGCAAATATATGCTACCCTTTGACAGATGCAATAACCCTACTAGGTTGACATGCACGAGTTGGAAACGTGAGTCGACAGCTGGAAATTTTGATGATTGACTTTTCGTGTGCCTATGCACTTTCGACTGTTGACATTGGATGCAGATACGGGCCCATGCAGTTACAACACGGTTCATGTTGTGCCAAACATAACGGTCACCGACGAGTTTAGTAGAGGCCTTTATACCCAGGTGGGACAAACTGTGTAAGGTTTCGAAAACTTGTCACCTAAAAGCTGACGGTACTACTGGCCTTGGGCGGCCTTTGAACATGTCACACAGTATGTAACCTTCGGATGAAGGAATGCGAACTGACTGGGGCCGTAGCGATGAAGTGCTACGGAGCTGTTCTACCTCGGGATCGTCTGCTTGAGCGGATGCGATAGCTTCAAGGTTGATTGGGCCGGGGGTGCTGAGGTCCAGGTTGTGAATGTGAGATAGCGCGTCTGAAACAGGATTATCGACACCTGAGATATGACGTACATCACTCGTGTACTGAGTGATGTAATCCAGGTGTTTAGACTCTCTGGAAGAGTATCTATCCGTGATGGCGCGCAATGCATGGATGATCGGTTTATGGTCGGTGTATACCGTGAATTCATGTCCCTCTAAGATGTGTCTAAAGTGACGGATTCCTAGGTAGATAGCAAGAATTTCGCGACCAAAGGTGTTATACTTGAATTCAGCCGGTTGTAGTTTTTTGGAGGAGAATGCAACGGGTTTCCTAGTGTCGGCTAAGCATTGTTGCAACACCGCATCCACGGATTTTTCTGATGCGTCCGTGACTAACGCAGTTGGGGGAGTTGGTTTAAGGTGTGATAGCGAGGCTATGTTGCCGATAGCCTGCTTCAACATAGCAAATGCATCTCGTGCGGTCTCTGTGAAAACCAGCTGCTTCGCTTTGCCTTTTAACAGGTCCGCGAGTGGCTGCATTAGCTTAGCGTATTGTGGGATGAAACGACGATAGAAGTTGACCAGATCATCGAAGCACCGTAGTTTCTTGAATGTCGTGGGTTCTGGGTAGTCCAGGATTGCCAGCATCTTGTCCTGCAATGGTATGATGCTTGTGGAAGTAACCTTGTGGCCTAGGAATTCGATGGCATCGACGCCTATTACACACTTATTCGCGTTGACCGTAACCCCGTGTTGAGATAGGCGGTCGCAAAGCGTGCGAGCTGGCAATCAGGATATTGTCCAGATAAGCGAACGCAAAATCTAAACCAATGAATACCATATCAACGAAACGCTGGAAATTTTACGCATCATCATCGTACAGCGTTAAACAGTAGGGCAAGCCCCACTGACCACTGCCTTTCTCACCATGTTGCACGCTGAATTAGAAAGTATGAATATACAAGATGGACAGGGCGTGGACTTACACGGGTGAGAAAATGGAAGAATGCCCTAGTAGCCAACACACGGAATACACAGTCTCACTGTACAAACAAACATCGATCAGTCATTCTGATTCGATAGGAAGTGACAACACGATCGCCACTGTTCGCGGTTTGCAGTTATATCCTTCAGTGTCTACAGCCAACTGGTTGATGGATCTTTTGGACCCCAACCACGAAGACGTGAAGCACCTACTTTTCCTACGTCTGCTGTACATTTTCTCATTCCTCGCTGCCACGTCATCTGTTGACCTCCACGTGGTCTCTTTCACTCCCTAGGAGGAACGGAGAATAGGACACGGTACGATAGACGTGTGTTTGGCATATGTAACACATGCCCCAACCAACGAAGCCTACTAAGTTGGATACGCAGTGACAACATGTTTTCCGAATTAGTACCCAATAATCGCTTTCTGATCTCATCATTACTTACTCGGCTATTCCACCCGATCCTAGCGATATTACGTAAACATCGATGGTCAAAAACCTGAGGACGACGAATATCTTCAGCACACAGACTCCAAGTTTCGCAACCATACAACAAAACTGAACGCACTGCTGCACAGTATACACAACCTTTCAACTTCAGTGAAATATCAGGTCAGCGCCACAAGTACTTCAGTCCAGCGTACGCCACTCGAGCCTTGAATATACGCCTGTTCACCTCTACTACAGTGCTCCCATCCGTCGTCAAGCTGCTTCCGAGGTAAGTGAAGTGGTCGACAACTGACAGCACCTCCCCATCGAGCATCAAGCTCGGAATTGTTGACGTCCAGTCTCGTAACATCACTTTACACTTTGAAGGTGCAAAGCACATGCCAACGGAGCTACAGCTCGTGAGAGTCTACCTGGTGCATTTTGAGCATGTTCCGTGTATTCGAACAAACAGACAAGGTCGTCGGCATAGTCTAGGTCACATAGCTTTCCACTATTTCCTAGGTCGACGCCTACATCCTGGAGATTTTGCAGCGCACTCTCCATTATTTCGTCCATGACGAAGTTGAACAGGAATGGAGACATAGGACATCCCTGTCGAACACCACTGGTCGTTTCGAACCGACCGGATAGTTCACCGTGAACTCTAACGCGGCCAGAAGTATGAGAATACAATGATCTCCGTAGGTTCACGAACTTCTGGGGCATATCTTTTCGATGAAGAACACTGAAAAGCACTGTTCGATCAACTGAATCGAAAGCGCCTTTCAGGTCTAAGAAAACCGTTATTGTCGGTCGGCGATGCGTGTGACCCGTTTTAAGTAGTCGGCGAAGAGTAAAAATCCGGTCGATGCATCCTCGACCTGGGCGGAATCCAGCCTGCTGTTTGCGGGCATTCCTGTCATGAGTGGGCGTAAAACGGTGCAGCAGAATCGAAGCTAACACTTTGATGACTATCGGAATTAAGCTAATCCCACGATGATTACTGCAGTCATTGCGTATTCCCTTCTTGAAGATGGGAACAATCAATGACTCGCTCCATATTAACGGAATACGCTCCGCGTTCCAAATGTCACGGAGCAAGGCGGTTAGTGATTTTATCAACGCCTCGCCACCCAGTTTGAAAAGAACTGGGGGAAGTTCGTCGGGACCTGCCGCTTTCCCCCGCCTAAGTAATCGAATACATGACTCTACTTCCGATGGGGGCTCAAGTGATACCACCCAAGGAGTCACAGTTGTTGACACGGGAGTAACTACACTAGCGTGCGGCCAGCTAAACTGTTCCTTGAAGTACTCGGCCCATCGGTCAAGCCTTTGCTGTTTGTTATGGATGGGTTCTCCATTCCTATTGCAAATCGTTTCACTGGCCTGGATGCGCCGTCCACCGGTGTCACGAATAAGTTTGAACAGTCTTTGACTGTTACCTGAAGCAGCTGCTATTTCCATTTCTTCGGCTACCTTGACCCACCAATTTTCGCGATCTTTCTTAAGGCTTTTCGTAACTTGCCTTTGTAGAATTCTCCGCATCTTCATCTCCTTACGGTCCGAGAGCTGATTATTTTGCTTCATTATACTCAGCGATTCTTGCGAGATCCAGTGTCTTTGATGGACAGCGGATCTAGGACCACAGGCAAAACCTGCTGCAAAGTGCATCGCCTGTTTGATATGAGCCTAATGCTCATCTACATTACTGTTTGTCGTAGATCCTAGCTCATGTTCTAACTTCTGCTCATAACGGGTGCGTACTTCTGGATCGCACAAACGTTGCACGGCTAATCGGGTTTGCGGTTTGCGATGATGACCATGGAGCTGGAGAGATAATCGCATTAAAACTAATGCATGGTCCGACTCTAAGTTCGTAGACCAGTAAGATCTACAGTTCTGAACAGAACTGCGCCACCGGTAGCTTACGGCGATATGATCAATTTGACTCAAAGTATCTGTAGAGTTAGAGCGCCATGTCGCTGTGCGACGCGAGCTATGTCGGAAATTGGTGCTAGACAAGAACAATCGATTGTCTGCACAAAACTGGGGAGGTCTATCCCCGTTATCTGTACGTTTAGTGGGTAAAGCACAACGCCCACCTAAACAGGCTTCTGACACACTGAGTTTGCCAACTTGCGCATTAAAGTCACCAGCTAGCACTACAATGTCAGAACCCTTACTGCTGCGAACGAGGGTGGCGAGGGCATCATAGAACTCATCTTTCTGCAAGTCTGAGCTGCAGTCCGTTGGGGTGTGCGCCGAGATCACAAACAAGTTGCGCTTAACACAGCTATCCTTTCGAACTCCAACTGACCCCTGGAGTCTCACAGCACATAAACGACTGTTAACCGGGATCCAGTCTAAAAGGGCAGCCTCAGTCTTGTCAGTCAAGACTATTCCTACACCACGTTGACCCGTAACTCTAGCTGCTTTGTCTCCTGAGGTGCGCAGGAAATATCTCGATGAGATACCAGGAGCAGTTAGTTGAATTACACTGCTCGAATCCTGGATACGCGTTTCACTTAAGCAGCAGACATCAATCTTCAGAGAATCTAATGTGAGGGCTAGGCACGCCTGCTGACCGGCCTGCATGAGTGTACGCACGTTGAAGGAGCCGAGATTCAGAGGCTGACGAGGCTTGAGAAAATGTGAGTTACCAGATGGAGGATTATTCCCGAAACTGTTTGACAGTGAATCGTTGCGAGTATCGACCGTGTTATCAGTGGGAGCATTATAGGTGGATAGATGGGGCAAAGAGAGTGGTTAGGGACAGAAGACAAGGGTTGAATAAAAGAGAGGGAACTCTGAGCTGTAGCCCACTTATCACTACCCACCCCACTCGATGCAATGGGCAACGCGGTCCTGATTATCTTGCGCGACGACCGATGCAGTATGGAATTCTTTCTATTCGTGCAGTTCATGGGAGAGGGAGGGGTACTGCTAGGGTGTCCAGCCACAAAGCAGGAGAACGATTAGGGTCCTCATCCAAAGCCTTTAGTTTTAACAAGAACCTATCCGAAAGGCAGCGGGATGGCTTAGTGGAAGCCCATTTGCTTGGATCAATTATTCTTCTACTTATTTTGCCGATTGAGTTGCCAGTTCAAATCGACCCCCGAACTGGAGGACCAGGAGACTGAACTTTGTCTGACTTCTACCCATTGACCTGTCATGTATGATTGCATCTCCTTCTTGAAGAAGCCATCTTGTATACCTCTTTGGGTCATAGAGACGCGCAAGCCATCACACCAGGTCAAGGTGCAGTCTCGTCATGATGGTTTGCGCGGCGTTACTAAGTCCAAACGGCATTCGTAAAAACTCGAGAAGACCGAAAGGAGTTGTTACGGCTGTTTTGGGGATATCGGCCTCAGCTACTGGTATTTGGTTATATGCCCGCACTAAATCTATTCGACTGAAAATTATCTTACCCGCTATGAGGTCCGTGATGTGCGGAATAGGATACCGGTCGGGCGTGGTCACTCGGTTGAGTGAGCGATAATCCCCGCGCGGTCTCCAGTCGTCAGGCGACTTCCCCGAGACCATATGTTGGGGTGATGCCCACGGACTGTTGGAAAGTCGGATAATTCCCAAGTTGAGCATATGTTGGAATTTGAAGCGAGCCACACGGAGCTTGTCTGGAGCCAACCTGCGGGGTCGAGCGTAGACCGTGAGCCCTTGTGGGACGATGTGGTGGGCCACATCGGTGGTAACTGGAGGCAGGTTGTTGTTTTGGCGGACAAGATTGGGGTACTCGCTGAACATATTACCGAATTTTTGTTCGGAAGTGGAAACTGGCGTGAGGATCGCTGGCGGCTGAGCTTCAATTAAAGAACCAACAACGAAATTTGATGTGACTCGATCTAATAGCTGTCGCTTGCCGGGATCGACTACTAGACCGTGACGTTCTAAAAAATCTAAGCCCAGATTAGCCAGGTGCAATTAGGCGACGACGAAAACCCACGGGAAAGAACGACGTAAGCCAAGGTCTAGGGTGAGAAATTGACTGCCGTATGTTGGGATTGGAGTGCCGTTGGTGGCTTGCAGTGTTAGAGCTGTAGGGGAGACAGTGGACCGTTTTGAAACCGGTATTATGCTGACCTGCGCTCCCGTATCGATTAAGAAAGGCATGTCGGTAGTCCTGTCTTTCACGTAAATGAGGCGACTAGGAACAGGGGCGCCCGAGGAGGTGGTCGCCATCACCTCTCGGCTTAGCAGTTTCCCTGGCGGGCGCAGTAAGTACAAGGCTGTTCGCATTTACGCGCCTGGGATCCGAAACGACAGTGATAATAACACTCGTCGGATTGTGCGTTTCCTCTCGGGACGCTCGTGATAGAACGGCAACGGCTTTGGCTTTGTGAACGTAGACTATTGATGGTGGTCTCCTGCTGTTCAACCACCTGCAGTAAACGGCGGACCTCCTGGCATAACATCTGAATGTCAGAGTTGCTACCAGGTGCGTTGTGCTGGGCGGTTGTCGACGCAGAGTTAACAACGGGATCTGGTGGAGTAACAGTAGTGCCAGTGAATGCGTGGGACTGTGGGACAAATCACGTGCCTGCTCGAGGACTTTGTCTACAGCTTCCGCACACTTATCCAGGGTCTGATCTTGTATTAGAACGGCAACTATGCTCCGAGCATATGGTGGAAGCCGCTGCATCCATAGTTGACGCAAGACTGTATCGTCCATGGACGTCGTACCTACCAATAAACGCATTTTTCGTAGCAACTGGATAGGACGTATTGGATACGTTTCTCTTCCGGCACTGCCACGCGCTTAATCAGAGCCTCCCGGAGTGTGCCGTACGGGTTGTGATCCGGTGGGTTCGTAACGATATCCCGGATTTGTGGTATCATACTAGCAGGGATTGCTGAGAGCAGTTTATTGTATTTGGACTGCTGACTAGCTATGCGAGCCTCCTGGAAACGAGAATCGAGGTTAGCACTAAACACCGGTATGAAATCCGGTATTTTCATGTGCGCTGCATGGCACTCCGGTTCGAACTCGGGCTTAGACTCTGCCTGTGAAAATGAACTAGCCTGGAATTCCAAAATTTGTTGGCAACGCCAGATACACGAAATCTCGGGATCAATGGGAATGAAAAAAATGACCGATGCAATAATGACGATCAAAACAAAAAAATGTGCGGAGTTAAACAAAAAAGTATGCCCAATGGAAATATGAAAGCGCGATAAAAAAAAATCTAACCAGTGTTAGACCGAATATATGGCCGACGAAAGGAAGGAAAACTACCGTAGACGTGACCTGGCTGGGTCACTTCGGTGGGGTAATTCAAAAACTAATAATGGAACGGACTCACCAATTATTGGAGAGCACACTCCCTCAGCTTCTACGATCGCGTTCGTCGAGGAAGTCAACGAGAAAAGACCGTGGAGTGCCAACCGCGTGTATTCTCACAGGGCCTGAGTTTAGAGACCGCACGCTGGCGTGTGCCGAGAAAGTGTGTCGAAAGTAGCGCTTGCGGTTGCCGCGTGCGCGAAACGTACAGTCAAACAAGTGATAGACAGGGTTTGATCGGCTGATCGCTATACTTTGCAGATGCCTGTTTAAATGGTCTATCTTCGCGTGCTCTATTTGCGCATGCTGGGCAAGGCTGAAGGAATTGACGCAGCGGTCAGGCCAAGACTTGGCCTACAGGTACGAAGAAGCTAGCATCAACATTGGTTTCGATTGGGGCTTCACACCTCCCTGGTTGGGACCCAAGAGAGGAGGATTGTCGTTGATTAGAGACATTGAGGAACACGGCTTAGAAAAGAGTGCTGTGCGGTCTGTATGTCGAACTTTGGCACCTGTTATCACAAAAATGTCATTCTGACAAACAAAATGACAAAAATTCAAGAAATGTGCGGTTAAAGAATCAGCTTTTTTCTCTCACTGACTGTTTCTTTTACCGCGTTCTAATCCTTTTCTATTTTTGTACCCGTTTCTGTGTTGGCACCCAACTTGATTTCAAGCCTTTATATATATATATATATACATAATCTATTTATTATTTTATTCACCGATAACCCGGTGCAATGTACAGAGGCGTGGGGCCATGCAAAAACATGAAACAGAAAGACAAGAGTGAAGAATCCAAAGGGAAGTTTCTCAGGAGCTCGAACACAAACTGTCACAACATATCCGACAAAGTTTCCAGCCAGCTGTGTAGTTGATCTCGAGGTCCCCAACCATGCAGGCGTGAGAAACCGAGAGAAGCAAGTCTTGGCGTCAACATTTTGACAGACCGGTGCTAAGCCATGGCTTGGCCTCCACGTTGTCGTTTCCAGCCAACCTTAGGCTCAACGAATAGAGCGCGACGGGGAAGTCGATGAGGTGGCATACGTAGTACATGTCCCATCCAGCGAAGCCGATAGAGTGATATGATAGCACTAATTAGGTACTCGGCACGCCCCGTTCCGTAGATGCGCCTTCGAACTGCGGAATTGCTTATTCGCTGTTGCCACCAAACTCGCAAGATACTCCTCAGGCATCGATGTTCGAGCACGGACAACCGGTCGGCATCGGCTGCTCGAACAGGCCACGTCTCACAAGCGTATAGGAGCACACTACGCACAGCAGCGTCGTACACCCTACATTTCAATCGGAGGGAGATGTCACGACTTCTCTGCAAGTGACGTAAATTGCAGAACGTCTCTTGAGCCTTCCCTATTCAGTTGTCCACATCTTTAATCCGTCCATCGACAGTTACACAGCTTCCCAAGTAGACAAACTTTCCAACAACTTCTGACCGGTCGTTATCGAGGGTAAGTACGGGGATGGGTTCCTGCCAGTCTTGTAGAAGCACTTTACACTTAGCGGGTAAAAAGCACATCCCGTACCGTAATACACACGACGAGAAATTGTCTAGGACGCACTGTTCCACAGTAGCATCGTTGCAAACCATTGCGATGTAATCTGCGTAGTCTAAGCCTAAAAGTCTTACCGGGTAGGAGCTCAACGCCTTCGTTCGTCTGATTTCTTTGTGCCCCTCTTAGGATGTCGTCGATTGCAAAATCGAACCGGAGGGGTGAGAGTGGGCTACCTTGACACACGCCCCTTCCACCTGAAAAACAAAGTAACGATGAGCCATGTGCTTGTACTTGGTCTTAAGTCTGATGGTATAGAGGTTGGATGATTTTCACATACTTATCAGACACTCCCTGTCTGATGAGACAATCCCAGAGGACTGTCCTATTAACGGAATCAAAAGCTGCTCGGATATCTAAGAATATGATTACCGTCGGTCTACGATATGTGTGGCGGAGCTCAAGTATCTGACGGGTGGTGAAAATTTGATCGATGCACCCGCGGTTGGGATGAAAACCGGACTGCTCTTCACGGACTTGTTGTTTGCGCACTGGGGACAATCTTTGGAGGATTACCGATGGTAGCAACTTCGTTGCGAGCATGAACTGGTTCAAACGGGCTACTGAGTGGGGGCGCTGGTGCTGAAGGCCAGTTAATCTGCTCTTCAAAGTGTTCTACCCATCGGTCCATGCGCCGTAAAAGCTGGTGGGTTGGTTTGCCGTTTGCCTCGCAGATCACTTCGCTCACTCCAGGCCTCTTGGTCCCAGTAGATCGGATGAGTTGGAAAGTCTCCGAGCATTGCCGGTGGCAGCAGCTTGTTCCATTTTGGCTGCGCGTTCCGACCACTAATTCTCTCGGTCTCTGCGCAAGCTTCTTATCAAATTTCTTCGTAGTTGGGCGCGGGCATTGTGGTTTTCGCTCCCGGCAAGGATATTCCGGTGACTGTCTAGCAGTTCCAGAGAACCTGATGAGATCCAGTGCGTAACTGCATGCCGCGTGACTAATCTACAAGATGCGGTACTCGATACTTTTATGATGTCTTGGATTTGTTGCCAGCGATCTGACACGTCACCGTATGTGTGGCTACTTAGCTGAGCAGCTAGCTCATTCTGATATCTCCCGGACCCAGGTCCAGCAAAGTTTGTCTACGTCTACCCGTTGACGGCGGACTTTTGACCTGGTGGAAAACCGTACTATGAACTCGGCACACACTAAGGCATGGACCCCTACCACGAAGATGTGAGGCATCTACTTTTCCTAAGTTCGATGTACATTTTCTCATTCCTCGCTGCCACATCATCTGTTGACCTCCAAGTGGTTTCTTCCACTCCCTAGAAGGAGCGGAAAACGGGGGATGGTACACTAGATACGTGTTCGCCATACGTAATGCGTGCCCGGACCAACGAAGTCTACTGAGTTGGATACGTTGTGACAGAACACTCGGTGAACTGGTACCCAATACTCGATTTCTGACCTCAGCATTGCTCACTCGGTCATTCCATCCAATCTCAGCGATGCTACGCAAACATCGATGGTCGAAAACTTCAAGACGACGGCCATCTTCCGCACGCAGACCCCAAGTCTCGCAACCATACAACAAAACTGAACGCACTGCGGCACGGTGTACACGACCTTTCAACTTCAGTGAAATATCAGGTCGGCGTCGCAATTGCTTCAGCCCAGCGTAAGCCACTCGAGCCTTATATATACGTGCCCACCTTTACTAGCGTGCTCCCATCCGCCGTCACGCTGCTGCCGAGGTAAATGAGGCGATCAACAATTGCTAACACCTCCCCATCGAACATCTAGCTGGGAACCATTAACGTTCAGTCTTGCAGCATCATCTCACTCTTGGAAGGTGTAAAGCTCATACTAAATGGAGCTACAGCTCTTGTGAGATTATCTCGTGCACGTTGAGCATGTTCCGTGGATTCGAACAAACAGACAAGGTCGTCGGCATAGTCTAGTTCACATAGCTTTCCACCATCTCCTAGTTCGACGCCCACATCCTGAAGATTTCGCAAGACATTTTCCATTATCTCGTCGACGTTGAAGTTCAGCAGGAATGGAGAAATGAAACGTTCTTGTCGAACACCACTGGTCGTTTCGAACGGACTGAATAAATCACCGTAAACCCCTACACAGCCAGAAGTATGACAGTACAATGATCTCAGTAGAGTCACGAACTTTTGTAGCATACCTTTTCGATGAAGAGCACTGAATAACGCTGTTAAGTCAACTGAATGGAGGGCGCCTTTCAAACCGAGGAAAAACCATCATTCGGCCGACGGTCTGTGTGACCCATTTCAAGTTATTCACAATGAGTAATAATCTGGTCGATGCATTCTTCACCTAGGCGGAATCCTGTCTGTTGTCCGAGGGATTTTCTCTCGCTAACCGGTGTCAGACAACGCAGCAAAATCGAGGTGGATACCTCGGTCACTGCCGGAATCAAACTGATCTCTCAATAATTGCGTATTCCCTTCCTGTAGATAGACAGTCAATGGCTTTCCATATAATAGCGGATTACGCTTCTCATCCCCAGTGTCACGGAGCAAAGCCGTAAGTGATTTTATCAACTCATGGCTACGCGTTTTGAAGGGAGCTGGCGGTATTCCGTCGGGGTTGACCGCTTGTCTACGTTTTAGGTATCAAATGCTTAACTCTACTTACAAATCTGATGGGGGCTCAAGTGATACTTCCTAAGGAATCGCAGTCGTTGATGTCGGAGTAACTACATTACCGCGCGGCCAGCTAAACTGTTCCTTAAAGTATTCGGTGGAGCCTTTGTTCTTTACCGTTAATAGGCTCTCGGTTTCTGTCGCATATAGTTTCACTGACGGGTTCGCCATCCACCGGTGTCGTGAATGTTTAAACAGTCCTTGACTGTTACCTGAAGCATCTGCTAGTTTCATTTGTTCATCTACCTTGTCTTACCAATTTTTGCGATCCTTCTTAAGGGTCTTCAGTACCCCGGATACCAGGTACTAACTAGATCCCGAGAATGGCCTATGGAACGGGCAACAAGCCAAAAGTCCCGACGCGTGCCAAAATTCGTGGAATAGGTGGAGGATGATTTGTATCAAAACATTGTCATTGACGTTTACTTTTGGGAGTGACACCGGACGCGATACTAGTTAAGGAAGCTAAACGTTCAACCGTCCGCAATCAGAGCAGTCAAAAAGGTGTTTTTCAATTGGCGGAAATCAGTTGTCCTTACTGCAAGCAGACAAATAACGCACAGCCCTGTGGCATCGAACAACATACAAACTGCTTAAGGCTAAGTGCTAGTTGGTTATGTTTGTCTAAAGTAATTTTTGGTCATGAATTTACACATTCAAACTCAGTCATCTCCAGGGCGTTACAGGTCTTCGTAGGTTACTTTTGTGGATATCTTCGTATCTTATTCATCTTCTTACAGTTCCAGAGCTGACGTTTTTGTTCGGTTAGACTGACTGGCTTTTAAAAAATTCAGTGTTTTTAAGGACATCGGATCTAGGACCGAAAGCGAAACCCTGCTGCCACGTGCGTTGCCTGTTTGGTGTGGGCCCAGTGCTCATCTGTATTACCGTTCGTCGTAGATCCTAGCTCATGTGGTAATTTCTGTTCATAACTGCTGCAGACTTCTGAATCAGACAGAGGTTGTACTGCTACCCGCGTTTGCTGTTTTGCGTCGATGACCGTGGAGCTGGACAGAAAATCGCAATAAAACTCATGCATGGTCCGACTCGATGTGCGTGGACCAGTGGTATCCACAGTTCTGGACAGAACTGGACCACCAGTAGCTTATTGCGATATGATCGATCCGGCTTAGAGTATCTAAGGCGTTAGAGTGTCATGTCACTGTGTGATGCGAGCTGTGTCGGAAATTTGTACTAAGCAGGAATAACGGATTATCCGCACAAGGCTGGAGAAGCCTATCACCGTTATCTGTATGTTGGGCGGTTAAGGCACAGTGCCCACCTGAACAAGCTGCTGACACACTAAGTTTACCAACTTGTGCATTAAAATCACCAGCTAGCACTGCAGTGTCAGAGCCTTTGCTCATGCGAACGAGAGTGGCGAGCTCATGATAGAATTCATCCTTCTGCGTGTCAGAGCTGTGGTCTGCTCGGGCGCATGTCGAGATCACAAATAGACCGCGCTTAACACAGCTATCTTTTCGAACGCCGACCGATCCCTTTAGTCTTGCAGCACATAAACGACTACCAACTAGGATCCAGTCTGAAAGGTCAGCCTCAGCCTTGTCAGTCAGGACTATCCCTACATCACGTTGACCCACAGCTCTAGCTGCTTCGTCTCGTGAAGTGCATAGGAAATACCTCGATGAGATACCAGGAGCAGTTAGTTGAATCGCACTGCTCGAATCCTGGGTACGTGTTTCACTTACGCTGCAGGCGTCAAATTGACAGAGTCCTTTGTGAATGCTAGACACGCCTGCTGACCAGTATGCATGAGAGTACACACGTTAAAGGAGCCGTGATGCAGAGGCTGACGAGGCTTGAAAGAATGTGAGTTATGAAACAGGATTATTCACATTATTTTGACAGTGAGCTGTTTTAAGTATCGGACGTGTTATCAGTGAGAGCGTTATAGGTTGGCAGATGAAGCGAGGCAGAGAGAGAGAGGTGGTTGGGGACATAAGACAACGGTTGGATAAAAGAGAGGGACTTTGAACAGTAGCCCACTTATCATTACCCACCCCGATGGATGCAATGGGCAACGCGGTCCTGATTATCCTGCGTGACGACCGATGCAGTTTGGAATTCTTCGTATTCGTGCAAATGATGTGCAGCTTGTCTGGTGAACTCTCGTGACCTATAAGTGCACAAAGTCGTCCATCAGATGAAAAGAGAAGAAAATCATAAATTTGCTTTCAATAACCATTTATCCTACTCCGTTGTTGTGTTATATTCCTCCGGTTTTTTGTTATTGTTTTCGTTGCTTTAACACTGTGCCTAGTTTCAAATCATTATTACTATATATATATATATATATATATATATATATATATATATATATATATATATGATGTATATCCGTCCGATTTAGCAGCTGGATTTCTTTCCATCTAACCTTCTTTCTCGCCCATCATCTTCCTTTCCGACTGAAACTTAATGTCTATCTGTGTCACTTCATTGTAACTATTATCCGGAGGTCCATTGTGGGATGGGCCAACTGAACTGTCTTTCCGGAAGTATCTCGCCCAACGTGACCAATGATGAGTCAGCGAACCGTTTGAATTCTGGAATAACTCACTAACACTCCACTACCCTCCGCGGATCGGTACTTTTGGTCAGTTCAGACAAGTAGGCGGTGAAACTCCCCAGTATATCTAAGAAGAACTCAGTTGACACTTTTCGGACCAAATGAAACGCGTGAATTAGGTTTCAAATTTCTCACGAAACAGTTCAAATAGATGCTCAGTTGTTCGGTTTATTTTTCAGAAACCGCTCAAAGAAGACAGAGAATCGGTACCAATAGTGTGTTCATGATTTCCTAATTAGATCCAGCAATGAGTTCAGTCGATGACAGTGAGACATTCTTGCGCATGATGAAGCGATCTTATGCGAAATATGATGAATTAGAAAGAGATTTTCGTGAATTTCAATACGAAACTTACAGTTCGTTTTACAAATATGAATCAAAAACATCAGAAAAATGGTCCAGCGAAAATCACGGCAAAGTCCCATCATGTTTTCCATATTATCGAGTAAAGTTTTGTTGTGTGCACAAACGTCGGAAAACCAAAGAGGCCGGGAGGTAAGTGTGTATATTTTTTGGGCCCAATGAATCTTCTATCATAATATGTCACATAGGTATATCAATCACGCTTGTCCAGCGTTCATAAATGTTTGTGCAGTTGGAGGAAAATACCGCGTCACTCGGTGGTCAATGGTTCACAATCACACGTTTCATTTAGGCGACAGGTCGTTGTACGTTCGAAATCGACGTCTTACAACAGAGCAAGAATCTCAAATCTATCAAATGATCAATAGTTCGGGTAGTATTCGTGCTGTTCGCGCGTACGCGTTGGACATTTTCGGTCGCAATCTAACCTCGTACGATGTGCGTTCCATCAAGCAACGTTGGTCCCATCGGAACAACACAGATGACACCCTCGAAGCGCATAATCTTCGCGGTCATGGTATTTTGCGGATAATTCGCCGTGGTGGATCTGTGCATTGTGTATTTTTCGTTCCTCACTACGTGAAGACCGCAGCTGAGCAGTACTTCGATGTGATTCTAACTGATACGACTACTCACGAGATACCGTACAGTGGTTTTTTGTTGTGGCATGCAATGTTCATCAACGAGACCGGCCTGGGGAGATCGTTCTTTTATGCAATCGTACCGAACGACAAAGTGATCAACTATCAGAAGGCAATCTCGTTCATGCGTGAACGTATCCCACAGACGGTTAATTGCAAAACAATCATAGTTGATCGTAAATTAGCTCAGTCAAAGGTGATCGCTCACATCTATCCGACTGCACGTGTCCTCGTGAGTCATTTTTCTCTCCTGGCTGATGTAGGAGAGCGTTGCGAACTTCTTCAGGGTGTGTCTCCTCTTGGTAAACAGAATATAATGCAGTGGATAAAGAATATGACATTATCACGCACTGAATTGGAATTTGACGATTATCGAACTCGGATAGCTAATCGTAGTCCGGAAATGATGACCTATCTTAATCAGACATGGTTGCCCTGTGTTAATTTGTGGTCTTTCTATGCGAATAAGGGTGCTCTGGTAATGGATAGTTTTTTCATAGATCGTGTTAGGATTGAGAATCAACAGTTGCGAAAAGGGCTTCACTCGTCTTCTACGTTGTCGAATATTTCTGCAGCCATTCTGCGGCGTGTCGACCATTTGAACGATACCAGCCGAGCCCGTCTAGATGAGGAGTTATCGAGAAAATGTAAAATTCCACCGGAATTCGTATGGTTACGACCGGTGCTTGTCCAGCTTCGTCGATTTGCACGTGATGCTGTGTTACGTCATGTGCGTAGGCACGAGATCCCCAATTTGTCCCACCATGAACAATATTCGGTGGTCAGATGCGCACGTTGTGGCGTCATCAGAGTCACCCTGGGATCGAATCCCAGATGCGAGTGTACATTTTACAAACAATGGATGTTGCCATGTGCTCACCTGTTGCACGCGACACAATTTATCGGTTCTAATCTAGATCGTTTAGTCAGTGGTCGTTGGAATCCGGTTGTCCAAGCACCCGTTCCGGAACATGCTGAACCAGATCCAGCACCAAGTGCACCTCAGTCCATTAAACCAGAATCGAATCCGGAACTGCCCACAAGCACAGCTGTCATTGATGATTTGACTTTGGTTTTGAATCAACTGAAATCAGATCATCTGAAACATATATTACCACAAATGCAAAAGTTAGCGGAAGTTTTGCGAATTAATCCAAACATTCAGATCTTCTGTCGTCCACGTGGAGGAAACGCGCTGGTTCCACTCTCATCAGACACACAAGTGAACAAAATATTTACCTCCGAGAGTAGGAATATGGAATACTCCAATAATGTGGAACAGCCTACATTGACTTCCGAAAGATTGCCGGAGTTGACTTCGGATAGCGTGCCCGAATTGACTTCCGAAAAGTCGCCTGAATTGACTCAGGAGAGGTTGCCTGCATTGGCCCCAGAGACATTGCCTGAATCGACTACAGTGAGGTTGCCTGCATTCATTCCGGAAGGATTACCTGAACATGAGCAACACGCACCAACCTCGCCTGTGGTAATGACCACATCATGTAAGAGAAAGGATATTCTGACACATCGAGAGACACTAGAGAAGGATTTCGGCATCCTTCACATTCCCCGTCCGCGGCGACCACAGACGAACCGATATGTGCGTGTGAGATGTCACCAAATGCCTCCACGACAGCGGTCACTCTGTCGCCGTGTGTGCAGTGTTTGTTCCCGTACGGATGTGTCCATAGATCTGGACCAAGAAATCATGTGGGTACAGTGTGGCACATGCAAACAGTTTGTACATTACGAATGTACCATATGCAGTAGCGGAACAAATTACTACTGTGTTAATTGTTTGAACAGAATGTCTTTATGTTGATTATTATTGTCATCATATCATGCACCCTATTGTACAGAACAAGAAACTTTCTATGCATCATTTCAGCAATCAAGAATTGTGTTTCTTGTATGATTCTTTTGTTTGATACTTGCGTTTGAATTCAGTAAAAGGAACGGATCCCATGACCTCAAAGATCTACCGCAATACTAAGGATAGTCGGTTACCTCAACACCTAACCTTATGATGTCTGGTGAGATAAACCAAGTAGATAAGTTCGGATGTCTAGGTAGCTGCATTTCATCCGGATTTCGAACGGGTTTTCGTCTCGCTTACAGAAGGCGCGTTTGGTTTTTTCCAAACCCCAGTCATTTTTGCCGTAAACGTCATATCCGTTTACCTATCAAGTGTTGAGTACGCTGTAACAATCAAATTGGTCCGTCTTCGTGGTTCACAGACATGATCATTGCGGGTGGAAGATATGTGAAAATTGCCAATATTCGAACACCGATGTCCCCTTAGCATTACTCGAATTTGGTACAATCATCGTATCAGCAATGTCGAGACTAAGGTAAGAATATCAGGCACATGAAAGAAATCATTACGTGGAACAATAAAGCTCACTAAGCTAAGGTGGTTGGAGTGTATTTCGCTTCAAATAATATTTTTTGGTGTGCAATTTTCACTGCGACAATTCGTGGTTAGATGGTGATCGCATGTGACCAATTCATGACACAGCACAAGGGAATGAAAGCCGTGATCACTAAACGCGGTCATCCAGACCCTGTTTTGTTTCCTAGGTGGAGATCAATTTATCCACCCACTTCATGCATGAAGGCACTGGAGAACACGGCTGTGTTTCGAACGTCAGCGCTCTTGTATTCACACGCTTTCTTCACTTACCTAGTGATATTGCTAGCTATCATACTTTTTTAATACTCTTAATTTTGTGATGTCTTGTCGAGGTTTGTGCTGAGAAATAGCAACCGGAATCGCCGGACTCAGTGCACGATCAATTGTCGTTCGAACTGAACTGAACCGGGGACCTGTTCTTGAGGCTCAAAGTATAGACTCGCATAAAGTCCCAGTGTGAGGCCAGGCCACGTCGGATTGTTGTCTACGACGAATGTGGCCAGTGGTCGCGGGGTCTGAACCTCCTACTCCTGAGGTTATGGAGGTTTACTCTACTCGACCCCCACCAGTTATTGTGGTCGTGAAAAATAGAGGTATAATTCATTCACCGGAGGAGAATGATGGTTCTTTACTAGAGGTGAATACACGTATTCTGGGGCTCCATGCAGCGTATGCTGGTCGATAGCAAATGATCGGTCGACTAATCGAATTAGAAGAAATCTAACCGCTCCACCGAGCTATTGTGAGGCTGACTACGATGCCGGACCTACAGAGTCCTAATATGATTCCTCACTTTGTATCCCACGGTTGAGATAAGCTGCTTTCTGATTATCATATTAGGTCTTTCTGTTTATTGTATTCATGCACTGATATTCGTTAAAACGAAGCTGGTGACTATTTGATTTTTTAAATCTCCTTATTTTGCTTATAACTCAGGTTTGTGAACGGTAAGCCTCGCGTTTAGTTCGCGAACGGTTCATCACCAGTCAAGTGCCTGCTCTCTGATGACGTCACCTCGGTTTGTGATGCAGTTTTTGCAAACCTCGAAAGGCCAAGCTTAGCGATCACAAGCCTATGAGAATTCTTCACTGTGGCCGAAAGGTCACGTTTGTTCTTTTACTTACTATTCCAGCCAGCTTTTATAGTGCGGTTGTGTGATCTTGAGTTCTTGCATGAGGTCACGCGCTTACAATTCAGAAACTCGGTAACATTTAGTATGGTGATTAAGTTAGCAACACTAAGTTTAGGTATAATCCGTTTTTTAGTCATTCGGTAAAGATTCCTATCATATCTTCATTTTAATAAGTATAAGCCGTCATGTGCTTGACACGATATTTTGGGCTACTGTCTAGAATGAAGTAACAAATAGGTAACGTGCGAAACGAAGGAGAAAGTACGAGTACAAATCAAAGGGATCAGCTAGTCGTGCAACTTGTCAAGAAAACCACTGGTTGAAACACCCGGTCATGTCACTTGATACATCTGGCCAATAAGTAGGCAAGTCCAGGGAACTCAAAACAGGCGACCTGGTTAGTTGTGTATGGCAAAGTTCACGGATCGGAGTTTTCATAACTGCTTGTTTCGCCATAAATTGCACAGTCAATGCACTTAGTGCTCCACTCAGTTAGGCTTACAGAACAGAAGTTCCTGGAGGAGAGCCTGCATAGCTTTTTGGGACCTAGCTTGATCTTCGAATTTTTGATATATGCATTAGCATGAGTACAGTGGAACGAGTTTATCCCATACCCTTGAATGCAAGCGTGATTGCAACTTGCATTGGAGAACAATGTAAGATATCAATAGATCAAGTGGGTCAGCGAACCGGGCGACCGTGGATTATTGACCGACGGCAGCGGAACTCGAACCACTGACCTTCGAGGTGGTAGGTAGACGCTTCAAATCACTCAACCACCACTGGTCTTATCCCTTTCAGCTCATTCAGTTGTTAGCGTCCCTATTCAGCATCCTGGCTTCGGTCGATAGTGAAATCAATTAAGATATAAAGAACCAGGGAACAGCTAATAATATTGTGGGTGAAAACCAAGTAGACTAGGAACACGCACGAATAAAAACTCACCACATATCTCAGTATCTGCAACCACTCCCTACACGTATATCTATCTGGTCGGTCAGAATGAGTAGTAGGAGTCTTGGATTGGTTGTCAAATGATACATCATGCAATAATAACGCTCAGTTGATCACTGAAAACCACGAAAAAGCTGTGCATTTGACAGGTTGGGGATCACCAGTTGCAATGCACATCCACTGGGACTGCAGCCCGGGAAACCAAAGGATTGCCAAATTGAGTACTTCACGTTTTTCCATAGCTTTTATTAGTGCCACAGACTGACCGCCTTTATGCATCCATTAATCTGTCGGCATGCGTAACAGTTCTTAAATCAGATTGAGATTTGATCCCCAACACCGCACGTCTTATCCCAGCAATACTAATATGGTGTTAATGCTTAAACACTGAAAGTCTTTCTGTACGTTTCAACATCCAATGGTCACGTGCCTGAGCCGCAGTGAACATTCGGCCTTGGATGAGTAGACGTATGTCAGCTCAAATACCGTAGGTAGCTCAGATCAGTAAAGGCTCTAAGTAACTTCTGTATACGTGACGGCACTCCATCGGATATCCGACCATCAGCTGAGTTGTAACTGTTGAGGTAATAAAATGTACCCCACTAATTCAGTCCTCCGGAGTCATTTTTGTATCCTAGAGGTTGAACTGAAACGCACCCAAAAGATCACCTCCTGTCGTTCAGGTTTTTCCGAAAATTTTGTCATTCAGTTGGGTCTTCATCCAAAACCTCTGGGTATTTCAAGTCAGGCTGATTTCGTTTAAATAACAAGTATTGCCGCTATTCCCACAGGAGGATTCAAATATTTCTAGAAGCTTGTCGATTGCATTGATGAGAACCGCGACTCAGTAGATTCTGATGAACGATCGCGTGTGCATAAACTTGACTTTAGCCAGCTTTACAGGTAGTGATGTGACAGCAAACTATGGTTAGCTTCTATCATCGCTATCAGTAGCCAAAGTAGAAATTCGAAAGTCAAATGGCGGGACGGGTATCGTACAGTGCGTCCAAGAAATTCGGGATCACCTCAATTCGACCGGAATTCTGACATACGGTCGGATTCCAGTTCATACTACTGACATTAATCCCAGTAGCCAAAAATGCACAGCGGACACCATTTTTTAGCAATAGAAATCGTGTTGGATGCCGTCAATCAGAGAATCAGCGACAACATCGTTTGGTAATTCTGGCCATCACGAAAATGATCTAAGTGCTCCAAATGGAGGAAAATGTGTACTCAGATGCCCACACGGTCTTCAGGACTTATGGGGTTTGTCCATATGCCTGTTATCGTAATTGAATTGATTGTGAATAGCATTTAAAATTGGAGCCAGTGGGCCCCTTTTTACCTCATTCGCAATGGAACGAGCCACTTTTTGGTCTGTTGATGTAGAAAAAATGAAGGTTCTTTCCCACGAATCGGCGCACAGATTCTACTGTTCTTACAGTGTGGTATTGCGTGAATTTACAAAAAAAAACAATAATGTGAGAATCGATTACTTGGAATGCGAGTAATTTGTTGACTGTCGTTTCATTTTATATTCCTCTGAAAAATTGGACTGAGATTGTAGCACTTTATCGAAATGGTCTATGGCTCAGGAATCTTCAGGATCTTCACTCGTTGGATTCTGCTTCTAGTTTATTGATGTGACCCACGGAATGTCTTCTGAAGAACAATTTGGATCTATCCATAATTCATACAGCATTGGGTGAAGAGGAATTTAATCGTCTACCTTCTTGTCTTCAAAACACTGTATTTTCTCAACGAAGTGGTCTATTTATTAGCTGTCCAACTTTCCACCGTATGTCGCACAGCTTTCTTCAGTGATCCTTCTACTGTTAACCCCTTTCAATTACCCATAGAGCAATATATTGATTGCCTCAGGGTGATGTTAAACACTGACCTACATTGGTTGCCTGACGCTGCCAATTTCGTGCGCAAACGGTTGTATCTTTATCTTCGAATTCCAAAGTTCAGACGATTCCCAGCCTACAATTATATCTTTCTTTGTTCCTCAAGCGCTTTGCCAATCTCACACTATTTCCACTCTATGATTGTTCCGGAATTGTTAAGGAATGATTTGGAAGTGACTTATCTCGAAATATTCTTTTATCCCCTCATTTCTCTTCCATCCCTTCTGGTGAACTACTTAACGAGGTATATGAGTGACACATGAATGCCTGTGCAAATCATCAATAATCCAACCTACCCTGTCTCCATGAGAATCTGCCGAAATGCCGTGCTTGGTGCAGAACTCGCTCTTCATATCGTCTTATTCCCACAAGGACAAACTTGCATAGGAATTCTCCGGTCTAGTACCTTCGTGGTTTAGTAGTGAAAAAACTCCCGGTAGCTGTCGAGCTACATGGAAATTTCTAGAGTATTTTCAATAGTTTAAGAGCCGATCACCAATAAATTTCTGTGTGAAAATATGAAGTATACGATTTACTCTCCGGAGCAACGTAACTGTAAGTCTTTCCATGATTGTATGGATGTGAAATAGTGTCTGTCGTGGAAAACACGTTCTGTAATACTGTGAGGAGAGATTTATGGCGAAATTTTTCGAATAAAAAAGAAACTAAGGCATCCTGGCAAAGTTTCATATGCTAGCCTCTATTCTATTCCAATAGGAGTTTGCTGGAATTTTTAAAGCAGTTAACCTGTTAGTGAATAAAAGTCCCATAAGCCCGCAACTGGAAAATTAGCGAAATAGAATAATGTAAATTATCATGCAACACGTGATCCTTGTGAACAGCAGCTCACATCAACTGGCTCATGATTTCACTTGTTGTGAAAGTACTGGGTTGTGAGATATTCTGACCACCTGTGCCATACACTCCACCTTTCTAAAACTTAGGGACTCGGTATGAGAGACTAATGCGAACATGAACTAAGCACTATACGCAATATGTTGCTTTATGTGCTCAGCAAATTAACAATGGTAACCGTTGTTGACCTCATGGATTACAATCGTTTTCACCTGTAAAACATTCATTTAGTTGCAAATCTTGTTTCCATTATGGAACAGATGATGTGAATACGTTTCCCACCTAGTATATTCACGCACCGTTCAGTAATGATATATGTTCTAGGTTCCACACTTTCCTAACTAAAGTTCAGTCATCTCTGTACTCCACTCACCCGACAGCCCCGTTCACATTACCAATAGTAATAATGGTATGTTTCTTGACGCAGCCGAGGCGCACGCATGAGCGCATGATCAGAGTCGAGTCAATCGATACTGGACAGTTACACGCATTCCGGTTAACCGTAACTGGTTCGCTTATGATACTCGCTTGCGCTGCGGTGCATTAAGGTTTTACACGGACAGTGACATGTTAACTGGGTTCAGTCGGCCAACATTGCTTACATAATGTTTCGGTACGCCACAGTGGTTCCTCTGGGTTTGACCGTTTAGCAGCCTAGCTGAAAGACCAATCGATGCGAACTCGGTTCTGGTGACCCATTATCTGACAGCTTAGCGTTACGAGATGCTTCAAACACATGCTACGCTATTTCATATGCTCATATTCGTTAGTCTGTATCTCTGAACCCCTCTGCGATCTCCATCATTCGAGTTACCAACACTTCATTTTCCATAATAGAGGTAGAGGGTATCGCTCCCACGTAAGCCTTCTCACCACAGGCGTGAGTCACAACCCATCACCTCTTCAGGAATATTTCCAGTGGTCGCTTGAACAATATGCCATTAGCCTCTTCCACCACTACCGTGTTTAAAAGTAGTGGGGTGCAGCTTGTTACATCGAGAGTCCCGAGGATTTATACATTGTCTCTGTGTTTGGTCACCCAGATCATTATTCTTTAATATTATATGAACTTTGTGATCATACAAAATATACTTTGCGTATCAGTCTGTGACTGCAATGAGATTTCACCTGCTTTGTGCACTTTGCCAACTTGGAAAGCGAAACTCGGTTGAGAGGTCTGCCCCTTTCTACTGGACTTGTTATTGGTCGCCTAATTTGGTCACGGGATAGTTACTGAAGCTCATAGCTCTGGTCACGACAAGGTCGGGTTCACGTGCATAAGTGTAGTCACATATTGTGGTGCTATGCGCAGACGAAAAACTCACGGAGCGGACACTGCCCGCAATATGCACGGGTGATTGATACGCCGATCTTCGGACCAGTCAGGAGGAAATCCCAAACAGGCAGTTGAGTGGCTCTTTTGAATAACTTTGACACAGATCAGAATAACTTTTCCGTGATCCCGAAATAATGTGAATAATGGTGTAGAATTTGCAACAGTCTAGCTTTTGCGTAACTTGCCAAACCGAATTCATCGCTTTTTAATCCGAAAAACCACGTCGATAATCTTGAGGAGCGAGTGGGCCTATTTCAAATAAAGTAGTTAGCGATGTATTTCATATACCCTAGCACGTTCACTCGCGATATTGATTATCATCGAAGTATTCTCGATGATAAATGCAGTATACTGTGCGAGAGCTTGGAGTGGAGACACAGTGCCACGTCATCTGTTCATTTCGACCGCTGTACCGACCGTGACATGTGCGAAAAGTACGACCAATGAATTATTCAATCAAAAAGCGAGCCACCTTGAGATCTATGACAGTGGTGAGCCAATCATGTAAGGCCTGCGTAAGTCAGGTGTGACAATGAGCTGAATCACTAAAACGGACTTATCAGATGATTGTGAAGGTTTGCATTTCATATTCATGACTAGTAGCTGACGACCTATTATACCAATCGACCATCATTATTTTGAAAAATATAGCAATGAAATTAATGGATGCGTTTATGAAATACTGAGTAATTCTATATTGTATGAACAAGTAGAGAAAGACGAAAACGCTTCTAGATGTGGACGCTTTGCCCAACCTCCTCAGTTGCGTAAGTAATGCGAAAATCTCTTGCATTTTTCGCATCCAAAAATCCACCTCGAGAACTGGAATCGAACCGACTACCTCCCGCTTGTTGTTCCTGAGGTCGGATCACAATTATCTGAGGTTTGCTGATGTTGATTTCTATGATATACATAGTTTAGAGGAAGTATGTTATCTGACTTTCGAATCGGGGTTCACTTCTCTGCGAGTCATTTCCCGAATGACGACACGTTTCGAACATTACTGCTTCCTGTCGACTGTTAACTTTAGAGTCAACTGTCCAAATAAGAGAGCGCACTTTCCAATCCCGTAACGGTCAGTTCTAATACAACTTCATACTAATCAGACCAATCCGGATTGACGCGCACTTGCGGGTGTGAATCTATTGTCCGTTTGAGTAGGTGAGGCTCTCTGAATAAAACGATCGATCGCCGGTCGTTTGCACAAATTTTTTAACCGAGTTAGTCAAACGAACCGATACGAGCGGTACAGTGGCTACAGATTGTTCACATTTGTTTGCACTTTCACGAGATAAGGTGGGAATGGACTTCGAGAAAGAATCACGAACTCATTTGAGCTTCAGTAGTTAGAAACTCTTTAATGTACTCTACTTTGGGTTATTTGTATTCTGAGAGCAAGCTATCGTTGTCCCGAATCCACGAACTTCAATAATTGGGCAGCACCACACTCAGGTGTTGCATCGTAATCATTATGTTACGAAAATCATAGTAATAAGCAGTAATGAATGCGTTCGTTACGTTCGGAAATAAACAGAATGACAGTCAAAGAGTATGTGTATTGTACTCATTATACATAGATCGTACGGTCGCAAGCAAACATGAAATCCGCTCTATCAAGTTAGCAGGGAAGTACACATTAAAAGCGGTTAAAATCAGTAAACAATGGTATCACTGATCTCGCGATCACGAATACGCCCAATCGAATTTTCCCTAAATTCCTAGTCGTTACCTGAATTTCGGATAGTCACAATCGTTTCAGAAGCAAAAACTGAATTTTCCCCAAACTGATGAGTTTCTGGACTTCTTGGTTAGACCGTACAATCTAATAGGTTCGGGACAACGACATAACTGATCAATGCGTGTTCTGTTCGGTTTAAACAGTTTCGTGCTCAGTCTCGCACGCACACGTGCGCACTGCAGACAAATGGGCCCGTATTCCTCAAACGCATAGAGGCAAGCCTACAATCGTTCACACACACACCTACAAAATATTGGTGCTAGTCATCCTGCATCCGAAACTGTTGATCAGTCAATGTCGAACAGCCTGGTGTGGTCCGATCCGATAGTACGCTAGATTTGCGCTAGCACTTACGTGTGACTGACTCACGTATTGCGTACCTACATGTGGATGCTGTCTCGGAAGGGGTGGTTTTTTACTGGCGGTATCACAATAATTCCCATTCCAATTACCCTGGTCTCGATTTGATTGAGCCATTTAAAGCTACCGTGACTGCGACTGTAATCTTTTTCCCCAAACTGGATATGGATGATCTGAAATGTACTCCCAGTGTTCGTTTGTCTTTTCTTAACCACAAACCATCTTTCTTAGCTACATAGTATCCACAAACAGGAGGTTATTCAGTATAAACGAATAAAAAGTTATTCACAATCAGCGAAAACAGAGTAGGTGGAGAATACGTTTTTTATCATGGCAGCAGTTCAGTCACAGTTACCTACACGCACAAGCCACGCGTACGTTCGGTTCAGGTCGATCGATCCACAGTGCGATCTTACTGGTCAATACAATTCGGCCGAGTTTTTCTCCATTCGAAGGGAGTTGTGGTGAATCGACCGCCTAATGTCGGGTGTCATGATTGGTCCCGTTGAGGAAATTACGAAATCCAGTTTAGGCTATTGGAATTACCGTAAGTAGCTTGTTTCTTGGTGTGAATAATATTGACTGATTGATCACTCTTACCACAAATTTCACCGACCCCTTTGGCGATAAGCAGCTTATCGGGCACCGGTTTCACTACCACGCACTTCTTAGACCAAATACTCAAATTCTCGAAGCATACCCACATGCTATGGAAGTAATTTATGACAATGAGCAAAGCTAACCCGATCCCGGTGAACTAGTGGTTCAAATGAGTCGCCGATAAGGATGCCAACTGACTTTTCTCTCATTTCACTTTCAATGGTAACAAGTTATATCATCCCACTTTTAGTCCGCTAAATATCAATGATTATGAATTAGGTATCTATCATACTGATGTTCAATCAAAGCACTTGGAATTGCGATGCTTATGGCACCCTTTAACTGCTTTTGCTATGGAAATCCTCTGAAATAAGAACTCCGGACTCCGATCAGTTTGAACACGGTCACCGAAGTACTGCACCTGATGCCGCTTCGTCTTTGGTCCAACTATGTTTAGTTTCTACCCCAAAGATGACGTGAAACCATCGGAATTTTTTTCAACACAACAGCTGTATATAACAGAAAAAGGTGCTGATTAATTTCGCTCACTGTGTCAACTCGCCGTCCACTAGAAAGGCAGTATGATCACCGATATGAGACCCAATTATAAACCATATAATTTCCATGCTTCTGGTGCTAAAGATAATAGCTAGAAGAGATCGGTTCTCAGTTGTTACTCTCCTACTTCACTGTTGCAGAGGTTACTCAAAACCACCTGTTCCGCGTAATACGTTTCGAGGAATGAAATTATGTTGAGATTTTACTACTTATGGAAGTTACTTTATCCGTTTCCACTACTTTCTTACCATCAATGGGTTTTCCTTCTCACATTTCTGGAAACATCCAACGATCAGTATATCTCACACTTACCGATTTGTTTACCACTCCATTCACTTTATCTCTATTTTAAAAAACGACCTGACTACTAATGTCGCATACTGTTAGATTATGAGGTTCTTTCTAACTCAATGCTAACGACCACATCAGGATGAGCGTTTTTATTGATATACCATGTATTTCGAAAGTCTACTTCATTTTCCGATGCATGGTTTTACGTTTTCACCATTTTTCTACCCTCATTGATTTTTCGTGTCGCTCTACGGTTGTTATATCTTGAATTTGAGGTGAGAGTAATAGACAAATATCCATTGATACTCCTATTGTAGCGAGGAATTCTGGAGCAACAGGACGACGCGAATATCGAACCGATCGGGCCAACCTATCGACAGCCCTAGACCAAAGAAGAAACTTCGAATGTCGGAGGCATCCCGAAGCAGACAAAAGGAGGCATACGGACTAGCAGATGGAAAGCGGCGAGATCTCAGGCAACCAACAAGATAACCCGTGTGAGGGGCTACCGACCAAGCTGTCAACGGAGGCAATCGAACCAACCGAACAGAAATGGTGCACAAGAGAATCAAGCTAATCGCCGGAACGTAGCTGAAATACTGAGACAGTCGGAAGATTAATGTTCCTGCAGCGCGGTCTGGGAAAAGAACTATATAAAGGATTGTACACGTTTCACCAACTTGACTTGTTTGGCTGTCTAAATACGGGTGTTTTCACCCGTCTTGCCATCTTCGTTACTCTATCAACTTTCATGCGTTCGTTATCCATTGTAATCTTTAACTATACAATGCGAACAATTTTAATCCCATGATACCTTTTGACCATGCTCTGTTGCATGTCTCCCGATCATTTCCGAGAAATTTACCCATAACGTATGATAACTAGCTAGCTCATTTAACAAAAACGAATAGTTCATACGTTGCCGACTTCAAAAATGTACATTGTTAATTTTCAAGAACAGACGTTCCCCAAAGTATCACGCACTGACTCCACTGACCGAACAGTTTTCAGGAGACATCGTGATCTACGCACAGCGCAGTTAACGATGGATCGGGGTTATCACCTCGCTATAGGGTCAATCAATTACCGATTTCGATCGAACTGGGCAAAGCATAATTGAAAGAACGCATTCGATTTCACTACCTAAACCACCGGCATGTGCCGTGGAAACACAGACACGTATGACAACTCTACTCCGGTTGGAAAAAGATCAGGTTCTTTTTCGGGCCACGGTTCCACCACGTGGACCTAATGAACCTAATGAGATGCAAGCGAAGGCACGTCATGGATATGAGTTACATGTCATCGGTTAGCTTAAGCGTCGCCCTTTAGATGATTAATGCTGTGTGCACTGCATATGACGTCTACTTGAGCCACCTATTCGGATGTGGAGGATTCAGGGTCGATGTAGAGGCGCTGAGATTTTTCCGTCTATTTTTGCACGACTATGATGACCGAACTGCCCGAACTGGAATCAGACGACAGACCAACCGGCACCAGTCCTTAAGCATGAAAAATACAGTACTTACATAGGCATGAAACACGTAACGGGACGCATATACACACGGCTATTGACCCATGAGCATATGGTTGGTGCGGACAAACTAGCCAGACATTGTCACGTGATGTGGGAGCAGATCAGGCGCGTGAGACATGCGTGCTGCAATAACCAATATCCTTGTTGGACCAAGATGAGTCATACGCCCATGGTGTATCTGTTTGTGTTCGGAAATGCGTGGATGCTGATAAGAGTGTACATTGAACAACTGAACACTGATTGGTCCAAATGGGTTTTATCAAACTGCAACTGAATAGGACAGAATCACCACAATGACGCATATATGTGGCTTGGAAGTGTTGCATTCATGAACGTAATGTCAGCTCAGTTTGAGTATGCCGGCATCTAAACGACGGACAATGACGATAACTGGCGGCGAGTGACTCGTCACAGTGTTTAGGTGTGTGTGTGTGTATCTACGGAAGAGGAAATCGGAAACTGTTGACACGGTTAAACTAACTTCAACCCTGGAAAGCATTTTTCAACTGTGGAGTGCCTAGCAGAACTGGTCTGATTATGCAAGCACGAAATGACGAACGAAATTAGACCACACAGGTAAACAAACCACAAATAATTGATAACTAGAAGATATTAGTTATCAACTGGGTGAGATAAACTTGCATACGTCTGGTTGGATCAAATTTACCATTATAAATGCAATATTCGCATTGATCTGTGGACAGTGTTGTGCTGTGGGGCAACTACATAAAATCATTCATCATTGTCATGTCTGAAATACTGGGCAAATTTGCCCAATGAACGTGTAAACTGTGCCACTGTCCGCGTGTACATTGGAAGCCCTAAAGTTCAAGTGAATCACTCACGGTCTTGGATAAGGGTTTCCGTTTACATTCAGATTGTCCATGATTAGACCATTTGCCCAATAATCGAACAATTCTCTCACTGTCTTAAAGTAAACAGAACCTGAGTTTGAACATCCAGGAGCAATTCAACTCATTCGCGGGACCAGAAGATAGGACGAGATTGAAATTGTACGTATTGTATAGTTAAGGACTAAAATAGAGAATGAACGCATGAGAATTGATAGGAGTATCAATTAATATTTGTCTATTACTCTCACCTCAAATTCAAGATATAACAACCGTAGAGCGACATGAAAAACCAATGAGGGTAGAAAAATGGTGAAAACGTAAAACCATGCATCGGAAAATGAAGTAAACTTTCGAAATACATGGTATATCAATAAAAACGCTCATCCTGATGTGGTCGTTAGCATTGAGTTAGAAAGAACCTCATAATCTAACAGTATGCGACATTAGTAGTCAGGTCGTTTTTTAAAATAGAGATAAAGTGAATGGAGTGGTAAACAAATCGGTAAGTGTGAGATATACTGATCGTTGGGTGTTTCCAGAAATGTGAGAAGGAAAACCCATTGATGGTAAGAAAGTAGTGGAAACGGATAAAGTAACTTCCATGAGTAGTAAAAGGTCGTCTGTTTTGATTGATCACAATTCCCGCTAGGTTATGTTGCCCGTGCTTTCCGCGTTCTTTTCCGGTTACTTCTGGAGTCCTTCTTCAAATCCGTCAGCATTGATTGTATTTACCTCCGAAAAACTGACCTGGATCAGGTGGATTTCACTTTTATCCAACCCGCCACCATCTTCGTGTTGTTCTACTTTGAGTGGTTTTGCGAGCAGGGCTAACGAGACAAAATGGTGTACGGACGCGGTAGATAACTACAGTCACGAATCGAATGATGCTTCGTTAGTGGTCAGAAAACCAAAGTCACGAGCCACAGAGATGTTTATGCGCACCTGCAGAGCAAAGAGTACAGAGGGAGAAACGATCAGGGAAGACTCACAAGAGTGTGTGTCATCTTGGCGGTCGAACCAGGAACAGCTTGGTTCGGGGTAACAAAACAAAGTTTGTATATGGGGTGCTAACTAGATAATGTGCAGTGTCATCAGAGAATGCCAGCACACTCCTATTGTTGGTTTTATTCTGAGTCTGAAATTTATCCAGACGCCGCCACCAATTCTCAAGTTCCGTCTGAGGTCAGACAAAATTCGATCCATTGTGTGAATAAATGCTGGTTGGCATATCTCTTCTGCCAACTTTGACAGATCATCAATCAGTCAGATGCTTTGAGTATAAAAGTAGTAGGTCAAATCAGAGACTCTAATCAACTGATAAATAGAGTATAGTGCTGCACAAAAGAGAAGATAGATGTGAATACACATGATACATGAAACGGCGATTAATGCGGGAACTAACAGATCAATCGGTGTTCCAGTTCATAACATTCACCCCCGCCAATAACAGACTGAGTTTGGGAAAGGCTCGTAACGAGTGAATGATCCTAATGAATGATAAAAGTGGCTCACATCTGAACATTCAGTGTGTGTGTATGCGAAATTTTGTGAGCGGAGTTGATTGAGTATAGAGGATGCTTGTGTGAGGGCACACGTAATAATACTTGTTTCTCAATGTGCATGGGTGGACTCGTTGCTGTTTCTGTGTTAGTCTCGACTGGGTCCGGTGTGACATTTTGGTCTTGAAAATCTGGGGGATTGGAATCCCGGCAAGTGATTAAATGTCTACGTGGGTGACTTGCTGGTCGGGTGTATTGTGTTTCGCTTGTACTGCCATGTGCTCACACATGAGCGCATGATCTACAGCCTGTGCGAATATGGACACGCTTGCAATCGTGCAAACACGTACGCAGCTGACGTTTATCACGTTTCGTCCAATCAGATCGTACCACCTTGCGCAGCTTAATCCGATTATGCAATTGCGTTGCACTTTCGATCGCATACATTGCTGAATCACGCAGCTGCGCAGGTTTTTGCGTTTTCAGTTGCGCGCTTGTACTGGCACTTACTGTACGTTGCTACAGCATATACGTTTACCCTTACAAGTGCACCTTCCTTCTGCTTACTGAATTCGGGACACAACCGGGTGTAATTTCGAAGTGTGGAAAGTGATGTGACTGTGGAGCACCTTCATCTGGCATGGGAGCAAGGTGAAGAACCAATACTGTCTTCCCTTGCCCGCCGGGGAGAAGTGCGCGAGCATAATTTGGATTACATACAACCAACTGAACTTCATCAACCAAGGAATCATACATGGGTGTTCAATTGTGCCGTCTGTGCAATACGCGATTGGAATGCACCATCCAGATAGGCAACGAGGTATCTGATACAGGTTTCCTAATATGCCGGAACACTCGTTCGTCAGGTGTCTCATTGGTTTCCGTGGACAGCCAAGACCATAAGGAATGGAGAGCATCAACGAGAACCTCCTCCCAGCAATGGACGTCCAGCCCTCTTGATTTTAGTGCCAGAGCGATGGCTTGCCATAACGAACCGTTTCAGCGTTCAACTTGGTCGTCGGATTGTGGACTGTGGGCCATAGTTTGATTTGTCGCGGCGCTCGTCGCGCGCAAGAAATTTTCGAGTTCTCCCGACATGAAAGATGAACCAAGGTCGGAGTGAATTGGGTTGATAATCCTAAAACAGAGAAGAGTTGCCATAAACATTTGATCACCATTGTGGAAGACGTCCCGACAGGCGAATGCCAATGGAGAGCGGGTGTATTCACCAATAATAGTCAGAAAACATCTGTTATGTGTGCGTGAGGACAACAGTCCTTTAAAGTCAGTGCTCAACCTCTTAAGGTTGCATTGCTTTGATTAGTGGTCTATCCGAGGGTTTGTAAAATCTAGGTTTGTCCTCCGCGCATAACCCACACTGCAAAATCGCTCGCCTGACTTCATCCGAAGAATATGGTAAGCTTTGAGAATGGACAAGATGAAACATACTAGTAACCCTCGACCGCTAATTTGTGACTAATTTGAAATGATTCCCCAGTAGGTAGTGCCACCACTTCCTCAGTGTCTCGACTACAGCAAAAGCTTCTTTTTTGACGACGGAAAGGTGTCTTTCGGTAGGTGTAAACGTTCCAGAGAAATACGCTGCCAGTCTATCATTTTGGTCGACTGTGGCAGCGACGGCGACACCTGAGGCATCCGTCTCCGCAACCATAGGCACGCAGTCTCCAGGGTCACTACCATAACGCTTCCAAATTCATTTTTTAGTTTTTCGAATTACTGTATGACGGGTTCGGGAATGGAGAACGTATGATTTCGGACCAGTGGGCTTATCTTGTCCGAGAAGTGCGAAATCCACTGTGAATAATAAGCAAACATTCCTAATGCTCGCTCTTGTTCCCAGATTTTTCGAGGAGGGGCCAAGTCCCTCAAAGGTTCCAGTCTCTCCGGATCCGGTCTGATAATACCCTTTGAGACTTCGAAGCCGAAGAGGTTTATTTGTCGTACGGATGTAACACTCTTAGTTTCGTCGAATGTGAGACCGCTCTTGCGACTCCTTGCCGCGGATTATGACGTTGTCCATGTAGGCGCAAGTACTAGATAGTTTTTCCCTGTCTATTGGTAACTCCAAACGGAGTACGACAAAATTATTATAGCTCTCCACTGGCCTCAAAAGCGGTATATTGCTCCTCTCCAGATTTGATAGGAATTTAATAGTAAGCACTTTTTACATCAACTATGCTAAATATCTCGAAACGTGCGATTTGCTCAATTATTTATGGTCCATACGGGAGGGCGGATGTGTGTCAGGATACGTGAATCGTTTCATAATTTGACTGAAATCTACGACCATGAGTCTTTTATGTCTTTCACTGCAGATTACCAAGACTCGTGCCTACCAAGAGAACCTAGTGGGTTGGATAATACCAGTAGGTTCTGGACTGCAGCCCGTGTACACTGATCATCTGGTGTTGAACGGCGTCGAGGTCTTGTTGCTATGCCCCGGCATTCGGGAAGTAAGTCATCAAACAGACCGTGGCTTTATGAAAGCCGTGAGAAACCCCGACACAGAGAAGGTTGGCCTGTGATCAGAAAAAACGTTCTGCTCGTTCATGCAGTCGGAGGAAGTCATGGCATAACGGTACGACTGCACATAGGCTTGTCACCACGGCTAGTTTGACGTGGTCGTAGATCCGGCCTTTGTATGCGATAGGAACAACGCAATGTGTGATGCTTGACAAGACCGCCGATGCCACTGAGACCCTGCTCTGTGAAAGCATGACATTCTAATGATACTTTAGAACAACAACCTTAGAGACAACTTTCAGAGCTTCCAGTATTGATGAGTACCCGTAGTGAGAGACCACTGACCAACTGCCGTGCAGCTGCTTTTGACAAACAATAAGGAGCCGAGAAAACTGTTACTGGAGACAGAAGAAGTACAACGGCCGATGAAACTCAATTCGTGTATTGTGAAGCTCGGCAAACTTGTGGATAATGCCCCTTCTCTTTCCAAGCCTTAACTGAGCGGGGAATTTTGACTGTGGAGGGCAATAAAAGCCACAAAAACAACTGTGAGCTGCCATCCGTTGCGACAGGTTCCGTCGCGCCTTCTCGGCTGCATGTTTCTATCTCCGGTGAAACGGACTTGGTGAATGAAGAACATGAGAGACCGGCACTTGGATTTTGGAGCGATATAGCTTTTTTTGTGCCATGTCCAGCTGTTTGGCCAGGTCGAAGTTTCTTTGAAGTTCGAGAGTCTGTTCCTCAAGTAGTCGTTGGTCTACGTGACTAGAATGTGTGCCACGAATAAACTCACCTCTAATCAGTTCATCACGATACTGTTCCGTTGAGACAGGCATATATCCACAACTTTTGATAAAATCCATCAATAGTTCTAGAAACTTATCTAGAGTCGGACCGTTTTGTTGGAAAGCCGTTGACAGAAAATGCCACGCAAAGACCTCGCTTTTTGTTTGATGTATCACTTTTCCGAAGGTCGGTATGGCATTGCCCGAGGTGTTGCAATCCCCAATGTATTTGTAGATAGAAGGAGCAATATAGTTTACTATTGTATCCAGTTTGCCAAAAATGAGTGCTTCGATGGTGGCCAGAAATGTTGTACAAGTGCAGTACCGACGAATCCAGTGGTCCCCTGTGTCGGATGAATCAGGATCGACGTCGAACCTCTCGGGTCGATGGTATTTATTAATTATGGGGAAATCTGTCGATTAAACTGTAATAGATCAACATCCGGCCAGATGCTTTCAGCATAAAAGCAGTGGGCCAAATCAGAGGCTCTAATCAACTGATAAATGGAGTATGGTGTTGCAACAAAAGAGAAGATAGATGTGAATACATATGATGCATGACATAACGAGTGACGCAAAAATTAACAAATCGAAGAAAGTTCCAGTTCATGACACACAAAAAAAACCTGCAGCGCAGTCGAAAACGGTTCATTGTTCATCGTTTGCACCACCTGTAGACGAATCGCCCTTGTCTGCAAGTAGGTCATTAGGCAACCGTATCTTTTCTCAGCAGTCCTACACCCTGTTATCATAAAATGGTCAAAATCGTCAGTACCGGTCGCCGAGAACGGCCACCTCTTTTCTGTTACTCTGGCCACTGGTAGCGGTGACATTAGTTGCTACCCCACCACTGCGTTTTGTCGTCAACACCAGGTGCAGTTGGCGATTGCTCTCCTTATTGCGGCTCTCCTGGCGGCTATCCAAAACCGTTGGCGGATACTTTTCAACAAGTGAGTTTCCTCAGCATGTCCTTCTATAGCACAGCAGTGCCGGATTAACAAGGCCGTTATGTGGTGTCTACCAGGTGACAGTATAGGGTAGTTGGCATCAAAACTGAAGTGTGAGTTATTCAATCTGCCGCCCTTTTTTATTAGCTCATCGACCAAAATGAAACCAAGCTTCTTCAGTGGACCTTGAAGAAGTTCACACCCCCCCCCCTCACGAGTTTTGTTTACCTAACTTTGCATATTCCGAGGAGAAGGCATGTATTCGTGTTAGAGGTATCACCTCGGTCTCCGCTCGCTTGAGTCCGATAAAGATCATCGGCCTGCCATTCAAGCTACTTTTTGGTCTGATACCTGTCAATATCATCTGCTATTTGTATCTTATCCACCATACCACGGCTCTGAGCACTTTGGTCCATGCAGAGAAGTGGCACTGTATAGTCAGCAAAATATTATTGTTGATGTTATTGGTGGTCAACACCACGTGTTTTGTGTCCACATCCGCGTTGCACACTTCGGGCAGCGGGAATAAAAGCCACTCCTTTTCGGGACGGCTCAGGAACCCCGGTCCACTCAATCTCGTGAATAACTCATAAATTATCGAGGCTTAATTTTTTCGGATATGAATTCGAGTACCAGCTAGCAGTTCGACACCCGCTTCGTCAAATGGAAACCATCTGGTTTCAGAATTGTCTTTTGCTTGACCACCCATTGCATAATCGTTTGGTCATTGTCAAATGACCCCAGAAATTAATTGAAAAAAGATTTCAATCAAACTGGAGTGCACTGTAAGGGATATATAATGAAAATACTTCCGAATTTTCTACATGCCCTATGAATATGACTGTACTCAACGCTGCTCTACTAAGCTCTTTTATGAACAATTTCACACGTTTGCTTGTTTGTGTGAGACATTTGAATCTGGTCTCGAACAGATTTTGACTATCGTGCTTGGACCGTTTCACGTGATACCTCTGGGCTTTACCATTAAATCTATTTGGCCGCATACTTGAGGTTTGCATATATTTGTACTTTTGTGATTTTCTATTTAGTACCGTAGAACTTTATGCATCAACCTCGTTCGGGTTTTGGGGTTCGTGTGAATTGGCTACGCGTTGCTCAAATTCCGATTCTTCTGACTTAGATGCACTGCATGGTGGGTTAAACTTCAGTGTTGTTCAGTTGTGTCTCTCGGGACAAACTTTGCGCAGAATAGAGAAGAAACCGCTCCAGCCGGATGCATTGCCAAACAGCATTCTAGGGTGCTGGTGGGTATCGTTTTTCGGCCACCGTAGTAGACGAATTGCATCTCTATTGCACAGGACTGTCTTCCCGTAATTGAGTGACTCGCAGATAAACGAAACTCAAGTCCCAAGACAGAGAACACCGGCTCGCTTTATTACGTGCATTAGAGGACAGATGATCAAGCAATAACAGTAACATTTCAAATTGTGGATAAACCAATCACAGAATTAATACAATCAAAGAAGGCTTCAAGACGTCCGAACAACAACAGATGGGAAACGTTCGAGACAGCACTGCCTGAATGAGTCAAGTGGTTTATATAGTAGGTCCTCATTCATGGGGGCATTTTTGCCAGTCAACGAACAAAAGAGAAATTATGATTCGGGGGGTGGGGCACACTTACACAAGCGTGAGTGGAGAACAAGCGGAACAACGTGGTTAGGAGAAAAGGCGAGATCATAAAGTGATGGCCACATCCAGTCGTTCACACGGATAAGGCAGACTAGGGGGAAAATAATTACATTCAAACGTTTATGCCTCGTCATGTAACCCAGGCAATCACGACGTGGATCATTCCAAAACCGGGGAGAAACGTTACGTAAGCGCTGAATAGATCAGATAAGAACAACAATTAGACTCGTGACAAAGGAGGTCAATCGACAGTTGTCATGGAAATATGACTAAAATTTGAGTTATATAATCATGCAATTACTTACAAGTAGTGGGTGGGATTGCTGAATATTAGTTTTGCTGACTGTCCTTCGGACTCCACCTTTCACGCGCAAACCTCAGGTCATCCGACCAACCTGCACTCGGAAGCACCAGACTCGAGTTTCGCTCTTGTTAGAGCTCATCAGTGGTGCATATCCTCTGCCACACCCAGGGTTTGAACCCGGGCCCTTTCACCTCGATGCAGTAGGACTGAACAACAAATTGTCACGCGGGTGAAGAAGCCCAGCAGGGGGAAGAAGTGAAATTTGGTGGTGGAAAGTGTATGAAAATCAAGCAAAGCGTCTAATCAAGTACGGTGTACAACAAGTGCGGACACGAGCATTTCAACAAAAACCCGCAGGCAAACGGGTAAGTACGTGAGTCACGGTTACATGCCAGTGCAATTTAAGTGTAAAGTCGGATCTGACCAACCAAGACCATTCGACACGTGACAACCCAACCAATACAAAAGGGATCAAAGCCTCTGAATCGGCCCCCGTTTTTCACAACGTAAACAGGGGCCAAATAAAGAGGTCAATGATAGTGGCAGCCCCAGCTTCTCTTCCCCCCCCCCCCTCTCGTTTTCGTGGGCCGATCAGTGTGAATGGGATTTTCCGTCCCTGTGTTCTTCCTCAACGCACTTTCTGCCCCCCCCCCCCAAAAAAAACCAATCAAATGACATGAAAGCATGGAAGTTCGCTCCTCCCCCCTCACCCATTAGTTTTTACTTCTATGAACCAATCAAGTGACACCATGATGAGAAATTGGTCCCTCCGCTAGATCGCCAAAACTTGGTATTGTTATGTGGCGGCCCGATAAAGATGGGAGACGAAAAGGAAGTATGTCGGTGTACAGAAATACAGCGCAACACAAATAGAAAAAGGTGATTCGCAGCATGTCCACAATGTTCAGCAGATTGAAATCAAATCGGCCACACAATATTGTTCCCAGCAGCTTTCGGTCAGGGGGCTGTACGTCGCTCGAATGGATCCCAATAATTGCAGAGCTGACAGCCAATTGGCGGTAGGTGCGCTAAGAATGGAGTTTGGGATTTTGAGTTTGGTTTCTATTGTCATATGTCTCAGAACGCCCACAAGCAACACAGAGACCAATCCGCATTAATCACTTGCGGGTGCGTTAAAAAAGGTGTCTTTATTGATTTGATAAAACAATGAAAAGTAGTGTACGACATAGTAAGAAGGTAATGGTAGAATATGCGTGATGTGCAAGGTACCACAGAACTCTTCTCCCACCTTCCCTAGTGAGTTACGACAAAAATAGACAGGAAACGCTCGATGTGAATGCGTCTCGGAATCGAAGTCTTGAAAGCGAACTGAAGGATGCGTAGTTTTGCCAAAGCGAGGATTTTTCTGTGGGGTTTGAAACTCCCGGAGGTCTTGTGATGGTGACAACGGTATTTGTGATGGTGGTGGTTGCGGTTATGCCACGGGCGTTGGTGGTGTTGACGGAGGTGAATGGGAAGGTTCTGGAGATGAGAATGTGAATGAAACAATGATCGGATCTGGTGCCGATGAAGACTCAACATAAACTACTCTGAGACGGTCAACGTTAATGGAATTGTGTCCGTTGCGACCATTCACAAAGTGCTTATCACAACGTTTATTAACACGAAATTGACCTTCATATGGCGGTTGAAGAGGCTTACGAACAGAATCAATCCGAACAAAAAACAAAAGGGCAAGTGGACAAATCACGAGGAACTTGCGTTGGATTGGTAGAGTGTCGCGTAACCGAAGGTTGAAGATGGCGCATGTGACCAGTTAGGCGTGATGCATATGACACTGGGTCTAGGTCTGAAGCAGCATGGTCAATGGAAATATCGCCTGGCAGACGCAAGGTAGTGCCATAAACGAGTTCAACCGGGGTGCAACGTAAATCCTGCTTGCTTGCGTTGCGAATGCCAAGGAGAATCACCGAAATTTTTTGTCCATTTGGCTGACGAGGCAGCCATGGCGGAAGCCTTCAGCCGACGGTGGAAACGCTCGACTATGCCGTTGGATGCTTGATGACATGCCGTGGCTTTAACGTGTTCGCAACCGAGAATCCGATTGAGATTACGAAAGAATGCGGATGTGAATTGCGCACCGCGGTCGAACGTAATAGTGTAACAAGGACGACAACACACGAAAGGATACTTGTATTTCAGTGGTCAGACAAGTCAAGTCATGGCACACATACAGTCGCTTATATAGGCCTTTTTCTAGACTGCGCGGCACCAAGATTGCTATTGCCGCTGCTTGAGCGCTTCGGCTGCGTTCTGTCCATTTGTCTGTGGCCGATGGCTTGCTTCTATTGCCCATCATTTCCCTTCGGTTGGCCCGACTGTCTCAGTTGACGGCTCGATCGGCAGCCCTTCACCTGAGCTATCTTGCTGGTTGCCGGAGATCCCGCTTCTCCCTCTCTGGTCGTCTGCATGCTTCTTTTTGCCTGCTTCGGGACGCCTCCGACATATTCTTTTGTCTGTGGCCCTCGTTTGGTTCGCTCGTTCACCTCGATGTTCCCGCCGTTCCCTCGCCCCAGCATTCCCTGATACAATAGTAGCAGGTGCTCCGAAAGAAGCGACCAAAGTGTCTACGAAACTTTGTGCGACCGTTTCAGCAGAAATGTCTTCATTGTGTTTGACTTATATGGTGCGTTAAGTTGTGAAAAAATTTTGGAAACTTGTCCTAGCTCATCTGAACTGCATTCCTCACAGGACTACTTTCATGATTCTCAGTAGGCAAATTGCTGAAAAATCCTCGTGGGCTCAGAGAGGCCAGCATGATTGTTGAGACCGTATATTTTGCACACTGAAGAAAATTCTCACCAGTAAAAGCTCACGTGAAGCGAAGATTATCGACGGACAAATATCAGCATGTGGTCGATTCCTCGGTGCTTTGCAAGGAGTTAGTTTAGTTTAAATTTCATGAAGTCGGTGGTCCAGATTGCTTTTCGACAATCTTATTGCATACGGTAACAAGTTAATGTTATCAATACCAAATCCTTTTTGAATATATCGGACAAATAAAAATTTGGATCTGTCGCACTAGTGACAGAATGAAAATTACGATCCATTTGGTGTATCTAAAATACCTTGAAGGCATATGAATCTTATTTCGAAAGATCTCTGATATGAATCACCAGGAATATTACCACTCACACAGTGAATTTCATGTTGTAGCCGTTCTATAGCCATAATTTTTCTTTCTATCACTCATCGGGAATCGTAAATATGTCATGACGTGTTAAATAATAAACCAAGGAATTCAGTTATGTCAGCAAGAAAACTTACTGCATACTTCAGTGACAAGCGGTATCCCTATCCCAACCGGAGATCCGTTAATTAACTGCAACAAAAGACGACTTCGCAGTTCAAACTACCACTTATCGTACGGTGTACTTGAATGCACGTTCCTTCTTACATGCATGCTTCTGTTCCACTACTGATTACTGGACACAACTGGCGTTCCACATAGATAGGACTTTTATAAATTAGCCAAATCAACACCACCAATCCTATCACGGGTTAAATGTGTATATAGTGTTTGACTGCAATAATTTAGTTCAAAAAGGCCTCATCAGGTTGTCAAATGAGGATGGGGGATAATCACTACACACGCGGTGGTTCTCCCTTCCAACTGCCCTAGAGTAACTACTTTGGAAAACAATTAAGCGTGTTCTGGTAGGATGCACAAGAATTGCAATTATTGTGTGCATGATCATCTGTGTTTACGGTGTGACTTTTGACATACTTCGTATTGCTTCCTAATTAGCACTAGAAAGCCGAAAGAGTCCAAGGGGATACTGGCTGGTTGTGAAAGTTGAATAACTCGGTTTTCCTAGCAGTTTGTTGAGATTTCATGACTTTTCTCGATGATAAGATTTGTGCCCTTCCTCAAAATTTTGCTGAAATCTGGTACTCCATTCATAACCCAGGAAAACCCCTAATCCACTTTCCAGGACACAAAAACAAGGTGTTCAGGGTCACCCAATCGCGTAATCTACCTTTTGTATAGCTTCTCAGGAACTGAAACGTAGTATGCTAACATCGCAATTACTTGCCACGCTGTATCAACCAAAGAGGAATAAATAACCTATCTGACAGTCTTCAAAAGATTGTGAGTTATTATGAACTAAATGGCTTTTCACGCAACCCTTCCTGGTGTTCTGCGCATATCCTTACCCCATTTCACTCAGCTTTCCCGAATGATGAGTATACTCCGCGCAACATTCAATTACACGGAGTCCAATCTACTAAGTGCCTCGGAGTGACGTTAAGCACTGATATTCTCATCTTGGCAATTGTGTACGCGAACTGTGCTGAATTATATTTCAAATTTGATAGCAAAAGCAACTCTGCATCACAATTATCAACACACTATCTCTCGCGACACCGATAGTACTGTAATTATGTGGACACGAAAATGTCATTTGTTGTCACCATGATTACCAATTTTCTTGTTCTTTTTTCTATTATCCTTATTTGAATACGCATAAAGTGTGCTGTATTTGGCCAGTTGTGAAGCACCGAAACCAATCTCGTTCTCTACCAAGTGATCTGATACCTTAATTGGGTAATTTTAATTAATTCTGCGTTAAATCTACATTCACGTGTCATCAACGCAGGATTCGAAGTATTCATGTAGTCAGTCGTATATATCCCAAACCGTATTTTTTAACTGAGCAAGAATATATGTGATTTACATGGTAATATCTGTGAAAACCTTGGTGGCTTCACCTGGAGTTGCATATGATTCATTTGAATTACCAACGGCTTAACATCAAGTTAAATGGATATAGTTACGGTAATCTTGTCATGATGCTGTTTCCATTGCTCTGCCCTAAGATCAGCAATAAGCCGTTCTAAAATCGTCACATCTATCCCGTGATGTTAGATGGCCCGAGACACCATCATTAGCGAATTACACCCCACATTTAGCATCATTCTTGTCTTCACTGTGCATTGTTGACCCGACAAGCGCGCTAGCATTCGCGATGCACCAATGCATTCGAAACTGGACTACTCCACTCGTGCTCTAACGATACTCACTCGCGCTGCGGTCACGTTAGCCGTGTTCGGCCGGCTATCCCGTAAAATATCTCACCAGTCCGTGTGTTGCAGTCAACGCACGGCAGAATGCATGCATACGGCGTCTCTGCTGTTGTAGTGTATGTGAGTGTATGCGAGCACGCATACGCTGACTAAAATACGCGGACTGGTGAGATATTTCAGGGATAGCCGGCTAACATGTGACCGCAGCGCGAGTGAGTTTGAATACAGGATGCGTGAAGTGGTCTGTCGGTGGGGCAGATCGAAACACCTGTAGTCAAGGTCTAGTGATCAGAAAAACCGTAGAGCATACAGGCCTTGAGTAAAAGCTGGGTGGCTGAGTGGGTGGATCTCCGTGCCTGCGCACGTGTGCACGAGCTAGGATCAAAGATAAAATGCAGTGGGGCTGGTTGGGTTTCGGAACTGGTTACGGATCGTAACTGACGCACGAGTCAACCATTCAGTGATGTGTATTCCCTTTGGTGAAAGCACCATTGCCAAATCACATATATGTACATCACTCTTGTTCTGACACGAAATATTTGTGCTATGTTCAGGATAGGAGGCCTCAGTCTATGAAAAAATCATGCAAACAATTTCGCTACTGTTCATAGATGGTGCACAAGTATGCACGCACACAGGTACGCTCACTCAGTCACCCAGTTTTCAACCAAGGCTTGTCTGCACCATGATCCTTTGATCGTCAGAGTTTCAACAACAATGGGGTCGTATTTGGATGCCGGACGGAGCTGAGCCCTTTTCCCGTGGTTTGGCTCAGTTGCTCCGCTCTTATGCATCTCACGTGACATCTTTGCGATGTGTGTGTGGCGCGCATTTTTCGAGTCCCACTTATGGAGCGCACTGTAGGGATAGAAACGATTGTCGTACGGTCCCGTTTTTCTGTTGCGATGACTTGGTCTGCCACGGAAGTTTCCGAACTAGCGGTGCTCTCTGGGAAGCCTCCAGAGAAGTGTGAGTTTCTCATATATCTGTCGCGAATACCCGATGAATCTACAATCTGAGAACACAGATTGGCGAACAAGATGGTTTTCAATGATTCATACTCATGCCATAACATCACAGTATAAGTTAAGGAATTGGACGAATTGGACAAATAGGGAGTGACAGAGAATAATGGTGACAAAAAGGGGAAAAACAATTGTGATCCAGGCGTTAATCAAGACCGGATGCAGATTATTTCTCAGGTATTATGTCACCTAGCTCAGTCCAATCACACAGTAAACGTGTCCGAGGCTTTTAGTGCCCTGTTTAAGATCCGGGGTCGACAAACAAGACAAGCAAAATGTCGCATCCTGGCCACAACTAAGATTGTCGACATCCGCCTACACAACCCCGTTCTGTGTGCCCAGAAACAATTTGTGTGTGCTCTTAAGTTGCTCTGGCCTTCCTCCACCCTACAGCAGGTCACAGACCAGATGAATACTGACACAATACGTGAGAAATAATCCTAATTCGGTCTTGATTAAAGCCTGGAGCACAACTGTTTTCTTTCCTTTTTGTCATCATTATTCCCTGTCACTCCCTATTTGTCCAATTCGTCCAATTCCTTAACTTGTAATATATTACGATGTAATGGCATGAGTATGAATCTACATCCTATTTGCATAATATGAGGGGCTTTCGACACGGGGCCAGTTGGCGCAGGAATACTTTTGTCCACCATGATGGCCGTCGAAAAGAGGACGTTCGGTGCGCACTCCATCAATCCCGAATAACTGGCCGTGTTCCTCCCTGAAAAGATTAATTCTACTGACTACTTACAAATGTTGCAGAAGACTCTAGGTCTCTAATTGGTCAGTTTACCGCTTCCAACATCGTCAAGAGTACTGTTCCAGCAGGATGGAGCACCACTGCATAGCATAACTGTCGTCAGGAATTGGCTTGATGAGACCCTCCTGCTGCAGTGGATCGAACTGAAAGGACCGATAGCTTGGCCACCACGGTCTCCAGATTAAACTCCCATGGATTTATTTTTCTGGGCTTATGTGAAGCCTGTGGTTTATAACCCGAAGCTGGAGACCATAGAGGAGTCGAAAGCCAGGATTGTTTTTGTGTGACAGACGATTCCGAGGTCTATGCTAGAGGCAGTTCAGTGCAATCAGATTTGAACGCTTCAGTTGTGTATGACGCAAGATGGTGGAGTTTCTTTTTTGACATTTTATGTGAGTCGTTGGGAAGTTGACAGCCGGAGAACAACAAAATAGTCCTCTTTAGGACTGATGAACGATTAAACGGCATCTTTTCAGGGCCACCCCATTTTGATTCATTGTTCATGGTTGAACTTGTTCAATTCACAAGTTATCTGTGGGTTGGTCAATTTATTGTTGCCCGTGAGACGTAGGAACAATGAATTATTCTATCGATTGTCCGAAATTCCGAAGCACAGTGTTGACTGATTCCAAGAGCATTTGAATACAGGCGGAAACAGCAGTAAACCGTCGTCTTGGGAGTAATGGGACCAGAACAATGAGTTGCGCTATACTGTCCCGGAAAACAACCACTGCGCTGGGCTCCCAGTTGACAGTCTCTAAAATCCATGCGATATTTCCGAAAAGCTATATGGTAGCTTATCTAATCAACCTTAAATAGTTGTCGGTTCGTTATCGACTGGCTCCACTGCATCACTTGCGAATAAGGTTGTCGGGTGAACGGAACACGGTGAACAGAGGACCGGTGTGAAAAGTGGGCTATGACTCACTAATATTGAAGGCTTCTTGAGTTATCTGCTATAACGCAATAGTTTGAAGGTTTCGGATCTGCTTACTGTCCGTCTTAGGGTAGAGAAATGGAAACACAGCATCATGACAAGATTACCGTAACTATATCCATTTAACTTGGTGTTAAGCCGTTGGTAATTCAAATGAATCATATGCAACTCCAGGTGAAGCCACCAAGGTTTTCACAGATATTACCATGTAAATCACATATATTCTTGCTCAGTTAAAAATACGGTTTGGGATATATACGACTGACTACATGAATACTTCGAATCCTGCGTTGATGACACGTGAATGTAGATTCAATGCAGAATTAATTAAAATTACCCAATTAAGGTATCAGATCACTTGGTAGAGAACGAGATTGGTTTCGGTGCTTCACAACTGGCCAAATACAGCACACTTTATGCGTATTCAAATAAGGATAATAGAGAAAAGAACAAGAAAATTGGTAATCATGGTGACAGCAAATGACATTTTCGTGTCCACATAATTACAGTACTATCGGTGTCGCGAGAGATAGTGTGTTGATAATTGTGATGCAGAGTTGCTTTTGCTATCAAATTTGAAATATAATTCAGCACAGTTGGCGCACACAATTGCCAAGATGAGAATATCAGTGCTTAACGTCACTCCGAGGCACTTAGTAGATTGGACTCCGTGTAATTGAATGTTGCGCGGAGTATACTCATTATTCGATAAGTCAAGTGAGACTGGCTATATATATATATACATATATATATATATATATATATATATATATATATATATATATTTAGAGCAACGTCAACGGTCGTACTGAAGATCACTCTGTTCATAATAGCTCGCAATGTTTTGATGAATATCAGAACAGTGTAGTAAGTTCCCCTTTTGGTTGATACAGTAGGACAAATAGTTACAACTTCACCATAGCTAATTACAGTTCCGGAGGGGCCAGAAAATAGGCTGATTACTTCGACATGGGAAAAGAGCGAAAGAGCAGCAACTTGAAGTACGCGAGATTCAATAATTAGGAATCCGGACGACCTGCACGCTTTTCAAAGAAATATGCACCTAGCTGTTTAAACAGAACTGTTATGCAGCTTACGTTTTGAGTCTTTAGATAAGATACATCATATTCGGCTGACACTTCGGTGGCTTGCGTAACTGTGTTTTTTTAATCCAAAGCAAATTATCGATGCGCCGGTTGGAAGACTACCTCATGATAACTGGTTTAATGTCATAATCCGCAGAAGTAACAATTAGGGTGTTTAAAAGAAAGTTTCTCATAGAAAAGAGAAAGAGAAAGAAAGAAAGAAAGAGGTCCTGGTAAAAGCTACTTTTCCGACCTGCTTTTTTGGAGCAGTCCAAAGCGAAATGATATAATTTATCACTCTCTTTTTACATCGGTTATCCTCGCAAAGCTGTCTAAGCGATGGACATTCTTACATATGGTAGAGTTGAATCATGGAGCCGAGGAGGAAGTACGAAATGAAATTAGAGGTTAGAAAACCAGGGTGACAACAGCAGCGTTCGGTTCAGCAATCAGCTGAAGTGGAACAATTAATAATGCATAAGGTTTTGTTGCCATTTAATTTGTCAGTTGGCTTCCGTGTGGAATTTATTGAATTAAAGCTGTAATCAGATTCACAAAAACCATAAGCACCACGACGGTATTGAAGTTCCAATACATTTTTTCCTTTTGGAAGACGTTCGTGGAAGAAAAACGTAGCATAGAATGATGTCACTGACTATCCGATCGAGAGTACACAGCATTCAATTTGTCCCCCATCCAAGCTGGTTACATACTTTTTTGCTACTGACAATTGTTTCAGTAGCAGAAACTGGAATTCAGTAGTAAAAGCAGAAGTGCTACCGATATGACTGTCACCGGAAATAATTTGCAGACTGTATATGCATGTTGCTGGGGCATGTGTTCGGACATATTGGCAACCTGCGTCTCATTCGAAGATCAAATATAGTCCGTCTTTTATCCGAGGGGTCAGGTTGCCTTTCCTAGTGCATAACCAAAGCATAAATGTCTAAAACACGCCCATTTGTATGCATGGTTTTGGCGGACACACACGGGCTGTTGGGGCGTCTATCGACAGAAATTCAGCTCACCTAGAATATACAGAATGAGCCACGGTTAATGCCAGTCAGTTTTTGTTCATGTGCCTTCTTCACATGGCTTGGCTATTCTGCGAGATCGTCGAGTTGGCTTTGTTGAGAACGGGTCTCAACTCACAAGAAGCATGAGAAGAATTTCACCGCAGGCATCCGGATAAGCCAAAACTGTCGCTGCTGTTTTGTTTTCGCCGTATTCGAAGGCTAACCGCTTATGGAAGCTCTCATTCGCGTAAGCCGACGGGGCGGCCGATAACAGCCACCAGCGAAAGTCAGATATCCGCACTGGAAGATCTCTTGTCCAGTGAACCCAGTACTTCTATTCGAACTGCCTCCAGCAGATTGCGAATATCAACGGAGTCTGTTCTTAAAATACTCAGGAAACAAGGATACCGAAGGTGCAGATAGCATTCAGTCCAAACTGTGTTTTACAGGGATTTCCCCCAGCGGATGCACTTCTATGATTGGTTCCTCTACGGACTTTCAAGCCAGTCAATGCTATGCGCAGACGTAATTTTCACCGACGAATCCTCATTGTTTGCATATCGTTAAGGGTTAAGGTTGCTTGAAAGCGCCAAGATAACTGATGTTCGTTATGACTCACACTCATCAAACTCCATGACTGAGGGTTAAAAAGATAATACTAATATGTCTGTCGCGTATTCATCGTTTGTGAAAACTACCGATACACGTGTGCATGTGTCTGCCAACAGACAATGGTAAGATAATTTTGTGGAGGGTAGGATGAAACCGATCATTTTAAAGGACCTTATTACATCGGACTGCGCGAGTTTGGATGACCAGAAAAACAATTCGCCGCTTAAGTGTGAAGGGGTGCAGTGACCTAACATTGACTGACCGGGTCGTTGACAGGAAAAGTGTTGGGGGTGTGAGAATCGCCAATATTGGATGGGTCTTAGAACATCTACCATTAAAGGTTTGAGTGACAGTCAAAGAATGACATGCTGGTCCCATTAGGGCAGCGGAATGAACACATGGTATACTGCCAGGACAATTTGAAGTTTGAGAAGCGCAAAAATGATGGTTGTCTGTTGGAGATTCATCGTTTTCGAAAAGTATCGACACCAATTGGCAAGCAAAAGTGATTGTCCTGACCTTTTGATTGAAATATTAGTGGTGTGCATTCGCGCTGATTAGATCATGTGATTAGATCATATCTGGCTGAGGATGGTGGCATACCCAATACATCTTTGTCTAATAAGGGTGGTTGCCATTACGGGATGATACAAATGAGGGCATATTATGACAGTTAAAACTTAATTCATTTAATTCCACCCTTCTTTCCGTGTTTCGGACGACCGACTGAGGGGGTTGTGACGAACATGTAGGTGCACCTTTTGTAGCTCCATGTTTGGGAATACGTACTGACGAACTAACAAGCCATTTCAATTTGGAATGTAATACACTGGATAATCTAAGTTGACAACAAAATGTGGACCGCTTGTCTCCCATCTGATCTACAGTCTCCATTTCCCCTGATATGCTACTTTACTATAACAAGCGAAAAACTGCCGCACAATGGAAAGAGGAAGGAAAAAAACCTCGACAGAAAGGCGACACGTCCGTATGGACACTTTGCATCATACTTCCAGGAAAAAATGTCCCACACATACCAATGAAACCAAATTCGAAAGCCCACACAGAGATCTTTTCTAATATACCAAAGTTATTAAAGGAAAGGATTGCAACTATGAAACACCACTTCAACGAAACTTTAAAGAAACGCGTGAAACTTATCATTGGGAAAAGTCACGAAACTTCAACGAATTGCTATGAAAATCAAGTTTTTCAATTTTCACTACGAGCCAGTGTCCCCCTGAACTCCCTTGGCATTCCAGTGCTAATAAAAGGATAAAACGAGCTACACACTAAATGCTACAATAAACGCGCAAATAATCGCGCACGCAGTAATTGCAGTTTCTTTGTATTCCATCACAAAGAACAAAAGTAATCATCGTCCATCTCTGTTTGACAGCTTGATAAAGCCGAAAAAGCTCAGCATTGAAAACGTCATGACATTACACGGTTGCCGATGAGTAATAGAAAAATATTATGGAATTAGAGAGGTTATGGTATTTGGTCTGCTGTGTGAGTGGCAATACTCCTAATGATTCATATCAGGGGTCTTTTCAAGTAAGATTCATAAGCCTTCAAGGTATTTTAGATACACCAAATGGATCGTAATTTTCATTCTGTCACTAGTGCGACAGATCCAACTTCCTATTTGTCCGATACATTCAAAAAGGAATTGGTATTATTAAGATTAACTTGTTACCGCATGCAATATGACTGTCGAAAAGCAATCTGGACCACCGACTTCATAACATTTAAACTAAACTAACTCCTTGCAAAGCACCGAGGAATCGACCACATGCTGATATTTGTCCGTCGATAATCTTCGTTTCACGTGAGCTTTTACTGGTGAGAATTTTCTTCAGTGTGCAAAATATACGGTCTCAGCAACCAGGCTGGCCTCTCTGAGCCCACGAGGATTTTTCGATAAGTTGCCTACTGAGAAGCATAAAAGTAGTCCTGTGAGGAATGCAGCTCCGATGGGCTTGGACCATTCTCCAAAACATTTTCGCGTCTTAAAACGCTGCACAGCACCTTCATCCCTGTTAGAAATCATCAGCGGGCTACGTCCACCAATCCTTTACTGTCTCCCGAACTCGGAATGAAAAATTTTGGGTGCAGTACGTAATCAGCAAACTATCCGGTGTAACTGTTAACGGTTTATTGAGCATTAACACTACGTGATACATCTTCATTCTAAAACTGGTTTTGTTAGGTAACAACCTGTTGCACTGGTGGTCAGTCCTAACAAGGATGAAACATGTGTACATTTTCTCCATCGTTTTCAGTGGTGAGTTGAACATTGATAATGTATGACGAATCAAATTATCTAAAACGCAATATCGTACTACTCATATTCAAAATTGTTCGGGTTGGATGATTAAGGAGAACCAAACTCGGGCAATGAAAGCGAGTTTGCTTTCCTGTAGGCCACCCACCTCATGCGATTAAAGTCACCTCTGGAGGCACAGTCATAGTACAGTTTACTGTCCACTCAACTAGCAATGGACACACACAAGAACCAAGTATATCTACTTGACCTCATTCTCTGGTAGGCAACCCTAAGTTAAACCTCGTTCGACGAAATTTATGATTCTTACCGTAACCACTTGACTTATGAAATCAATAGTGGCTCCTGTGACTATTTCTTACTTTAGGCTTTTCCAAAGTCGTATCCATTCCCGTTTACTTCTTTTCTCTCGTGGTTGGAAGACTAATATTCCAACAGAACTCAACATACTGAAGTTGGTACAAGTTTATCGACTGCTTTGACTAACAACTCTAGTGTCCTTCAGGGTAAAGTTCGCCCCCACTTGCTCTTCACCACATACATCAGCAACTAGACCACTGCTCTGCCTGCACAACTATTTAAGTACCTCGATGATGCCGGGCTCTGTCAATCTATCTCCAATCAACCAGACTTTAACTCTTCTTTGAGATCTTGTACTATATTCACCAGTTTTCGTCCCATTCTGGACTACTCAATACTTCCACATATTTTCAGTGTACTTCCCCTCTTTCTCGTTTCTCTTACCCCAATCAACAATGAGTCATCAGCAGTGTCCCCACTTGCAGAACTGACTCGGTCAAATACTTAGGCGTTACAGTCAACACCAATTCACAGTGGTCTTCTCATATTCTCGATTGTGTTAAAAACTACACAGACTGACTTTTCAAATTCGTAGGCTAAGTGAGTTTGTTGCCTCACAAGCTTTCACTTTTTCTTTTGTCTATCAATGTATCCTCTCAACATTACTCTACTGCTCTCCCGCAACCTTTCTTGATCTACTCAATAGAGATTTTTCCACAGTACACCACGGTATGGCCATTATCAGTCGTGTCTCTTTGATTCTCATCCGCTCTCTTATCTCCGAAGTTTGCGACTTGCACAATATAGCCTGTGAAAAATTTGCCATGAAGATTCTTACGGACCCCATCCATTCCCTGTACCATGACTTACTCACGTGCCTTTAGAATCCCTCCACCCGTTCGGAAATGAGATTCATCCACTCCCGCATAAATGTCTATCGCAACTCTACAGTGCCTTGCTTACCGCGTGTTCTGGTCAACAAGATGAAAGTCACAGAGAAACTTCGTGCGAACCTCGGTGACTGAACTAGTTTTATTTCTACCACATCCATCTGTATGCTTATTTCAAAGTGAAAATTATCAGTTTCACTCGATTTGGCTCAAATGTGAGTTTTTTAGCTTGCTCAGGTCTGCAATCCAATACAGTACGTTACATTACAATACAGTCAAATACAATACGCGCAAAATCACCAACGCGTGGAGTTCCGTCCTGCTGGATTTTGATCTAACCTCGGTTTTATGGATGGTAAAGGTTTGTGCCGTCATTACCATAGTCTTCTGTGAAGACGGGGCTCATCCAAGGGCCTGTTCAAATCTCCAAACTATAGTCATCTAATCGCTCAAATCAAATACTCATATCCTTTCCGAATGAGAATATTCTCAAAAAAACTTATAGCATTCTAACCACTGCAACTTTCCAGATAAGTTTGTTCAAATCCACTTTAGTGGACAAATCGAGTATTCAGTTGCAGCCTTGACAACAACTGGAATAATTCGGTCGAAGTATGGAGTCTCATGGGAATATTAGAAAAACTTATTCAAACAATACATTCTCCAGTAAATCACCTCCCAATAGAACATCGTATTTAAAAACTCTAGTGATATATATATATATATATATATATATATATATATATCCACAAATTATTCACCACGAATCTCAGTTCAGAGTGACTGAGAAGATTCATGCTCAATAATATTCAAATCTGAGAAGTTCGGCATCCAAATCAAATTCGAGAATGGAGGAAGATCCCTCAGTGTGTCTCACATACCCTTATCGCAAAAGATAGACTCAATAGAACAGCTCAATATACACACAAAAATCTGCAGTTATGTATAACACGAAAGTATTTCATTGTATACAGCAAGCTCAGTGGTACATATCTGGACTTTATTCACTCGAAACTCAATCGACAGTTGAGTTGAGGCAGTTCCAACTGAATTATAACAAAAAACGGGAAATCGTGAAACGCACTGCAAAATCAAATCCAACACTAACCCATCAGTAAAACAGATACAGATAGGAAATTGCTAGTTCCATTGTATCAGTTCATCGGTGTAGCGACAGCCGTAAGGAGTGCGGGAGGGGAAACCACTAGCTTATTTACTCGAACCACAGCATTTACAACCGCATTTGCATCCGCCACATTTGCACGCTCCTTTCGGACATCCGCATCCCGTACCGTTCTTGCAACCGTCACAACAGTGACAATCAGGTCCACCACCACAGCCTAGTCGTGTTCAAATTCAAATTTTAAAAAAATCTCAGCACACTCACCAGGCATAGTCTCACACGAATGTAATGAGGAACGACTACCGAGACGCATTTGGACTAACGCTGTTTATATATGTCCATCCTGATTGGTTCCATGTGAATTCACATGTGGTACAAACGGTCCAATGAAATTGCAGAAGATGGTGCCGTTTTCTCTCACAACTGAGTCCTCATTGTGAAGTGATGCTTTCACATATCATATTTCACTTACTTTGTGAAGAATCAGTCTACGGATTATGACGAATCTTATTTGAGTTGATTGAAGGTGAAAACCTTCGAGTTCCACACGTGATCTTAATTTTTGTAGATATATGTTAGTATGGGACTATCATGAATTTGCATGCTCGTGTTCACTAGCTGAAACAGAATTGGATAAACTGATCCATTCATTGGAGAAGAAAAATTGTGATGTACAATTGCATTGACGACAAGCTTGTGAATTTTCCACTTATTCACGTAAATTTATGGCTAATTTGACCAGTGAACTCATAATATTCGAATGAAGCTTATTGTAGTGGTATTAGTCTAATTCCAATACCAAACGAAATTGGTCAGAATAAACCGGAAGTGATTCTGAATTGATAATACTTATTGTCTTACATACAAAATTTTCTCCCTCAAACTGGAAGGTACAGAAATGGATGCACGAATACTTCCGTTCATTGGGTCCGTAATACCACAGCTGAGAGACGAAATTCAGTACGGCGATAAGATATTGTCACTTTGCACCGTGAATCAAAGATGTGAATTACAACTTCAGTTCTCTCAAATCCGACTTCATCGACTGCGTGCATTTTGATGATAGGGATAAATCCAAACATAGGTTATTAGCTAACGCCCATCACTGCCTTCACTGGGTAATCTTCGAAGTCGCTTCTTACTCTTCACGCACGACTACATATGGAAATAGCTCGTGGAGATCACAGGTTGGCGAACAAGCCCGTTTTCAATGATCTACTTCCATCCTCATGAACCGAATTAGAAAGTCTCAAATCTACCCTGGTGAACACGAGCTACCAGTAAAATAGGGCCAAACCAACAGGGAGAGGTTTACTGACAATAGATGATATTAAAAAGCTAAGATAGTTACAAAAATATAAAGAAGTGTTTATATCAAGACGTGACAAGGGGGCGGGTATGGTGTTTCTTTGAAAGTGTGACTATACTGAAAAGATGGAGGCCGTACTTAACGATAATTCCAAATTCGCGAAGACGGAAACAGAAAAAGATAGAACTTGTCAAACGGAGAAGTCCCTGGTTAACTGGTTAATGCATCTTAAACAAAAGGGCGCTATTGACTCCATCACATTGGAAAGAATTCGACCCACAGGAAATACCATCCCAAGACTGTATGGATTGCCGAAAATTCATAAGACAGGAGGCCCACTAAATCCAATTCCAGTCATGTGCAACTCACGGTATCGTGCAGTAGCCCAGTGGTTGACAGGTCTCTTGGAGCCAGCCTTAGGGGCAGTGACAAAACGCAGTCTGAAGGATACTTTCGAACTTGTAACACATGTGAGTGATTTAAATGTGAAAGGACAACATATGCTCTCATTAAACGTCACGTCACTATTCACTAACGTCCCAATCAAGGAACCCATTGACTATTTTTGTGGCTTCATTCAAGCAAATTAGATTGAAACATGTATGCCATTGGACGACCTGCTACAGTTACTCTTTGTATATACCCAGAATGTTCAATTTAAGTTTAACGAGCAGACTTACCGCCAAAAAGATGGTGTAGCAATGGGGTCTCCACTCGGACCACTATTTGCTGATTTTTTTATGGCAAAATTGGAAAACGGCCCGTTGCAATCATCGATTCGCGGACTTCGGTTGTACAAGCGATACGTGGATGACATTCTATGTATAACAGACCAATTTCTCCACAGAGGTCAATTTCTAAACAGCTTCAACTCAGCACATCCGAATTTGCGCTTTACACTAGAATCAGAATCGGGCTACTCACTAGCCTTCTTAGACGTGTTTTTGACTCGTCGAGAAGATGGCTCAATACGGCGGTCAGTGCATAGTAAACTAACATTGTATGGATACTATATCCACTTCCGTAGTTTTGTACCGTTTAAATTGAAAAGAAACCTAATTATATGCTTAACAAACAGAGCGAAAAGATACGTATCGATGATATCGTCAAAGAAGAGCTTGTTACTGCACGCGATATTTTAATTCAAAACAAATACCCGGAAAGCCTAATCGACCGGATGATACAGTGGGATATAGAAATTCCAAGGGAAAAAGTAGTTGGAAATAAACCAGTATACATCTCTCTACCATGTAAAGGTGACACTTTGGCAGATGTGGAGCACCGGAGATTGGCAAGTGTCGTCAGCAAAACATTCTACGCTGCTAAACTGCGTGTTTTGTTCATATCTAAGCCAGCGGTGTGTTTGCCGGTGAAAGACAATGTGCCTGTTTCTGCAGCCTCATTCTGTGTGTATTCTTTCACTTGTTCCTGTGAGACAACGTATATCGGCGGCGCGATTAGACGTTTGTCTGAACACATCCGGGAGCCTTACTCAGCGTGGATGAGGACTGGAACAATTAGGTGAATTTGTTTAGGTCAATTACCGGCGCAGTGGTTTCACACCTAACTGGGATTAATCACACGGTGAACGTGGATCAAGAATTCCGCCCCCTGTATAAGGTCCGAGTTTGGCTGTCAAGATCGGTGAGAAGTAGCATCTTGGCCACGGCGGAAGCGGTCGGGGTTCGCCTCCACAACCCCCTTTATATGCTGAGAAGAAATTTATGCATGCACTCAGTTTACCCTGGCCACTCAACACCCAACGTCAAGTCCAAGAAAGTCTGAAAGGTTACATGTTGAGAACGTGTTCGTCCTTTCAAACCTAGTCTACGGATAATCCTCTACGATACTAGGTATGGATAATGATCTCTGACATGATTTTTGTTGACTTCATCCCTTACGCATCTAGTCATATATATTGCTTTGTATTGCCAAGATTAGGAATCATTGAAAACGGGCTTGTTCGCCAACCTGTGATCTCCACGAACTATTTCCATATGTAGTCGTGCGTGAAGAGTAAGAAGCGACTTCGAAGAGTACCCAGTGAAGGCAGTGATGGGCGTTAGCTAATAACCTATGTTTGGATTTATCCCTATCATCAAAATGCACGCAGCCGATGAAGTCGGATTTGAGAGAACTGAAGTTGTAATTCACATCTTTGATTCACGGTGCGAAGTGGCAATATCTTATCGCCGTACTGAATTTCGTCTCTCAGCTGTGGTATTACGGACCCAATGAACGGAAGTATTCGTGCATCCATTTCTGTACCTTCCAGTTTGAGGGAGAAAATTTTGTATGTAAGACAATAAGTATTATCAATTCAGAATCACTTCTGGTTTATTCTGACCAATTTCGTTTGGTATTGGAATTAGACTAATACCACTACAATAAGCTTCATTCGAATATTATGAGTTCACTGGTCAAATTAGCCATAAATTTACGTGAATAAGTGGAAAATTCACAAGCTTGTCGTCAATGCAATTGTACATCACAATTTTTCTTCTCCAATGAATGGATCAGTTTATCCAATTCTGTTTCAGCTAGTGAACACGAGCATGCAAATTCATGATAGTCCCATACTAACATATATCTACAAAAATTAAGATCACGTGTGGAACTCGAAGGTTTTCACCTTCAATCAACTCAAATAAGATTCGTCATAATCCGTAGACTGATTCTTCACAAAGTAAGTGAAATATGATATGTGAAAGCATCACTTCACAATGAGGACTCAGTTGTGAGAGAAAACGGCACCATCTTCTGCAATTTCATTGGACCGTTTGTACCACATGTGAATTCACATGGAACCAATCAGGATGGACATATATAAACAGCGTTAGTCCAAATGCGTCTCGGTAGTCGTTCCTCATTACATTCGTGTGAGACTATGCCTGGTGAGTGTGCTGAGATTTTTTTAAAATTTGAATTTGAACACGACTAGGCTGTGGTGGTGGACCTGATTGTCACTGTTGTGACGGTTGCAAGAACGGTACGGGATGCGGATGTCCGAAAGGAGCGTGCAAATGTGGCGGATGCAAATGCGGTTGTAAATGCTGTGGTTCGAGTAAATAAGCTAGTGGTTTCCCCTCCCGCACTCCTTACGGCTGTCGCTACACCGATGAACTGATACAATGGAACTAGCAATTTCCTATCTGTATCTGTTTTACTGATGGGTTAGTGTTGGATTTGATTTTGCAGTGCGTTTCACGATTTCCCGTTTTTTGTTATAATTCAGTTGGAACTGCCTCAACTCAACTGTCGATTGAGTTTCGAGTGAATAAAGTCCAGATATGTACCACTGAGCTTGCTGAATCCAATATCACACTGCGCTGTTATATAACTGGAGACCGGAATGTTCGGTCCAGCGATTTCAGTACATCAAATACATTGAATATTTCCGCTTGATTTTGGGAATATCGTTTTAGGTTGTTCCAGGTAGACCTGGGGTTTTGTGGGAATCGTATCTAACCGGCCAGTCGTACGTAATGAAATAACCTGAACAGGAGTACGCGCACTGTGAGAACGACAAGACGAGAGCAGAACAGAAAGTGCTTTGTAGCTTCTCTCCAGAGATACAAAAATCAAGATCAATAAGTGATTTCTTTAAGCCAGTGAGTTTTGATCACATGGGAAATTCGGACGCCCCTCAGGAGCTCATCTAGATTCAGCATCAGATAATCAGTTACCCGTAGCATTTGCGTACTCGCCACGACTATGATCACTAGGATACCTGTTTTCAGAAGTGGCTCAGAATCGGTCGCAAATCATCCACCAGCACGGTTTCTTCACGAAACGCCGAACTTATTTGAGTGACTTTCATTAATCACGCTGTTACACATGTCACGGATCAGTTACGACTGGTCGGTGACTTCACACACGTTCATAACATTAGTTACATTCACCCTAATTTAGGGACTGACTGTTTGAGTGATGTTTGTTTAAGTGAATCTGAGGTTTTCTGGCTATGGCACATGGCCACATCTCGTTACATTCGCTCTGGAATCGTGGCGCATCACCGACTCACAAGATCGACTCTAGCTAGCTAGCCTCTCCAGATCGGTCTCTTTAGTCGGACAGACTATACACCCCTTCAAACTCTACTGATCTTCTCTCTTGTCGACTGAATTAGTGGGGTCAACCGTTGGGATAGGAAGGCTCAGAAAATCTCAAAAGCCCCCCACCGTTCTGCAAGAAAGTGCAACCAAAAGGGCTCACCTCTTGCCTAGTGAGCAGTCAGTTTGTGCTGCTCAGCACACTTAAATTCCGCTGTCATTTGGACACCCGAGTCACTCAATCGCGGGACAGCAACCCTGTACACCGAGTGAGTGCGTCGTGTGCGTACGCACGTGTGCGCAACCCACGATAGACAGGAAATTGCAGGGGCTTGATTATCAATCTTGATAGTTGTTCTAATCCGTCCATCTAGCTCCAGTAAGACTTTCCTGCCTTCGAATAATCTCATTTTATCAGTAAGAAGAATGACTGTTTACGTGCGATGGATGGCGGTCATCACCAAATCCTGGCCCGCATACTTATTATTTCACCCGGTATTACCAGCCAACTTTTCTGAATAGATAGTCTAGGAACAAACTTATTTGGCTTATTCGGTTCAGGTGATAGTTGGCATCTGATCGGTTCTTCTATCCACTTCGTTCGCTCCAATCCCGTCTTCAATACAGGACAGGTGAAGACGTGCTGGCTGTTCGCTAAACCATCACGCTGTTCCGTATGCTGACAATGTGCCAGCTCATTTCATCGCTGTGATGTTGGTAATTGCAAACACATCAGTGGCTCTCGATTCCAGCCATGTTAAGCAATATTGAAAGACTTGTTTAACTCTATTTGTCGAAAGTAAACGGAATGATTTTTAATCGTGAATATCCCTTGCGTGAAAATTTCGCTTACCCTTCACAATCCCCTATGCATAATAACCGGAAATTTGTAAAATTGACGTCGTTGTCAGACTCCTCCTTGTGGCCCTAAGTGAACGGAGAACTGTATATTAGACGAAGTCTTTCTAAAACCAAGGAAGACTATAAACTAAATGTGACTACATACCCGACTAGGTTTAGTGCGTCAAAAATTTTTTGCTTTGAGCGACGAAGAGGAATTGTTGCACGAAATGAGATAATTTTGATTACGTAAGTGGGTGGTCTTGAATCTGTCAGTCGATTAGATGACTTCTTTTGACCATTCACGTGTGAGAACAGCGTTCGCCAGTGGGGTGCTAGTTTTTAGATACTGAGGTTAGCCTTGAGCGAAATTAGGAACATTCTAAATGCCTCGACTTTTTGTGGACGCTAATTTCCAAGGTTTGGCAAAGTGCCACTTCCTGAGTGTGGTATTTGACAGTATTGATTGTGTGCTTCAGCGTGCAAGATCTGAATTTTCAGTTGTAGTAACGCACGTTTATATTTTTGAAAATTAGACTAATTCAGTCATCGGAATTATTTTACATTTACGCTAATACCAAATGTCCGACGATTAAATGTCCATCCCATGAAATATTCGTCGACCAAAAGTCCGGGAACCGGCAAAAATGAAACGTATGACGGGGGATGACATGAAAAATGATATCATGACCAACTTGGTGGACTCTATTCGGAAAGAGGCTATCAAAAATCTCGCAGAATAAAGGCAGACCAAGTGATTATGAACGCATATAAACGTTATTTCTATTAATATGTGGGTTACTTCAATGCAAATAACTATTGTTTCACTTGCATTCAGTGGCTCATATTCCATCATGGTTCCGGCCGAGTGGAGACGGTAAAAGGCATGGCTCCGTCTGAATTCGGAGCGTGATTACTCGCCACATTGAAGTAGGCCACAAAGGTTATTATTTTAGAGCCTTGCCATTACGTGGCAGTTATTATAGATATACAGTTATATAGCTCTACCTTTATGCGCGCATATAAGCGCTTTTCTGTGTGACTTTGAGTAGCCTTGTTTTTCTGGCAAACTTAGAGAATACTCATGATTGTGTCTGAAATCTGCCGGTCCAGCCCTATATTAACAAGATTGCTGCTTCCGAGTTGTTTGATTAGGGATAAGCCTACTATGAATAGTGACACTAAAGAAGACTTGCTAGCACTTCCCGCTTGAACGAACCTTGAAAGAAGATACCATTCCACTCGAGCTCCTTCAGCCGGTCACATAATCAACACCAATTTGATCAAACATCAAAACTCATTCATATGTACGCAGTCGACACAATCGTGGCTCTTTTTCCGTTGGGGTTATTCACAACAAGTGCATATGCTTGCGGACCAAATTTATGATTTAGATGCAACAAATCGATTCAAGCATGCCGAGAGACGCTTTTTCAGCCATCCCTTTTGATTGTGTCAAAGAAAGATCAGGTGCTGAAGCGCATCATTGAGAGGACAAGGTCTGATTTGTCCATTAGACTGAATTGAATGATCTTTCACAGAAGACGGAACACCTTGATACTCAATGGATATGGAATTACTGGCTCCAGGATGATTCTCGTGTCTCTATACAACCCTTCCTCTTTTGAATCCCTGCATCTACAGTGAAAAGATCAACGTGAAGGTCGTCTGGCGTGCAGTCAGAAGGTGAGAGTCAGGGAAGTCACTCCACGAGGTTACAAAGTATTTTATTCATTCAAGACGAACAGTGAGCAGATGGATTGATTTGTTCAACAGTGGAAATCCATTATTTGGACTGACGAGGCGGCTTTTTTGCAATTCAAACATGGTCATCGAGTGCGTATTTAAAAAAAATCTTTGAAACTAATACAAGTGGTATAACGACAGCAACAAAGCGGTACAATTCAGGCTCAGAACACGCCTGGGGAGTCATCTTGTACTTCTGGACAGCATCACCAATGGTCAAATTTACCTAGAAGTCCTGACCCGACACATCTTCCGCCTGTTGAGCACAACTACCAAAGCGATCTTCCAGGACGACAACACGCCTGTATTTCGTTCCCTACTTGTATATAAGATTCATGCATATAACGATACAAAGATGCTCCCTTGGCCAACTGGATCACAAAATCCCGATCCGATCCAACTTTATGGAATCAGCTCAGGAGGAAAGTGGATCTGGGATGGCAACGCAAATTTCTAAGGGAGTTGAAAACTGCACAAACGAAGGACCAGGATCATATGCCACTAGATATTATCAGGCGAATGATAGCGAGCAGGACTCGGCGGGTAAATGCTGTTATATCATCCAAAGGTGGCCCAACCATATCCTACTGAGTGACTGTTTGAGAATGATCACACTATTCTATTCAAAACAAAACATTTTGATCTCACGTCATGGAATATGCCCATCGACTCATGGAAAGGATCGTAGCAAGAAGAAATTTCTTTCCGATATATCTCGTCAGGCACTTACATATATAATACTGGGTGAACGGGAGTATACTTGCAGCTATAGATAGCAGTGTGTGAGCAAGCCATAGCAATCCAATTACTGAGGCCGGAACTGTGCAAACAACTTGCAACAGCTGTTGTAGGCGCGGCCGTAACAAGTGATTCTCTTATGGGAACCATAAGATTTTGATTTCAATAAGGGATTTCAGTATTGTACGATGCTTTTTCGGGGTGGGGGGGGGACGTTTTTTGACAAATAGTGGAGTGTTCAAAAATAACGGGCTACTCCGAGAGTTGGCATTAGTTAGTTTTTGAGATTTTCCTGCTCCAGCCGAAAAAAGTCGTCACACTGTTCACTCGACACCACGGTTAGGAAAATCAATGTTTATTCTATTCTTAGAGTCATTTCTTCTCATTCATTCGTATCATTGTCTACTCCCAACCCGGGTCGGATCTAGCCGGCTGAAAGTAGTTTTCTTTTGGTTATCAACATTCACACGTCACGTAATCAGCTTCGGGCCTAGCACATCAATCGCCCAATTCGCTTGAGACCAAGACCGTAAACAAGCCGACACCGCCCGCTCGATGTAGTTGGGACTCTCTATGCCCAGCTGCCTGGTTTGTCCTGCTCTCTCTCTCTCTCTCTCTCTCTCTCTCTCTCTCTATTTCACACACACACGCAAACACACACACACACACACATCGATCGCCCTACAAGCTTCAAATGCACAAGCTTGCATGTGACCCCTCTCAGCCTCCCCCATCGTTTGATCTTGTGCGGTCTTTGCTCTACATACCCGTTCACAATCCTTGTTATTAATCGATCATCCTATCCGACCAACATACACACACGTAATCATATACAACATGCATCATACAGACACACATACTTACACGAACATACGCACGCGCACACACCATCTCAAGTTAAACAGGGGTTAGGTTCAGTATGTGTAGTGCCTCCTCACATGTGCACACTTAACTCTCCTTCTAATAGGCTGTATCCCATGGACAATTAGTGAACTTGGTTATGCTAACATGTGGCCCTCGGGCGCACTATCATTCTTTCGATTGCTTTCCGCTTAGACAGCAAATTGCTGTCTCGTGGATCCCAGACGCAGCCACGATTGTCGTGTTATCTCCTGGTATATTGTGAACTACTGTCTTATTCTTCGTTCTTTCTGAGGGTTGCGCTGTACTTTAGTGCCTTTAGATAACGTTGATGACTAGACATATCATAATTCAAGGTTTGTACAATGAATTGGATTATTCGTTTGCATTATGAATAGCACCGTACCACAAGACTCGGTTTTCACTGGACAGATATCGGGATTTCACGCGCAACTCTATTGTTTGGTCAAGAACGCGAATAGTAATCGTTAGGCAATCTCATTCCGTGCGCGGAACCAACAGTACTCGAATTTGGTACCAACGGAATTGTTGGTTATAACAGCTCTCGAATCTTGGTCCTGTGGATTCCGTTGTTAATTCTGGTTTCACCATCGAGGTCTTTGGACATCGAGAATTTGCGATAGCAAATATAAGGTCACAAAAGAATATGGCTGATGCTAAGGAGGAAACTTGTGGCCCTCCCAACGCTGAACAATCTGTTAATTTCCAGATGAACCGGTTGGCCTCTTTTATCTCCAACGCTTTCCACGAATTACACCACAACCCAGTTACTAGTCAGGCTATAAACGCAGGGTCCAGCTGGCAGGTGGAGTTAGTGGGTCCAAAACAGGGCATGACAGAGGGTTTCGGTCGAGAAGAAAAGCAAATAAAATTTAAAGAGCTGCAACTGAGAAGGGGCAGGCTATAGGCCAAAAGGCGGTTTTCGCGTGAAGTAGTCTCGCCAGCTGCAAGAGTGTACCCGCCCAGGTTGGTTCCTGAAGCCAGGGATGCGACTGCTGCTAACGACCAGACGAAGACGAATAGAAGCACCTCGTTTACGCCTATCGAGTCTTCGAGGCAAGCTACAAACCAAGAAACTAATGAATGCAATTTAATCCATAGTAGCTATTTCCAGTGTGCCTAAAATTGAAATAGACAAGTTTGATGGAACGCCCACAAAATTCTGGAACTTCATGAAATGCTTTCAGATATGCGTGGCAGGCAGAGTGGGGGATGAAGAACAATGTTCGATGTACTTGGTACACTACTGCTGCGGACAAGCAAAGAAAGCAATCGAACTGCGTCCTACTACCCCGTAGAGAGGCCGCACCACAGCCATGGATATACCGAAGGCTCAGTTTGGTCGGTCACACACACACACACACACACACACACCACAGTTGAGACATTCTTGGCGGAGTTATTGGACGGTGATAGTATCGCTGCTAGCGGCGCCCACGGTCTACGAGAATTAATACGACAAATGATCCGTAGCGAAATAATTTTGTCAGATAAACTACGCGACGGACATAAACTACTGCACCAGCATTAGGTGAATAGTGCTCCACCTACCGAGACACCTCCAATCAAAACGGGTCGAAGTTGCAGAGAAAATTCTGCACGTGGGTAGCGAACCGATTTTCCGGAGTCTGATCAATTTTCTCGGAAAACGGTTGTTGATAGTCACAAACTGCTACGACAAAATCGCTGCTGGTAACAGGAACACTGATTCAAAGAACGGGCGCGCCAACCGAAAGTCGTTCCCATCTGCCCAGCTTGTAAATACAACAGTGGGAATGAGAGCTGTTTGTCCGGGGTGCGCCTGTGAACATCCGTTGGTAGGTTGCCCCAAATTCGTTGATATGGTTTAGAACGATAAAATGGATATAACCGGGGGATCAAAATTATGTTTTAACTGCCTCAAACCCAATCACCGCGACACAGACTGCCGGGCCCTACCTCAGTGTGACGAAGGTAAATTTCGGTCGAAACAATACAAGTTAATACACGAGATATCTACGAATAACCGGGAAAGTGCTGCCTCAAACCCTAAAGTAAATTCAATCAGACGTGGTAAACCGAATTTCCTGCTTGGTTTTCGTACCAGCTAAGGTAACTGGACCGGCAGGAACTTTAACGATCTATGAATTCCTGGACTGTGGCTCTGACTCGATGTTATTGCTGAGCGACGTTGCTGACAAGGTCGGTCCGAAAGGCGACCTCACCCGACCTCACCTCCAGCGGGACTGCAGCAAACAAGTCGACAGTCGTCACATTGGAAATCGAGTTAACGAGCAGCGATCACGGCGTAGATATCTCTCGAGCATACACACTCTCCAGCCCACCCATGAGAGGAGCGTGAATTCCCTCTGACGAAGACCTCAAGAGTGGAAACATACAAAAGGTTAAGAGTAAGCAACGATTAATTGTGAAGATTTGGGCCTTCTAAACGGGATCAACGTACCGGAGGTTTACTGGGTTTAGAATCAACAAGCGAGAACGTCCCGACAACCGTTTGCTTCGCGGACAGTGCTAGATTGGGTACTGTTCGATCCATCCGACAGTCCGAACCGCTAGGGTACCTCCACCAACTGTCTGGAATCTGGAGAAAATATAGGCATTTTGATCTTACGTATGATGGAGTCCGAGTTCAGTGGGATGAGAGACAACGATGAAGCATGTATGTCGGTCGTGGACAAAAGTGTTCTGGGAGTTACCGATCGGTTCACTACGTTGAAAGATTGTCACTACGTAGTTCCACTTCCATGGAAAGTTCCTTGGACAGACATAACAGAAACCCGGCAAGTAACAGAGCGTCGCCTGGTATATCTTCGCAAGAAGTTCTAGAAAAACACCGATCTTCTCCGTCAGTACAGCGATATTATCACGTCGTACGAGAGGAAGGGATACGTAATTCGCATACCGCGCGAGTTTTATTCTCGAAGCAGATACATACCACATATTACATCATCCAATAACGAACCCACGAAAACTCAGAAAATTTCGCATCGTTTTTGACTGTGTCGTGCGATCACGACGAGTTTCGTTGAATAACTGTCTTCACTCCGAACCAGGCTTGACGAACGAAATAACAGGGTTTTTTTATAAGGTTCAGGGTTCATGAAGTAGGACTCAGCAGATAGCAGGGAGACGCTCCTTCAGGTTCACCAAAGCCGGAAGATCCCATACCCCTAAGCTTTCTGTGACAGCCGGATGGTAAATTAGACGCAACCCGCTTCGAGGTATATCAACTAAATGTGCATCTATTCAGCGGTACGTCCTCTCCGTTCTGTCCAACTTTCGGGTTAAGAAGGGCCGAGGTCGACAATTATTTATTCTTTGACAACAGGACCTTAGCCGTGATGAGAGAAATGTTTTACGAGGACGAATCGTTAGCACCATTCATATCGACAGACCAGGAGAATCATTGCGAAGAACGCCGGGACTCTGCTGTCGTGTAACTGCTGACCACTTCAAGTTTGAAGTGAACCTGCCTTGCGGCCCAGTCACCAGATGCGGTGTGCCATCGTGTGTTGTCCTTTTGTTTGATCCACTTGGTTACGTAGCCCCGTTTTTGTATACGCCCAAAAGGCTTCCGCAGCGGTTGTGTCGTAGAGCGTGTGGTTTGGACGACGATGCAGACAATGTGTTGCGGGAAGTGTGGGAGACCTGGTTGAATGGGATCAAGAGGACTGAAACGTTGAGAATTCCTCGATACCTAAAGCCCATCTCATTACACACGTTTTTTTTGCCGCGTCCGAGATGGGCTATGGAGCTGTAATTTATGTGATTTGAATCCAATAGAAACGAAACACATCGCAGTTTCACCATCGGTAAATCAAGAGTGCCTACATGGAAGGCCGTTTAGAACTGCATGTGAAATTGATGAAATACATTTACCAGCAAACGAGGTTATGTTTGCTCGCTAAGGATATCAACTTTTGGACTTTTCTTGCCAACAGAGCTGGACTCACACATGAACACACGGAGGCAGTAGAGATACGTGCCAAGAACTATGAACCCTGCTGACGTAACCTCCAGGTGTATCAGTACCAGGGACTTCAAGCGTATTTTTCTGTGACTTATGTGACCGAAATTCTTGCAGAGACCTATTGAATTACGATAATGCGGCTGTCAAGTTACCAGACAGAAATAAAGTATCGCGGCGACTATATTAAAGGAAACAACGAACCATTCGACGGATAAATTGTTAGCTTACTTCTCCCCCTGGACGAAGCCATGTTGAGCAGTAGTGTGGTTTAGCCGGTTCAGCAACATTTCACAATGTGCAAGTCCGAGCAGAGGATTCGTACACCTCCCGGAGTGAAATGAAGCAGAACGAACTGCGTTCATGTACATGCAACCCCAAGTGTTTGTCGAGGAATTAGTTGTCAGGCGGAGGGACCAGTCTATCGACCCCGCCCCGGCTTTTGGGATTCACTCGCCAGTCAGTCGAATTTGCCCAATCATCGTCGAGGGTTTGTGATGTGTTGGGGGACGAATGGCGAGTAGTAACATGACAGCATCGATCAAGTATCTCGTCATCTTACCATCCCGCCATCCAGTAATCGAAGCTATCATTCGCCAATGTCACGAATCCGAAGGACACACGGGGACCAACTACATGGTCTCTACTATACGGCAAATACTGCATTTTGAAGGAGACCGCTGTCGTAAAACGGATTGTGCTTCGAAGTAAAGAATGCAGAATTAGATCATCGCGTCCTATGGAGCAAGTAATGTCTGACTTGCCGTTAGTACGGATCGAACCTGACTGCCCTTTCGCTGCTACCACCGGGAACTACTTCGGACCCCTTCTTTTCCGTGGAGGGCATTCTACCTGGAAGCGCTACGGGTGTCGGTTTACGTACCTTGAAACTCGCGCAGGGCTTTCATAATTGACTGCTTCCTAATGATGTTATCGAGCTTCGTCAATGGAACAGGATCATCGAAAGCAATGCCTAGTGACCGAAGAACGAACTACAATGAAGCCGAGAGGGAACTGAACCCGCTTTTGTTTGATACGGACGGTGATCTAGTATGGGAAGGAGACGGATTATAGATAAATCGAGTGGCACCTCGATCCTCCCTATTCCAGTCATAGGGGAGGTTGCTGCGAAAGGATCATCAGACAAACTAGAGGGTTGTTAAGTGCTGTTTCGCAACAGCAAGTTCTCATAGATGGATCATTGTTTACAAATCTCACTGAAGTTGAACGAATATTGAAATATCATCCGTTGGTACTGACTTATGACGATCCGCAATAGTTCCGATCAAATGACTGAGAATCGCGCTTGACTTAGCCAGTGTGTGTGGTACTCTTTTATGTGGAGTGACAACCGTGGTGCCGTTCGACAGACGTGGAGTGCGTTACAGAAGCATCTGGTTGAATAAATAACTATGGGGCGGTCGACATCGGTAATTCGTCCTTATTCTGCATTATTTTTGATGGGAAAAAACATTAATCTTACGGCCTCGAGGGTGCCTTTTACAGCGCCATTTAAGCGCATCTGGATGGTTTCTGACAGGATGTCAACGATGAAAGGAAGGCTGGTGGATGAGCATTTATTTGCAGTCGTAATGATCCGTCGTTTTCGTTTCTGTTCTACCATTTTACGTTAAAAGAACATGTCTGGATGTCCGCTACTCCGGAAGATGTTAGTGATGAGAATAAGTTCATGTTGAAGTACCTCCGGTGAACAGGTTTTTCTTGCTCTCGATACTAGAAACTTTATTAAGTTTCTTTTCTGTCTAGTCGATGCAAAACTTTGGAAGTTTGTGTACTGACCAGTCAACTTCTTCTTCCCGTATATTCTTCGTCGAATGAAGCCGTCCTCGTTTTGGGTGAGGTTCACACCAAGCAGGGGCATCTGGTCTCCCGTTTCTATTTTGGCTGTGAATCTTATTGTATCATGGGTCTCATCGAACGTGCATAGTAAATTTCCTATATCTCCGTTTGAATCTACTATGCAATATTCACAAACACTAGCGGATAGTAATTTCACACCCCTGAAAATAAGAAGACCAAAGAAAGCGTTGATATATTTAAATGTTAAGTATTTAATAACATAACGTTGTCGAATATCCCTATAATTAGGTGAGGTTTCAGTTACCGCGGAAAACATGAGTTTACATTGGAATGACCAGGTTACTTCGGGTGGTCCAGCTTAGTCACAATAAACTAGCGCATATTCGTAGAAGTAAATCTAACAGGGCCTTTAGAATGAGCCAGCATATTTGTATAACCACTTCGGGATTAACATGTGCCCTTTTGAAGTAATGGTTTGTAAACACCGATCTTATTTATTGTGATTTTGTACAGACAATCTGACGGCTTTTTTTTTGAGGCAGGAGAGCCTCAAAACTAAGTACTGCCAATGGTGTGAGTAGTCAAATTATAAACACGAAACCCTCGGAGAGGGCCCGTTATTCTTGAACAGGACATTCAGAAAATATTATAGATACTCCCGGTGGGAAGTCGAAATTAGCAACTTACTACTTCAATGCTTGTTACTGGACAAATTATTGCAAATACCACACATTATAATGCGTCTCATAAGTAAAGCTCGAAAGCTGCTCGCCGCACACACTTTGCAAAACTGTCACCTGAAGCGTGAGAGTGTGGGTGTTTGAGATGAATCGTGGACAACGTGCTCAGCTCCGTTCGGTATCGAAATTCAGTCCACATGTTGTCGAAAGGCTTGGAAGTAACAGGGACCAAGGAGCAGAGAAGTTTTGATTGAGAGCTAAATGACTGAGTGAGTGCATCTGTTTGCGTGCGCACAAGCACAATCTAGGAACAACGGCGGAACACAGTGCGGATGACTATCGACCGAAATGGGGCTGTTGACCACAGGCATGTGTGCGGGCCAAGGAAAACCAACGATTCTCAATCGCAGTGATACTAAACATTGGTTTGTCTCTTTACAAAGAATAAACATAATGCGGAGGAGAAAAAGACGATAGCCACATCAACTGCAGGCAGAATAATGTAAAGCCTCACAGAAACGGGATCGGTTGAGGACAAAGAAGTGCGGTCGACCGAACTCGCTTGATCATTTCAGTAAGAACGGGCGCATAAATTTGCTATCTGGCTAGGCGTTGGCCTGCGTACAGTTGATGAAGCTACCACTTTCGATCCGGATATTTGAAACACCGGTTACCCCTTATCTAGTTTATCAGCATAGAACGAAGACAAATATTACGAGACGTTATTACTTCGTCTACTCCTCTTAAGCGGATAAGTATTACAATGGGGAATTTATACAAACAGTCTTTGCGACTACGACGAACGGAAATTACACAATAACATTATACCATAAAGAACTTCGGCCATCTCCACGGTAAACAGATTGATCGCGTCAGTAATTCCAGCTGGCGAAGAACAGGGCTATGCAATCCGACTAGCTTAGCTCCACTGAATGCTAACAGACTAGAATTGCAAACAAATAGCGAATAGCAAACAGCAAATAAAAAGATGAAATTGGGCCATCGTTTTGTTCGGTTGTCACCAGATGCATCACTATAGGTGACCGTGGATTTCAGTCAGGATTAACTCTGAAGGTGCTTTGTGTTATCGACTTCGTCAGTTTCTTGGGAGATTTGTTATGAAATCCATCAAGAGAGTCGTTGATTCTTTCCACCAACCTAAGTGTAACCGTAGCTGCAGGCGAAATGATAAACTATATGTGAAGCAGAATCCTACGGTTGACTGGGTTCACGGTTGTCTTGGCGAATCTCAACAACAGTTATCACGAAGCATCTTCGTCAAATAGCCTCAACATCTAGGACACAAACCGAATGAGAAGGCCATCCCCACGCGCCTGCACTCACATGTGAACGTCCCCTACGGCTCTTTCCAGGTAGTATACAAACCAGACAGATGCACTCTAGACAAGGCAGTTTCCCTCGTTCATCTTATGAGTAAATCTCTGAATAAAAAATTCAAACACTTAACACAATTCTATCCAGTTTGGTTTCACATTGAACCCGTTCACTCGGCCATTCCTTGGATTGTCTTACCACTGTGTTCTAGTCATCGCACAGGCGCCCAAATATAACCACCATCGAAACACAAAGTTCCAAACTACGGAACTATGTGTTTCCGTTCGAACAGCCACCAGCCAACTGGGAATATCCACGGGTTCCGTCATAAATATCCTGAGGAAACAAGACTACAAGGATTACAGCCCCCATCCAATCCAGACCCTATTTTAGCGAGACTAGGCTCAAAGAGGGGACTTCCGTGATTGGTTCTTGCCTAAACTCACAATCCAATCAGCGCAAGGCAATGACATACTTTTCCCCGATGAATCCCTATTCCACCTGCATAATTTCAAGGGTTATCAACGCGGGATGAACTGGTACAAGAAGAATCTTCTTGACTATCATGAAAGTATTAGACAAATTGGTGTGAAGATGAAAGTATGGTGCAGCATCCACGGTTCACGACTTGTTGGTCCTGCGTTTGTTCCGGACATGCTGAATGCAAGCATCTGTCTGCATGCAGTGAAGGGGACACTTACTAAGTACCTTCAAAGTTTACCCTTGTCCATCGTGTTAAGGACGTTCTTCTAGCAGGACGGAGCCCCAACACTCTCCGCAACCGTTGTCATTGAGTGGACTGATAAGACATTCGCTTCGCAATGGATCAGAAGGAATGGTCCGGTGTCATGACCTCCAAGGTCTCCGGATTAAACCCCGCTAGCCTTTTCCTTGTGGAGCTATGTCAACAGAAGAGGATACGATCCCAAGCCGGAAACTCTGGATGGACTGAAGGCCCGAATTGAATCTGCTTTTAGAGTGATTCCAGGTTCAGTGCTAGAGCGCGCTGATGAGAGTGTGGTTCGACGGTTGCGGATTTGCATGTCACAGGATGATGGTGCTTTTGGACAACTACTTTAACCGAAACCACGGCAAAAATCTCTACCGAGAACAATATATTGGTTCTTTTCGGAACTGGAGAACGAATGAACGGCCGTTCAAAAGCCCAAGCAACTTGATTGTCAATTCCATTGTTTACTGCGTTCTATTAATAATCAAGTTCATTAGTCGGTGGCGGCTTAGTTTAGTGACTGTTGTGGACTATATGCTTGCCCTGCGCAACACAAGCGAAGGTGGAGGGGGGGGGGCACTCAAGTCTGATATGTGTTACACGTGCGATACGGATCGGCATGAGAAAGTGATACTTTGTGTGTGTGTGTGTGTGTGTGTGTGCCTGTGTGTATGTGCGTGTGTATGTGCTTGTGTGTTTGTGGATGCATTCAGATAGGTAAAATGTTTACCACTTTAATTTGTTTATATTTTTAGTATATTAAGAACGGGTTCACTGAAAACACAGCAGTAATAAGGGCTGTGCCACATGGTCCGACGATACAAGCAAATCATTTAAACCCTCTCCAATCAATTTGCGGTGCACCATTTGATACCATTACCACAGTCAACTTCGCAGTATATGACCGTCACACTTTCATATTTGTTCCGTTAGCATTGCAACACCAATTTTTGTAGTTAAAAAAACAGATTGTTCCAATATCTCTCGATGTCATTATATTCCGATACTTCTGACCTGACTGGCTTGCAGCGGCGTGGCTAAAGGTTGTGCGTCAAACCTAAAGAACGATGAATCATGGCTAAGGGTTGTGCATCAAGGCTAAAGAATGGTGGGTCGTGGCTAAAGAACTGCGGGTTTTGGCTAAAGCTTGATGGGAAAAGGTGTAGTTGTGTTCTGAAATACGCCAGGTAGGGTAACCAACAGCTATGAGTTGCCGCAATAAGTCTCAACAACTAACTCTTAGGTTGGAAAATCCCAACAATGAACACTCTATCACAGTAAGTATCATACTTCCGATATTGCACTGAAGTTGAGTTATGTCTGGATAAATTGACTTCTGATTTTTCATAGGCCTGCCTTAGTGCCTAAGCACCATCCGTGTGTGTTGTGCTACTTTAGATGAGCATCTATTTTGTCACCTTTGGCGTCACTTAGAATGACGAATAAAGAAACTCGTGATATACGGAAAATCTGATGAAACAAGGAACAAATTGCCGGTGCGAATAATGACTAATCTTTCGAAAGTCTCTTCGCTGAGAATAGCAGGTGATCTACAAGTGCAAGAAAAAACCACTTATAGATAAACGAACTCAGTCTGATTAGGTTTTTTTACCGGAGGTGTTGTCGACATTCACCGTAAGTCATGCTTACAATGAATCAGCCCCTTCACCTATATAAAACGTTGTACGGCGAAACAAATGTTCTGTTACGTGCACCATCCATTGCGCATCTACCGTATTTCCTACGGTTTAAGAGACTTGCAACACAGTTTAGCTGTCATACACCAAAAGTGAGTGAAGTTTAGGTGATTGGCTGAATGTCATTTGGACTCCATCTTTCACACACAAACCTCAGGTCCTCCGATCAATCCTGTACTCGGAAACACAAGACTCGAATCTCGCTCTGGTTAGAGCTCATCAATGGTGCGTATCCTCAGCGATACCCAGGGTTTGAACGCGGATCTTTTCACCCGGAAGGCGTGTGTACTACCAGTGCACCACCCCGTTCCTGTCCGGACTGATCCGAATCATCCAGTTAAGCCTGGTAAAATGTCATCCTCTACGATAGCTTCGAAGGGAGACACGGTCATTGTCTTGTTAGTTCCAAGCGAATGCTCCCCACAAGGGACAGTCAGTCATACAAAGTTTCAGCAATCACGCACACACTACTCGTGAGTAGCTGTAAGATATATACAAAACTAACTAGCGCGTTGTCTTGTGACGCGAAAGCCGGTGTAACTAAGGCTGTGACCAGATGGTTTGAATTATTGATTTTGTCAAGACACCTGTGTGCGTGCGCCTAACTATCGGTTCCTTCCGTTCTGTTACAGAATTGATATCCGCCGTTGTGGACGAACATCCCGAACGGTCACTGAACCTCTAACCAGTAATGTCCGTTGTTTCATTCTAACTGTAGTAAACCAGGTATCATTTAATATGGATTGTCATTCCTAAACGGACTTCTGTTTTCATTCTAGAGTTTCATATTTCCAACTTCTGGTTGGTATAATATTTACAGAGTGGAAACAAAAAAATTCATTGAGAACAAAACATTCCTTTCACTGAAACTGCCACTACACTTGCATGTGGAGTTGGCTTTCAGCGGACGACCAAGAGCCAACGGTCAGTCGTCACGCCATCGTGCATTGTCCGGTGTTACGCCGGCATCAAACCGAGCCCACTTGATCCCAATTTCACCGCCCCCACGAAGGTCAAAAAGCCCTTTATGCTATTACAACATCGAAAACCAACAATCACATGCCGTTTAAATTGGATGTGTTCATACGCGTACACGGCACTCTTGGTTGTGCAGACATGTTAGATGCTATCTTGTTGGTGTTGGCCCGAAAAACCCCATCGCACTACTCGTTGGAATTCAGATCCACACGAGAAAAACACCCGGTCATATAATTCAAGTCAACCGACTCTCCACCGTTTGTAGCCAATCCAAGCGATGGTGATGGATGGCTCTTCAAATGTGACTCACGACTCTTCACATATTACTGGGAGCTTAGTTCGGCCGCCGAAGTCCAGTTTCGAGACAGAGCAATAAACACTGGTTACAACTTTGAAAATAACTTCATCACAATCAAAGTGGGACCGTTAAGGGGCAGAGGATGAAAAATGAACTGTATTGTGTCTTTGGTCTCTCTCATACGTCAGCTAACAACAAATCAGAAATTAGAAGACGGGGAAATACAACAAACGAATGATGCAATTCAAAGCTACTGCTCAAAACTCTGGCCAGATCTTAACCTTCAAAATATTATCCGTTTCAAGGAAGACGTCTCTAATTTCTCTCTCCCCCCCCCCCGCCATGCACACATACACTAGCTCTTGCGCTTTGCAGCGTGATACTTGCTTGCAAGTCACACGATTGTTTTGTATACACCTTGATACCTTTTTTCAAATAGAATCACAGAAAGAAGTCTAACGGAATCGGATCCGGAGGCCTAAGAGGCCGTTCAACTGGTCCAGCTCTTCCTATCCAAAGTCCCTGAAAAACATTGTCAATGTATAGGTGAACGCATGTCGCGTAATGTGCCGGTGCTCGATCTTTTCGGAACCATACACAGGACCATACAACTCGTTCCACTGCATCCCAAATAGGAGCGAGAAAATCCTGTACGCTATCCAGATACGACTTTCTTATTGAGAATGGGTAAGGAAAAATCGGTTCGCACCTGTTACGTTCCACTCCAGGATTCCCGCGCAAACCATCATTTTGGTTTCAGACTGACATCGATCAGCGACATATTGCCTCGGATTCTCTTATGACCAGTAAAATCGTCTGGTTTGTATTCCATGACCATTCCATTTGGCCTTATCGCTGAACAAGAGCGAACTGTTTAATATCACAACCGAGGTACCAGGTGCAAAACTGAGAACGACCGTCTGCATCTTCTAAGCATAACCGTTGCGCATGTCGTCTCTTAAATGGCCTCAGGTTGCTAGAGAAGCCTTCGCAAACCTGCGACGTCTACGGTGTCGCCGTGACATCCGGCTCTCTCCCTTCAGGGACCGGTGTTTGTCGCCGTGGTTCGTGGTGTTTTACTCTACGGTTGCGAGACCTAGCCACTTCGCGTTGTGGATGCTCGGCTTCCTTATGCATTCGACAATGGATGTCTCCAAAGCATTTCTCGACCCTAGTGGGAATATATATATATATATATATATATATATATATATATATATATATATATATATATATATTCTTCCCCATGCACTCGTCTGTACACAACAACCACATTATGATCGATAATCAGCCCCACTGAATTTCACTGCCGTCCGTAACTTGTACACACGTGCGCACGCACACGGATGTGCTCATTCGTTCACCCAGCTTTCGTTCAAGGCCTACACGCTCCGCGGCCCTTGTGGCTGCTGAGCCTTTGGACAGAAGGTAGATTGAATTTCCATTCCGAAGGGAGCGGAACACGCAGTCCGTGGTTTGTCTTAGTCTCTCGCGCACCCACGAGCCCCACATAACATGTTTGCAACGTATCGGCTGCGTCTTGCTTTCGAGCGCTGCATATGAGATGCTCCGTGGAGTGATAGCTCCACTGAATGTATGGATATTTTATTTTGTGCTGAGTTCTTTACTGTCGACACGACGAATACAACTGACTCTTTTTCGGTTCGTGTTGTGACCGGGGTCAGGCACACAGCTTCAATGTGGGGCTTAGGACTTGCCTCCCTTTGAACAACTACACTTATTTAGCGACAATGTTCTCACTTGGCTTGGTTAATCACACAAGTTATGGAGAGGTAATTGTGTTGATCCAAAAAGAATCAATCAAGTAGACACGAATGTCCAAAATTGTGAGAAGTGCCATAGTTTCTGCCTACAGAATTGGACAGAACCTGACTGAATTATATGCTGAGGTACGCCGAAGTTGATGCCTTTTTCAGTAGTCCTCCAAATTAAACTAAAAATGTCCTCCAATCGTGTCTCTGGGGTATGGGGTATGGAAGAAATACGGTATCTCGAGCACCCCATTCAGGTCGATGTGGTCCAGCTGGGTGAGAGTTACGAAGTGAGTAGCCGTATGAGAGTCGTCCGCTAAACACTCGCTTAGTTTTTACTGACTGAAAAATTAGAATCAGAACCATAAGCTTCCACTAATTCATCAAACAAAAAAGATGAAGCTTTAATTACATATTAATAGAATGTTTTTGTGAACGATGTTGTTCAGAGTCTCTCCTTAAGCAAAGAAGTGTTTTCTCGCATTATTCATTTGAGTCCTTATGTCAAGACGAGGTGCGGTGGACAAAAAACGCATACGATTCGGATCATGTTCTGTTTTTCATTTTGAAATTAGGGAACCGCCTAAAAGAGTGATAAATATATCCAGTGAGAAGACTCCATAGAAAATTCTCACCTTTCATTTCGAAGAAAGATGAGATAAATTTGGATAGGTCATCGTTCGGTTGGTCAAAAGTCAGCATTATACGCCTAGCAGGGTTGATCACGCGTTGGAGTCGCGAGGACATTCAGATAGCATCGTGAGTAGTTTAAACTACTGACTATCGATGGGTGAATTCACCCATCGATTTAACTTGCACACTCTCTGAGGGAGAGAACTGGCACACTATCAACAGACAGCTTGGTTCGTTTAGTAAACAGCATGATGATTTGGCAGACAGCCAGCATACCTCCGCTTGTCCTGAACTGATAACACGATTGGAGCTAACGAAGCAGCTCGGAGGACCAACCAATTGTGAACGGCCGTCTGAACCGAATCAACCAAATGGGTTTGCTCCCAGACTAACCACTCAGAAGAGCTGAGTGCGAATAACAGGTGGACTAATGAGTGTGCGGACCAGGTTCTGGCCATGGCCACCAGGCATCGTATGTAAACCGTCGCTCTTGTACTAGTAAGTCGGGGTGTTTCGAAGGCAGAACAGTCTTCTTACTGGATCAAGTGAAACGGATCAAAATACACCATGGTGAGAGATTGTGGTCTCACAGAAACGTGGCTCATTATGAGAAGTTAGCAAAGGAACTCATCCCAACGACTTTGGGGTCGTAAAACTGAGTACACCGGTCGAAGAGAGTTGAATTAAATCATGACGAACCTTGTTGGGGATTTCTCATGCAAGGCAAAACCCGACGCATTGCACTGTGGCAAATAATTCTCAGGAGATGGTCTAGTATGATCGACTGCAATCGTTTATTTTTTCGAACACCATAAATTCCGTTTTACTCAGAATGTCATGAATGACACCCTTCCATGGTTGAGTGCATCCGATAGTAATCGAGTTCACGATTTTCGAAACCTCAGCGACGTTAGAATCGGCGCATTTGGGGATCTTTTATCACGAATAGTGCTTCTTTGAAGATCCAAGTTTTCCTGTATAGCAGGCAAGGTGAATCAGTAACCACAACGACTAGTGAAGCAATTTCTATCCGGTTTTCAGTAAACATTTCTCCAATGATATAGGGATTAAATGGATGAGTAACGGACCACGAGCATATTATTTTCGCGTTTATATCTTCCATTCAAGCTAAGTTGCAATTTTTCTCCTGGTGGGCTTACGATCCACCTTATATTTGCCGTTGATCAGTTTAGAGAGTATTCGCTGAATTCATATTTGCCTTTGATTCGTTTGTTAGATAGGTACAAGCTAGAAACTACAGAAAAAGTTGCTGCGTGAATCAGAAGTCATAGATGAGAGTCGAAATTGGCCTTTTGTGAGCTAAAAATAACCCTTAAACCACATTTCGCCATAGTATTTCTCGGTCAAGTTCGTCATTGAAATGCTTCAGCGGTAAGCCACGCTGAGGACAATTTTGTCTGAATTTACTACACGGAAACTGAAGCTTCAAAACTGACCAGACACAACCCGTTAAATCGCGTCTAACGCTTCATTTGTGAGGCAGTTATGTGATTTTTCTGTGTTCAACATTATCGCGGTAGCCAACCTGGTGATATTGGAGACGAGCTGTGTCCGGCCCACGACGCCAATGCACAATGCTAACTGACCAATCAGTGCTGCGATCACTGCTCACCTTGCGGTGTGCGTTTAGGCCACTCAAGTAAGCTGTCCAGGATCGCAGCGAGATTTAGGCCGAAGCGCCAGATACTTTAACGTGAAAACGTAGCGGTTTTGATGTGCTGAAAAGCTCCACTTTGCATTTAATAGTTAGTTAACAACGATAATACGCGGTCGTGAGTGCTATTGAGGTTTGGATCAAAGTAACAGTCCGACTGACTGTCCAATAAATCTCGCATACGAGGCCCAGGAGTGCACCCTACGCGAAGCATTCTAGAGAAATCCGGAAAAGGTTGGCGGCATTTGGCTCGTGCTATGGTAGTTAAGATATCAACAGCCAGTAGCTGGACACCTGAAACTGATCGAGACGTGGACGAGACGAGCTTTGGTGGACTTCGCTGGCTATTGCTTACAAAGTTGGAGATTGACGTGAAGTGTAAATATTGATTTTGCTAAAATCTCAGCTCATTTTCTTGGCAATTTTTCCAATCTGTTTTTCCGTCCACGATTCGCGATCGATACAGTCATAGCCTTTTCGGACTATCCCCACGCCTACCTCCAGTCGATCGTTTACACACAGTCATTTCTATTTTTGGTGTATGATTCAGACCAAACAGACACATGCTCAGCCAAGATCGTCTCACGCACATTACCGACAATTGATTCGAATCCTGTTCATGTGTAAACACACACACACACACACACGCAAGTTGATGCCAAACTTACTTCACTTCGGATGACACTGACCAATCAAACATTGGCCCATCGTGACCTGTTCTGACTGTACGCCTGCCTCGCGTTTCCGTTATCACGTGACCCTGATTTCGCGAACCCGCTTACATGTTTGTGTCCCTGCTCACATTTTGCACTCATGCTTGGAGCATGCTTGTGCTGTATACATTTGACTGTTGACCAGCCAAGGCAATACACGTCACCGAGCCGACGCGGCGTCGTGTCGTTCTCTCGCCTTAAACGGTTGGGCATAAAGGGAATATTGAATACCACTGCAGACGAACTACTGCAGTGGATCTCTTACGGCACAGCAGTCACACTCAAGCAAATGCAAGAGAGACTGATGTCCGAATTTTGGAATCGAGTTCCCATGCCAACTATAGCTCGTTATTTGATTGGACAGTTAGTGACGATGAGGAAAATGTTTCCGATTCCAGAGACAATGAATTCTTATCGGGATAAACCTAAACGGAAGAATTACGTCACCGGAGTGATGAGACTCCACGGGAATGGAAAAATAATGATTTGGACGGACAAAACAAAGTCCAGTCTGTTCGGCAGCAGAACTACAAGTCAAGCCGTCAAGGGAATCCAAACGTTTCGTATAGTTGTGAACAGTAGGGGATCAAACTTGTACATCACCGGACCGACTGGGACCATGGGAACGTCACAGTAAATCACTAGGAGAGGCAGTTATATCAGTGAACTTTGTGTCCAGTGGTCGAAAGGCTTGGTGAACAAAAGTGGTGTTGAAAATCGTAAAGACTGGGTCTTTTATGGTTGACAATGCCCGTAGCACTCACACGTAGAGTCGGTGACCAAGGAAGGAGGCTATAGAAGAGTGATTATTCTAAGGCTGGCACCTTATTCACCAACTCTCAATCCAATCGAGGGAATATAAAGCACATTAGAATTGAAAATTAAAAGCGCAACGGACGCTCAGTATCATGTCGCACTAGAAGGCGATCCTCAGGGATCAACATCAAACCAAGAACGGTGGATGAGGTTTTTGGAAGATACTGCTGAACGGGCAACATGTTTGATAACAGCTACTCATTGTCAAAGCATGATCACACACGTGTCTGAACAGTACACGAGAGTCCTTGAACCCCGTGACCTTTAAAAGCGCTGTAAGTGGTACTTTTTGAGGTTTCCATTATTTTTTACTTTTATTACGTGAGTAAACATAAGAAAAGTGCGAGACGAGAGAGTACCATTCACAAACTAACAGCTTATCGATTTTGTTTTTCGAGAGGTAAAAGTTAGGCGAAGTTGCAACAAGCATACAAAATGTGACCAAAGTCTGCATTACTATGGTTCTGAAGGAGAAAAACCATTGAAATAGCACCATAGATCAAATGCAAAGTGTACGTTTCGGACAGAAATAGAAGTAGTGGGTAAGAGGATTACAATAGTGCACATAATCTATGTTGCGCTACCACCCAAGAATGCCAGTGACCGGCTTATGAGAATGCGAGTAAGACGTAGTACCTACGTAGGTAAATTCTTAGTGGAATACAAATGTTAATAGGGAAAGTGAATAGCAAACCGAAAACCGTACCACTGGGACCATGAACACCGAATTATTTGATGTTGCATTATACGTGGTGCTGTACTACATCAAGTAACATTTAAGTGCTCGCTGGTTCAGCTTCAGTTGGGGTGTTTTTTCAAAGCATACTTTAGACGCATGGACGACTGCACGTGTACGCCCCATTATTCGCCAATGGAACTGTGCTTATTGAGTATTCCTTGGCGGCGCACACATTGTGGAGGAAGCTATAGGCGGTTAGAAAAGAACAATGGGGATTGAGATGAATAGTGTTGTATATGGTTAAAATCACGCATAATACACGGACAATCAGTCAATATTCGTTTCATGTATGGACGAACACTTGCTCGGCATCGAACTTTACTCACGCTTCAGTGTGAACAGTATTGACTTATCGATTTTGCTATGTACTGATCGACCCCACTCTTTTGCGGATGACAGCACATGCAGTTTAGCTCTTTATGCCAACTCACTTGTTTGCTTGCGGCTTACTCGTCGGCTACGACCGAGTTTTGTGTTTACGTTCGTTCCAATAAATGTAGTGCCAACATTGCGTGCTCTACTACTGAATGCGAACACGACAACTTAGAACCAAGAACCAGTTAAATTGTTTTTTTATCCGGTAACCTGATTCTTCGGTGGCCGTATTTTGGCCGTTTTGCAATTCCGCTCCTTTCGGAGCGAGATAAATCGAAGTACAATGCGTTGGAATAGGGCAAAACCTGCCAGCGATACTCAGTCAGAGTCACCTTGAAGCACAAAAACGAGTTGACTCATTTTTACCACTTGGTAAACACAAAAATCGGGGCTTATCAGCGTATCAAAACGGTCTAGTTTTTTACGTTAAAGTATCTGGCGCTTCGGCCTAAATCTCTCTGCAATCCTGGACAACTTACTTGAGTGGCTTAAACGCAAAACCGCAAGGTGAGCAGTAATCGCAGCACTGATTGGTCAGTTAGCATTGTGCATTGGCGTCGTGGGCCGGACACAGCTCGTCTCCAATATCACCAGGTTGGCTACCGCGATAATGTTGAACACAGAAAAATCACATAACTGCCTCACAAATGAAGCGTTAGACGCGATTTGACGGGTTTGTGTCGGACCGGTGCTGAAGCTTCAGTTTCCGTGCTGTAAATTCAGACATCTTCACTTTCCCACACAGATCGAGGCTCGTCCGAGGCTTACCGCTGAAGCATTTTGAGTACAAACTTGACTGGCTTATCGTGGTGTTTCGTTTTCAACTGACTACGTAACACCAGTGGACTCACGTAACGTATAATTACATATAATTTCGTAATTGAGTCATGTTCTATGCTCAACTATTGCAAATAAAAAACAGCATTCAACTTCGAAGGCCCTCGCAATCATGGGAATGTAAACATGGTCTCTCTTTTGAAGCTTGCGTAAAGGTGAGATATGAGTCGATGTTGCTGTGCCTTCTTCAAGGTATTGTAAAGACGTCCCTGGAAAGGACACTCCAGCGAACAAACACGGAGAGAAACAGTTTACCGGTCAAAAAACCTCCACAAGATGGACGTAGGAGTGAAGTACCTGGGGTTTTTCTCGACGGTGGGAGAAATCATCGCACTTCACTGGGCAGCTATCACTCACCGAAGCTGGGCAGCCCCCGGCCCAAAGGATGCTGCCCCGTCCACGGCCCGCTTGCTCCACTGGGTTCATGGGGCTAAGGTGTGAATCCGAAAAGCGGATCGATAAGGAAGCACCAGCGAAGACAAGACAAAACGCATGCAGTAATCAGGTCTCACGTGACAGACCAGAAGTTCCTTCATGGGTGCTTCGGTCACGTTCCCGTGCTGAATTAACGTCCCACTGCCTTGTGGGTCAGACTTTTGAGTCAAAGGCTCCGGTTAGGGTTCCAAAAGAAAACCCCTTCCGCGGTGGGGGCAGCCGCGAAGTATGATTCGCCCAGAAACCTCCAGTATCTTTCCTGTAAAGGGCCTTACTTAGCCGAGTAGGACGTGTTAGACTTCCAGGATGGAGTCCACGTGATCCGCTTATTAAATGGTTGGAGATATTAAATGATGTGGCTAGGTGTCGCATCCAGTGGCATGTTGCATCCGGACTCTTTCCTTGCCGTATTGATTCCCCCTTGGTACTTCGACTTTTTGCATCTTTATCAGTACGCTTCTATTCTTTTTGCCCTTTACTAGACGATACCAGAAGGTAGCAACCGAAACCAGAGCACATAAGTGCAAGATTAATGGTTGAATAAACTGAACTGAACTGAAAGATGCAGAACCTATTGAAATGCTTGCAAAAGACACAACTGAAAGCTAGCTTTCACTTTGCCTGACGGAGAATTGCTTACAGCGCGTTTGAGTCTCAGTTCATATTCGCCGGACTGGCATCGCTTATGAATCATGGCCAGTCAGATGATAAAATTGCACAGTTATACCTTTCACGATTCGAAATGTCCGGATGGGCGTCACTTACACATAAATGACCATTTCATGAACTAAAAAAGTAACCCGCTTCCCAAATCGATTGCTGAAATACCATTTGGTCTATTTTCAGTATCATCAGGTGATTCATTTGAACGAAAAATTATGCGAATGTGCGAATTTCCGTTTCCTATCGCGTGTGCGGGTCACTCTCAGGCGCTTATAAAAAGCATTTTTGTGAAGAGTGTGCATGGACGACGAGTCCATGTTTAGAATTACAAGGTGATTCTTCGAAAGATGAAGGTGATAGACCTAATGTGGAGTGCTCAAGTATAGGGATGATTGGGCAGGAGAGTGCTCGATACGCATACCTGAGGAGTGGCAACAACCGTGAGACCAATCGTGTGCTTCCGGGGTAATTCTGTCCTTTCATCCAGATACGATGACAAACTACCTACGTTTTCGTGAGTTCAGCAGGTTTTCGGTCGATAAACTAGTGTATGATCCCACAAGGACCAGTAAACTGTGATCCACACATGAACCAGTGCTTGTGCTAGACATAAAATGGAACACCTGTGGATTGTGAATCTCAAAAGAGGCTTGGAGAACCGTCATCGCTAAACGAGATCCAAGCCACTTCTCTAGCAAGACTAGCTACTGATTCTCCTTATACAATTGCCTAATTTCCAACTGAAGGCTGAATAAGAAAGAAGATCAGCATTTAGCCCAGACATGGACGCGCTATACGGGTGCCGTCCGTGGCTCTGTACGAGATATAAGTTCAATAACAAATGTCACTTACTAGTTTTGGCTGACCCAATTTGAAGAAAGAATGAGAGACAAATTTAAGGGAGTTTGGGATTTCCGTGTTCCTGGTCAGTGCACTCAAGAAACTGATCAATTAGAAAACGTATCCAGTTGGATTGATTCAGTTCTCACGAACAGAATAAAAGTGTAGAAGATGAACGACAATAAATAATAAAAATATGTTTATAATGTGGTGAGCTGGCTGTTGGTAGCCATATTGGCGTTCGATTACTGCTAGTGTATGATCCTGTTGGTGCACTTACTGAGCCTTGGGCTCGCGCAGCTATCCTCACCTTGTGTTTTGCAGATCGAACAAGCAAGTGCATGAAACGTTGCTAAACCCACCCAGTTTCTCTGTTTTCCTACGATTACTTTTGAACAAAACCACTTACAGTGATCAAATTTGGCATTCTGATGAATCATTCCTTTAATATAGCAAATATGCACACATGAATTTAAAGCGTAACAGATAAATCGACTTATCGAGAAGAATGTTCCCGAGAATGTGCGAAATGCTATTAAACCCAGCCCGGGAGACGAATGGTTAAACAAGTCGCTGGCTATGGAACACAGTTACCTCCACTGGTAAGGACTGTGTAATATGCAAGGACCAGTGTACTTCCGGTAGGGGGATTGCTTGTGCTCGATCTGCAAAATACAAAGGAGAGAGAATTCCATGAGCGCAAAGGCTCATTAAGTGCATCAACAAGATCCCACACTTATATTAGTCTAATATCAATATGGCTGCCAGCAGCCTGCTCCCTACAACTGAAGCACAGCGTCCAGGCATGCTCCCCATCATGTTTTGGTTGGTCCCAAACTCTATGCTATCCCATTTACCGAGGATGGCAGACGTCAGCACGTGTAAAGCTCCGAAAGCTCCACCACCCGGACAGACTCCTCTATCGCGTTCAAGTCTGGGCTGTGAGCGGCCAAGACCGCGGGCTTGATGCTCCGGTACAAAAGCCAGATTCTGATGGGGCTGACCTCATGTATGACCGCGTTATCATGTTGAGATATCATTGTATACATTTGGTTTTCCGGAACTATCATGATCAAAAATTCGTTCAATGTTCTGAGGCAGGATTCAGCTGTTTGCTTCCATTCAAGAAGTGTAAGCCGATATTTTTCGTCTTCAAGAGAGCCACAAGCAGTGGTTCAACGAAGGAGGTTCAGCTTGCTTCACTTGAAGTCGCGTCAGTAGTGCATAATTCAACCACTGTTCTAAACTAAACTTCATCTCATTGTTAATTATCATATTATTCCACCCAGTATTGAAAGTTATGTGATTTATGGCCTATTTCTCTCGATTTTAGGATTGCATTCATTCATATAAGGCACTGATCTCATCTTTCCGTACCGCAGATGTAGTGCCAACTAGGAGTTACTGGACACGTTGAAAGCTTACATCCAGTTGAAAGGATCAATACAACTTCTGTTCACCCCTAAGTCGGTTCAAAGAACAGTGCGAGAGTCTACTCCTGATCTGACCAGAGATCTTTCTTCGAATTCCCCATTTTCTCCAAACGTAATGTAGATCTCTCAAAAGGTTACGAATAACTATTTTCAATTTGAAATTTTTCTGGAGAATCTGGCTTGTGCTTATCCCCGATTCTTTGTATGCGAGCACTTTTCGTTTTTCCCAACACAGAGAGCCTTCAACCTCAGGTCATCCATCCGTTTTGATAAATGAGAGCCCTCCACCTCTAATCAGAATGTATAACCTGTGTAAGCTTCGTTCACGAATCACGTGTCACGTGAATACCGATCAATAACACGTTGCTGAGCATCGAAAATGAATCGTTACCGACCAAGGTCTTTGCGTTTTAAACCACTTTGGTGTTTCTGTGATTCGTCCAGGGAACGGTTTAGTAGAATTTCGCACCCTCTTGGGCTCATTTTGCGGAATAAATCTGTTTATCTGTTTCACGCTTAAAATTCGTGTGGATATTTGCTACAAAATGGGTTGATACACCAGTATGCCAAATCTGGTCACCCCAAATGATGTAGTTGAAAAAAATCGCAGAAAAAGACGGAAAACAGGGTGAGTTTAATAGCATTTCGTGCACCATTTGTCGTGATTAACCCTCAGAAATAAGTTGGACAATCAGCGCTGTAAGAGGTCACTCTCACGGCTCCAGTCGTCCACAAACACCCATCGGTACATTCAACTACACATTCCGCATAAACTGCTTCAGTTACTCCAATAGTTTCACACCGGTGATCTTCCAACATGTTGAGTCCCAGTTTTCGACCGTTACTGATTCGGCTGCGTCAACGTGCACGGCTCGCTCCTCGCTCGTGTCACGAGCACACACGCTCCATTGGCATGAGTGACTAAAACAAATCCCACCAGTTGACCAATCGCGTCACGACTGGGATGTTGATTGAGTGTACAATCGATTCAGTGTTGACTTGATAATACACGTTTTAATTTTGCATGCTGTCGTGTGGTTGGTGTTTAGCGAGTACAACACGAGTGCCATTCTACTTCAATTCTGTTTACTTTCGAACACAACACGTTGCCTCCTTTCGGAAGACGCCAAAGCCTACGTGTGGAGAAGCTACCAACCAGTATGAACCGTTCAAGTTAGACCGCTCAGTCGATTGGCCTCCATGTAGCACTTCGATCGTACTTTTATTGCTCGGGCACGATCAGCCATGATAGACAGAATCAAACAAGATCAGGTCGGCTAGCGTTTTTCTTGTTCATTAACCTCATCAAGGTCTCCACCTTACGGCACCTAGAAATTCCAAACTGAGAAGCCGTGAATTAGTCTCATTGAGACAGAAGTGCAAAAACTGAGTTTAGCAGGTAAGGGTTGCAGTACACCGTGTTTCTAGACTACTTATTTTATTCTATTGCACAAAAACCTCATTTTTTGTATCTTGCCTTTGAAAAGTCGCCAAAAGCAACCGATTATGTACTTCACGAATAAAATTTAACCAATTTTCTGGTCTCGAGGTCACTGGTTCATGACCACATACGGACATGTCATACCATTATTAATACTGTCACTCGTTCAAACACGAGATCGTAAGATAAATTCATCGAATCCTGTGAATTGTTTCATTTTTGCTATTTACGCCGCTTTGTCTTTTTACGAAGACATACTGATATTGTGACAAGATGTTTTGAGGTAATCTGTTTGCTGTGGTGAGACAGGTGTCGAAATTGTAGATCGTGTTCCCCGATTGACTTGGGAATAAATTGCACAAGTAAAACACGGGGATCACTACAACCTGTACGCACCGATGAGCGTGTATAATAGGAGGTGCTCTCGCGACGTTTATCTTCCAACTGTTCTGCCGAAAATGTCAAACCACAAGCTGGCATCAAAACAACCCGCACTGAATGATACAGGCGTGACACTATTGTGAAACACACTTGAGATTCCCCGACTTTGTTCTGTTATCATTGTGCCTGTTGTTGTCATTGTCTAGATTCTAACACTGCCTGTTTAGCGTGACTGAAACGTGAACTACGTAACGAGCCATCATCGGCTGCAGCAGTGTAGTGACAGTGCATTCATTTCTGGCAATCATCACTTTATTGTCACCCCTTGTATATACTTTGTTCTGTCACCCCGAACCAAGCTGTTCCTGGTTCGACCGCCAAGATGACACACGCTCTTGTGAGTCCTCCCTGATCGTTTCTCCTTCTATACTCTTTGCTCTTCAGGTGCGCATAAACATCTCTGTGGCTCGTGACTTTGGTTTTCTGGCTACTAGCAATGCATCATTCGATTCGTGACTGTAGTTATCTACCGCGTCCGTACGCCATTTTGTCTCGTCAGACCTGCGCTCTATAGCAGCATCATACTCAGCCGCGATTTGTGTATGACTTTCACACAGAAAACCGACTGACCCTGTGAGTAGCATTATAAAATTTATTTTACAAGTTTCTCTCTTGTTTATCCAATCAGACGTGGCCGATCAGCGCGAATAGGCAACACATTGTTTTGTTGTATTAGGGCGATATTTACGATTGGAGCGCTAGGAGCAATGTCTTTTTGAATCGACAGGAGCTGCGTGCAGACACGTTCATTTATGTTTCGAAACACATCTCGTTGATCGACGGGTGTTCAAGATCAACCTAAGACCGCTAAAAAGGCATATTCTGCTTGAACAAAGCAATGTGCAATAGGCAATTACGTTTACGCTCAACAAACAATCTACCCATAACATCACCTAATTCTCGTTTAAGATGAACTCGACAATGTACTATAAAAATTGGTCAGATATCAATAGGGCCGATTTACAAACTGATTAACTCACCCGCAAACTGTAAGCCCATTCTGAGCAGGGCGTTGAGGATTTTCGCCGGTTCTAACTTCACAGAAGGTACGTTGTTCGTCGGCAACCCGATCGTCACCGTAATGCCAAATAAACCCATTAGAAAACCGGTTACTCGATATCAACCACGAACATCTCCTTGACACACCTCATAGTAAACAGAATCCATCTAAAGCACGGTATATGGTGTCACTAGGAACGAGAAGTGCGATAAGTTACATGTGAAAGAAAATGTAACCGGTATTATTCACCACGTATCAAACATAAGTAATTAGTGTGATCCTGAAACAATAGGCACCTTGAACATGCGGTGCTCTGTTGTAGCAAAGTATTTGCTCGCCCGATGACGTCAAACTTCATCATTAAAATCTCACGGTAAAATTATCCAATGATACTGATTATCATTAGTGATACTAATAAAGTTTCTGGTAAGGTGACAACCTTCAACACCAGTTACTTCATCTCAAAGACACACAATCCATTTTTCCAATCACTAAGCTACCATTTTGTATTTTGAACCGACATCATGTTTGTAGATCATTTTTCTTGATCACTATTCAGTCTTTCTTGCTCTATTTATATACGTCTATTTCTCGACAAAAACCAACTTTGAAGAATCACGATGGAAATTATGCCCACCTACTATCGGTTAGCTACTTTCTGAGTGTAACTTTTATCCTAATTATGGTTTCAGAAAATATTAGCAATGCATCAAGTTTGAACTGTGTTCAAAGCTTCATTTTAGATTTTCCCTTCGAAAAAACGATCCCCCGCCTAGCAAGCACGATTTATCTAATACTTTCGTACAGCCGTTTGATTAACATGTAAACCATCAAAAGCAGATGGCCACCGACTGAAAACCGGACACCGGCTCAAACTTGCGGGTTTGCTTGCTCGTGAACACGTTACTTTCCGCTTTGTTCAGGCTGGCATATACGCTCCTATGCTACACTATAGGCGCCTATACACGCCTACATACGGCCCGTACGGACTCGTATGGACGGGTCATCGGCGGGGGTAGCGTTGACTCGCCCGAGGAGTGAGGGTACTCCCCATATATCATGCAAAACTAGATGAGCTTCTCAAATTCACGCATAAAATACTTCGTGGATCAATGCGCCTATGTTCCACATTCATACGTGGTTCATTGTCGGGCGGCCGCGGCCAATTGGCCGCGGTAAACGCTGCGCACGGCTTGGATACACCCAGCCGTGTATTTCACAGCAATGTTTGCTCATGTAGCCTCTGTCTGTCAATGCCTTTAGATGTTAACGTGCTATAAATGATGAAATATCACAAAACTCGTCTGGGCAGTTCAGTAGTGTTTACAAGAATTCTCAATGGAGCTACATCATGAATCATGAATCTGAACGAATCACCCATACCAGTGAAATCGATCAAGCTTTTGAAAGCTCATTGAAATCGATTTGGACTGTGTTTTGAACTGTCCCACTGATTCTACTCTGTCCCCAATCACCTCAGTTTATTGGGAGAAAACGCATTGTCTATATAGAAAGAAACAGTCACTGACACCGTCATTGCAACGCAAACTAACTGGTCCATATTTGCATCAAGCATGCTGTCTTTTGATTGGCTGATTGACCATACGACCAACTACCAACTGACGGGAATCCGTTGGTCTTATTGATCCGCTACCTTGTCGCTTACGTATCCGTTGACTCAAGCACTGACTTGGATTCTGGACAGACGCTGATATGCTGATCGCTAATGAGACTTCGCCGACTAATGACCACGAGTTAGGGCGTACCCTCACAGATGGAACCCCGGAAGCAAACGAAAATCGCCTCGATATGTGAACTTCATACAAATGCCAGGTTTCCCTGTTTATCTTTTGCTGCATTTTATGTTTCCTGTCCAGAAATCAGAAGAGGATGATTGTACAGAGTATGCTATTATTCACACGATTGAGTAATAACAACTAGGAACGACGTGTGTGTGTGTGTGTGTTTGTGTGTGTGTGTGTGTGTGTGTGTGTGTGTGTGTGTGTGTTTGTGACTTGGAGCGATCGATTCGGATAAGCCGGGTTTTTTCTTTCAACAGGGTGTGGCACGGACCGTAAACTGCACGGGAAAGAGCAGATGGTTGACTTCGAGTTTGACTTTTTTTGCCAGTAATCTCAGCCGTGGCTACTCTGGTTGGTTTGTGAGGTTGGATTAAATTGGATTCGGAGGTGTGTGCAACATTGGCTAAAGAACCGCCAGAAAACCGCCGCCAACATATTTGGATAGTGGGATGAATGAGCTTGGTAAGGAATTTCAACTTTCTGTGATCTCACGGATTAACCCAACTGAGTTTGTGTAATACATGTTATTTGAAAGCTCTGGTAATAATTGTGCTATTGCGATTATTCATTTAGTCCAAAACTCAAATTTAACGTCTTCTACAAAATTGGATTCCATCAATATTCATACACTTCATGATTATTCAGAGTGCATTCTCCTTATAGCTCACAGTTTTGAAATGGCCTCATAAGCGGTAATACGATAGGTATATCGCTGGATGTACGAATCACGTCAAGTTAAACTCGATCCAAGTAAAATGTTCAAGCAAACCAGGAGATGGACACCCAAAGGGCCCCGTGAACAGGTCACGTTAGTCGTCAAGTTAGTACGTCTGTGACCCGCTTTGTTGAGGAATTTCTCCGAAGAATTGTTTTAACCTTCTCTACCAGCTATACGGAGTACAGCTGGATGAGGTGATAAAAAGGACGTTTCTTTACAGAAGATATGAACACGATTTATCCATTGCGGTGAATCACGTAGAAGATGTCGTAGAGTTACTAAAGCAATTCAACGGAGCACATCCGAACTTGAAGTTCACATCTGAATTGGAACATCAAGCGTCGCTACCCTCCCTTAATGGTTTATTAACTGAAATAGGGGACGGATCTATTCAGGTGTCCGTTTTTCGGAAGAAGACTTGGTCTGGACAGTACCTTTATTTCCAAAGCTTCTCACCAATGGAATACAAGACAGCTCTGGTCCGAACTCTATTCGTCAGGGCAACACAAATTTGTGCAGAAGACGCTCTACCGAACGAGGAGGCAATTATACACGCCACGTTATGTGACAATGGGCATCCTGAAGCATTCACCCGTTTTCCTAGTCGAACAAGAAAACATACCCAGTCATCTATTGCTTGGGTGCTCAAAACAGAGGTCTACATATCTCTCCCCTACAAATGAGAATCAATAACGGCTTGTTACACATCCTGTCGAAAATGCATTACATAGAACATACTTTGCCGCGGCATTGCACTTTCACTTGTTCACACGGCGCCTCTCCACGCCCCCAATCAAAGATCGTCACTTAGTCCATTCTACCTCCCGCTGCATCTACGCCTTCTCTTGCAGCTGCAAAGAGGCATACATCGGTGGGACCGGCCGATCACTGCGACCTAGAATGACCGAACACACTCCAAAGTGCATACGTGGCACGATGAATCAGCTTAACCTACAACATTCGCAACATTCGCAGGCCGACCTCGGCCATCGCTCGTCACTTGATGGAAAGTGGTCACACGGTAGATCCGGCAAACGCGTTCTCGGTCTTCTTACATAATCGCGACAAACATCGAGTAAGGATACTTGAGGCATTATCGATCGCTCACACTAAACCGGCCCCATGTGTCCAAAATCGTATGACCTTCACCCTCAGCCTACCATGGCTTTAGACAACCACATGCCGTCACACACACACACACACACACACACACACACACACACACACACATTCACACACACGACTTCGAGTCCATAAAACTGTTGTTGTTAATGATTTCATTTCACATCGTAGCTATTTCCCTCGCTGGATGTTATGCGTACACAGCGGATGAGAGTACACGAAAGGAATTCCTCTCGCAATGTTTTTCTTCTGAATTGATTACTCAAATTCATTTCGAGATCCAAAGATCGTTTTTCAGTGTGGATTTAACTGCCATCTGCTTTTTCGTCTCTCCGGCAAACTAAACATTTTCTTAACCACCGAGGTTACGCGCCTCATGTTAATTCGTCACTCACCGCCCATTTCCAAGTTCATATTCCATGATCTACCTGATATAAAGGTAACGTTTTGCTGTACTCTACCCGTTTTCCTCCGGCTTTTTTTCTGTCATCTATCTTAGCGGTCTCTCACTCCCTAAGGTTTTTCTATTTGTTTGTCAATCAACCGATCCCGTCAGAATCCAGCCGCCAAAACCTACAGCTATCTTTATGGACAGATTCACTTTTCTCAACATCCAACATTCCATACCCGTTCTTCGTCTCAGTTTCATTAGTTCGGCAGTTCTGTTTCTTTACCGCTATCGCGTGATCCGCCGATCAAAATGGTCATTAGCAGATGCACATTTACCTTCCTTCTACTCTATTACCACTTTTTCATGCTATATACCCCCACAATAGCCGCATCTATGCATCCCAGATAGACTTAACACAGTATTCCTAATTTCCTCCTGATACTTAATGACGCACCTGTTATAAAGTGAACAACTGGCCAAACACTTACCTGTTTCCTCCCAGTCATTTCCTCGAATATCACTCTGACGCTGTCCCTCTCCCTGTCGAATGTGATGTTTTCCCTTATGACTGATTCCGTGGGTATCCCGCCACTAAGCTTTACCACTATATTGGTCGACTGATTCATTGAACTTTGTCTCCTATGTTCTATTCTTGTACATCGTCAAATTTTTCATCCATATACCTTTCATACTCCGCAGCTTGCTAGTGACTCTATATTTCCCTTGGTAAATTCTTCCTTGCATGAAAGATAAGGCAAATACCCTTTGAAAGCTTGACTTTTTAACTGTTGTCATCATCTTTGGTAAGACCTGTGTATGTGGTCCGCCTTTTCACCCAAATTCACCGCGCTGACCATCCGACCTCGGGCTTTAAATTTGCCGAGCTAGATTATCACTTTAGTCCATTTAAACTTTCTCCTTTGATCCCTCGTATGCGTACATGTTTCACCCTGATTTTGCCATCACTTGTATAATCTGATCATGTAATGGAGCATGCTTCGAGCTCGTCCTAAACAAACAGTTATTACTACTGAGGTTTGGCTTTTGTATAATTGCTAAATACGCTGTATACAGTACCGTATGTATTTGGAACAGACCTTGCCCCGATTTACTTCGTAATCGGTCACTACGAGTTGCTCCGATCTTCGATTAACTGGAATTTGCAACTCCCACTGGCAATCTTAGGCATGCGTGGTACGGCCAAGGAAGAAACGCAGAGAACATCGGCTGTGGAGGTATGTGATTATACACTTCCTTTGCTTGATGAGTTTGTAGCCCTTCTATGACGGCGGCTTTTGACGTTGCTTATGCCCAAAGCCCTACGCAGCACCTTCAAGTGCCCAAGGCCACCTCGTCACGCGAACAGCAGTCTACAAGTTACTTTCCAGTTTCATTAGATACCTGTACCTTTGTAGTGCTCCGCTTTTATGGTATTCGATCACTGCTAAAACCACCATATACTGGTCCGTTTCGTGTGATAAAAAGCTTAGCGAGAACGTTTGTCGTAGACATCGCCAGACGACACGAAGCCGTACCTATCTACCGCCTTAAACCTACCGCCATACAGTGCGAGCCGCCCGAACAAATTACGCCTGCTCAAGTCGCTCAGTCACTTGCAGCGAGTGATCTACCTCCCGCGTCGCCCACGGTTACGCACAGCCGAGACCCGGAAACTAGATTACCAGGAGCATTAACCATCCCCTCAACAAGAAGTAGCAGTCGTGGTAGTCAAAGGTGAAATCCCGTTCGTTTCGCTGATTTCTCAACAATTTTCGCAACCGATTGCTAGTACTAAGTAATGAAGTTCACAGTAGACCTACCACTAACGAGGCCAAATAAATTACAATCAGCGGTTGTGGTTTTTATTTTCTTCCGGTCTCCCGGTGACAACCGCGGCACGGAACGTCGTTTTTGTGTTTGTTAACCAGGTCCAACATCCTCCGGTGCCCTCAGACACAGTTTCCTTCCACTTCGCATTATCCCCTCGCAGACGAATTCACACAGTCATATTGACTTCACCTGTCTCCTCGTTTACTCCCGAGCATATTCAAGGAGATAACCGCTCACCGGACAACGAAGGGACTGACCAGTATGGTGACGGGTACGACAACTGGATATCCCTTTGGATGGACCTGAAGCGTCATTTCTCTGACTCGTGAGCCATTGAGATCCGAGGGTGCTGAAACACCGTTTGACAGACGAAGCCAAACTCCATAGGACATCTAAAAGAAGTTTCCTGCTGCAAGATCAGTCTTCATTTATCTGTTTAGCAAGCTGTCGTTGAGCTTGGGAGTTCCTCACTCGCTCTGTCAAACACGCTTTCTCGTTCTCACAGGTTGTGAAGAACACCTTCTTGGCTAACGGGTTTGTACCGTGTCGAGCATTGGAGTGGCGTGCTGGTGGTCTACGCAGCACGAAGCCCCGAATAAGGCGCTTATTAAGGAAACTGCCAGGTAAGGTTTCGCAAACTCACATAAGAATCTAGCGTAACGCTACAAGGGTCCCTTGCTTCCTTCTTATTCCCATAAAGAATAATTTCAGGTATTGTAAGCGCTTCTCGTCAGTTCTAACTCTGGACACGGGAAGGATCTGGTAAATAGTCACACAATCCCTCCCAGTAGGTGTCTATCACGAACAATAATGGAACTTTAACGCGTGGAGTTAACGAGAAGATAGGCATATAGATGTGGTTGATAACTTCAATCGAGAATCGAAAGACGCCTCGCCAGAAGTCTGAAAGCCAAATTCAGACCATATAGACGTTGTTGCGATCCTACAGACAAAAGAGTAGAGAGAGAGAAACAACCACGGCGGACCAGCAGGGAGGTGCATTATTGACAGCTGAACCATGAGCCGCTTTGTTCGAAGTGGTAAAACAAAGTTCACGTATGCAGCGGAAATGAAGATGATTGATAAAAATGAATGCAGTGTCACTGCACAATCTCCCCCATAGAAGAGTGAGGAAGGTGTCTTCAAAGAGTTAAATTGTGATAATGTTCGTTTCTCTTTGAAGAAATATCATAAGTCTGGAAAGAGACAAAAAAAGACAAGAACAACAGATGGGTTTTTGACAACCGATAGTTTATCGTGTTGGATATAGAGGAAAATGTCCAAATGAACTAATGTATGTATATTTCTCAAGGTGCCTAAGAAGCACGCTTCGTTAAAAGATCAGAGTATACAAATTAAATGGAGTCAACATCATTTGCACTTCTATGGACTTTAACAAAGTCTAGTTAGTGACGGATGGAAAAGGCGAAAGGTTGAAGAATGGAATGAGGTAAGTCGGTCAGTATCGAAAGAGGTACATTCAATAAGTATTGTACATCAAGATCTGTAGAGTGGACAGTTCCGAATCATGAAAGTTATGACAGTGTGTATAACAGCACAGATTTTGTCACAGAATAACCAAATTTGCAAGAAAACCAGGTGAAAACAGAATTTGTGCACTAAACAAGAAGTTTAAGAGGTGGCATAGCAAAAAGGGTATTTATCAGTGAATCTGCAAGAAAAGGTAAAAACGCGCAAGATTTGAATGTTTTTCTTCTGAGAAAAGGTAACTGGAAACCGGTATTTTAGAACTACAGGAAAGTTCAACTTGTGTGGGCAATTTGATAGGTTGGAAAGTAAGCTTTTTGAATTTGACCATTCGGAGACGGCAGAACGATCTCTCGTTCAATGGACTCACTGGGTTATCATTGTAATCGTGTGAAAACTGAACGGTTTACATGGAAGTTTCTCGTTGGTGAATATGAAACTTATTCACAGAAAGCGACCGGCAGTATTCCTTACTGATACCTGTTGCATGTACTCGTACGCTTTCGGCCGCTACCGCCCACGTGCGTGGGGGCGTAGCTGGGGAGCACGTGTGTTTCAATCAAGGTACATTTAGATGTAAATTAAAAGTTCTCGAGAAGGCTTCGCTAGATGAGAATGACAAAATATTTTTATGATAAATATTGTGGATATAGATCATTTCCCTTATCCAGAGGTAATACAGCGGAAAATAGGAAGATTAAACTGACTAAATAAGGGGTAATGTTTTGAATGATTGACATTTGTGACACATGAATACGTCATGGGGTAGAAGGTGCACTTAATCGGAAATGAGTGATGAAAATATGCGGAAATTCAGATAATGGTACACAAGCGTTCAAAGGATTGTGTAAATTTGTTCCTTTCACGCTACATACCGAGGGGAATGCGAGTTTGTTTGAACGACTCTTAGTGAGAGGGACTGACCGGAACCGTATGCATCTTCTTCGGCACGGTTGCTTTGTAACACTTTAGTTGTCCCGGTATTTCTTGTTGTTAAATGTGTTCTGCCCTAAACCTGGTGTGTAGACGGGTCGCAGCGGGTTGCCCGCTATCGGAAAAACTGATAGGGGTTCTCAGAAAGAAGGCTAGGTGCTCCAAAACCTGCACGTGTCTACGGACGGTGGGAAGAGAGTAGTCTCACCACTTCACACTAAATTCTAGGTTGTTTTTTTGTCACAGATAGACGGGTTGTCAACAGAACAATCACTATCAGGAAAAGAAACTCAGGGAGCGAGAAAGCAGTGAAAAATAAGTACTTAGGTGATCGTCCTAAGCGGTCTGATGTGCAAAGAAAACTAACAAAACCAAAAGCGGTTTTTGGTTTTGGCGAGAAACTTATCGTGTTATCGATAAAATCTCACTCATGATTTCTTATATAATAAATGGTATCTACGAAAAGTACGGGTTTTTGCACGACACGACAGCAACGGTCGAGTTGTCCCTGGTTTCGGGGTTTGTTGAATCCGTGACTGTTGGTGCACTGAACCCGGGTATGATTACGACGTCAGGTATCGGACACGGTTGGAGTGAGTCGAATGGCACCTCTTCGCCCATAAAAGTTGATTTTAATCTATCTACTGAAGAGGTTTCCTCGTTTAGCCTTAAGCTCTGCGATGCAACCCTCTTCTCTGCGTTATAGAACTCAATGCGAGCCTGAATCAGGAGTCTGAAGCGAGTGTCGTGCACTGCCCGTACGCAAATGACGTGTATGCTCATGTGCAGCTCCCCAGTTATGTACGCTGGCATGTTTTCCCCCTATTCGATACCGCGTGAAGGTCACGCACATGCTGATTTAGACTTCGGTTATAGTTCGAATGGTCAGAAGGGTGTGAAGGTTGTGGTGCAAACAGTTCTCCCGACAACCGAAGCTGGCACAAGAATAATAACTCATTGGGCTTTGAATACAGGTCGACTTTCACCGAATGGCGAAAGCCTAACAAAACAGAAGGAAAAGTCTCGTGCCATGCTGGGTTCACATGAGCTCTTAAACCTGATTCGAGGTGTCTATGGTACGCCGGGGTTCTCACTTCCTTGCATCTCAATACATTCATCAGGGAAGTATATGAGCCTTGGAAGTGGGTTCCTTGGTCGATGATCACAACAGCATAGCATTCAAATGTGACTATCCATCGTTCTTGAAAGGCACATACTGTCATTCTGGATGGTCTATCACTCGGAAGTAGTCTTAAACACTCGGAATTATCCACGAATATGTGGTCCGGGCCCAAATTTTCTTGGTTCTTGTATTTATTTCGTTATTCGGAAGTTGCCGGTGAGCTGGGGGATAGTGCACCAGACAACGGGAGAGAGTTCAGGACACAAGTCTTGACTGCCTAATGAAACTTGTACCGTCGAGATCGACTACAGATCCTTGGACAACGGAATAGTGTTCAGGATGCAATCTGGACTGCATCTTGCGTCTTATGTTGGGGTCAGTGGAAGGTAGATCCACCGACAATGGGAAGGCTTAAGACTTTGAACCGCGCGACCCACGCTCAAAATTGACGTCTAGCTTTTGTCATAACAGTGGCCGTGAAGGCCAGGTATCGCGTTAGCCCACAGCCAAATGCGGTCGAAACATGTTAACAGATACGTAAATTCCTTGGATACGGGTAAAAAGCCCACTGTGTTAGGCTGGTCGAGAATCCCTCCCAAAAGTACCACATATGTTCATTTACGATAATGCTATATTTAAATTCTAACGTCTTTCAAAATACACCTTATTTCATACTATGTATTTTACTGCATTTGCCCGGACTGGTTTTTTTGACCACCGATGTACTTGGCTTGGCTGTGGGTTTTATCGCTACACTCTTATTCGGAATTATTTCTTGTCGGACTTGATTCTCCTTTATGATATGCTCTGGTCGCACAACCGTGATTTGTATACGTTTAAGTGCCTGTGGTTTAATTATTCCATACCACAGAATGACTGGATCAGTCTTGTTCCGACTTGGGATCCGGTTATTTGGCTGCACGTTACTCTAGTTGCGAATAATCAGTTTTACCTACTCGATCGGCGTGCATGTGCTAAACACGCGTATCTGATGTGACAAATGTGCCGAAAGTACCTTTTGTACGTCTGTGTTTTCTAGCTCGCTGACATTTGAAACAACTATTCGCCCGTTCACTTAAATCTTCATTTATTTTTGACCACACAAAATGCTCAGTCACCAGTTTAACCGAGGTTCGTATGCCGGGGTGTGACTGTCGTTGCAATGCTCTAAAGACGCCTTTCCTGAAGGAAAACCGTGCCAATGAACGAGGATTACTTTGCGATGTGTCACACAAAATGGTGCCCTTGAATGAAGTGAGCGGCACTGGTTTGAGTTGGAGAGAGCTGCTGTGAAGAAGTCGCTCAACTTCTGCCTCATTTGTTTGCGCTGAAGCACAGGCAGCCAAATGTATGCCATTTGTTGACATAATGAGATAGATTTGAGAGGGTACGTCTGCCGTAGGTTGAAGTTAACCGGGATGCTTCTATCCCCTGTGAATTGAGCGATATGGTTTGGGTTACGGAACTCCCTGGGTGAGTAACTTCCTGAAGTTGACGGCACAGCAAAGATGATTGGTTTGCAATCTGTGAAGACGGTGAATTTGCTGCCTTTCAGCAAGTATAGGAAATGATGGATGGGCAAGTCACCTACTGGGACTTCTCTAGCGAATGCACCGTCTGGATTTAGCAGGCTGCAGGAGTTTGAAAAAAATGATAAAGGCCACGGTATGCTTTATACTATTTGATGTGGAACAACAACAAAAGCTAAGTCTGAACTATCGGTTAAAAGTGCCGGGGAGCGTCTAGTATGTGTTGTTCAACGGCGAATACCTTGTAGATAGCCTTTTTCAGTTAAAAAAGGGGGACTGTGCTCTCGGGAATTCGAATGTCTTCATCTTACTGCGCGGTAATTCTGAGAGAGAGAGAGAATGCATCAGCTGGACACACTCATTGAATCGTCGGAGCTTTTTGAACGATGGAGGTTCGAGATATTCAAGATTCGCCTGTGGCTGATATCGCCTGACCAAGAAAAATGACACTCCTCTAACCAACTTAACATTTCGCAGCGTTCGTAGTTACCTCACTCGGAGGCAAACGTTTGAAAAGTGTCCATAGATGCGCAGTGCGGTCGTCAGATATTATGCTAACGACTAAGATCTCGTCTAAGTAGGTAGAAATCCTCTGCAATGGCTGGAATTTTCTTGGGGCATTACAAAGATCGAATGACACACACAGTGAAATTCAGATAAACCAAACGGCGTTATTACGACTGCCGCAAATTTGATTGGGCGCGCGAACTAACCCTAGATCGCTGGAAATCGTGCAGTCATTGGAACTTGTTTTGAGGCTTTCGATCGCCATCAACATTGGCAGTTTTACCGAGTGAATCCCCGGCCGAAGATTGCCAGCCCCTGCGTGTTATGGTTTCGGGCACCGCGGTTCTAGAGCAAACAGTACGGGGTCCTGGTGACTGACTTGCAGTGGGCCGTAGAGATAATTATGTTCTTTCAATTGTAATAGTGTTGGTGTGGCCTAATAGAGGTTTTATTAATTTGCCTGTTTCAAGTAACGGAACCGAAGGTCTTGTCCTACTGTAACAAGGACGACAACACACGGCAGGATACTAGTATTCCTACGGTCACACAAGTCAAGTCATGGCACACACACAGTCGTTTATATAGGCCTTTTTCCAGACTGCGCGGCACCAAGATTGCTATTGTCGCTGCTTGAGCGCTTCGGCTGCGTTCTGTCCATTTTCCTGTGGCCGATGGCTTGCTTCTCTTGCCCGTCATTTCCCTTCGGTTGGCCCGACTGTCTCAGTTGACGGCTCGATCGGCAGCCCTTCACCTGAGCTATCTTGCTGGTTGCCGGAGATCCCGCTGCTTCCTCTATGGTCGTCTGCATGCTTCTTTTTGCCTGCATCGGGACGCCTCCGACATAGTCGCCACCTGTTCTTTTGTCTGTGGCTCTTGTTTGGTTCGTTCGTTCGCCTTGATGTTCACGCCGTTCCCTCGCTCCAGCATTCCCTGTTACACTACGTGTGGTTTTGAAGCTGCGCGTGTTCGGTTTTGGTCCTATAAAATGGCCTGCCCGGTGTGTGGTCCTAGATGATAGAGTACTTCTGTGATGTACAACGGAAGAGTACGCAGCACGGTGGACAGTGTTTTTTGTTGTTGAGGGGAGTGGTCTAGTGGCCGGGCTGTAAACTGCCGTATAGTTGTCCGACCACTGTAAGTGCTAGTACCTGTTGATGCCTAAGCTCAGAAAGCTTTTAAAAGCCGAATTCTTGATGGAAGTTAGCTGGTCCTTGTATGTTACAGTGCTCTATATTCGCCACAAGGCTATCCATCGTCAAAAGACGATTTGTTGCCGTCCACAAAGTAGGAATATTGATACCGAGATCCAGCATGTGCTGAAACTAGGCCCTGGCTATTTAGAGTCTTTCTGATACTAAGAGCCTGGAGCGGAAGTGGCCAGTGGATAAGTTGTGACTACAAGATACAGTATGTTGATCGACTCATAGTGGCAAGTTGCTGATTTGGAATAGTCCCACGCAAGAGTTCCTATAGCGGTCTAAAGTGACAGGAGTGACAAGGACCGGAGAGACCTATGGCTCTGTTGACGGTGTGCTGCCAGTCGAGATTTTGGTAGCCCTCTCGACTGGAAGGAAGCCGGACGGAAGAAACCATGAGGAGCAAGTGTCGAAAGTAGCCGATTTCAGTAGTCGATTGAGGTAGGGTAACAGTAATGAATACAGATTGTAGATTACTGCACAAACCCAGCTCCGGTAAGTACTGGCAGGTGTCATATTAGCGGCTTGCTCCGCGGTATACTGAACTTGGCAGTGTTGACCTAAGATGACTGTAACTTCGCCCGCTTAGTTAAAAGCTCCCTATAGTGAAAATGGTCCACCTTGGGGTCCTAGCTATATGCTACACGCATGGTAAGGCATGTGCTTGTACCCGATCAGAGACTTCCGATAATTTACCTACCGTTGATTTCTCCCCCAAAACGGCTAAAATAGCATGAATGATAAGAAGCGCTTACATTCAAATCACGCGTAAATTCTATAATCGACCTCGAGTGAAGAGACCTTACCGCACGTGAAACGGCAGAGATACGTCGGTGTTTCAGTGTCCGTGTCCCCGAGCTCGATATCGGACGCAAATTTCTTGGCCCGATGTTCTGCTGGCATACCATGTGTCCAAATATGGCTACCGCGATTTATCGTATCGGCCCTCTCAGGGTGGTATGCATACAATTTTCTTAACTGATGGGGCCAGGGCCGGCGGCAGCTGCCTTACCAGATACATAAACTTGGTGGATAGGCTGGTTACGAGGGCCATTCGAAATTGTGCTTGTACTTGAACGGGACAAAACTCTGGGTCCGACAATGAGAACCCAGGAATCCTCATGTGTATTGAGGATACTTCGAACTGTCCCAAGTCTCCTACGTCTTTAAAGTATAATAGTGAAGCCTCCTGAAAATTGGCCTTTTTGAGCAATCAAGTGAGCTAAATCGTGAAGTCCTGAAATAGTATACATTTATGAGGCTTGAGCCCAAATTTTATCGGATCTTGTGCATCTTGTTATGTAAATATTGCGGTGCTCCAGAAGATAATTAGCTGAATAATGGGACAACGAGGCAATTAGAGAGGGTTCAGGATGATGATGGCCTTCGTTGTACTTAGGCCCCTACAGAGAAGTCATCCATCATAGGAGTCGATCGCTGTGTGGGAAGCGGGTTGTTACCGTTCAAAAGCCAGTGACGGAAGGGTGCTATATCATGTAGTGTAGATGTTCAACAAACCGTTGAGAGCCAACCCGGATAGCCTTGCGGTTGAGGTGTTCGATTCACAATCGTTCAACCCAACCCTTGTTCGAGTCCCCGTGGGGGCTCGGTGGATGTGCATTGCTGATCATTCCCAACAAGGATGAAACAGCTGTACAGTGCTTCCATGGTTTTCAATGGTGAGTTGAGCGTTCAAGCTGCATGATGAATCATATCATATACAGATCTAATTTTGTAATTACGTTGGATGCAACAATATATTCAAGACGTCTTTGAATGGTACAAGCACCGTGTATTTTCTCTCTCTCCTGACATTGGTCAAAATGCCAATAAGAGATGCAAAATTACTCTAATTACGTGGTGAAGTAGAATAGTACAGGGTGTACTGAGGCAGTGTGGTGTGATGAACACTGAGATAATAAAAGTCACCGGTAAATTGGATAACCATAGTGAAGAAATTAATAGATTTATTATCACCTATTCAATTCCTACGTCGTTTTGAGGATATCAAACTTAACTACTAGTTACGTCGACATTTGAGGGGTTTTCTGCGTAATTAGTTTACGAAATATTTTGATGGCTTGTAAACTATTCACGGTAATTTTAATTGAATCAACCTCCGCTAGGTTATCCCCTTAATTTTTTATACGAAAACGGAAAAGTGCATGTCATACCTTCTTTCGCAGTTACATCAGTCAAGCTCAATGTCACTAGCGATTTTTTTAAAGTTAAATCGGCCCCAATTATTCATGCTGTCTATTATTCACTTGCCATCAAATAGTAAAATATATTCCGCAGGATAATCGTTCTGTTCCATGCAGTTTTCAGAGCACACATAAAGCAAAAATCTGATAAAAAGATGGAACTTGATGTGTGCCATACTAAAGAAGAAACAATGTTCAAATACCGTGCGCTTTCGAAAGTGAGCAAAAACGAAGCGTGCAATTGTGTCCGGTTATTTCGAGTTCGCCAGTTTGCTTCTTGTATTGACTACAGTGATTTTTGGTAGTAGTTCATACAGTTCAAATTTGGGAACAAAATACAAAACTGTTCGTATTAAACTTTCATGATTTGAATAACAACCAAACATGAAGATCACGGCTCTAATGGATTACAATTTCAGTATGCGCTATGTGAGTAGCACCTTCTATGGAATATATATGTATTCATTTATTCGTATTTTTATAAGATCATATTAGTTTAATTGAACTTTCACTAAACTTTTTCAAAATTAGCTGAGATTTATAAATGATTATCAAACTGATGTCCATCCACTAAGTAAATATTTGTAATGATAACTTGCGTTCAACAGTAAAAATTATTCTGCTGCTTATAGCCATTTTTATATAACACTGCCTTCTAACCCCGAAAGCTGAACAGTTGCTTTCTCAAACTGGCGGCAGAACTACAAAATAACATACGGTTTCTCACTCATTGGCGTGGATGTCCAAGGTTGTCTGACTTTTTATACCACGTATTGGTCGATATACCCGGAGAAGAAGGAGAAATACGGAAAATCCCAAATATTCTTTTGCACTGCAGTTCCCACTTTGAAACAACCAACGATTTTGTGCGTTAGCAGGTTTCCTTAGTCTCGTCAAGCAGACAAATTACCAAAAATGAGTAGTCCCATGTTTACTAAGGTTTCATTTTAAAGTGGTTCATATCGGATAAATACATGATAGCCGTGAGAGTCAAGTCTGTACGCGACATTACACGTCGAATTGGGTTCAATGCAGTTGTACGGGTAAGTAAGCACAATGTCACTGGTGAGTTGTTCACGAGTAAATCGATAAAAAATATTCAGATTGTCTATTAGTCACTTATCATATCATATATTCTGCAGGATGATCATTCTGTTCATTGCAGTTCTCAGATCACATGCAAAGCAAAAATCTGATGAAAAATGGAATATGAATCATGCGATACTGAAGCAGATACAATGTTCAGATATCGCACGCGCTTGAAAGTGAGCAAAAACGAAGTGTGCAATTGCATCACGTTAATTTGAGTTCATCAGTTTGCTGCCTGCATCAATAACAGCCTTTTTTGGTAGTAGTTCATACAGTTCAAGTATGAGAACGGAACACAGATCTGTTAGAATTTACCTTATTCGACCAGAATAATAATAGAAATATGAAGAGTATCCATTCACAATCCAGACGATTCAAATTAGATTCTAGTGAACAGATCACGGCTTGTTTGGACCGCTATTCTAGTGTGCATTTTATGAGTAGTGACCTCTGTGGAATATATATATATATATATATATATATATATATATATATATATATATATTCCTACTTGTACAAGAACAATAATAGTGGAATTGAACTTACTACAAACACTTTCAGATTCAGCGGCGAAATGTAACTGAACATCAAACTAATGTTCAGCGAATAAGTAAATATTTACAAGTATAACTTGAGTTAAAAGGTGAAAATAATCTGCGACGTAATGCCATTTTTGTACACCACTGTAATCTAAACACGAAAGCTAGACAGTAGCTTTCACAAAGTGACAACGGAATATAGCAAAGTGAGTCACGGTTGCTCACTCATTGGCCTGGATGTCCCGATTTGAATGATTTTGTATACCACACATTGGTTGATATACCCGGAGAAGAAAGACGGACACAGAAAATCATCGATGTTCTTTTGCGCTGCAATTCGAACTTTGAAATGGCCAACTTTGTTCTGTGTAAACAAGTTTTGCTTTCACCAGTCAGTCGGACAAACTACCAAGAATGAGTCGTCGTTTGTTTCACAAAGTTTCATTTCAAAGTGGTCCAACTTGAAGGAACTCATCGGATAAGTACATTATAGCAGTAAGAATCAAGTCTGTACGCGATACAAGAATAAGTTTCATATTCACTAACGCAAGGGCGAAAAATCTTCAACTGTTTGAGCAGCCTTCGACAAAGATAGAAGCCAGGTTGATCAACAGAAATGTTCTGCAAACGCAGTTTGATAAACTCTCTGAGGGCAAAGTTGAATTAGTACTGTGAATATGACTACTTCGGTATAGAAGAAAGACCTAAGTAATTCCTCTCACACTTTCTATATTTAGCCATGATTGACGAAAAGGTGGAACAAATAAAGTACGACATGCAAATCGATGGTAAGCTTGCTTCCCCACTGTTTTTAACAAACTGATGTTTGGGAAATCATTGCATGAAATTAAAATCATTTTGCATCCCTTTCTCTTGATTATTTTTAAATGACGGACTGGGAGAAGACGAATGGCACTCAAATAATTCAGAAATACTCAAGTAAGTCAAAATTTATTGTTGCGCTTGTGTTCGGTTTTTCACATTATCCTAGAAAATTCCACGAATTGTCTGATTCTAGTAAACTATTAAGTGAAATGATCTTTTTCGCGACAGCTAGTGACGTGAAAATCTCACGAATCGAAGAGTCTTCTGCCAAATACACCACACTGTCCAAGGGCATTGGAGGTAAGTTGAGCTTATTCGTGGTCATATCAATGAGTACTGCGTCCCCATTCTGAATGACCCTATCCTATCAATAAACTCACCAGAAATAACCCCACAGCAAGGAAGAACTACGGAATCCTCGAACAATGGCGCACGCAAATACTTCAGATTGTCCAGATTTGGGTTTTTGTTGTACTTTATCATCCTCTTCTCTCCATCAATAATACGGTTACCCTACCACATCCGACTATTTGTTGCTTCAATAAGGAACTGTTTTTTAAAGGGAAATGTTGCAAAATAACGCCAAGATACATACTTTTTGGGGTGGACGTTCAAATTTGTAGAATTTTCTATATCATTTATTGAATATTGAACCCGGAGATCAGGGACGGACACAGAGAATAACCTATGATCTCTTGCACAGTGATACGGATATTGAGGTGAACAATAATATCATGTGTAAGTAAATGTTGCGTCCTCTTGCTGGTCCGCCAAATCAGCAAGAATTCGTGATTCTTTGTTTTGGTAATGTATTATTCCAATAGGTCTAATGTGAACGGTCGCATTGGATATGCGCATAACTTTCGTACAAGTACCTGCCGCGTGAGAGATTACAGATAAAATTGAGCCCACCACAGTTGTGGGATCAAGTCGTTCACCATGGCAAGGGACAAAATCCTTCAACTGTTTGAGTAGTTTCCGACGAATATCAAAATTTAGGTTGCTCAACAGGAGTGCTCTACTCACTGTTTTGCACCCTCTTCCATGTTCGCTCTATCTTATTACAATGCTCTCTCCAGAATTAACCTCACAACGAGGAAGAACTACGGAACCACGGAACAGTGACGCGTACAAATACTTTAGATTACCGGGATTTCTGTTTTACTCAATTGTTTTTTTTTTCAATTTTTTATTCAAATCAATACTCTCAGTCTGTAACACATTAGCCTTTCCGTCCGTGGAGTATTCATTCTTAGCATAAACACATTTTCAACTTGGAAGTGTTACTTAATTTTGCGTAATCTCGTGCTTATCTCATTTCTACCATGGCATGCTTGGGAGTCACAGTTTTGCATAAAGGAAAAAGAATTTCGGTGTTGTCGTTAAACTTAACGTGTCGAGTGCATTTATTTCTTCCTTATGGCTAATGGAGGTTAGTTAATCATGAGGATGAGACGTCATCAAAGTTGCTCACATCCAAGAGATTAAAAATAGCAAAAAGTATTTCATTGTTCATCGGTAAAATGTCGAGTGGCCAATTAATTTGGTCAGCTGCTGTGCTGAAATCTATCACCTGGAATCATTCAACTTCCTTCACTTGAATGTGTAACGATGGTATCCGCTTGTTTCGTAAATTTAGCTTATCACAAGAAACCATGATTAAATCATGATGCCGGAATGTGTCTCGTTCATTCTGGAACAAAACTTCCACGAGTAACTGTAGAAGGACCTTCTAAAACAGTGACACTTTTGTGCAAAGTGCCTAACTAGAAATGCAAACAGGGATATTGGTTGAATTTCCGGTGTTTTATGAAAACGAACAGAGTTGTGAAGACCCCGTATAATTATGCAATAGTTAGATGATAAGTGTTGTACATGCCGACCTTTCGAACTGTGACATCAGAAAAACTGAATAGGATTCATAAAGCCCGAAGCTACATTGATCATGATAATTACTGATGACCGTGATTTAGCTGGATGCGGTTTTCTTTTGTTCTGAACAAAAGCCCTCTAGAAAAGTGACAAAAATTTTGGTAATACGATTTCACTGCCGCATTTATCAACATTTTATTTGTCAGTGATATTGGAAAGTGTCCAAGCACGAAGAGAAACTCTTCGTAAACCCAGAGACCGTCGCGTAGCAGTCACTGATTCCATCGTGTGCCTTCCAAGGACAACACGTTATCCGTGTTAATCTGACGTGGTACGCACGGCTTGGATTCTGTTACTCAAAAAATATTGAACCGTCCGCATTAGTCGCAGCTGCCACTTATCGATTTCAACCAGTGTCATGTACAATATGTCATGTTAGCACAGCTAAGAAACCCAACTAGCATTTAAAGAATAGCATGTTTAAATCAGAGGTGATGGTTAAAGGGGCCATTACGTCCAAACCAGATAATAGTTTTCGGTCTTTTGTGTTCGTTTCTTCTGTCGAAAGCAAGGAAATTTAAAGGTTCATGGATAATGTGAACAAACCTTCGTTTATGTTATACTTTGAGGCTCGAAGGTGGTTAGGGCTTACATTTGCAAGTGATCACTGCTCGTGATTAGGATAAATGAAGTTGGCTTTGACTACGTACATGAACAAGAGGACGCAATGTAATGCAGGGATTTGCATGCAGCTAGATAATGAACAGATGTTTTTCACTAGTGCACAATCACAGCACGGCACTGAAGAATTTCATAAACGGTCATTTATGTATTAACAGTAGAAAACTGACACAGAGTGAGTTCCGGAGTTAGAGTGGTATTTTGGAATATTCTGTAGGCGAGGGTGATTGTGTTCTTTGCAAATTTTCAAGTGAATTTTCCGTAGGTGTCAACGTGTAAATTACATACCTTCTTCATTGGCCACTAATTAGGGATAATGTATGGTCACCGTCGAAGGATAGGATTTGCCGTTTTTCTCTTGTTCACAGTATAATTGTTCCCTTGAGTTTTTCCGATGAGAAACAGTGTACATGACTTTTGAATCTTCGCCAGCACAAACCTTGACCGTATTTACCATGGTCGGAACATTCCCCAATTTCGTTCATAACAGACATGATGGAACATCACAAGTCTGTTCGCTCGTATGCTGTAGCATGTCAATTTGTTCCTCAGCTTGCACTGGGTAATCGTTGTTCGTAGTCACACTCAAATAGGTGAGAGCTTTTACCAATATTGCTTGTTCGTCGCTCGAGTCTGGATCCCATACAAGCGCAATTCTGTGTCGCTTTTGTAATTCATTATAAAAAATTCAAGATAACCGTTTCATTCACCACTAATCCTTCACACTTTAAAAAAACACTACTGGCTGCGTCGTTTTAGAGAAACTTTGAGTAATCATTGCCTTCCTTATTTGTGTTCCCTTGACTCATGGAGATTCGAAATGATCTCTAAACTGATTCTTATCTGACTCAGTCAGACATAGTGACGCAGACTCTAATTGATTAGTGGTGGGATGGTTTTCGTCTCACACACAAATCTCGATATTCCCCACCTGTCAAGGTGGCCCAGATATCCTGAAGAGGTGAACACTAGTCGCGGTACTAATTAGCCTTTCTAGTTTCAAATGGTAATGAACTTTGAGACCGCGCATTTCACCGCCAGCATCCACACAAATAATGGATGCTGATGAAATAGACTTGTTGTTATGAGACATGCCAAACCGAAGTCTTGTAAAATTAGTAGGAAAACGTTCCAGAATGATTAAGAGCTTAACACTGGCTGACAATAATCTTATGCTGCAGTGCGTCCAATGAAAACCCGAAATCCTCAGTCGTCGGGGAAAGTGCCGATCCAAGGCGTTCAAAGATTCGACCGTAACTGAGTGTTGATTATGAAGTCAGTCATGGCGACTGAAAGGTGATGGGAAAATCTGAGCGGCTAGTGACTAGCTGGAATAGAACGCTGGTCGTCAGAGACTGAGGACTTATATTGCTAGGCTACCACGATGCGAATGTGAAAACGATGAAGATCTATTCAAGCGAGGACCCATTTTTGCAAAAACTACTTCCTCTTCCGCTTAGCAAGAAAGAAAACTAAATTTTTTCATGTTATTCAATCACCAAGCAAATCGGTTGCGATTCGAATATGGTTAATTCAATTGAACGAAACCGCGTCGAACGTAATGTATGAGAATGCTGGATAATGGTTGATCTTGACTGAGTTTCACTGGAGAACGGTTCAAAAACGTCCAACGCGATCCTAAAAATGATGCTACTCAGGTGTGCAATTCCCTTTGGATTATCTTCCACGGTGAACTCCGTAGCTCTCAGCTAGAAGTAGTCCGGACTTTTCCGACCAGCATTTCTCGAAGGGGTGCGATTGATGCATTCTTTTTTCTCCAATTTTGACTTATATTTCCATAACACAGCGAAAGCTGCATGAGATTTTGCTGCTTTTCTGGTCAACAACAGTCACGCAGCATTATCTCATCAATTACGTAGCATGAAATTGCCCAGGTGACAAATGCACCGTAACATATTACTTTGAATATAGGAAGCCGGTCGTGTTCTTCCGGGGAACTTTCGGTCCTGTCATCTGGATACCATCCCGTACTACTCATATCGAAAACCTGTTCTTGGGACTACTAGACCTGCGCACTGATGATGTCACCTCGACTGGTGTTGAAAAGTTTGCAACCTAGCCGCCAAGCTCAGCGATCATCAACGGATACAAACTATGTGTCCCCATTCTGAACGTTAGCCGTGGTAACCAAAGAAATATCGTTGGAAAAATCATCATGTAATTCTAAAAATGGACTGTCGGTCCATGCACACTTCTTACGACTCAAATTGGATCAGAGCAAGAAAGGCACGACTTGGAAGTACTCGGATTAGCAAATTTTGTATACTTCTGTAACTTTTACGACTAATAATATTTCTAGACTGCACCAGGACGGGATGAATAGCATCCCACAGGGAATCAACTCGTTTATCCCAAAAAGTATATTCTCATGAAATTTATATTAATCAGAAAGAATTGTCACGAAGTGAAAACTCAATATGGTTAGGACAAAACGGTATTCCTTGGCGTTTTATTCGTGGCAGTAGGACGTACTCGGTGACAGGAAAAATCAGTTTTACTCTCAATGTTCCCTGCTCGCAAATCACGTGAATATTTTAGTCCTGCTATCGCGGTTTTGATTGGGTAAACTGGATGAATTTGGTTTGTCTACTTGAGTTTGTTTTAACTAAAAACATCACTTTTCGCTTGATTTCGTAAGTTTTTGAATGGACTTTTCAAACATGGTCCCAACTCGAGATAACAATAGAGGATAGGATTCAAACTGATGACATACTTGTATGATTGGGAGAGATATACCTTCTGAATCTATCATAAATCCCTGTAAATTTACGTGAATCAAATTAGGCATCCGGATGAGACAACTGATTTGAGTTGGGAGACAATCTACAAAGAGCCATCAGCAAGTAAGGCATACTGTTGAATACAAATTTTACAGAGCGCATTATGGAAACATGGAGCCTGTATCTCAAATACTGAAAATTTTTCTTGCACTTTCTCTCATTAAAAAGTCCAATGTGGCGAGCCAGCAAAGTCCTGGAGACCTTCATCTTTCCGAGTAGGCGCTCTACCAACGGGTCTGTTGCGATACGGCCAGTTAGGTGTGAATAAAGCAAGTGAATACTCAGTGATACGTGAACCACTGTTTCAATGATACACCGCTACGGTCCTGGTTTTCTTCGCTGAGCTAGCCTCGTCGGTCACTTCCCAATGGGGCGAACAGCATACGGCTGAATGTGATCGAGTGGACATTGAAATATATAATCATGGAATATCCCATTAGCTTGAATTTTACGTAATCGCTCCCGGCTTTGGACTTTAGGATGTGGAAAATGCAAGTGGAGTTTCCATTATATATGTGTTCACAAAACACAAAGATCCAATGCTTCCTGATGCCATACTCCTGTTCAATGGTCTGTCGATTAGTTATTTTTAGAAACTTGACACCTGAATTGTTGAGTACAAACTAATTACGGAAAAATCTATTTCACTCTGTCGCCAAATCCACAGAAGCAGCACAACATGAAAATCTCTTTTCGAGAAACAGGTCCAGTTCTGTTTATTTAAGACAACGGTCACCCACGCACAGAGTCCGATGGCTCTGGCTACTGTCTCTCAGTGACAACCTAAAGGAAAATAATAAAAGAATAAAACATATGAAAAGCGTAAGAGGTGAACTACAAATAATCACATTAAGTCGATAAAGAAAGTTTGTCAATACAGGAGCAATACTGGTCGCTAACCAGATCCTTCAGTGTATCTAACCCCTGCGTGGCAGGCTCTCTTAGACCCCACTCCGTAAGTCTAACACTTTCTGCTTGGCTAAGTCCACTGGTAGGCTTTCACAACTTTTTCTTAGGTTAGGGACTGATCACCCTGACTCATCTCCTAACCGTTGCCCGTCTTAAAAGACACCGCGCACCGATAAATCCTGTCAGGGAAGATGAGTAGCGCAGGTCCCAACCATCTTAGCCTGATAAGCTTAAGTCTTCCGTCTAATGACTTGATACGTGAACCTAAGATTCTCCTTCGAACCCAGGCGTCGCTTGTACGGTATTCCCTCCAGGTTCAGGCAATGCTACGAAGGTACTGGTCTTCACATACTGACAATCTTCGTTTATCCTCTATCAGTAGTGGCCATGTCTCCGAACCATACAGAAGAACTGCCTGACTGCTGCTGCGTACACTCGGTCATTTATAGATAAACGGATGTCATGTGGATGCTACAGATGTCTGAGATGGGTTAAAGCTGAACCAGTCTTATGTATACACAAAGACGCTTCATCCGATATCCGACCGTCAGGTGAACTGCAGCTGCCCCTGTAACAGAATTCATCTACGACATCTGTGTTTTCTCCAGACACGGGGGTGTTTAATGTTGGACCAACCCAGTCCTTAAACAGCATCTTGCGCTTTGAAAACCAAAAAGCATACAGAACAATGCTACGCACTCCGTCAAGCTGCCTAGGCGGGCTTTCGACGTACCTGGATCTTCAGTCAAAATAACTATGTTGCGCTCGTTAGACGGGCGGTGAAGTATAATACTACCGAGCAGTATGGATGAGATTTTACTCAGACTTAATTCCTTGCGTTTTTCACAGGAGCACCTGTTGCCTTTCTTATAAATTGTTACGACCGACGATTCACTCCAGCTCTTCGGAACTTGTTCCTTTTTCCCATATCAAACAGTGGAGTATTGTGTACTCCGGCAACAGCGCTGGGCTACCATCTTCGGAAATAGACGGAGGGAACCCATCCCGTCCGGAAGCCTTATGTCGTATCAGATACGTGGTCTCACGGAAACCCTCGGCTTTTGACAGAGGACTGGTATCTGCAACTAGAGCTGTAGCCCTTCCACCAGCTAGAAAACCTGTTGTGGATAAGTGCGAATTGAACTGATTCTCGAAATGCTCCGACCATCGAATTAGACGACGCCCTGAGTCTAAATGAACGAGCCGTTTGCCTCTTTAGTCAGTTCGCTAACACCTGATTTTCCAGGGCCGGTATTTCTAATAGATGAATAGGGTTGCTGCCGTTTCCAGTAGCCGCACCTTTTTCCATCTCCCTACATCTTGCAATTCACCACTGCTCACGGGATTTTTCCAGATTCCAAATCATCTCCGTGCATCGTCGTATTTTGAATCCGGAGGAATTGACCTGCACGCATATAACAGTATGGTTAGAGATACGGATATATACATCGTTTCTGTGTGTGTCTGGTTATTGGGCTTTGAGCAGCATTGGCAGCCACGCGAAAGGCCTGCTTGATCTCTGTCTATCGCTTTTCTGCACCTTAGGCATTTGACTGCATCGATAACCTGACGGACAATTCTGCTTGGATAGCTGACCAATGGTTATCATCCAGTGGCAGCTGCTGTGGACCGTTGCCGCTGGTGTTATTTTGGTCTTCAGCCAGACGTAGGCTGTAACGTGCTCAGACAAGAGTATAATCAGTGTCCGCAGACGTGAACCAAAGTGATTGCCAGCCTTGAACTGATCGGCTCCAGCTTTAACTAATATCAATATGATCGATCTAAGTCCGAAGCTGTGAAGGTGCAGGAGGACGACAGGTTAGTCGACGTCACTTTGCTTACGAGAAATGTATACTGGCTAGGAACAGTGCATGGTCGGAAGATAGTTGGATGAGTTGGTCACTGTTGTTAGTTCGATTGGCCCGAACGCAAAATCCGTCTCCTATATGTCTTTACGTCTCGTCTAGGCTTACAACTTGAACAATAATATCACCAGCAACAACCATTATTTCCGCAGACGGCACCCTGCGGAAATTTTTGGACCATTCATGGTAGAAATAGTCTCAAGCTTCAGGCTAGCTAAAGTCAGTTACAGCGTACATAGACAAGAGAAACATGTATCGACTCTTCAGTGTACTGCTGTTGGCATGCTCATAATCAATTAACGGAACAGCACACAGACTTCTGCTGCCTCAAATCCATTCAAACAAAGCACGCTCACCTTTCGTGCTCAGAATGATGTCAACGCCAGCCTGACCACAATCACTAGACACCGAATTGTGCCGCACGCGAAGAGTGGAACAAGAAGCCGAGCTTGCCTCTAAGAATCGAACTATTAACACTGAATGGGGATCTTGTGTGCATGTTTTGGAGACAGCACACACCTCTTTTAGTGGTTCCAAAAGTTTCAGTTAGGGCGTCCTGTTGCCCACTCTGGCAAGCGGAATGTGGACGGGGCAGCATCCTTTGGGCCGGGAGCTGGGTGGCATAGGCGGGCGATAGTTGCCTAATGAAACGCCATGACTTCCCCCCACCGTCAAGAGAAACCCCAGATACTCCACTCCTAATCCTATCTAGCGAAGGATTCTACACCACTAAACCGTTTCTCTCCGTGTTTATTCACTCGAGTGTCCTCTCTAGCCGCATACTGATTAGAACCAGATGTTCTTTTGAACTAGTTCAGAGACTGGACTTCGTTTGGTCCATACTCGTTGACCTGTCAGGCATAATTGCATCTTCAACTTACGGAAACCATATTGTACAGCTCTTTTTGTGATGGAGGCAAGCAAGCCATCATACCACGTCAGAGTGCAGTCTCGTCGTCGTAGCATTCTAGGAATACCGGGCACGGAAAGGAAACTGTTTGCCAAGTAGATTTACAATTAGGGGCGATTTCGCTGGGAATTTGGTCCAACTGTTCTTATTAGAACGAGAGGGGGCCAATGGCTCTCGAGCGGTCGTTTGTTTCTGGCAGCTACCATTGAATACCGTCCACATTTTTTTAGTTTCCCATTTGGTTGACTGATTCGGACATTGTTCAATATGAGCTGATTCAGTGCCAATGTAGAACAAAGCGCAACCCCAGGAAACGACTTCCAATTGGTTGGGGTCAGATATGTCCAAACCTGTACCTAGTTTTTCCGCATGCTGTTACTCTTGGAAAAGTGTTGAGTAATTATATTAGTCATTAGGAGTAGCGGATGAAACTATGTCACTCAGTAACGTCCTAATTTTTTCTTGTCAATCACTAACACAGAACGCATCGGTAGTGAACGGTAACTGCATCACCCCCCAACTTGTGATCGGTGATCGATTGGTTTAGAGCGATTACTTTATCGAAGGTCAGAAGTCGGTATCTAGACGCCCGGGGCACTTTGGTGATAGATATAAAGAAGCATTGTCACTCGAGCTGTTATCACGCATGACTTTTTGAGTCTCTCGACTCCAAGTTTCTAGGTCTAAATTACCGGTCATCCAAGATAATGTAGCGGGCGACTGAGGCTACGGGGTATGTCCCATCCACAGAACAAAAACCATTTGATGAAAGTGGACTTTTGTGACTGGAAAGAGTTCTTCATGTCTCCAAGTTGGCGTTCCTCGATTTGAACAGAGACACGCACTGATAAACAAGACAGAGAACCATCAAGGTTGGGGAATAAACTCATACTTATCGACCGTTATTCGATCCAGTATGCATAATCAGTGAAAGAGGGGACACATCTGAAAGCGAAAATTAACTGATTGAACGTGGTTGGGCCCTTGAATCTGGCCCGGTTCGTCTATCTAGAAAGGGAAACAGATCACTTGGCCGTGCACGCATCATCTGGACTACTAATTTACTACCGTGCTGGCTACCACAGCAACTGTTTTGCTACTGAACTAATGCTCAACTAGATAAACTTACTCTATGAATTATGAAAACTCGTCAAAAACATGAATCCAACGTCCGAAATGATGGCAGCTGGACAAATTCTACGTGATAATGGAAAATAATTTTTTATAAAACCTCGTGATCATCCAAGAAAGCACCGCGTTATCTGGAAAGTGGCATTCCACACAATCCCATTCATGCCTTGTGCTTTTTATACTGTATTTTATTGTATTGAAAACTTCAGCAAATTAGCATGCTCATTTTGAAATAGCCATAAAGTTGACTACAACAAAAATACTGGTTTATCGTTGGAGGTTCACGCGAAATTCCCCCCGTGACTTCAGTCTAGTCAATCGGAACACGTGCTAAACAAAGCCCTGTAGATTTGTGAAAGGGTAGGAAGGATGCAAATTCAAGGTAAAATGGACGAGTGAGGTCCGCGAGAATCTTCACGGCGAATTTCTTACAGTTCATAATGTGAAAACTCCAAAGTATGGAGATAGGAGTGCCCACGGAAGTTGGAGGAACCCGACTGAGGATACCCAGACCGTGATTTAGTCTCATAAAATGTTTCTTAGTTAGATGGAAAAAGATTACGGTCAGTGCCGTTTTTGACACAATCAAGAACCTGAGAAGACCTCTATGAGCTAGAGCTGATTATAATCATATTGTTGACGATTTATTGCTCACTGGGGTGAGAGGAACGAGAAAGGGAGAAAGAACACTGAAAACATTTGGAAGAGTTGAGATATAATCCATAGATGATGAATACCGTATAAGTTCTCGGGGAAAAAACTGAGGTCTGGATTGTTTGATAAAGAGTGACAGAACACCCCGTCATCAGCGTACATGAAACGTCTTACAGGTGGTTCAGTGGCCAGGACACTGATACGTGAAAAGTTCGAGGGAAGGAAAGGTACACTAAAGAACTCCAGAGTTGTTAGACTAAGGACTCGATAAACGTGGACGAACTTTACCATGTTGAATTATATTTGAAAAGAAGTTATTCAACCATGAGCACAACGAAATGAGACAGAGAAAATATTCCATCTCCTGAAGAATTTGCGAAAACGGGGAACCGAATCAAACGCGTAGGAATAGTTGAGGAAAATACAACGAATCGATTTTATGATAGAAGTCAGGTTGTTGGAAATAAAATTGCAAACTGAAGCAACCGCATCTAGAGTGCACCTGTCGGATTCGTACGGAAACTGATGGGGGTCACTTGGAACAACACAGAAGAGGAACGCAACCGTCTAAGGATAACGCGCTCAGCTCACTTGAACACAGAAGAACTGATGGCGATGGGATGGAAACGTTTTGGTAAAATGTTGGAAGTTGAATGTTTGGGAATATGTACTAGTGTCACTGGCTTCCGGAAGGTGGGAGTAGCACGAGCCCCGCACGGATTTGTCGGTGACGGATGTCATAATTCTAGATGGTTGACTTGCTCCAAATTTGAAAACCGTGGAGAATAGGCTGTCTAGATCCACAAAAGGAGCTGATTCATAGGTTAGAAATGACTTGAAGACTTCCTCTGAGGAAAATGATCCAATAACTGATTGAACTGAAGGAAAACAAGACGGTAGTGTATCCGATGAAGGATGAATGAAAGTTGCATTCAGGCTGTCGGCATTCACATCGTATTTTTTTACTGGATTTGTTGACCACACAGAAGCCGGACCCCGTGCCAGGTACTTTCGCTATTAGAGGCACAGAAGAACTGGTGAGAAAATGTCGTATTCAACCATAGCACCCCTTGTTTGATCAGAAAGCCACATCGTTCCACCGAGGCCTGATCGTGTAGTTTATAGGCACGTTCGTTTTACTTTCTCAGATGGAAAAATTATTCTGTTGCTGTTAAAAAATACGGCCCCCATAGGATAACACGAATCATATGCCGCACCCGGCATCTTTGTAAATAAGTCTGGCCGCCAAAGAGAACAACTGACAGAAAACTAGAAAGAAACAACGCAAAAGGGATCTTCAAAGTAAGGTCTTGTTGGTGGATGTCGAGGTTTTTGAAGGTGACCTTTATTTGTTCGGTCCTGACGAGTGAATGGTATGCTAACCGTGAGTACATTTTGGGTCTGATGCTTATGGGAGTGTGATCACTGATTCAACCAGCAGCTCCCATTTGTAAGGCAAAACGTTTGGGATGGTTGGTGATAATTCTGTCAAAAACAGCATTTCCCTAGTTGGGATGAAACAGAGGTCACTTAAACCAAAAGCAACTAAGGAATACGTAAGCGCCTAAATAAAATCATGGGTCACAATGAATAAATAGTTAGGTGTTATTGGAATAAGAACGGGTACTGAAGCCTCATAGAACAGGATGACGTCGGTCTGGGACAAAAGGGAGCCATATACAAATTATTGATTAAATTACCTCGAAAATGCGAGAATTTAAGGGAGCTTGTGACAGTCACGAGATGCTCACCATTACAAAAGAAAGTACAACGAAATTCAGGCTCCTCAGGCCACTTGGAATCGATGTAACGAATCACATCATCACATGGCCTTTTCTTGAACTGTTTTGTGTCTTGAAGAAAACGCTTGAAGTTGTCTAGGAGAAAGTTCGTTTGTAATACTTTCCCTTGGCCGTGATTCTTGGATACAGGTCAGACAAAAACTTGAGTTAATCCCATAGTACTGAGCATTGGTTAGAAAAGAGGCCGAATGTTAGTACTGAACAATACGAGAACTATCATCTTCCTTGGGGTTGTGCGATTAAAGGCAATCTGCCAACCGTCGCGCTTGTGTTTCCTAGTCCAAAATGGTCTCCACCAACTTTCACAAAACCGACGGGTGTATAGTGAAATGGAACACTTTTGGCCTCTAGTCCCAGCAAATCATTCCTTCTAGTAGTGGACTCTGGGTGACATGCCGATAATGAAAATACTTCCAAAGTGACATTGATCAAGTTTACAACGAAATGTAGCGCAGCTAATCATGGGATGCTCCAGAACGTGCATCAACGTGCATCAACGTGCAGGGCAGAGAACCTTTCTGATCAACCAAATGGTTTTCTTAATGGAGCGAATTCCAGTGCTTTCTGATCTTGCTTGAACTAGAGAATACTCTCGGCTTAGTGCAATGTTTTGCAACGTACTAAGCTTCACAATAACCTCGACAAAGGAGTGGTAGCACTTGATGGTCTCACTAGATGGGTCTCTCTGCCTTACACCACATGCAAGGTGGTGGATTTATCATATATACGTCAGAAAAATATCAACCCACGGTACAATTTTATTAGTTGGTTCAAAGCCGAATGTAAATCTGAGTTTCTGAGGCGTTTACACTCATTTCTGTAGTAAATCTAGTTGGTTCTCATTAACAACTTGCGAAAGGCTATTCCGGAATTTATGGACTTCTCTCCGCAACATTTTGGGGAATATACTAATATTTCTCTCTGTATGAATTCTGTTGATTTTGTTCGCTCGCATGTGCTTTTTATTTGCCTTATCGGTTTGCTGAAAGCCACTACATTTTCACTTAGAAAGGACGCTTTTCGGAATTTCTTTCAGTTAACACCCCTTAAATTGCTGCCACTGTGTGCCATTCATCGATACGTTTCCCGGATTAGGCTTTAATCAAACATAACCTATGAGCTACAGTCACACAAAGCACACAGTTTCACACGAAGCCGTGATCGTTTTAGTGAGAAAAAAAACGCAAATTTATCATCGGAACGACTCAAAGCTTCGTGTACTGGTTGCTTGGATGGAATTCGCTGTATCTCCACACGCGGATCTGTTGCTCTCCCGAGTCAATCTCCATGGCTGTTCAATTTCTCGCTTTTATCCTTGCTGCCAGTCAAAACCACGTAATCTAAACCAGACTGCTTATCATCTGTCAACCTACAAACATTTTCCCTCAAAAGAAGATATGCTTTCTTAAACAACAAATGCTTGCCTGTCACCAGGCTGACAAAATCTAGTGTAACTGAATAATCATGCCTCAGTTCCATCTGCTTGCAAAACCTTCATGCGAACAGAAATCACCACAACAGATGGAAGTTTTTGGAAGATCTAATTATTGGCTCATCTGCACGGATATTATCCGTTTTAGAGGTGAATGAGCTCAACAGGTCTCGCAGCATAGCTGTAGGGTCTTCTGTTTCGATAGTTTTGAAAGACAATCCATCTCGTGAACCTTCTTTTTTCCATTCACACGGTTGATACCAACAAGGAACTGCTTCACCGGAACTCCTGAACCGAACTGTATCAAACCTGTAGTGTTCAGGGCGTATGCGGTTAGGCTTTTTTCCTCTTCTTTTTGGTCATTTTATTCAGCCTATAAATGGTGAATGGATTATAGACCCTAGGAAGATAGCAGCCATGATCTTCACCAGAAAGCAGCAATAAAGTGAGCTAATAATAGTTTTCAATCAGTCCTAATTTTGTTCTTACGTATCATGTAGGTGACCATTATCATTTGAGTGGCCGTTGGCTGGGCTGAAGATCGATTTTTACAAAAGGCGTGCTGATCAGTCGATATGTAATGAAGCTGAATCGATCACCAATAGTGGGTTTCCTGGGTCAGTAGTTCGCTTTGGATTCTGCATCTTTGACCGAGGCAGTTGAAGTGTCTGAAGTAACCATTTTTGCGCACACGGATCCTGGTTCATTGGAAGTAAGGTGATTGCTTAGGTCATGGCCACGATCCGGAGTCGGAATATATTCGCTCGTTTGGGGGTAACATGATACGCAAAGCTGAATGAGTTATTCCGGTCCATCTCACAACTACTGTTAACTGGATGATTCAGAAAAGCATTAGTGATTGGGCCCATTACGCTTGCTTCTCGAAGTTCGTGGAACAATGGTCCTCCATCAATTTACTGATACTGTTAGCGTGTTCTGTCTTAATCGGTCGCACTTAGCCCTCAATGTTCTCGCTATCCTGACACATTATATTGTGTCCACACCTGACAGAAAGACTGAGGCGTCCAGGTTATGGTTCCTGTATTACAGTGACGCATTCAATTGTATCAATATAAATAACTAGAGTTCTCTTTCTCTCTCGTACTGGTACTAAGTCTCCCGTTTTTTCCTTGTTGAGAGAATAAATCCAGATTATGTACAGAATCTGTTGCACATAGTTGTATTATAAGAATGAATTTAAAAATTTATTTTATTTATTACCTTATCACTGTTATCTGTGGCTGCATATGTACTCTCATTTACTCAGTCTCATATATACGAAAGCCTGAAGTGATACATCGAAAAGAATTTCTTCGTGTTACATATATTTTTGTGAGTCGATGGGCAAATTACATGGACTATATAACACTCGCTTGATCTCACTTCAACTTAGGTCCACAAAGGTTCTCAGAGACTCTGCTCATCCACTTCAAAATGGATTTCATGAAAAGCCTATTACCTTCCTTCGTATGTTCCCAATACACAGTTCATTTTCCACACACTACGGCGTACAGTAGTTCTACGATACCTCACTGAGCAAGGATTTTGCGCAACCTAAATCCCGTGATATTACAATTCACATAATACTTGGAGAAGCGCAGTTGCTCGTTATCTGTTTGCCTGTGGACTGTGTGCATTGTATCGCTTTTATACTATGGGGAGGTGAACTTGGTTGTACTGAGGCTTAACATTCACCTCTCGTGGTGAATATTACACCTACTAATGTTGACTTGGAGGGATGGTTTGCTTTGGATTAGTGTTCACACCAGTTACGTGTCACAGATCTGTCCGGAGACGGAACGTGAACAGATTAGCACCTGTTCAGCGAGTTAGCTTTCGGGCCACCTAAGAATTGCCGTTAGGTAATGACTGGTTCAAGGTGGTGCTTTGTTGCCAGGATACGACTTCACTCCAACCTGACTGGGCATCATCAGACCCTATAACGGGAGTGGAAAGTCACAGCCATCCTATGCTGGTTGCTGATTTATTATACCAGTCTTCATCCATGCTGGGTAGGGCTCACGAAAGCCTCCAGACAGACTTCTGGCTGTGCGGTCCACATGCATGGTTTCGGCGGAACGAACGAAGGAATACACATGAAATGAAGGTACAGAACAAGACACGTATTTGTTTTTCTATTTGTATGATTTTTAAAAGCTCACGTGTTTATATTCCTATAAAACCATGCTCTCTAACGACCACCTCTTTCAGATTTCAAAGAGAACTTGAATGAGAACAAAAATAGAACAAAAGCCAGTTTCTTTTTCTGTCAACATTCAGTCTAATTAAGAAACACGGGGATTCTTTTAAATGTTATTGCAAGAGGTGCTTGATCGACCGTTGGCACGTTTCTTGGGTGGAAATAGCAGGAAGACAAATCGGTTTGCGACTGAAATGTGATATCTAGTAGTACCTTATAACCGAACCGTACGCATGATTTAATGTCTGTCTATAGGATTACCGACCCATTCCCTACCGGGGATTAAGGAATCACGGCTCATTAGTATAAGGCTACTCAATAACTATTTGGATAACCATTTTCGAGGTAAGGATATACGACAGGAGAGAAATAGAACAACACAGGGAGAGTACACTAATAGATACACGTAGATAAGCGGGATTTCGAAGCATAAAATTGGCTGTCTACAAAAGCTGAAAGACAAATTTCGAGATTTTACAACAAAACCAAATGTGCTTAGACCACCGAAGGTTGCTACTTATTGCTATTTCTGGGTACTTGAAGAATTTGACTCTAGAAATGGAACTGTTATCAATGATCACATTATCCTCGTAGAACGATGCACACGAACCAGTAGAAATGATCTCCGGACAATTCGGGAGTCCATTGTGAAACCAGATGAACGGAAAGTTGTTCAGAAATTCACCTCCCGTCCTCTAAATATATTGAAGTTAGAAGAGTTGTACTAAATACGATACAGATAGACATCAACTGAATACTTCAAAACATGAGCACAGGAGGTGCAGACATATCACTAATTCAAGTTGAAAATATTTCTAGAGAAATAGCGCCGCTCTTCCATTACTGCATGAGCCTTTGGAACTGTTTCGTTATCTGGCCCACCGCTTCCTTGCAGTGAAATACTTCAATAGTCTGGTACGCAGACTGTTTGGACATAAAGACGATTCCATTTGGAAGAGAAACCCTGCTTCAGGAATAGAATGAAACTAGAGCGATTAATTGAGGTAAACACACCACTAAGTAGTTTTAATCTTGCCCTTCAATAGCTCACTGTTAGTCGGACTGAGGAAGCCACAATGTTGAAAGTACACCAGTTTAGTATAAATGTAAGCTGGAAAGGGTCGTGTGAGTCTCGCTTCACTTTTATACGACCTTTTCTTGAAGCAGTAAGTGCCAGCTTCATGGATATTGGGGATCATCGCCAACAGTACACGGTGATTGAACGCAAGTTCAGAGTAAACCGTGACCCACTTTTTCTAGTTTCCAGAACCATAGCCCGTTATCTGCCCTATGGGCTCTATAGAATTATCGACGATGCTTCAATACGTTTTCAGTTGACCACAGGGCGACAACAGGGAAAAGGATTATTCTGGGAAGTTCCACGACGGGTCGGCGGACTACATGTCCGAACCACCGCACGCCACAGCGGTGATGAACTACGTTGAGTTATTCAGTGTCACGGTATCGCCCCTTATTTCGTCGCTCGTTGACCTGTCCCGTCAGAGTGTTCGGTTAATTTGGCGGAACCACCAGTTAAACACCACCAGCCTCCTAGTATCCTAGTATCGTCGAAACGAAAGAAGCAAGCTTAATGCCATGTCAATCATCGATAGCAATTCTCATTCTCCAGGTCATTAGGAAGTAGAGTTGTCCCCAGATGCCTGAAGAAGGTTATTACTCAATAGTTTAGCCCTGGTTGAACAACTTTTGAGTTGATGGCCTCGGGGCGAGTCGAAAGTGTCTCCGTTTTCGTTGGGATAACTTAGAGGCCAATAGTGTTTGTACACCAAACGAGTCGGCTGGAAAATAAATAAAATTTGGTCGGCCCATTTCTGAACACACCAATATAGACCAGAAAACTCTCGGTCTGATATGTGCACTGTTGAGCTCAGTTGGACATCGAACTGACCAGCAAAAGCACTGTTCATTGTCCAGTCGACTGCATGGGTGACCTAAGCCGGTGAGACATGCCAGTCCAGTCTAAGTCGTGAAAAAAAGCGAACTCTGAAGATTTCCCACTCAGCAATATAAGGCTTGCGCTATTTTTGGGCGAAGTTAGCCCTCTGAATTCCTGAGAACCTGTCAGAAACACCATCCGATTCTTATTTACCACGTAGACATTCACGAATAACCGGGTTGAGAACAATGCACAAAGAAATGGAACAAGGTACCATTGGCTGCTGGAACTTGTACAGGATTTCCGCTACTGGAAGAAATGTAAAAATTGCTTCCACATAAGTTTTTGCGGCGGGAACCCCGTTGGTTATGTCGATTACGGGAGTCTCTTACAATTGAGAAGCATTTAAACAGCAGTAGGCAGAATATCTTTGTAGCTGGATAAATTTGACTAATTTTCCCGGTTATTCGCACTTACTTCATTATTGCGAATGAGTAACAGCATAGAAGCACCTCAATCCCTTAGAGAAGTCTCACTCATGGTTGGAGTGGAATATCACCAGCATCCTGCAGACGAGCGAAATAAATAGGTCAGATACCGTCTTTTCCAGCAGCTTTCCTGTTTCTTAGCTGATCGAAGATCCTGACAATGTTTTGTCGTTCTTAGTGGCCCATGTAATCCGGAGGGATGGTGAGCTCGTGATGTTGGCGGAAGTTAGGTTGAGAAGCTGGTCAAAATGAGTCAGCTAAAGTCTAAATCTTCTTCTCTGTTTGGAGATAATCTGGTCTGCTACATCACGTAAAAAGGACTCAGACTTTTACTGTCCATTCAAGGCGTTCAGTTGGAGTCGGAAAAATATTCCGAATTCGCCAATGCCGTACTTGGTGTTCATCCTTCCAGCCCTTTCCCTCCAGTACTGTTACGACTGACTCTAGTTGAGCACGGGAAATTTCGTTTTAGTCTGCGGCTTTCGGTTCGTTCTACTAGTGGGGTTTCCGTGCTGTCTGATAGTTGTAATACGGTGGACCAGCTCCAGTTTCCTATGGGTTGGGAGGATGGTAAATGGAACAGGGTGCTCCGTGATCAGAAATAATGGTGAACTTGTATTCCAATAGGTAATTATGAAGTCACGTGACAGACTAAAGGACAAATGAATGCTAAATTTGGAAATAGCCTTTTTCAGCTGTTGTAATCCGACGTGAAGCACAAACAAGAGGGGATTAATTTCTGTTGTAGTTTCATTAATTCCGGTGAGAGTTGAATCGGTGGAAAAGGTTAACTAGAACCTGGGAGTGAATGAAAGCGAAGATGTTTTTCTTTTTAAGGTTGTATACAATAAAACACAGAAAATAATCCTATCTGACCAACCGCAAACTAGCAAATGACAGGGCCTTAAAAGTAGATTTCATGAGGAAGCCACATTTTAAAAGAAACCCGAATTATATTGGATAGGTCCAATCAAAGAATGCGGATCACCAACCTACTGAGGATCATACACATGCACTCAAGAAGCTAGAAGGTTAGGATCAGATCTACAATCAGTGATAGTAAGGTGGCATACCAGAGAATCAAGCAAAGTAGAGTTGTTTACGCATTTAAATGGGTATCAGTATTAGCATCGAACTTGCATAAGCGTCGTAGTAGCTCTATCATCATGAGTATTTATGTGGGGTTATGGTTAATAACATCATTTGTAGCATTCTAACGCTTCCAGTTCGTCATTGGCATAATTCAAAACAGGCCGAAGGAGGGTAGGAGAAACACCGGGTACAAAGTTAGAGGTGTTTATGTATACAGACCAAAAGGAGTATTAGTACTTGTGATAGTGTAGCGCAGTGTACTGTTTACTGCCCTGGAGCTGATGCTTGATTGAAAATTATTAACTATGTCGGAAAAAATAAGATAATGGTGATGATTTTGCAGTGTAATCTCTTGAAATATGAGAAGTCACTTTTGAACCAACCTGTGTTCGCTCGTTCAGTTTACACTCCGATCAATGCCAGTGAATTTCCTCACACGGCCGAATTCACCGAACGTGTATGACTCATCTTAGTGAAATCTTCGGTAGTATGCGGACATAGTGGATATGGTTTGGATATAGTAACCATGTCTCGCGCGCATGATCCACGTCCACATTACTTAACAGCGCTTGATAAGTTTGTGTCTACCAATCAGATTATTCATGGACCTGGGTGTATATGTTTTCCCTTACATTTATCATGCCCAGGTGAATGCAGTACTGTGTATGCCAGAGAACCCGTATATTCCATATCGGTTAGAGTGCCTTTTGATTTCAGTTCGGTCAGTTCAACCACTACAACTATGTCATATGGAAAAAAAATCAAGTGGAATATAAGGGAAACATGCAAGTACAAATTATGGTTACACTTCACGATCATATATGCACGTAATCGGTGCAGATAAGCAGTTCATCAGTGCACTAAAAATTTAAGTGCCAGTTTAAATAAACAAAATAACGTACTTTCATCGGGCATGTATTCCAAATTATAACGACAACAAAGAACTCGTGGGAGTTACATTTAACGAAATTAGTAGGTTCGTATCCTTCAGGTTAGACGTGGCTGGAGCTGTAAGCATCGAGACAGTATAGACTCTAGTTCCACAGTGGTGCATGTACGCTGAAGAAGTCTCGTATTAAAAGTGATTTAATATCCACCACAAATTCCGTTAATTTGTCTATTAGATTTCAACTGAAGAACAACTGACGTATCTCCATTGCATAACGGTGTTGCTCTAGGAATCCTTTTTGCAGCTAAAGAATTGAAGACCTTTTTACCGGTTCACGAAGTCCACAGAAAAATGTTGAAAGCTTCCAGTTGGGATCTTCATCTATATCCAACATTACGGGGTCTCCTTATCCCACCCAGAAGCTTCAAATCACAGTTGAATTCAATCATATGACGGATTATGAGCTTTTGTGATAACAGGGAAATATAAATGTTTTTGTTTTTGCTGGTCTTCAAATCAAGTGCAGAAGGTCTTATCGTAGTAGTTATGAAGGTGTGGTCAAAGGCATATCCAGTCTGATCAGTTACGGGAGTATTACAGGAGTCCTAGATAGGTAACGTATGTCCAATGACTCCCTCCGTGACAATATCAGTTTATCTCAGTTTAGTATCATGGATAGTAGGACATATTACCACAGGGGAAATGAAGGATTCGACAGTACCAGTGTCGACAAAGAATTTGTGTTGATTTGTACAACCGGTGAGGAAGGGAACGGGTAATGCGTCGACGAGATGAATCAGTCACTGAGAGATTATCGTTGAAAAAGTTTTCAAAAGATTCATATCTGGATTTGGAGTGAAATGGGGTTGACTGTAAGCACACGGTATGGATGTGTCCAGTTCACCAAGTAGGCTGCTATATTTACATCAAAAGTAACAAATTATTAGAGAAAATAAATTACCACAAAAATCGCCCTTATCAAACAAAGTGACCATACAGCATCGGGTGCGTGCAAAAGTTCTACACTGTAGAAATGGGTAGTTGGTTTTAACCAAGAATTTCGAGGTACTGAACACACATCGCCTGACTTCGCAGACGAAACACAGCATAACTGGGGCAGTGGTACCCGTGAGTTTATCCGTATCCTGATGTGCTTCAAATAAGTCATGCCCATTCTGTAGCAGAGGTTGTGGAAACGGTAGATCCGTTGCCCTTGGGAGCAATTATTGTCTTCAAATAGCTGATCACCGAAATCACATCGAGAGGTTTGCATCTGCACTTGAGGAGTAAAAGCTCAGATATCCTGTGAGTCACGGTGCTTAAGCTGACGGAATTCTGTCCTTTCTACGACTCGCGAATCCTTAGACCAAGCATGATCAAACTCTTCTTGATCTCTTCGTTGTTAGAGGAAACCGCAGTTTTGTGCTCCTCTGAAAGATCACAAGCAATGCACCACAGTCCAAAACAGCCAAAATAACCATCCACGTTGCGCTTGAGATAACTGGAAACCCGGATTTCTAGATTGCAGGACTGAATAGCAAAAAGCAACTGTTGTGGTACCAAATGTGAAATAATAGGGCAATAGAGGAATAGAATTGGCTATTTCCAATGTGAGTGGTGTACGGAACTCAATGCAATTAACAGGATGAACAACAATTACGTAAGCGTACAATCCAGGCTTGAATTTTCGTAGTAGCATAAAAGAATGATACTGAATAATCACCTTGTAAGTAATCATCACACATTTCTGATGTCCCCAAATGAATTATTATCCTTCTACATGCTGTAAACTGTCAGCCAAAACCTTGTCTGTTTCTTGATCTGTCTTTCGTCGACTGTATAGCCAATGTATCATGCCATTTCCATCACAACGAAACTGCTCCTTTGGTTGGTGTGCTAACTTGTGTTTCCATGATCAAAATAGCTAATCTTAAGCAGATCAGTCTCTCTGAACCGGTTACTGAACAATCTCTGGTTCTAGCACCGTGCTGCCGAAGTGGACAACCCAGCGAATAAACACGAAGAGAGAAACGGTCGACTATTCGAAATACTTTTACTAGATGAATGCAGAAGAGGAGTACTTGGGGTTCTACTCGAAAATGATAATACATTGCATTTCATTAGGCAGCTATTCCCTGCCCAAGCTGGCCAGTTCTAAGTAGAACGCTCTGGTTGGTGCTAAGCACCAATTCCAAAAATCAGATAGACAAAAAAGTACCAGTCAAGAGAAGATACTGAAGTAACAACAACCAGGTCTCACGTATTAGTCCAAAGGTTCTTTCATAGGTACTTTTTTCACTTTCCTATACTGGGTTGAGCCAGACTCTTTGGTCGAAAGCTTCCTTTGGGGCTGCCGAAGAAGAAGTCTTTTGGCTATGTTGACTGCTTCAAAATACGATAAACTGAAATTTTTCCAGCTGTTCCTGAAAAAACATTTCGTATTTGCTCGTTTTCATCTTTCTCTTTCCAGTTCAAAAAGATCCTAGAACCACAAAGAGCCACCACCGAGAATTCATAAGTTATGGTTAGGATAATAAACCAGGGACAAGGAGAACTAGAGTATCGATTTTCACGCCTAAGAAAGCTCTGCACTTGACTGCTTTCACCTTCACATACTTTGCCAAAAAGGGTAGCAATTTGTTCTATTTAGAACCTTTGAAATCTTTGAAAAGAATGTGCGTTGTGTCTCCAAAACAGGCATACAAGACTCATCGTCAGGGATAACACTCCTATCTCCTGACTCAAACTTGGTTCGTTGTTTAACCCATCGTCTCGTGCTTGTAGCCATGCTGTCGTTGACATCACTCTGAGGATAATAGCCGTAATTGCACTAGTCGAATGTATTCCAGTGAGCTGTCGTCTGTTTGCAGTTCAGCTGGATGACTTTGCGCGCGTCAACTACAGCAGACTGAATCGTCACTACTTGTTTGACCTTCATCACTGTAGCTCTACTGAATTTAAAGGAGTACTATATCATGGCTTTTGTTGAAAGTGTTCTGCAACGGGTGCTCTAGGGATATAATGACCGTCGCTATTAATTTCAATGCTCAAGCTGTAACACTAACCGAGGTGAAGGTCCCCAAAGAAGGCCGATTTGTCGTTCGAGCCGATCAAATACATAACGGAGGCCCACCAATCCAATTATGCTTTGAAAATCGACTGTCTCCAGCGAGTACACATTTCTCGCGGTACCGACTTAAGTGGCAATCTCCAGTAATTAGAGATCATTAGATTCAAATCAATTACATCGGTATTGGCTGCTTCTGGTGCAGATCAATTTGATATCGTTCATTTTGTTGGTGCACACTATTCACGCACATGTTCAAGCGCATTTTATCGTACGTCTCATCGAAGAACGAACAAAGACCAAGTTCGGCTTCCCGCCTGCGTAAGCTGCTGAGCAAAGAACGCTGATCTGTTTCCTACGTAGAGTTATTCATCAGGTTATAAATACGGCGTAATTCGCGGGATCAAGATTAGATCAGAAGGACCCAATTTTAGGCTGTTGATTCTATCCAAGACCTAAAATCTAGGAAAATGCAGGACAAACTTATTAAAATATACCCGCATTCCCATTGTCGGATGCACACAGATCCTTTCCATCGGAATCTAAATATACGTAGGGGCAAAATGATTACGTATCTGAAAAATGACTGTGAGCAAAAAGCTGTACGGAAATGAAAACGGATCCAGCAATTAGCAAAAGTCACAAACGTTTTCGTCCAAGTAGAAGTACTAGACCGGAAATGTCAGGTCACAACGAACTGATCAAATTGCCAAACGGTTCTTTAATTCAGATTTTGATCTCTGTCTAGATAGTTTGGCTTTGGTCACAAAGTCACGATCATGGACTTTGAATAATAACAACCCGGGTCCAGTCCTCACCACCTCCAGTCTGTTTCCCCTTTGGCAGCATTTGATTTGCCACAGACTCATCCCTTAGATGTGTTACTTCATCGTACAATAACCTCATTTCAGTCAGAGCACGTGCAACCCATTTGTGCGAGATCATTGGCTCTTGTGTACTACAAACGAATGAGGCTCATTTGACCTTAAAGTAAAAGGGATGTGTTCCAAATAAAACCACATGATTTACGAGTGAGTTAATTAACTGAGGACTTTCCGCTGAGCAGCGCGATAGAATCATAATCTTTAAATTAATTATAATTTTTCCTGGTTCTTTCTAACTTGCATATAGCTGATCTGTTCGTAAGCAAAACAAGCCCCTCTGCTGGGTTCACAATTTTCGAACCTGGATTTCAGCCGCAGTTTGAAATGTTTATCATACTGAAACTTCTCCAAATCATCGTCTTTCATGCTCCAGATATATTTGTCATGGTTACAAACGAAAATGATAATCCGTGTGTTTACCGAGTGCAACATAATTCACTTTATCGTGTCATATTTTATAAAATACTGTTTATCGGAAGGACATAACAATGTGAACATCAGTACCGGGTCATATGCCCAGGAAGTCACACGCTTGTTCTAGTTATTCGGAAAGGGCGAAGGGCTAGTGAATTTCATAAGCACTATATTTAATCTACCGCCACTATGTCTGCAGGGTATCTTAAATACACCCAACGGTCGAAACTTCCATTCTTTCGGGGTCGAATATGAACGAATATGAAAACTCGTAAGGTGTTCCCAAGTGTAACGGACCGAGGAAAAGCGATCTATCCAACGTAACTCAAGCCCTGAGTCAACTTCAAGGTCGTTCAGCACGTTGGCTATCAAGTGGCTAGACTTTTAGAAAAAAGTAGTCCGAACTGCAATCATCCGTGATCAGTTGCAACGTGGAGTTTCCACAAAACAGATACAAAAAGAAAGAGACGTGTGCCGTAGGGTAATCATCTCAACTCTCTCTATCCTAAAGCTTCATACTCACAACAGCGTTATCGAACTCTGCTTTCGCACAACCAATATCTGATCCCAATTTGTTGTTCTTTTTAGCCCCGATCCGATCAGATACTTCCTGTGGTAATTTATTGAACGTTTTTTGGTTTGAATCCCCTGATTGCTTAGTATACAAAATGACAACTACTATCTTCGTGTCCGGTGATTCCGTAATATTCACTATGCGACTCAGGTTAATGGAAGCTCCTTGTGTAATTTTAAACGGCTCGTAAAAAAATCAGTTCGACCATTTTGTCCTCCTAATTTTCAATTGTCTACGAAAAGCGGCACAAAACGCGAGAAACCAAGACATTGTCCACAGCTACACATGTCAGATGAAATGCGAACAAGCAATTCCACTCGTGTGCACGAAAAACGTACTCACTCTGTTTATTCTATTGACAATCTGTCGACCACACAATTAATGAAGCACAGGTAATTTTTAGTCGGGGGTTAGCTCAGTTCTAAGTAAAGGCCAAGAACGGTCGTTTCAAATAAAACACGATGGTCAAAATAGAGTTACTGGAAATTAGATCCATCCCTATCATCATCTGCGAATACCTGCCAGAGTTCTCGCAGTAGATCTGATGAAATATTTTTCACTTTTCTATCGTTTTGCGGCATATGGCCCGCCCTACTCATTTTGCACAGTTTCAATATTTATTCTGGAAGCAAAATTGTTTATATTCGTCAATGATAATGCAGTCACACGTCACGCGTCGCATGAAATTCACCACATCCCATTTGTCATAACAGGAATTGATTGTGAGAGGATGAATCTGGCTTAGGACTGACAATAAATATGCGGTAATGCGTTGTTGCATATCTGACGACTGCAAACATGCCCTCAGTTGTTAAAGCACTGGACGCTGAAAGATGACTTGCTCAATATGGGTTCAGGGCTTGCCAATCCCCATAGCCCATTCTGTGTGCATGCTCAGCACTTTCCAGGATTCTAGGACTTTGGAACAACTACCACCCTACCATGTTCAACCTCACCACACGTACTCCGGACAGTAGTTATGGATAAGCTGATGACCGACATCAGAGTTATATTAGATCCACAGGTTCACTCAAGTTCTTGCAATAATCGCAGACTCAATGCTGCACAGTACAACAAAGTTATTTCAAAACGGTACTGCGGATGAACTTACTGAGATCGAAATATACATGAATAGTTTGTTGCCTCGGGAATGGGTCGAAACCTTTTGAATACGTCTTTCTTAATGAAATGTGTAACGGATTTGTGATGCCATGTTGAATGCAAATATGTGGAAGTATTCTCCTACGGAAAGCCGTCCTATTGAGACGCCATCAGCTAGCTAGTCAGATAATTTTGCTGCTCTCGAAGTCAGATTACAAACACTGCTTTGTAGTTAAATCGAAAAAGGGCTCAGGTTTTGCCTGGCTAACAGAGTGCCCGAATGAGTGATGGATAAATAACCGGTCGAAGCTGTTTCCATCGCCCGCCCATGCCAGCTTGAAGGAAAGCATCTTGAAGTGTCTGTTACACAAATTTTAATTTGTATTCGTTGTAGGAAAAGTCGTTAGAGAATCCTGTTTCAAATCGTTGGTTCCTTAGTCGTTCTTGGAATATCCTAGCATTTATTTACTGTAGAGGATGACTCTGATATGTCTTTTCCCGATTCCGAGTGTGATTGCGTCAGTTCTAGGGCTTCGTTATCTTTTCTAGTGAAGATTAGCTCCATTACACACGCCAATGTTCAGAGAGTGGCAATTCGGAAGGTGTAGCATTTGTCCAGTTCAGAAAGTACAGGTATGAGTACAAAGTTTTCGAATGCAATTTTGAATATTTTGTTGAATTTCAGTAAAAAGTCATCGCAATTGAAATTTCCACGAATAAAGTTTGACTACTTGCTACCAAGGTTTGTTTTACTCATTACATAATTCTTATTTTTTCATCCAATGCTCCTGTGCGTATTTCTGTCGCTCCGAGTAACCAATGCAAATTCAGCGTACCAAACAACGGGGATTCCGTTACTAGTGACGTTGTTCCTCATTTTCTTCTCCCATTTCACATGAATCTGACACACACAACACCGGACACAGGAGAAGAAAAATCTTCAATATAATTCGACCCCGTTTTTCTATTCCAACCAATGATCCATCTTCTCAGGCATTTCTTCTCTATTCTGACAGGTTTCTATGGAATTTCTCTCCACATCAAATAGTTTTCCATCACTCTAATTGTCAGCGGTTGTCCGGTTTCAAGCCAATGACATTCTGGCAACTTGAAAAATTCGCGTTTTGTGTGGTTAACATCAATGTCTTGTAATTTTCGGCTAATTTTATTTGAAGCCGTTCACTCGTTACTGGTGCCGTAACCATGTTCGCCCGAGTGCCTAAGGTTGCACTACTCTTGATTTTTTTATACAATACGGTATGTGCTATTTTTAGTGCACTACTACGTCTAACTTTATGATCAAATTGAGTATTGTAAGGTTTGTATTCATGATCTCCAGTTTACCCCATCAAATATGGTAGTAGTCAACTTTTGATAACCTGAATTCATAAGTAGTCATATTGAAACAGCGCTGTCGGTCCTACATGTAGCTTGTTAGTTCATTTCAGAAGTGTATTAGGAGAATCACAGTTGGTAAACTCTGTCCATGTGCTATTTAGTCACCTTTCTATCCCTGTGGACCGTAAGAGTGACTAAACAAATGACTCCTCTTCGTTGTCCGAAAAATTAACCAAGGTCAGAAGATTGTCACTCACGAGGTCTTTTCTTCCATACCCACAAGCTTTCAGGCAGTTGCGTTTGCCGAATCAGTTTACCATGTAACACTCGATCGGTTAACGAAGACAGATCCACTCTCCGTCGTCCGTCTACAGTTAGACGACTTGAAGTCCTTAGGTTATGCACGCTTCTGGACTGAAAATGATTGGACCGGATTTGACAAACTCTCGATCGATTCAAGAATTGGGGAGATAAAACTAGATCCTCCATTGCATCCAATTTCGCTTTCTGTCACGGTTTATGCCATCCTCCGGTCAGGTTCTAATCAATCGGATGAGCGGACAGTGATTCCCGTTCATGTGGCGTGCTATATGGGCTCACATGCTTGGGGCTCAGTACGCGGATCGTCTCAAATAAGCTTGATGAACCTATCAGAGGTGAGTCAAGCAGGCCCTGGTATTCTCCTGATGTACGATTATGTATAATTTAAAGTAGTAAGCACTATGAATTTGTTTAATTTGGAAATTCTTCGGAAAAGTTTGTGTAGAACGTTTGTCCCGCAAACGGAAACCGACACTAATAGGGGACAATTATCGGACCTCACGCCTTCGCGGTAATCCAAACATAAGTGCTTAATTGTCCGAAATGTCATTACATAATGATACGTTGAGGAATGTCAGTGGAAAAGTCAATACTTTACAGTGATAAAATGATATCCTCAGGATTCATGAAGTTATATACCCATAAATAACATCCCATAAATGATCTAAGCTTTTAACCCTCTGAATGTTGCCGGGAATTCACTTGGTGATGTCTGTTAGGAAAATGGTCTGGTGAAATGCTCAGTATAACCTGATCAGCGGTGTATCTAAGAACATCAGTACAAGGTAATAGCATAGCTGAGTAATATTGCTTGTATTGAGTTACTTTGTTCCCCCGGAAAGCCAAACGGATCATTTCATCTCAAATATAAAAGGATAAACGGTGCAACGTTACTTCTGCCACATATGGTACAACCCACTATATGCCTGTTTATGGAAAATGAACTGGTGATCAACAAACATCTGGCTTATTTCTCAAAAAAATAAGTGAAATAGCTAGCTTACAGAAGCAGTTAATAGAATTCAGGTATACATAAGGCAATGATATCTGCTGTTTTTCGGCACGTCCTGACCCCCTTTGCACTGTAAGAATATTTTGCCGTTAAAATACTTTTATTCTCGTACTACGCATAAGAACTGATTCTCTGTGGTATAGCCAACTTGTACTGTCCACCTAATCTCGATCCTCATTGTTATCAGTTCCGAGGAGATCCGGGCTGGTCAGAGACAGATTCACGTGCGCATAGGAGACAAATAACGTTTTGGCTAACATCAGTCGGAAGAGAAATAGCTTACTGTAAACAGCAAAACCATTCCATTATAACTACCTTATGCAGCGGACGACGTATAACTTCGGATTAATGTCATGACATGTTTTACTGTGTGTACTTAAGGTATATATGAAATCACTCATTATCTACAATACTAGTGAGTGAACCGCTAACTGAATCCCACGAACTAGGAAGCCAACCGGATAGTTTGATGAATCTTCCAATATATAAGTGGATAGCAGTTTCCACGACTAACTTGGAAATAAAAACGTTGCTAGTGATGTACCACCCACAAGAAAAGCCCATGTCATCATAGGCCTACCGATTTTACATTCTGTTTATTTTCCGGCATTTTTCTCACTGGACGGTATAAATTCGGATACGTATGCTTATATATATATATATATATATATATATATATATATATATATTCTGCTTTGTTTTGCACTATCTACTAACCGAGTTTAGTTGTTCGTGAAGTTGTGGAGGATTCATTTGACAGAAAAGGCTGCGTAATTGTTGGCTGATAAGATCCAGGTTTGCGAATGTTTTGCGTTACCCTTGTTAGATTTGGCCTTAGGTAACTGGCTAAAAAGAAACTGCTCGCAAACTATAATAACTCCGGATTTCGCATACGGAAATTCACCATAAGCGAAGTACATCTTAAAATAAAGTTTTCATAACGTTTGGATGTAGTTTTAGCACTTGTTTGAAGAATGATCAGCTCAGTCACGCATGACAACATTTAAGAGCCACTCCAATATACAGGAGAGCATCGTTTCTCTGGAACGGATAACCCTATAATCTTACCACACTATTCTAGATGCATATTTAGTTCGTAGTAAAAGTATGAACTCTGAAATAACTGAGTGAAAGAACAAGCAGTTATTGTTATCTCGGTGACTATGAATCCAAACATTGTAACAAATCCTAACGCAGCAGATAGATTATTCAGGAGATGAGATTACCATGAGAGGATTTCTAGTGTCATATCGGTTATGGAATGATTGCCGTTTCCGAATAGGACTTCTGTAAAATTCCTATAATTCTTGTTATGCTATTATATCAAGCTGCTTTTTTGCTGACAATTCGCACCTAATGATCAATTTACCAATTGCCTAGCTGTGTCACTTCGACCTACGAGCATCGGAAATCTATTCAAATCTATCCGACTAGTATATCGTATACACTTGCATCATCTTGGATGTCATATACAGACACGTTTGATTAGTGTTGCTAAAGAAGATATCCGGCTAGAGAACGCAGATTTGGGAAAAGTCGGATCCGGTATGGAATGCAGGACTAATGTGAGCAGGAAAAAGTAAGTGCAAACTTTATGGGCTGATATTAACTTATTTCGCCCGTTTTTTCAACTGGTACCAGAAAGAAATATTGAGATTTATGTATTTATCCACTAGGGTTAGATGTGGCATGAAACAATTTTAATAATACAATCAAGTGCCATGTATTCCACAACGGTTTCCCGTCTCATGAAACCTACCCATACTCACTGGAATAATGAGACAATGAATATCTCTTTGTATGATCTGAATTGAGACGATACAGTTAAAATAACTTACTCTTGGTATTTTTTCCCCGAACTGAGATGATACAGTGAAATACACGAGAGCAGCTCGGGACTCCGAAAATTATCAGAGGCATTCCGAATACGTGCAAGTGCTTTGCACGCTACTCCGTCTACAGTGACTGATTATGCCTACCTTTGTTCAGCAATTTGTTAAATAAATTAACTTTTCCAATTTCTTGATTATATTGGCTTCCACCACTTATATGCTTGCTTGGACAAAAGCCAAGATACTCGTAGAGATTGCCCATGGATGCTGTAAAACAAGGATACACGAGTAACTCGCCTTGGGTTAAGAATACTGTTCCGTTATTCTGTATATCGTGAAATAAACCGTCACCACGTTTGCAGTGATCCAGTAACTGTGGCTCAGCCTTGATGAACGTTAGGTTTCACGTAAATGAAATATTTGATTGTGCCCTCAATAACGGATTGCTCCTTTTCTGAATGGATCAGATGATAGTCCGGATACATGTGGCAGTGCAATTGTGATCGGTTGACGTAGACTGGCCCTAGTTTGAAACAGAGTACGCAAGTTGAACTTTTAAGTTTCTCGGGCCATGACCAAATTTGGAATGGTTTTATCAGCATTTCCGGAGTAGATTTGTTTATCTACACATCAGTGAATATTTGGGCTTCCCAGTGAACCTTTTTAATCTAAAATTTGCTCCCATAAAGAGTACGACAAAGGTAAGAAACTTTTTAGAACCCGTTGTCGCACAGATCCATCTGTGACATGTGAATGTACCATATGTTCAGTTTTATTTATTCGCCAATGCTTGCAAAATATCCACGTAAGTAGCTTTCTGGTCGTTACTTTTAAATAAACGTCAATTCAAATACGGTTACCATCTTCCTTTTTCAGACTATTCTCAAAAACCGTGAACAAATGCTGGTTTATTTGGGAGATTTATGCACGGTCGGCGGTCACAATAGCCTGGCGAGTTAGCAAAAATGAGCGGTATCAGTTTTGTGTGTTGAATATAATCTTCGCAATATCTGTTTTTTTGTATCGTAGTTTAAAAGAACGGCGACACAATTCATAGAAAGCATGCGTCGCTATCTAAAAGAGTGATGCTTTCTGATTCCATGCAAAATCAGCCATTTTAAATCGATTTGTTTGCTCGAAAAATTGTCCTGAATATGATAGTTTCGTGAATGCTTGCTCTTTATTTCCTAATTGGTACATTTTAGTGTAAAAGGATGCCAAACTATGTTACTGAGTCCGAATCCAAAATGGAAACAAAAATAGCTTGTCTGCGTGAACGGTTTCTTTTCACGCCGGCACAAACCACGGGTGAAATCTGCGTGGGACAAATCTTCCCCTAAAACTTCTGTGCTTTCCTCTGATTCGGTTGTGTATTCAGTCGTACACCACTGCCATCAAATTTATTCAGTAGATGGAAAGGATTATCCTTGTCTATTGAAATCTTTTTTCCAGATCGCTATTTTCATCAACGTGACTATAGCTGGCAAACAAACGCGTTCGTCTTTAGAATGCGCGATATCTACAGGGAAAATCGTGATTCAGGGTTCTCGACTTTTGTACAGTACGTCTGCTGACCATGATGGATTTGTCAGAGAGAAGCGCAACTCGCAAGATGTAAGAGACGCACACAACAAATCTCAAACAGTATTTGGACTCTCCACTGTGGACGATTCGGTTCAGAAACCGCATTAAACAAACAAAGCATATCTTGTAAATTAGTTTACAGTAGATCCCGACAAAATTCAACTGGTCCAAGTATAACCGCTTTGCAACTGGTGAGTTGCATGTTTAAGGTGTCAATACATCACATGTTTATTTCTTGTTTCCTTAACTAACTAGACCGTCCATTTCACACACGGATAGCGCTGTTACCCGTTTGAATGAAATGGACTTGATCTAAACAAAAATCTCTAACTAATTTAAGCGCAAAACAGAAATCTCATCACTCACTCCCTTTTTGCTCTCACCCTAAAACCTTAAGCTCATCGATAACAATTTGCTAAACTATCTTTCTTTCTCGTCCCGTTATTGTGTAGGACTATGAGATCTCAAATCTCCCTAAATTATCTATAATTTTCTTTCGAGCAGGCACCGAATTTCACGCTAAGTAAAGTGTTCCAAGCCATCGTATATGAGCTTTACCATCATCCATTTGTATTCATTATCACGAATAAAATAATATATAGAGGTCCCTCCTAGTCTGAATTCCAGTTTCAAACTGGTCCTGACTTAATTATTTTTCAAGGGATATTCGTTTTTGCACAGACAAAGTTAATTACTTTCCTCCCCTTTTTCAGTTCATCACCTCTAAGATCGAAATTACTGAAAATAAGTTTATCCCTTGCGCCCAAATACAAGTCAACAAGGAAACATAGTGCAACAAGGGGTTTGTTCAATTGATGTTCAGATGTAGTAACACGTTAGTAAAACGTAGGTCAGAGCGTGTGGTTTTGACAAGATGGATTTCGATATCTGCTCCAGGCACTAACATCAAGTTTGACACTCGTGGACTGAGTCAACTGTTCGCATTCACAGACTCGAACGTGCCCACGCGTCAACGAAATTATTCTGATGAAAGAGGATCAAATCAAATGAGACGAACCGGTTTGTCTAAGTGTGACTGATATTTAGGAAAACATATGTAGGGATATGCATCTCATTCCAGAACACTTACTGTGTTTACGGACTGATGCTTTTCTCAGGTTAAACGAATTAAAACGCGAGCTTTATTATTGCTGCTTGAAACAATGAAAATATCTGTTCGTGTATACTACTGATGCCTCATTACAGTTTGCTGAGATTCCGAACCACGTGAAATCAAGTAAGAAAGCTTGTTTTTCTCCGTGAAACTTCATTTCCTTATAGTGCACACCAGGAAGATCAAACTTATCTTCGGGCAACTTCGCATAATTGTTTTGAATGATCAGACTGATGAATATTCATCATTTTCCCTTCAGGTACATTTGTCCGTGTCCGAGTTTACTGAAAATCTTTAAATGAACAAACCCAAGTCAACTGTAATCAAGATTTTCATCTCCTGGACGAGGAAAATTTAATAAGTCTTCCCTTCTGGTGAGATGTCCGAAACCAGTGAACTCCAATAAACCTCAGTGGACCGTGAAAACTATCCATCTAGGATATGGGAAGTTTGTGAACTCCGAAAAAAGCTTGCAGAGCTTCACGGAATTCAATGCAATCCAGCAAAACAAATTTCAGATCAATTTTGCAAAAATCTTGTCCGCAGGTAACGAAAACTCACGTTTCCAATGAAAGAGGTGCCATTTATCGTCCAAAACACATCTGGACATCGAAAATAATGTGTTACAGAATACCATCTTAGATTTAATCAGGTTGGATTCACCAGCACATAAATGGGTCAGTTGTGTACAAATTGTTACTGTCTGCGTAGAAGAAGTTTGGTTCGAAACAGCAAAATCATAAATTGCTGTGGAGACTAGACTGTACAAAATCTGGGGGACAGACTGTTTGAGATGAGCATTCTGGCGAGCCCGACTTCAACAATTCGGGGTTCATTATCGGTGTTATATCGGGGCTGGAGTAGAATGAGACTAATAAGAAAGACTCAATTAAGAATATATGCAACACAAGCCATTTCACCAAAATGTCATTCGCGAAATAGCTTGGTAAACTTCACGTTAAATGATCAATCGAAAGAATAATTGGGATTACATTTTGCCACATAGCTTTTTGTTGCTGAGGTCGAAGTGAATTGAATAATTGCACCAATCAGAATGAGCACCGGATGCATGGTTATAAACCACTGAGGATTGGTGCACTTCAATTGATAATTGATACGAAGTAATTGCATGGATAACTGGCGAACAAAGACTGCACGAGTGGCGTAAGGTAGCGGCTCACAAACGCTATACTCAATCTGAACTCATGGGAGACGAGGAACTTGAAGTATTCGAGAGGCTTGTATAAAAGATAAACATGGATTCACATAAATAGACAGCGATTAGGCTAAGGCGAATTCTGGCGAACTCAAGTCAGAGCCCAATCCTTTAGTAATTTTTCAGCGTTATCTTAACACTATTTATTTTGCTAATCAACGTTGTATTGGTCATTTTTGGAATTGGGATGAAGTTCGAAAACGCCACTTCCCAAGTTTTCTCTTCGGTGATTTTGTGAAAATGAGCCACATTTCAAACTTTTTTTAAGTTTTCTTGCGGACAGAAGGTAAGGGTATATAAATCAAATGAAAAAGAGAAACCGGGGGGGGGAGCAATATTAACTCCACAAAAAGGGGAAGGAATTTCCATCGACTCAGCCGTAAACAGAATCCTGGACACTATGGGAAAGTACTGAGTCGATTCAGAAGGCGAGCTCTTAACGAATTCGGAGCAAAACAATAAATGAAAACAACATAATTTCAATAAATGTCTGTCTAGAGACACCTATTGGGCAGAATATAAGAACAAATGTGGCCAATGCTGGATAGGAAACCTTTGTCATAGTTAACGTTTTAGGTGGAATCTCCCTTAGAAAAATGTGTGCTTCGCCTAAGTTTCGGACAACTCACGGACTAATATATCTACTGAAACTTGCACGTGGACATAAGTTCCTTCGAGCTTGTTTGGAAGAACCGTCGGTATAATGTAGTCCATTTTCGATCTGAAAATATACAGACGGTTCAGAATAATTGAGGTTGGGTTACTTGCTACTTTAACTTCGGTAGACATTGTTTTGGCAGGTTGAAAAATCCGTAATTCAGGGCCATTGCAAAAGATAACGACCTCATGGATACTAAACGAGCGACACTTCTAAATCATTTATAACTCAGGTCCCACTCGATAAACCTCACAGGGTAATTAACGTTTTCAGAACAGGACAAGGGAATATTGTTTTACGTCCAAGGTCTTGTTATAATCTGACGTGGCAATGGGCTGTTCCTCGTAAAATATAACCAAATAGATCATCGGAACAAGCCTTGTAACTTTATAATTGTAAAGTGCAAGATGAACTTTATCTGGACTTCTGTAGCTGCCAGCAAACCCTGACTCTGGTTTCTAAAAATCCTAAATGATCGAAACATTGGAATAAAAGGAAAACGGTACCGACAGTTTGAAAGGACCAAAATTATAGAATGAGTTCCACACTGATGGATACGAGATATAAAGTTGACTATCACCATAAGCAAAATAGCAGTACACTCTCTTATCGGTGACTCAGAACCCACATGAATATAGCGGATAAATTGCTCCACAATGGCTAGCAAAGTATAAAAATATATTGACTGTGTTATCGTGGGAATAGTCACAGAAAAGTGAACTGCCTTGGCCGAACACAAGAGCAACTCTTACACCATCACGAAACTCGGCCAATGGAGTTCCCCGGTAAGGTTTCATCATACTGCTAAGAATAAATTCTTTGCTAATCTTCATAACTGTCTTCATCTTCTGCTGATACAGAAGGAAAACAAACTTTACTGGAGATTGAAGTGAGGCTTACACATAGTGCTGAAGTTCAAACGAACACAAGCGTCGATATACAAATAGAGGGCACATTTGACGGAAACCAGTTGAGTGAAATGTTATTTGTTGGCATATTACGAGCAACGATCGATCAACGGATTCCGTTTTGTGATGCAGGCCAATACTCTGGACGTGTACCCAGGGTAAGCTGCACTGGAAACTTTTCGTTAATTTCCAGAGAACGTCTGCTTCTGGATGCACCATTAGAAAATGTACATCATTTCGTGTAAACAAACTTTCTTTCATTTTCCCTGGTATCGAGATTGGGCAGAAAGGGCATTTTATTGTTGATTTGATTTTGCGGAATACTATTACGTTAAAAAGGAATAGATATTTTGCTAGTAAAAGACAATTTTTGAGACATTTATAATCGATCTGTATGCGTTATTGAAGAAACATTGTTTAATAATGATATGCAGTTACATCCTTTTATTAGTATCTATCCGGTGCCTCCAGGGTATATTTTATACCTTGAAAGGCAAAGTCTGATTGTTGCTCTATCTGTTTTTTCCCCAGTGGCAAAACTTTGATGAGACACAAAGTCCTTTGAGGAACGTTCTATGTTGTGAGATTAAAAATGTGCAACGCAACATGTTGTCGTAAGGCATATTTCATCAAGAAAACACAATTCAAACTGACTTCCATCCATTGCTGAAATAAATAGAATCTCTAATATAAATGGCGTTTTTGGATGACAGCATGTTTTTTCTGACTGCTGTGGGCGTAATACGTACTCTGTCTTATATGCGAAACATTCCGTACTCTCAACAACCGAGAAAATGATTCATTTTTTGTCTCACGGGTAGAAGTAAAACGACTATCCAGTGGAATATTCACAAGCCTCCCGCTTCAACGGAGTGGACTGGCTGCATTCATTATTGTTGTCAAATATTCCAACGGGTGTCGGGTTTCCTCAGTTCCTTCAATAGACGGTCACACACATTACAAACTCTATTATTGCCCGCAGTCCTTCCATTAGCCGATGAGAACCCACCAACAACGTTTATTATTTGATAGAAAAATGTGGTTTTTGTTGCGGACGCTCTCTTCTTTTAGTCATGTGTATCATGAATCCAGTGCTAGATATTGTTATTTCCATAGGGGTGCCTTTGCGCTCGATGGCACATTTCAAGATAACCAGGAGTAGCCTTCTTCACAATCACTGTAACTGATTTCCAGAGTATCACTTTGATAATGTGCGCTAACATTTAACACCATCTCATACTTCATCTTTTTTGATCCTGTATCGGCTGAATTTCACTTTTGCTGTAGAATACAAAGTACTTCACGGTATTCCATCACACCGAAGTTTCATTTGGGTCGAGCATGTGACGCAACTACACGTCTGCAACTACATCCTGGCATATTATTTTTCTTCCAATACTCTATTTAGGGACACAGTGGTGATAAAAGCAATCCTGAAAAATACGGAAATATCTCACGGTGAATGTCAATCAGTGGTTTTGGTTCTACTCAACAGCGCTTGGGTCAGCGATGTAAATTTAACACACATGAATAAGAACACTACATTCAATAAAACGGATATCCGTAGAACGGATATCTTGGTAAGTAGCGTCTTTTGAAAAGCTGAATTTGAATCAGCCAAACCATCATACCCTATATTCTTAAACTCAGCGTACATGATTACCTTATCAGCAAGTGTCGCAGTTGACTCATGTTCGGCTTTTCGTATTGGCAGGGTTACAGCGTCTGTTGTACACTATGATTCGCAAGTTCCAGAGAAATAATTAGAACTTAAGAAAAAGGTGATAGCGAGCACTCTGACCTGCCTTTCAATTAGCGTGTATTTAGAACGGTTCTCATCATAATACAGAATTCTAAGATCGGTCGCGTGGGTTCTACGGTTCATACGGTACCTCATAATACCTGTTATAGGCCACTCTGTATTGACGTCGAATTTGTGTTCGTTGGCCGTTTCAGGGATTAAGAGCGGCTGTAGAGAAGTGCTTAAATAAGCTCAGCTAGAAGAATCCTCACTGGAAGTTGAAAGTGTACCTGGTATCAGTACGTCTATGGGGGTACCGATGAAGGGAAACCTAATAAATAAAATCAGTACTATTATTATTACCAAACTGATATGAGTCGGTGGGCGGCTTGGAAGGTCGAATTTATATGAAGTTACTAAGCATCCCGTGAATCTGTCTAGTAAGCTTATTTTAACGGATTCAATCATTAGATATTATCATGCGCTGGAAGGCCAAGTGGTTATACACAAGTGCCTGCTAAGACTGGTCAAAGGTCTTGGATTTTACAGAGTAGAGCCGCTTTTCGTCGGGTTACTGGTAAGTTTTACACGTGGAAGAGAGAGGGAGAGTCGACTACACCATATTACCAACAAATGACCTCCTTACTACGGGAGTGTACCCGCTTCTTTGGGCATGTATTTGCTCATGTTGATGTTCATTATTTCGGACCCTTTACCGTAAGCATGGGAGTGCGAAAGAGAAACGCTATGGCTGTTTGTTTACATGCCTAAACATCGGAGCAGTGCATACCGAAGCAAAGCATTCGCTCACCTCGGACACCTTCATCCTTGCCTTTATACGTTTTATGGCTGGGACAGGGCAGCCAAAGGTAATGTGAAATGATGATGGTAGCAATTTTAAAGGTGCACCAGTCTCTACAGCGTCTCACCAAATGGAGTTAGTAGTTTTTTGTTGGAATGTGAGGCAGAGTGGCTTTCTTGTTCATCTGATGCAAGTCACAGGGGAGGCGTTTTCGAAGGGTTGGTATGGTCGGACCGAAGAATATTTTGTGCAATAGCCCATAGTTAGCACACCACGGACGAGATTCTTTCAACATTTCTGGCCGAACTTGAAGGAATAATCAACTAACGACCGTTGCCTCGTTTGACAGAATATGCTAAGGATGTGGCAGTGCTAATGCCCAACAAGTATCCGTTACTCAGAGTTAGTGGAACGCTGATGATTCGCATGGATTTTTCTCAATCATGCGTAAGGCTACGGTGAAGGGTTCAACAGTTAGCAGATACCTTTTGAAAACGATAGAAAGTGGAATACTTGTCATCTTTACAAGAGGACACAGACGTCCCGCTGACCGGAAGTAGCGGCGACTTCATCAATGAGCAGGTGAGAGTCCACATACTGATTCGCATGTACAGGAATCTTGACCCCAGATCCGACCTTGACCTTGGTAGGTTTCCAGACATGGAAACTTGATCTTAAGAACTCTCGCTGCAGAAGCGGTTAAAACTACCTATCTTTTCACTTGATTTCGTGTTTACTTTGAAGTCATTCACTCACTGTTTGTTTGAAGCAGAACTCCTGATTTTTGCACGCAAAGGCTAATATTCACACAAACTTACACAACTAAACATCGTGCAACAATAAATCGGGTGCTTTGAACCGAACACTTTGTGGAAAATGCTTTCCTTGCAGTTGAAATAACACTGCTTTTTAGGGCATCTCTTATGTTAGAATAATTCTGTGTTGACTTCTCACAATATGCATTCCTAAGAAATTTTGGTGTATCAAGGTGAATAAAAAGTTGCGCTCAGCCTTAAATTGGAACGGTGTACCGGGCATTTGCATTTCTTTAAGGAGAATCCGTTTATTTCGAAGTTACTTGCCTTTACTCCCAGGCATTTTACTGTCCTAGTTTCCAAACTTCAATGAGAAATACAGTTGTCCAATTGTAATGGGACATTTACTCGGTTTTTCAACGTACAAAGAAACGATTTCATGCAAGATCGAGAAATAGCGGATCCACCGTTTTCATTGTTCCTGCAATCGTACGTAGTTTTCCACTTCCGCTACATCGAAGCACACATTCTTGGCCTAGATTGCTCATTTTCTGAATCACGAGTGAAATATTGCTTCAATCGATCGATTGAATTTCGCAACGTAAACATGCACAGCGTCGACTTGGCGTGCTTGTCCTCAACAACGCCTCGGTGGTGAAACCCACAGCTGTGCAATGGTTACATCATCAAGTGAAAAACTGGAGTGATCGAAAGTTTGGTCGATCAAATGTTTGGAAATATAAAAAATGTCCTAGCTCAAACTCTTTCACTGTTCCAGAGGAACACATCAGCATGGTGGACTTCGGAGATTACCGAAGACTGTTTTATTACCGGACACCGAATCGTAATGTACATTCCTTTTCCTACTGTAACTGAGTTTGTATTGTGCCACATCTCTGGATAAATTCTGCTTGTTTAGCATTGTAACTGCTACCGCGACCGAGAAAAACAATGTCACAGAAGCCGACAAAGCCCTCTATTTTGGGAGAGACACAAGACAGTTCCCTCTAGAAGTTTAAATCTTCGGATATGCCCTTTATGTAATTCACTGAAAACCTGGCAGTATGCACGATGGAGAAGACACAATAGAAAAGGAATCCGAGTGCCTCCGAAAAGCTAAGATTTTCCGGTATTTGCAACCGACTGGAGAGCCAAATGCGACGATATATCAAATGGTTTAACTAAGATCGGTAGGTGGACTTTATGACGAGTCTTTTGGTTGGAGAAGCTTATGAAATCGTCAATGAATCGGACATATTTAAAGATGGTGGTTGCGATGCTTTCAAACTTATTCGGAAATGATGGGCACTCCGGGACACCGGGTGGAAAATCGAGACCAGATGCGTCAGAGGTGACAACTTTGCTCCGGAATTAAAGCAGTCAGTGATGCTAAGATATCCCGAGAAAGATAAACCTGTACGGTAAAGTCATTTTTGGAATAGGTTCGTCGAAGGCGTAACTAATAAGTCGGTAAGCACAACTCTTCTGAGAGGAAAATATAAAGAATTGTACGAGGTCGTGACGGAAGCAGAGGAAGAAGAACGGAAGGAAGACTCGCCACAGACCATCACTGATCATAAATGCTTCGCCGTTCAGAGACCCATCAACCACCACTTCAAGGGGGGGGGACCCAACAGAGGTTGGAGGGGATGGCGACCAAATTCACGGCCAACTTTCAACTCTCGAGGAAATGGTACACTTGGTCACTATCACGGGGTGGTGCACCGACCGGTTCTACAGAACAGTGCAATCGTGGTTAAAAAGGTTCAAACCCAGGGCTCGAGTCAGTCACCAACACAACAAGTTGGTCCCGTTGCACCAGTCATGTGTCCGAATCACCAAGTGGTCTGACACTTTTCCAAGTATGATTCCAGTCAGCAATACCGAAGTGTGTGCTCTTGTTGATATTAGAACTACCCACAGTCCTATCAGTGTGGCTGCTATAGCCCACCCGGGCGCGGTGAACCCGAAACCGTGAGAATTTCTACTAAATTGTGTAAACGGTGAGAAACTGAACAATGCGTGGGTCACATCGTTCTCGGTGGAGAAGACCTGATCTGGTGGGAGGCATTTGCTTGAAGTTAACTGGGCAGCTACCGTGTATCTGTTCGAAGCTGTTGGGCATCTCTGGCTATCATAGCACTCGACATTTGAACAAGCTTGCTTTGGCGATACGAATAAGCCCGGGAGGGATCATTGTGGCGCCGTGGTAACGCACGCGCCTTCGAGGTGAAAGGGCCCGGGTTCAAACAGTGGGTGTGGCGGACGATGTGCACTGCTGATGAGCTCTAACAAGAGTGGAACTCGAGTCCCGTGCGTTTGAGGGCAGGTTGGTTAGACCATCCGAGGTTTGTGCTTGAAAAGTGAAGTCCAAAGAACAGTCAGTCAAACGAAGAACTTAAACGACTGGTTACATCATGGTCTCTTTCATTATCAGAGATATTTTCTAGAACGCGAATGTAGCAGAGGATGTCATACTGAAGAAGAATTTCGGAGAGTAGAGTCATAGAAAGTTAGATGTCTGTTCCACTAGAGTTTCCGAAAATGGTCACAGGCAGCGGTTCCAAGAACCAATGAGAGGTATTGAATCTGTGGAGAGCAAAGAAACGCTTTATAAAATCTTTCTCAGACTCGCCAACTCATTTATGTGGTAATGCTAGATTCTGGGCAGGACCAACGTGATTAGGCGTCACATCGACACAAGGAATGCTGAACCAAATGAGTTGGCCCCTAGAAGAATACCCATACATTACCCAGCAGAAGTACTCCAGAAAGCGGAGGTCATGTTGAAAAATAATGTTATCGAACAGCATCACTGCGCACAGGCGTGGCCTGTGGTATTCGTGAAAAAGAATAGAGGCAAGTTGAAGCTGTGCTTGAACTACCCCCGGGTTGAACGCCATGACTAAGAAAGACTCGTCGCGGCTGCCTTCGATGGAAGATCTGTTTCAAGCCTTGGGAAGAGCGCGGTACTTTTCCACATTTGACTTAGAGTCGGGATATTGGTAAGTGGATGTTGAGCCCGCCTTTAGAAAAAGGTGACCTTTAATATCCCGTCGGGCTTGTACGAGTTTCAAACCATGTCGCTTGGATTGACTAATGCTCCAAAGAACAACTAACCACGTGCTAGAAGGTTTCATCCCATCGAAAAGCCTTGTGTGCATCAAGGATGTGGTGATCCGTGGGAAGACGACAGAGGAGCATGTTACGAATTTGGATCGGGTGCCAGAAAGGATCAAGGATGTGGGGCTGAAATTAAACTCATCCAAGTGTCGATTTTTCCGGGAGGAAATCAGTTTTCCGGGTCATGTTATTTCTCGCCATGGATTAAAAGTTGGTCCCTGTAGAGTGGACAAAGTCCTGAAATGGCCAACTTCCCGTTTGGTTCCTGAATTCCAAAGTTCCATGCGTTAAGCCTCCCACTAATGCCGGTTTATCAGAGATTTCGCAGTGCTTGCGTCATCATTAAAGGCCCTCCCGCAGAAAAATAGTAACGTCGTCTGGGATGACCAATGCGGTAAGGTGAACAGGATTGTCGTCCCGTGATTAAATGACTCGCAGATAAACGAAACCCGAGATCGCTTTACTAGGTGTACTACAGGACGAATTATTAAAATGGTAACAATAACATACATAAATTGTGGTCAAGCCAATGACAGAAACAAAACAGTCAACAAAAGCTTCGAAAAACCCTAGCAACAACAGGCAAGCAACGTTCGCGACGGCCATGCAAGCGCGAGTCAAGTGGTTTACAAAGCTGGTCCTCATTTATGGGGGCTTTTTGACAAATCAACAATCAGAAAAGAAGTAATTGCTTGAGGGAACACGCACACACACACAGGCTTGGTGGGGAACACACAGAGTAGCATGGCTATGAGACAGTACGTGATCGTAGCGGGATAGTCAAGTTCAGTCATCCGCACGGACTAGGCAGATGGAGGAAGAAAAATAAATATGTCCGGGCGTATGGGCCTTGTCAAGTAACCCAGGCAAGCATGACGTAATAACAGAACGAATCACGGGTACCAGTGGCTCAGGGCTCAGAGATTCCGAAACTGGGCAGAAGGGTTACGCAAGTGATAACATCTGTTTGGAATCAGAGTTCGTTTCGAACAGGTAAGATCAACAATAGGACAAATGACAATTGAAGTCATTTGACACCTGCCATGGAAACAATGCTAAATGACGTGACCCAATCGGATTGAACAAACAAATCATCACGCAGATTTGGAAGGGGGGAAGTGCTGACTGGCGTGGAAACTAGTGGTTAGATTGCAAGGATAACAAAAGAACTATTTGGGAAATACAAGAAGCGGTTGTGATAGGTAGCGTGGAATCTGAACTAAACCGGTTTAAAGGAGTTTCTCAACCTACGCGAGCTGAATTTCCATGTCCAGTTTCGATCAATCTTCATATAAAGCTTTCCAAGATTCACGTTCTGCGCCGTGTTCGTCTCCAGTATTGGATTTGTCAGACAGGTCCTCAAAGGGGTGAATTTCTCCTAGATACGGATGCACGTTACGGTGCTATGGGAGTGGTATTATCTCAGTTAGGTATTAACGGCCACCAGCACGATACACTATTAGGGAGTAAAACTTTGATAAACAAAGAGACGAACTGCTGTACTACTCAGAAGGAACTGCTGGCTTTGGTGAATTTTGCTAGGAAAAACTGACACTACCTAACTGGTCGCTCATTTTGTGTCCACACCGATCATCAATTGCTGTTATGATTACAGAATTTCAAAAACCCACAGGGACGGATTGCTTGATTGCAGAAGCAGTTACGGGAGTCCGATTACGTTTCCGAACACCGGTCGGGTAAATGACATGTGCACGCGGAGGCCACCTCTAGATACCCAGCGAGAGATAATGGTGATGGATTTCGATGAAAGTTCATTAGCTAGTACCTCGAGCTGAAGTAATGAAGTTACGCACGTAGGCCGCTGTATTCTTGGTGTTCAAAAATAGTCCCAAAATTGTCCCTGGGGTGCTTCAAAGGGGACTAAATTGGGACGAATTTGGGACTAAATTCGGACTATTTTGCTGACTGGGCAAGGAGGAGGTTGGTCGACAAAATTTTGTCCATCTGGATACCTCTATTAAAGTAGAGGCCCTCAGATACTCTATAAAAGTAATAGAAGAGAAGCCTTGTAAGGAATCTTTTCTTAAAAATTTTCTAAGATGTAGGACACCACGAATGCTATCGTGCCCATAGATACGTGTACGTAGACATGGGGACATCTTGAGAGAATCGAACTATTGCAGAATGAATGAAACATCCAGTTGTGCATATACACTCCAGACGATTCAAATTAGATTCTAGTGAACATATAACATCGGGGTGTACAGAGGAGTACCGGGTACGCATAGCTGATGAGCGGCAACAACCGCGAAACCGGTCGTGTGCTTCCGGGGAAATTTTGTCCACAAGTTAACATACTACTTACTATCAATATATATATATTAGCGTGTACGTATGTGCATAATATTGTATACATAGGGAGGGAAAGCAAACGCACATATGCGTTTGGGAAGTACTAGAATCGGTTCGCGTCAAATAGGACTATTCGATCTCATTGCGAATCCTGTGTGGGCTTTAGGTTCGCATTGCAGCAACTAAAATATTAGCGTCAAAATAATTCCGACACAGGGGTATTAATAAGGGTTGTGCATGGTAATGAGATCGGCCTTACAGGAATTTTTCATTTCTAACCCATAAACCGCGGAAGCTCCATAAAGTTGCAGGTAATCAAGGCTAATGTAAAGTTCTTGTAAATAAGTGAATAATGAACTAAATTATCCGTAAGCTCCAATTTCAGATTACATTGTGAGCGCATTCTTCAACAGTATATCTACGTGATAGACGTTCAAATTACCACTGATGCAGTAAAAAGTCCTTCACTGTGGAAAACGAAATTGTCAAATCACCAATAAGACGGAATAGGAACATGGACCACTTTTAGAACAAATTTAATGAATGGTAATATTTGCGAGATTGAGTTCTTTCTTGGACATATTTTTGCGTATTGCTTCGTTTCACACAGAGATCTGCAAAGTGAATTGCAAGTGAGACCAAAAAATTATTGTGGATGTTAGGAAGTTCATCTTAATACGAGACATTTGAACACGGGAATGTATGTCTTTTAATCACTATGTTGGAATTTGACTTAATATTAGGTGAAAATTATTCACATGGTTACGTCGTGCTATTATAATAGCACGATACATAAACAGCTTCGTCACTATTTATTGAGGCTATGATAGCAGATTCACAGGTGCTTCTAAACACCAAAAAGCGACGGTGTGTTTAGGAAATACAAACATTTTGAATGAGGAACGTTGTAGTCTCACTATCAACATCTCAAAATGCAACCTTTAGCTTCGCGGCATTGGCTGATCAGACAAAGTCTTATTAAAAGCAGGTGCCGAAATAAACATTAGGTATCAAAGGAGGAACTTTTTCTGGAGTCTAGAAGTTCAAGGAAAGAATGAAGCTACTGCTGTGTGAGAGCCTGACTGGATAGAAGTTATTCCCGATAATTACTGGAAAATTCCAAAATCCACGATGTCCTCTTGGAATAGGGGGTAAAACTTGCCAATTAGTTGCAATTCATCCCAAAACACCATGGATTACTTATGCAATACTCCAAAGTTAACTGTACGATAGCAACCGCGAGATAATTTCTCAAGGCCACTGTACATTGCTATTTATGGATAACGCTCCTTGTCACAACAAACCCATAGAATTATCGCATGCCAGATTGGCATGGCTGCCTCCAAACTGTTCAGCAGTGTCACATTCAATGAATCAGGGTGTCATTTGGTCTCTCAAATGTTCCTTCAGAAAATATCTCCTTGGAATACTTATTTACACTGCCGAAAATCAAATCAAATATGGAGTGACCGTGGTCATTCTGATGGCAACGCATTTTACTCGTATGTCCGTTCATCCAAATGTACTGATTATCTCTTTCATAAAAGCTGGTTTCAAACCTACATTGGTTGAGGCGATAATCCAGCTACCTGAGGATAAATCCAACCTTATTGGAGATTTCACTCATTACGTGTCTGTTGATGACCTCCTTTTTGAAAAAGGAATCCCCTGTGGTAACTTCAATGATGATGAAGAAGGTTACTTGAAACTAGTGTCCATTTCCGTTCTAAATTGTTAGAGTAATTTGTTACGAATCAATCTAAGCATCGCAACGAAGAAGATGAATGTGAGGCTAAAGATGAACCGAAGGCTATCTCAATTAAAGAAGCACAAAAGTTACTAGGTCTGTTTGAAGTGTTTGCCTAAGCGAATGCTCGGGTTTCTGATCGATAACAAGAGTGTACGATTGATCTAAACAACATGTTTGTTCAAATTCAACGGACAAAAGCTTTGACAAATGGTGATTTATGATTTCGCCATAAAAATTTCGTAATTTACTCAGGTTTCTGCAAACTATGGGCTATTTACCACAGTAGCGATGACGGGTCGAATTAACAACGGGGGTTAAAACTCCAATTCACGCTGATGGGAGCGAAATCCAATCGATCGATTTGTTCGGTCACGTTGACTAGTTCGTGCAAACGGGTAGACGGTGAATGCTCGTTCGACCGAGCAAACTTTAAGTCATACGATGCAGTAACCGTGACTGAACCGTGGATTTCTTCCTCGAGTATGTGTGCATCAAGCATGCCAAGTGCACTTTCTGTGCACATTTACATTGGGCGGGAGACGTTTGGGATTATCTTTCATGCTCTCTGGCTAACCAATTGTTGGAGCACTCTGTGGTCGCGCTGAATTTCTCCAAAGAGTACACAATTGCTGGAAGTTCTTTTTTGATTTGCGCACATATCTGTTCACAACTTGCTAACGTCTTACTACGATAATCAAGGGGACGTCCATTTTGTAGAAGCATGGCTCCTAAGCCATGTTGATTACTATCACATTGTATGCATAGAGGTCGGGTGTGATCGTAATATGCTTTCACAGAAAACAATTGACTATATAAGTAGTGTTAACACCGAGGATGAGATGAGAGCAGAATTCAGTATGCACCCTTGGTGGCAACCTGTCTCGACCACTAGCTTTATCACACTTCATCTTGATCTTCACTAGCTTCCCACATGCTTAGAAGAAGAAATCTAGCAATTATGAACTCTTCGGTTAAGGTTCGTGTAAAGCTTTGAACCACTAATCTACCTAGAATATCAGTCAAGTTGGCTAGTTTGCTTCACCATTATCTGATTCACATATTTCTGTTCGACTTTATTATTCACTTCATGGTATTTGAATTATTTCGCCTACTAGCAAGCTTTTGAGTAGTAAGTTGCGAAATCGGACATCCCCATGGTGTACTCAGTATACTTGTCCACACTGAATAATGTCGGTAACAAAATACAGAAAAACACGCTCATATTGCTTGCACCGGTGAGTCTACACATTTTGACATCCGAAGTGTTGTCTAGTTGTCACTCAAAGACCGAAAAGAACTGTAGTCTATCATTCGTATGACCTGATATTTTTTTATTACGTCGCGGCAACGGTGAAGACTGATGGAAATTCGGATACATTATCTCCATTATAACAGCACTGAAGTCCTCGTTTCCCATTTGTTACTCCCAAAATCAGTCTTTGACCGCAGTGTGATTTCCCCTGCCTTGTTCATTTCGCCCACTTGGAACGCCTAAAGTCGACTGAGAGGCCTGTCTCTGTCTGCTGGTCTTGTTATTGATTCCATCTCGATAACCTCATTCGGTAACATGATAGTTACTATGCCTGTTCGCACTAGTCTCGATAAATTTGGGTCCACGTGTGTGATTGTGGATGCACATTATGGTGTGAGGCGTTGACGGTGCGGCCACCCACGTGAAACATGTAAGGGTGATTGACGTGCGAGTGTTCAAACCAATCAGGAGGAAATCTCAAACAGCCAATCGGGTGTCAGCTTGGAATAGTTCTGATCTAATTCCGTTTAGTTTTGACCTTTATCCGAAACAATGTGGAAATTGGTATTTGTGTTTGCTTAAAACACAAGTTGATTACAACTTATTTCGGATTTGCCTAGCTAAGCAGGCTGTGGTTCTCTAAGTGACACATTTTCAGTATGATGCTTTTTGCTCCGTAGTTTTTACTTTTAAATACCGCTAATTCAAAAAGAATAAAATAATCACTTCGTTCAAGCAGCAGTAAGAAAGAAATGGTAGCGAAATCGCCTTCAGACAAAGCGGTTTTGAGTTCATTACTCACAAGTGATGGTTTCATGCAAAACAGTCTGGGACGCATGAACGATGAACAGCTGTCTGGGCGTTGAAAGAAATGGTATTTACACTTGATGGATGGGGAAGAGCTGAATATTTCTGACCAAGCCATCTTTTGTGGTATCAGACTGAAATCTATTGGCTATAAATTGTGTGGGATTCCCTTGTGACCAGCAAAATCATCTGGTTTGCATGGAACTTAGGCGATATATGGTATAATCACTAGACACAATGTGCCGTACAATAACGTGATTCAGTTACCGGGTGCAAAACTGAGGGCTGTTGTTTGACGCTACTACTGATCGAATCCCTGAACGCGTTCCGTTCAGGATGACATATTTATTGACCTGATATTCGTTGAAGACCACTGTAATACACGCACGCACACACGCACGCAAGCACATCACTTTGAATTGGTCTATACCATGAACGGTTTGTTCCAGCCAATCATGATCCAGCATTTATTCAGACCACCTTGTTGACACTTTGACGGCTGAGCAACCCTGCTTGACCGCACGCGCTTGCGATCGATGACTCACAGTTCGCTTGCTTGCTTACTCACGAATAAACGGATTCCCCACGAGCCATATTTTACCAGTATTAGCATACACAACAAGGGCGCCGGTTTGCATCTTTGAGACTAACCGTTGCAGATGTCGTTCCGTAAACGACTTCAAGCTGTTTTCCTGTAAAAACCGGCGTGCAGACGACGGTGACTGGTGATAGTATTTTGGGAGTTCTCGGATGTGTTATTACGAGTCGTTTTGACCACTTTGTAAGCCTTCATGTGACACACCTTCGTTGGTGACCGATTTCGATCGATCACACTTTTTTGTCCTCAGTCGATCCCATTCCTTCGAATTTTTTCACTAGTCTATGTTCAGCTGTATACACCTGATGTGGCTATCGACTGTCTATCTGGATACTGTCGACTGAAAATCTTTGCAGCTTTCTCCGTACTCCACTTATCCTCGACCAAGAGACTAACAAACCGAACTCTCGCATTCTTGTATCAGCGTCGCTGAGATCGAGAACAGAATGTCCCTAGGCGATATATTTCTTGTCCCATCCACATGCTTAAAATCACTAACCCCATCACGATCGACAATCAGGCATACTGAATTTCGTTGCTTGTCCTAGCTTCTGCACACGTATGCACACAAATAGATGTGCTCACTCAGTCACTCAGCTTACAAGCAATGCCTGCGTGCCAAGTGGCCCTCCTGACCGCCAGACCTTGCAACCATGTGGCTGTTGTGGTCGTAATCACTAGCAACACAACACGTAATTGTTGTATCACATTTATCTGCAAGAATGTAAATGTAACCTGACCACAGCCGGCAAGTAAACCACATGCAAGTAAGCAAGCAGCTGAACGTGCAAGCAAGTAAGAGCCTAGCTACATATGCTCACACGCGCAAAAGAGTAAGATCAATCAGCACACAAAATCGGTTAGTCAGTACTACGCGCACTGAGGCATGTAGTGTACTGACTAGTCTATATGGTACAATCAGTCGTTGTAAAAACCATCCAAGATGCCACTAGCATATTGGAATTGGTGAAGAAGCGTGACCAAATGAGAAGACAAAAAGGTATGTACAATGGAAATAACAATGAAACAAGTGGTATGAAACAATTTCACAGTTGTCCACCGTCTAATATTCGGAACGTCAGTGCCAAGAGACCAGGATCGGCAAATGTGTCCAGTTCAGTTCAGCCTGACAGCAGTGTACCGAATCGACTGAGGTAGTGTTGAGAAGAAGGCCAAACGAGGCCGTTGAAGCTTCTAAGAGGGTTTGTTGATCGCATTTTAATGAAGTTGATGTATTACCAAGACACTTCCAATTAGGAAGTGAGATTGTACCAGAACAACAGACTTATTGCTGGCCATTTTGTATTGCTGTTCTTGAGTGCTACATATGGGATACAATGTACATCTATAATAACAGCAGGTCAAGTATATTGTACAAGTTCCGTGATCAAGCACCTCTACAGTATTCTGCCTCGGGAATTCGAAAATGTAACTGAAGTACCAACTGTCATCCAACACAGCTGAATACTACGTGCGCAAAAGTCACAGAAAAAATTATACCAAATTAAATTAGTTTATCATCTTCCACTTCTGTATTATGACTACAAATGGAATGCCGGTGTTATCCAGAGACCGGTACCATAACTCCGTCTATGGGATGATTGGAATACTTTTGTTGACCCGAAGGCATCCAACAAAACGTGCCGTCACTTACAACAATCGGATTGGATAGGTTGGTTGTCTCGTCAAATCGTCACCGAATCACCGGATCGACATTTGTGTGCGAGCGCGACATGACGTACGAATGAGATTGATACCATTTTCGCACAAAAAAACAGTGTGCGAAAACAAGTGATAGCAACAACCAATCATCGGCTAGGGGATACGTGCGATCAGTTGACCAGTAAGGTGCGTGAAATTGAAGCAGAAGCCAACCACTACATTTGATTCTCAAATGCGTGTGATAGCTTCTCAACTCAAAGTTAAAATGGTACAGAATCTGTGCTCACTTTCCGCCACTTACAAGACCACAGTTATTCAGGCGGCTCAGAGAAAAAAAGAATTTGCATAGACCTCTTGCACAGTGACCCCACAATATGCTCAAATATTGATAGGTACTGTCGAACCCATTACTCAAGGTTTGTTATTGTGTACTATTTGTAATACTCGAAATGAGAACGTATTGAAATCACTCCAACACAGAACTACACAAACCAAAAATGCCTGAAATCCAAGGCTACAGAACTTCACGTCAATTTTACTGCAGAATTGATGCGTATGAACAAATCACATCAAAGGGAATAGTTGGTAAATTACATGTTGACCAATCATAGCGAGCTTCGGTTGCACCTGTTCACGATGATTCCGATTGGCTGGAGCTCTTCAACGTATATGACCACGAAGCTGTGTCTGGCCGTATCCTACGTGATACCTGCTGAATCAGCACAATGTGTTCATTTGGTAATTGTGAGAATTGGATCTATCCGGTCAATGGTACATGGTGGAATATGTCGTATCCAGATTACACATGGAGCCTTGGGCAACCACCACAAATCTCAAACTACGTGTTCAGCCACGTTAGGTATCAAAATTCAGTGTATCTTTCGGCGAAAAGCTTGACCGTCACAAGGACCACGGAGCAGACAGGCTTTGGTTTAAAGCTGAGTGACTGAGCGAACACATCTGTTTTCTTGCACCAATGCTGATTATAGACGGATGTAGGACAACAAAAACCAGCCGTTCTCGATCTCAGCTATGGTAAGCTGGATTGGCAGGGTTCAGCTGGTTTGTCTTGCAGACGCTACGATTTGTTTTAGAAAAGCGAAATATCGAATAATTAGTTCACTGATCCTTCTTTTCGTGTGTGTCACAGTCATCACGGTGGTCACAACGACGTGTCGAAAATACTCACCCTCTCCGATCCGTACACGCCCTTCCACGTACAATATATTCAGAAATACCGGTTCCACTTCAAGTCAGTCGAATTTTATCTTAAGTACCGTAACAACAGTAATAGTAGCAATGAACTGAATTGACAGTCCGTATTGAAATTGCCCCCACCCAGAACTACGCGAACGGAAGTAGCAAGAAGACCAAGGCCGCGAAATAGCACGTTAGTTGTATTGCAGAGTGGGTTCTTATAAATAAGTTATATTAGAGAATATAATTGGTAGACTCAGAGATGACCAATCACAGGAAGCTTTTGTGGGAATTGTCCAAAGTGCTCCTGATTGGTTGAGGCTCGTCCGTGTACGTGGTTATGAAGTTGTACCTGACCATATCACGTGTGACAGCTGCTGAATCACCACAACAACCTTCGGTAGTCAAATTGCAGATAAACACCACAGATTATGGAGACAACACTCTGAACAGTATCCTTCATCGGATAATCAACGACACCAGCGATTTTTTACTTTTGGCTATTACAAATGTGACACATGTCCTCCAGATTGACAAATACCTATGCGAAAATGCTTTTACCAGACATTAGGAGTGTCGTTCTTATTCACAAACTTCTAGGTTCCCTTTTTTGATATTTCTTATTGGTCTCATGATTCTACTCGCCGAACCATGTGTTAAAACATGACCTTTCAATGAGGCACCCAGTGATGTGAGGATGAATGTGGTATGTCATGTCAAGTCAAGTATTCGCTTTATACACCTCGATAGGTGAACATTCAGCAGTACAGAGCCATACTGTAATATTCGCAATACCCGAACTGATGAGACGTATTGAAATCGCTCCCATACGAAACTACGCAAACCAAAGTAGCTAGAACATCAAGGCTGCGGAATAGCACGATCGTTGTATTGTTGAAGTGATCTGCATAAATAAGTTATGTGAAAGAAAACAGTTGGTAGATTAGAGATCGACCAGTCACAGTGAGCTTTTGTCGTACCTGTCCTCGGCGATCCTGAATGGTTGAGGCTCATCGGACTGCATGGCTACGAAGCTGTATCTGACCGTAACACCTGTGGTGCTCACCAAATCACCACAAATACTCACAGAAAATACGAAAAACGAACTCAGCCTTAACGACAACAAAAATACAATTCAGAAACTACGACACTAGAAGTTGTATCAGTTCAGCGTCGATGTTCTCGGCGTTACGTAAGAAGCGAGCAAGGTAAAAAACGACACGAAATGACTAGGCCGTCTCACGTGCATAGATCATTTAATGATTATAACGCGTGAAAGAAAGGGGAAAGCACACATGCTGAGGTCATTGTGAAACGTTAGTTGTAAGTCATTCAACATTATCTCGGAGAATCTTTGTCACTTCTTGTGATTATAGGATACGATGAAGTCTGTGAGATTTCATCGTAGAAGCGAACGAACAACCGTTTGTTTTATCCGTCATAGCAGTCGTTCTCAGGTCAGCTGTGACAGAGGTCAACATAGGTGTTTTCTTTGGCCTGAAGAGGCATGTGCTTAGACAGACAATCTCGGCCGCACATACACGCACGTACACAGCTGACGTTTGCCGTGCTTCGTCCCGGACAGCATTGGCCAATTAGATCGTATCACGTGTTGCACGACCTTGCGCGACTTATTCCGATTGTACCCTTGTCTTACATTTCCGATTACATACACGACTGACTCACGCACTTGCATACTCGTTTGCGTTTTCACGTGCTCGCCTGTACTGGCGCTTACTGTACGCTGTCGCGGAAATATACGTTCATCCATACATGTGCGCCTTTCTTTTACCGAATTGTGAACACAGCAATAGGGATTGTAAATCATGGGTGTTCTGATCCATCCTACTAAGTCTATAGCACCAACCAGAAGCTACAATTTTATTACTGAGGTAATTCGAATGCTTCCGAGCACGTCCCAGTACGTTATGACTTCATTACCAACATACAGCCCAAATAGGTGCAGTCGGGTATCGACAGTCAGATCGTTCAGATACTGTAGGGTCTCCTTATGAACGGTCAATACGTCACTTGCCAGTAGTCGCACGTCTTCTGTCATGCAGAAACAAGTTTGTACTAATCAAATGTGCCAGAAAGCATTTCAGTGAATCTCGTCCCGCCTTTCAGTTCTTGGTGCTCATAGTTTGGGCACGACCTATTCCACCATGCACCATTGACCGGATAGATCCAATTCTCACAATTACCAAATGAACACATTGTGCTGATTCAGCAGGTATCACGTAGGATACGGCCAGACACAGCTTCGTGGTCATATACGTTGAAGAGCTCCAGCCAATCGGAATCATCGTGAACAGGTGCAACCGAAGCTCGCTATGATTGGTCAACATGTAATTTACCAACTATTCCCTTTGATGTGATTTGTTCATACGCATCAATTCTGCAGTAAAATTGACGTGAAGTTCTGTAGCCTTGGATTTCAGGCATTTTTGGTTTGTGTAGTTCTGTGTTGGAGTGATTTCAATACGTTCTCATTTCAAGTATTGCGAATAGTACAGCTACTCCGATTGTGACCCCATTGAAAAGGGATGGAGAGATCCATGGAATTTCCGCTGACCACTGTGTTACTCCAAGCTAACTTCTAGATACAGTCAACCCGTTTCGTTCTCGAACCAGAGGACATTACCCATCAGTTTCATGGTTGTAAATTCCTCTCGAAGCTTGACTTCAAAGAGGTATTTTTTACAAATTCCACTTGATGAACAATCCCGTTATCTAGCAATCATTAATACGCCCTTGGGTTTCAGCTTTTCACTCACAGTTTATCAAAGCATGGTCAGTTCTCTGATTTCATATTTGAAGAGTGTTTCAGCATTTCGAGATGTCATCGTTGTACATGCTCCCACTTCCGACTGTCTTCTCACACAATCACTATCGGTTAGTCGGTCGGACCTTGATCGTGACACGAAGAAATGCTTCCATGTAATCATCAGCTTTGTTCGACGAGGATGGAAAATGGATAATAAATGCAGTCTCCGGAGTTCTAAGAACGTCACGGGGAAATTTCAGTTACATAATACGATGTCCCTTATCCGAATGACAGAATTATTGCGCCTCCACCGTTACGCTCAGCGGTCTCAGAAGACTTGTATTCTGGACACTTGAGTGTTGAGCATATGAAGTCCCTTGTTCGACTTGGTCGTTGGTGGCCGCGTAGTGGACAATGATTTGCGCCATATTTCTAGATCAGATGACAGTTGCATTCATAAAGTCCATTCGCGATCATCAAAGTGGTCCTCATGATCGATGTCCTAAGGGCACTGACAACTAGTTCACCCTAAATAATGTGGTTCATTCTTGGGCAGGTGTTGCATATTGGTCATTACCGATTCATAGTGTCGTTGGTCACAAGTCTGTTTCCCCATTGCGGCTATCAATAATTCCTTCATCCAGAAGGGCTTTCTCCAAGCAGTCGTTACTGATAATAGAATTCACTTCTCATGCCAGAAGGTGACTGATTAGTTAAAGTCATTGGGTTGCCATCATGTGCTGACTCCACCTGGCTATCCACCATCAAATGGAGCAGCTGAGAACTTCGTTCGAACATTTTGGAGAGCAGTCGCCTCGGCCTGTGCCACAGCATTTGACGAACTAAGCACAATTTTGAACAGTTCCTAAATACAGTACTACAACGCCGTTCATTCGACCACGGGCAAGGTCCGGCTATGCTATTCAAGAGTCGAGTCCCCAGGACAAATTTACTACCTTTCGGATCTACCGGGATTGTTCATCATCAGGGAAATGAATCAAGGTCCACGTAAGTAATTGCGCTCATTCAGATAGGTTAACGAATCGTTCGTATTCTTGACTTAGATAATGGCTCCGTACATCGTAGATATTTAGATCAAGTTATTTTTAATATGCCCACTTCCGAACCCATTTCTCATCGTACTAATTCTAATGTTTCTAACTGGGTTCCACGAAAGGTTTCTACTGACACGATTAGTGTCCCTTAGTTGAAAAAATGGAAGACGATGGACTTTCGGGTCTTCGTAGATGTTTTGATGATCGTGTAGATTTGAAAAGGTATGGGAGGTCAAGCTAGTTAGCGCCCATAACCAGTAAGCCGAGATGCACCAGGTGCTTCAGGTGAACTGAAGTAAGCAGACTTCAAACAACCAGACGGTTGCTTAGACTGAGGCTAACCTGAGTTCATAATCTACTAACGAGAACCAATTATTGTTGGACTGACCAGTGCCATTCATAGTAAGCTGTGACTGATAAAAATCACACATATGGTAGATAGGTATTCCGTGATGGAACCACCTACTCTGACTGCAGCTAAATCGTGTGGCATTCGCATAACCAGTAATCAAACGTTGCTCCCGCATTACCCTGCTTGTCATGACACTTGTTCAGCTGATATTTAATCGACAATGCAATATCGCCCAGCTTGTTGCGTTTTCATTGGTCCTTAGTTAGCCCGTCACGCTCGTCTATGTACGAAGGTCACGTGTTAAGCGACACAGCCGTGTGTTCACATGTCGATATACCGTTGCTCGACGCCGTTGTTGTTCTGATTTGGGAGTTATCGGCTTTAACAAACTTTTATTTCGTTTCTTCGACTAAGCAGCCTGGTAATTCTAATCACGAAATAAAACGGGAGACTAGCTGTTGATAATTTGATGGTAGATCTGAATGAGCTCCTGCCGAACGGCTGTCGTTCCGGCACAGATATCAATACAGATATCTGTCTTTAAAAAGGCTCCAGGTTCACAAATCAACTCATCGTTTTGGTGACCACGAAGATCCACTACACTGCGTCCGTTTCAGAGAAGAATGATTGCAGCCGTCAAACGGGACAAGTTCAAAGGTCCGAAAGATTGCACAACAGAGAACTGCACAAATACAGAAGTCCCGAATCTCATTCAAGCTGTGGTGGATGCGATGATCTGAATTGAAATGCGAACTTATTTGTTTAACCGTATAACAAATTCCATGTACAGCCTGATAAAGCTGAATCCATCAGTTTATCATTGAACACATCATGACACTACACGGTTCCCCAATGAGTAAAAGAAAGAAAATCATGGCATTAGAGAGGCTACAAAATCTGATTCACTGATTGAGTGGTAATACTTATAATGGCTCAAGTCAGGGATCTTTTGCAATAAGATTTTACATGCCTTCACAGAACTTTGTGTGCATCATACAGATCATATTTTTCATCCTTCCCCTATTGCAATAGATCCAACTTTTTATTCGTCCCATATATTCAGACGGAATTGCAATTTATAACGTTCACTTGTTACCGCGTGCAATAAGACTGTGGAAACTCAATTTGGACCACTGACTTCCGAGCAATCGACTATATGCTCGAATTTACCCGTCGATAATCTTGGATTCACCGCTACTTACACCATTTTTCGCATTGTTTCCGAATTAGGTCAAAATTATTCTTAAATGACACCCAATTTTCTGCCTGAGATTTTCTCCTGATTGGTCCGAACACCGGCGTCCATCACCTCTACACACTTTGCGTAGGTGGTCACACCGTGCGCTTGTCGTCTGTGCACCGCACCACAATGTGCGTCCACAATTACACACGTGGACCCAACCTTATCGAGACCATAGCCAATAGGCTCAGTGATTAACGTATACGAAATGGCTCCTGTGCCCTATCCAGCGAGGGCACTGACCGACAGGAACACGACTAAAACGGAATTACTTTCTAAATTTGGTTGATGCTTTCTTCGCCTTTTTCACTCTTATATACCTTTAGCGCCTATTTTTGTATACTTCTGTTCATTTCACCCAGAATGGCTGTCACTCAGGCTATTGGTTTTATTCACTCTCCATTTATCTTTAGATTTAGAGTATCTATAGGAATATGCTGAATAATGAAAAGTGGCATCCATGACATCAGTGCCAAAGAACCGTGTACCCGAATTACAATACACACTGGACATAGTAACTACGTTGAAGTTATCTAAAAGACTGTTAGTGCACCGAATATCGTCTGAGTTCCTAATTCATGACCCCAATCAGTTCGAACATCATCACCTAAGTGGCCGACTGAATGTCAATGCATCTCTTGCACAACGCATTCTGCTATTTATGGCAATAAAAATATATAGTTGTCATTATTTGGTTTCAAGTTTGCATTGTTGCATCCCACTGTGCAAAAGGAGTAAAGTTGCTCCCCGTTTTAGCTATACGTAGTAACCGACCATATATGGGAGCCCAGCTTTGTGACTCCCTTTATCAATCACAATCAGTTAGCACGTTCTCACGGTTTCAACTAGACGCAACTGAGTGCGCTCAATACCTCTTTGTTCACCTCTGGCGTTTCGAATTTTTATTTTGGCTACCGATAGCAATGGTAGTAGTGACTTGTTGAGTTTTCATTATGTCATGGGGAAATAGCTGTCCGGATATCTCCCTAAACGGAGATCAATCACATGTACCCTGAGAATCAATAAAAACAATGGCACTAATTGCAAAATAGTATACAACTAGATTCATGCAGACGAGCTGCGATATGAACGCTAACCTATAGGCTACGTTGCGAGAAAAACTTCGGGTGACACGGAAATCGGTGAAATGAACACGTTTGGAACAGGATCTAACGACCTCTGTTGACCTGTTGACCTACAGCGTCTCTCGGAGAAATCCTAGTTTGGCCAGGAAGTTCCACGTACCACAGTAGGCAATTATTTGGACTTTCGGCTGATTACCATCAAGCAGCTGTATCATATTCCAGAATGAAAAAAATTCAGGTATGTTAACGAATAGAGTCAAGTTCCTACTATCCAAGTTTACTGCAAATGAACCCTGAAGTGGCCAAACAGCACGTGGAATGACATCTTTTATTACTCAATTTCGGTTATCATCATTTTATCAAGGACATTACCGTTACCATGAAATCACTAGAAAATGCAACAGATCAAGAGATACCACTTTACGACGATATCTGGACGAAGATTACGGCATCGTACAAAAAAACGTACGGAGCAGCCTGAAAGACTTGTACAGGAGAACAAACGTAGATCAGTTCGTTTAGTCCTCAACACGACATGATCCACATTAGAAAAGAAAGCTGTGAATGTTTCAAATCGGACATTACAAAGAACTCTTACATGTAACTGATATCCTCCTTTCTCGAATTCAGTTAGTCCGTGACTTGTGACCGTTATTCACTGAAAGGCTGTGTTCATGTGTAAGGTTTTTGGAGAGTAGATACAGCCGTATAACCGTACGACCGATAAAATTGTGCGGTGGGATCGACCTTATTGCTGTGTGAATATATCTTTATCATAAACTGTACTGGCCGTGTCAACTATATCAACAAGAAGTGCGTAGCACTGTCCTCTGTTTCGAGTGGCAGTGCATCCGATCAGCTACACAGATTATGCACTTGCACGTTTTCGCTGTAAGTTTCCACCTACATTATGGAGAGTTGATATCGATCGAGAAAAGTAAACGTGGATTACACGAATTTGATGAGATTCTGATAGCTTCAGTTCTACGACTCCATTTCTACTTAAGGGGGATATGGAGTGCGATCGATGAATGTGACCACACCTGTCTCGGTGGGCACCCATTCACCAAGCACCAGATCTATCGTAATCTAACTCTATTCCTATTTCAGAATTTAATTTGGGAGATTCTCTGTGACGTACAGTGGCTAAAGATGCACTGAATCAAATCTGCCTTGTATCCTTTATTTAATTTGCAGCCCTTTTTGGATTTAGAGAGAACGTAGTGTGGATATTGGTTTTTGTGACAATCTCAACTCACTCGTTTTCTTGACATTTATTCAGCCCTTTCTTCCGTCCACGATTCCCGATAAATAAGACCATAACAGCTTCTGGTTATTCACTGACAAACTGTCAGTCGGTCGTACAGGCCCAAACACAGTCATTTCAAATTTAAAGCACACGGTTTTTATTCCATACAGGCATAAGCACGCACGAAAATATCTTGAGTTATTTGCTCACAATCACTTGTAACAAACACACTTGCCTCAGATTAGCCTATACAATACACATCACGAACTGACTTGGATTTCCTTGTCGTTCCTCAACCTAAACGACTGGGCAAATAGGGAATACGAAGCCCGTCACAAGATATCATTTCACAGAAACCATTTCGTGCACACTGTTTCGGTAGGTAAAGAATATTTTTTCGTAAAGGGTACGTACGATCGCAATTACTAATATCATTATGAGACAATCTACTCGAAGAACGGAAAAATAGATAATTGCTGCACCGCTCAATTTGGGTCAATGAGGGTTTCAATGCCAAAAAGGACATCTCTGCCTACCATATGAATTTGGTCACACACCGTTTCGGAACTCAGAGCTAATCCACTATTAGGCGGTATCACTTCTGTACCTCAGAATGATTTCTGCCCCATTAGTTGACATTATTCTTACCAGTCCCAACAGTGATGACTGTAGTAAGCTGCAAGTGAATTGGCTTAGTGTCACATACTCGTACATACGCACACACACAAACACAAGCTATGTCTCCAGCAGAACCGAACAATCTCCATCCGGTTCGCTTCTCCTTCGATATCATATTTTAATGTTCCACTGTAGCATTTGAACGACGTGATATTTAGGTACCTCCCATTCATGACTGGTTTTAACAGTGGTAACGCCAGAACTCCGGCGAACAAGCAAGTAAGCAAGAATGAGCGTACAGTGTGCTCGAAAAAACCCGCGAACACATTTCTGAGCACAATGTAACCCGGGAATAATTTGTGGTCCAAATTCGCAACCTACACATTAAATACTTGTTAGCTGACAAAATTACGTAAAGTTGAATAAAACTGGTGCATGTTCGTACACTGTTAGTCAGTAAAAGTAGGGGTGAAAGTTGGAAGGCAGCGAAGTCAATGATCAGACTCAAATGACACGTCACCGAGATTAAGGGGTTCCAAGCTTCATCTCCAGTTTTGATATTTTTATATTATTTTGCCTACTGCCAAGCCTCCAAGTAGTAAGTTGCACATTTCGACCACAACATATTTTCCCGGATTAATGAGATCACTGTGCAGCCTATAACCTTTCTCCGATGACAGTCCGTATCGGTCTTATTTCAGTTTTTACTACTGACGCAACTATCAGTAGCCCAAAACCATGAAACAGCCATGGATCAGTTGTCGTCTCCAGTGCCACGCTGACTAATCGTCCCGTTGTCCAGTGAGAGGTTAGCTGCTCGAACACACACGGGAGTCAGCGAGGCTACGGATGAAGCCAATGTGACTGTGTGAATCCACCCGAGAGAGGACAAGTAAAACTGGAAGGAAATAGCGCCTGAGGTCGCCGGCGTATGTTGGACCATTATAACAACACACAAACGACGTTCGGTGTTGATTTAGTCGCTAGAAAGCCAGAGGGAAGTGAAATTATAAATACAGATTGTAATTTTTCTGACCTGCTGATTGGTAAATCCATGGCGAATTTCGCAACATATTGCAAGCAAATCAGCTGTAAAAATTGTCACGAAATCAGCGAAATGGACGAGATTTCGCAGTTGGCGAACACGACGGCTGCTTCGCGTTGCGGGTATGGTTGGAGACTCTGACGGACTAATTTCCTGTTTCTCACTAGGCGTAATTGTAGGTGGTGGGAGTAATGGCTCGCTCGACGTAGGTGACTGAGTGGCCTGAGCAGGTGTAATTTGGCCGGGCATCTCGCACTGTATGACGGGAGGTTTGAGGTGGTCAGAAGATACGGCGTCGTGTCCCCCCGCTGACGTCTATGACAAATGTTTTCGCTCTGCGTTCTGCCACATGAAACGGGCCAGTGTATGGTGGTTGTAGTGGTGATCAACACCGACAACGTGAAGGAATACGTGAGTAGCGGTTTCTAACGTAGATGGAACATAACTTGCAAACTGTTGTTCGCGCGGTGGGCTGTCCTTGAGCACTCGCATGTGCTGTGAAGTCGTTGAGCATAATCACCGAAGTCAAAAGTCACGGTCGGTGAGTGAGCTGCCAGCTATCCAGACAGACGAAGTGTACAGTCATGTTGTGTGCAATTCTTCCTTAACAGTACTATGCACGCTTAACAGTGCTAATGGTAGTGTTTCACTCCAGAGGAGGTTACCGTTTGCTCGAAGTGCGGCTTTTAACTGCCGGTGGAAACGCTCAACCATACCATGGGCCTGAGGATGGTAGACTGTCGTCCGAATGTGTTGGCAACCGAGCGTGGTGAATGACTTGCCAAAAGCCCCGTCATAATGTGGACCACGATCGGTTGCCACTATCGCCGAGCGACCGCAATGACTAACCCAACCGGGCAGAAAAGCTTTCGCGACTTTTTCCGACGTGAGACGAGGAATAGGAATGGCCTGCGGCCGGCGGATTAGGCGATCCACACATGTGAGTATGTAGACGTACCCAAGCGAAGGTGGAAGCGGTCCTGCGAGCTCGACGCGCACATGATGAAAACGTGTTCTAGGTTCCGGGAACCTGGCTGACGCCGTCTTAGTGTGCCTATGGGTCTTGACACGTTGATACTGCAGGCAAGTATGTGCCCATTGATGGACATCTCGTTTGACATTGTGCTAAACTAAACTCTCGGTTATGGGTTTCACCGAGGCAGTTACACCTCGATGAGCCAGATTATGGAGTGCTAGGGAAGTAGGATAACGGTGGGCAGCAGGAACCACCGGCCTAGGACCACCTTGTGACACATTGCACAAGATGGTATTCTGGGAAGTTGGGATAGGTACTGTCGCCAAGCTCGAAGAACCGTTTTGTCAAAGCTGTTCGATGCCAGGGTCCGTAGTTTGGGCATTTGCCATTGGGTCTAGGTCGATGTCAGGCGTCGGTGACCGATTCAGTTGATGTACGCATGTGTGTGAGACAAAGTGTAGGTGGCGAATCTCGCGTGGTGAGTATCGATCGGAAGCTGACTTTAGAGTGTAAAACAAAGGCTTGTGATCTATACACACTATGAAAGGACGGCCTTCGAGAATGTGTCGAAAATGACGGACACCCAAGTAGATGGCAAATAACTTCTTATCAAATGTGTTGGACCTAGATTCGATGGGTTGTAGGCGCTTAGAGAAGAATGATAGAAGTTGCTAAGAGTCGTCTACGAACTGTTGCAGTACTGCTCCAACCGCTGTGTCCGAGGCATCAGTCACTGCCGAAATAGGAGCCAAAAGGTCGGGGTGAGTAAGGAGTGCTACGTTGGCGACAGCATCCTTGACCGAAGCAAATGTGACTTGTGCCTCCTTGCAACAGGTCAGTGATGGGTTGCATTATTTCCGTACAGTGAGGAATGAACCGACTGTAGAAATTCACCATGCCGGAAAACTGACTCAAATGGCGAAAATAATTTGGGTTCAGTGTAGTCGCGAATAGCGGAAACTTTATCTGGCAGAGGGCGGATACCTGAGGATGAAATAGAATGTCCTATGATGGCGATATCAGACCGACCTAATTCGCATTTCGCGATATTGATCGTAACGCCGTGCTGGCTAAGGCTTTCGAAAAGTGCTCGTAAGCGTGCAGCGTGATCTTGCTCTGAAGAACTAGCCATCAAAATATCACCTAGATATACGTAGACATTTTCTAAACCACGGGTTGCCTCGTGTATGAACCATTAGAAGGTATGAGCTGCGTTGTTGAGTCCAAAATGCATGCGCAGAAACTCGAACAGCCCAAAAGGCGTAGTGACAGTAGATTTGGGGATATCGGCCTCTGCCACCGGGATCTGATTGTACGCACGAACTCACTCGATACGGCTGAAGACGAAGTAAGGTCCTGTATATGGGGAATCGGGTATCTGTCAGGGACGGTGACCTTGTTATTTGCTCTGTAATCACCACAGGAACGCCAATAGCCGTTAGATTTAGGAACGATGTGAAGAGGGGAAGCCCAAGGGCTACTAGAAGAGCGTATTATGCCGAGTTCTACCATGTGTTTGAATTAGGGGTGTGCAACACGAAGTTTGTCTGGAGCTAACCGAAGTGGCCCACCGAACACTGGGAGTCCCTCAGGATCGATATTGTGAGTGATATTGGTGGTCACTGGCGGGAAGGACCTGGAGTGCCGAAACATGGCTAGGTAGATGGTGCCTAGGTGAGCGTGCTCGGTACCTCTTCTGTGACCCACTTTGACTCACTACTAGGCGTTGCAGGCTCGAATCGATTCTAAACAAAACTGCTGTGAGATCATTAGATGTTGGCGAGGCAGGCACTGTTGTGACAGAAGACCTGGTTACTCCAGCGACAGCGGGGTTGTATCATGACATAATGTCATCAGCTGTTGGTGCAGTTTCCTCTAGCGAGCATTCACGCGTCGCACTCAGCAAAACTGGGATATTGTGCAGTATACATTACAGATAAATTTCCCCTAAGGGTAGGCCCTCGCCTACTGTCGGTCATCTGAAGCGCTGTAACTCACGTACCAGCTCAGAGAGCTTCCTACTTCCAAGCTCAACGCTTTGAATTTGTTGCATGCATTGGTCCTGCTTTGGGGTCGTGCGGGCGATGACGGTCTCTTTCAAAGCCTCGTAGCATCGGAAGGAGATTATAACGTCCCTAAGTTGCATTGTCACCTCCGGTGGGATACAGCCTGCTACCCACCTGAAACGGCTGGCATCACTGGTTATACGGCAGCTTTCGAATTCCAATTCGACCAGTATGAAACAAAGTTCTGGATCAACAGGCGTGATTGCCGGTATGGGCAGCGTGATCGCTCTAACGGCAGGGTCCAGGCAAAGTTTCCGCTCAGCAGACAAAGCTTAGGAATTACTTTATCGAATAAAGACGGAAAAAGAAATCAACGACCAATGTGGCCATTTAATCTAAGAAATAATCACGACGAACTGGACACACAAAAAATGTATGATGAAAAAAATGATTTTGAAAACTAACCAAAAACGTCAAAAAAAGGGAAATAATAGAACATTCGAAAACGTACACAGAAGGAACCCTGAATGGTGGAAAACAAGGAAACTCACGTGACCTGGAAATCATGTCGGGCTCACCAATTGAAAGGTCGCTAAACCTTGGTTCGCGGTTTCTTTATTAAATGTTCTCTTCGGTCCTTCGTACTACGTGGAACACCTACACGTTGCTATGCTGCTCGGCACTGTACGAATATGTTAACCAGAACGGTATTCACCACGACCCGTGAGAACGAGAAGGCCATTGGGAGAGATAGTGGTTGGCACGTAACTGAGAGCGTGTGCAAGAGCAGCGATCAAGTGGCAACCGCGCTTGGCAGTCAGCGCTCAGTTAAACAATAAAAGTGTTGAAAGCATGAACGAGGATGGCTGTCGCTACTTATTCCTAGTTAATAACTTTCACGCTCTACAGGCTGCTGTGCTTTCACCTTTTTCCGCACATTTACGTATGACTTCTCCGGAACAGTAATTAACGGTGCGGAAGTTGTAATTATTTGCCTTCCTGTATCAACCAAAGACGAATAAATAACGTGATAACCTCAAAAATATCTGTGAAAAATTTCGTGGCTTCAAGTAGAGTTACACACGATTCAATTGAATTACCAACGACTCAATCTCAAGTCAAATGGATGTAGCTACGTTTATCTCGGCATGATGTTGTGTTCTCATTCCTCTACCCTAAGAAGGACAGTAAACAGTTCTCAAACCATAAACCCATTGGGTGATTGTGAGTAACCCAAGACGCCTCCAATATTAGTGAGTCATACTCTACTTTTCACACCGGTGCTCTCTTCATTGTGTTCCGTTGACCCGACAACTCTGCTCGCAAAAGTGATGCAGTGCAGTAAATCGATACTGAACCGACAACAATTTAAAGTTGATTGGATAAGCTGTCATATTACATGGGGTTAAGATAGCGTCAGTCGTTATGGTATTATTCTGTCATTCTGAGCCAGACTGGCAAGGAACAAGCGCCCCGCTTTGCTTGGTATCGAAACAGTCTACTTGTTGTGCGGGTGTGTTGATTCAATGTTAGTCGACAGCCAAGTCACGTTAGTAGCCAGCACCTGTGCACTTCTGAGTTCAGGATAGCCGATCGATGTCGTGGCACCATAGAATGAGGGATATTTCCCATCAGCGATGTTTAAGCCTCAAGGCTTTGTTGACCACACCAGTCGAACCAATACGTTGTATGTAATCACTGGATCCATGGTCCAGCAACCTGTATATTCATTGTTTTACCAATAAACTGAGAGGATTCGAAGGCAAGGTGGTCTTCTCACTAGAGTTAGTGGGACCGATCGAAATCCCTGTTGTCAATATCTGGCGATCAAAATGACCATCGGGGAGACAAGCCTTGAATGAAAGCTGGGTTACTGAGTCAGTGTATCTCTGTACCTGCACAAGTGGGCACAAGCTACAAGCGAAATTAAATCTCAGTGGGGCTGGTTACGGGACTTCAGTGACTTACCCGTCAACCACGTAATGATGTGTATACCCAGGTTGAGCTGTCTGTATTCCCGTTGATGAACACATCATTAGAAAATCACATGCACGCCACGCATGTTCAGACACGAAATATTTGTGCTGCGTTGAAGATAGGAGGCCTGTCTACGAAAACCAGGCAAACAATTTCGCTGATGATCCTAGATTATGCACAAGTGTGCACGTACACAGGTAAGGTCACTCAGCCATCCAGCTTTCAACCAAGGTCTGTCTGCCCCGTGGTCCTTTGACCGTCAGGGTTTTCACAGCAGATGGATTGTATCTGGAAACCGGACGGAGCTGAACACATTGCCCGTGATTTGTCTCAGTTGCTCGCGCTCTTGTACGTCTCACGTGACACCTTTGCGACGTGTGTGTGGCATGCAGCTTTCGAGCATTACTTATGAAGCGCACTGCATGAATAGAAGCGATTATTGTGCGGCCCCATTTTTCTGTTGCAATGACTTGGTCTGCTACGGAGGTTTCCAGGCTAGCGATGCTCAGGGCTGGCGGCCTGAGCCTGAGAAAAACTTGCGTGGAGTTTCACGTGCGCCACCCGGCTCGACCAAAGCCATCCCACCAATTGCGCCGCAATGCTGTGTGCAGATTAGTGGAAACTGGAAGCATAATGCCTGTGAAACGCCCCGACCGTCCAAGATCAATCACGACGATCGAACAATCGGTCAGATTAGAAATTTTATTGTCTGAGAAACCCAGCACATCTCTCAGGGAGACCTCCAAAGAACTGAGAATTTCCCACACTATTGAAAATATTCTAGAACGGGAAGGTCATAAAATCTATTCATCGCGTCTAGTCCACGTTCCATTTTTGGTGACGAACAGCGGCGTGACGAATTATGTGACTGGTTCAAAAGTCGACTCCTCTGGCAATCAACATTATCCAAGGATATCATATTCTCCGACGAACCTACATTCTGCTTGCGTCATGTGAGAGGCTTTCGACATGAGACCAGTTGGCATATGAAGAATACTTTTGTCCACCATGATGGCCGTCGAAAAGGTGACAAAAAGGTGGACGTTCGGTGCACACTCCATCAATCCCGAATAACTGGCCGTGTTCCTCCCTGACAAGATGAATTCTACTCACTATTTGCAAATTTTGCAGGAAACGCTGGGTCCCTACTTGGACAGATTACCGCCCCGAACTTGGGCAAGGGTACTGCTCCAGCAAGACGGAGCACCACAGCATAGCACAACTGTCGTCAGGACTTGGCTTGAGGAGACCCTCCCGTTGTAGTGGATCGGAGTGAAAGGATCGATAGCTTGACCACCACGGTTTCTACATTTCATTTCCCATGGATCTATCTTTCCGGGGTTATGTGAAGCGGGTGTTTTACAACCCGAAGCCGGAGGCCACAAAGGAATTGAAGGCGAAGAATTTTTCCGCGTACCAGGCGATTCCAACATCTATGTTAGACAGGGTACAGCGTAATCAGATTTGAAGGGTTCAGTTGGGTATGACGGAAGATGATGGAGTTTTTTTGATATCTTATGTGAGTAGCTGAGACGTTGACGATCGGAGAATAACAAAATTGTCCTTTCTAGGACTAGTGAACGAATAAAGGGCATCTTTTCAGGGCCACCTGATTTTGATTTACTCGTTATGGTTTAACTTGTTCAATTCCCAAGTTATCTGTAGGTGAGTAACAAATTGCAGGTTTATGTTGGTCTATTTATTGCCGCCGGTGAGATATATGGACGATGAAATAATCCATCGATTGTTCGAACATCTGAAACATAATGTTGTAACATTTGAGGAGCATTTGAATATAGGCGGAAGCAACGGCATACCATGGTCTTGGGAGAAATGGGACCAGACGAACAGTCACTTGCGCTATACGGTCCGGGGAAACAACCATTGCGTTCGGCTGTCAAATGACGGTTTCCTAACCCCATGTGATATTTCCGGAAAGCTAAGTGGCAGCTTATCTAATCAATCCTAAAGATAAGTCAGCACGATTCGTGCACACAATTGACAACATGAGAATGTCAATGGTTACTTAGGATTCTTAGGAGATTGGACTAATGAGCAAATTGAATGGTGCGCAGAGTATACTCATCATTCGGGAATGCTGATTGAGATGGGGTGGAGGTGCACTCATAACACTACGGAAAAGATTACTGTGTTCATAAAAACTCACAATGTTTTGAAGATTATCAGATAGGTTATTTATTCCTGTTTGGTTGATACAGCATGGCAAATACTTGTGACGTTGGCATGCTACGTTTCAGTTCCCGGGAAGCCATACGAGAGGTCGGTTACGTAAGTGTGAGGAAAAGTACGAAAGCACGGCAGCCTGAAGAGTGCGGAAGTTATTACTTAGGAATATGGTCGACTTACCGGCATGTCTAGTATTTGGAATACATCCCGAAAAACGGTTCGTACCGACAAACTAAGTGAGCAACTGAAGGAATGAAGCTTGTGTATTACCAGTGGTCTTGAAATAAAGTTAAAGTCTAAATGATATTTAATAAATGTGCCTCTAACAGATTTAACAGTTGGAGATTACATTTATACAATATGATTCATCATGCAGCTTCAACGCTCAACTCACCACTGGAAACCATGGGTTCGAGTCCCCGTGGGGGCTCGGTGGATGTGCACTGCTGATGATTTCCAACAAGGATGAAACAGCTGTACAGTGCTTCCATGGTTTTCAATGGTGAGTTGAGCGTTCAAGCTGCATGATGAATCATATCATATACAAATCTAATCTCTTACTACTCACTTGCAAATAGTAACCAAGCTCTGTAGGTTGTTCATAACGGAATGCCTTCGTTGTACTTAGGCCCCTACAGAGAAGTCATCCATCATAGGAGTCGATCGCTGTGCGGGAAGCAGGTTGTTACCGTTCAAAGCCAGTGACGGAAGGGTGTTATATCATGTAGTGTAGATGTTCAACAAACCGTTAAGAGCCAGCCCGGATAGCTTTGTGGTTAAGGTGTTCGATTCACAATCGTTCACCCCGGGTTCGAGTCCCCTTGGGGCCTCGGTGGATGTACACTTCTGATGATTCCCAACAAGGATGAAACAGCTGTACATTGCTTCAATGGTGAGTTGAGCGTTGAAGCTGCATGATGTATCATATTAGATTTACCAGTTACTTGGTGGTTAATGGTCACAACAAACTGGATAGAATATATCAAGTCATTCTATGTATGTGATGTTTCTGTGGCTTGCTTATGTGGTATTTTACGATTCATAGGGAAACAATGATTCTCTAGTAGTTCCATGTTGAAATATCTCGGTCGGCTTTTGAGTAATACATCACTTACCCATAAAGAATACAGCGGAACAACCGGTTTGTCAAAAACTTCAAAAGTAATAACTGGGTCGGCTAGAAAAGCGTTTCATGTAGAATTACAATGCGGTATTCTCAGTAAAATGCTGCAGTTTTGGTTTACTGTTCTGGTGCAATGAAAAGTGAACTGACGTAATCTACTACTGTCATTCCACTTCATTCATCCTCACCATGTTATCTGTTTCATTGGAAAGGTACACATTCCGTAGAGTAGGACAATAGAATCGAAGAGGAAATACCAAGGAAAATTACAGATTAGTGGACGTCGAAGACAACATCGGACTCTGGTACAAAATTAGGTGAAAAAGGAAATAAATTACTTGAGGTTGAATTGTTAAGTTGACATGAGGTGAGGCAACAGATGGCTGCTGTGTCCAATGCAGTTCGTAACCAATCGATTTAAAGTAGAATGCGAAAGCAAAAATCACTATAAGCCAGAGTGAAGTTGTGGACATCCCGGCACACTTGTACATGAACTTGGAAGACGTTCATGGCGGTCAAAACCGTAAGCGACAGTGTCATTGACCCTCCGTTCACAGGAGCCCTCCATCCGACTTCCCATCTAATCCATGGCGATTGATTAAATTTTGGCTACTGACAATTGCTTCAGTAGTAAGAACTGCAACTCGACCGAGCTAGACTCAAATTGACTGTCATCGGAATTAATTTACGGGCTGTGCATTTGCATCAGGCCGAACAACGCCAGTCGACACGTAAGCAGAAGTGATTAGTCAATACATTATGGGCTACCTTTTCCATCCACATGAATGAATGAATTGACCTGAAAAAGTATATTGCACAGACTACTAGAGAATTCTGGAATAATTTTGATTCATCCAGTTTTCATTTTGAGAATCAACTGATCAGTCGTGTTCCGTTACTCCTTGTTAAGGAACTGAGCTTCGAACTCAGTGACGGACAAACTGAAGCATGCATAAATTTTGCCTGGATGATCATTTTAGATAATACGCACCAGTTGCGTACTGATTTGTCTTCGTTCTACTCTTACGTGAAAACATTTGTTATAATATTCGATGTATCCCCTCTCGTATAAGAGTTGGCAAGAATTATCATGACTCGTACAGGGATTGCGTGTTTGTATTCCCATTTGTATTTGTATGGACGATTTAGGCAAGCAGTATGCCGAAATTCCAATGAAATTAAAAAGGGAATAGTAGCTGAGTTGTGTACTTAATCTTGGTGCATTAATTTCGGTTATTTTTATTTTTTATTTATTTATTTATCCTGTGAAACCCAATTGTGATGAATTCTGCATGTGTGTTTTTGGCCGAAGTGAGCTTAGAAAAGTCATACAAATACGAATATCGATCAACCCCAGATTTTATATCAAGTGGCCCGTTGTATACTTCGCAAAATCCGGTCACTTAGTACCATTTCTCATCCTTATTATACGTGTAAACACACGCCTTGTTGTGATGCCTCGTTTTTCTAGCCTGCGATTTTTCTGCAGAAGGCCCTGTGCAATCGGTATCCGTCCTAAATGTGGTCGCATTAGCGTTAATTAGAAGGCGATAGCACAGCAAGTCACATAATAGTGTGCTGGCATGAAAGAACGACGTGATTTAAAATGAAAATAGAATGAGCTTGAACGTGCTCGGCCATGAGGATTGTTGCTTTGTCGGGCTCGACTGGTTGAGATTGTATTCCCTAGTTAATTCGAGCCCCTTTTTTCTGCAATATCTCTGAGGCTGTTTCCGTCACATGCGTGGGTGTGGGCATATTGATTGGATGGCTGGTTTTTTTCACTTCGCTTACCTGGATTATGAGAGCCCATTGAGAGGCCTGTCTCTGCTTTCTGGTCCGTTTGGCTTCAGGGGTGGGGCACAGACATCTAACTTCGAGTTATTTTCCCATTAATTGGGTTGAATAACATGTCGGTGGTGTTGGATGAGACCCGATGAAGTGTGCAAACGAAGCTAACGTCGAATGTGACTGGCATCGGAGCTCCTTTTAGAGACACCCAGTTAAATTTGGTCTGCTGGAAATGGCGGAATGAAAGTAGCCCGATCTGATGCACTCGTCATAACTGAGGTAAAGAGCGGAAAATGTCGTTACAGTTAAGGAAGGCGATCTTTTAGAAGTTCTGGAAATGTTCTGTGAAACGAGGAAGCGGACATGCAGTTGATCGATCCATCATTTTTGTACGAAGCCGAGGAAAACTGGCCGACTAACCATGAAGGAGTATTGCCTTCGATTAGGGAAGATGATCCGGAAGTGAAGCAGATGTGTTCAGTAACAATGAACGAAGTAGAATCACAACCGATAACTCGAGTTGGTGAATGCTTTTCAAAGTGATGGAAATCAATGAAAACCGCAGTTTGGCTGCGGAGATTTATCTTGTATTTTCGTGGGATGAAATTTTACAGTACTATAATTACTGTCAGACTAGGACAACCGTCTGTGTTCGAAATGTGAGAAGCCACGAGAACTGTCATGAAATTGAGTCAGGCTTACTATTTCACAGACGAAATAAGATTGTTGGGAATAAAATCTGATAGATGCTTTCGAACTCCTGACCTAAAAATGGTAGGACTAACTCTGTACTATAGCATACTATGTCTCGGTGGAAGAGCTGCTCTGCGTGATAAGTTGACGATCCCAGTCGTTCGCGGACGATCCACTGAAATTTAGTGCGGCACCACCACGAGGTACAGGGACGTATTGGTAGGAGGCATGTTTGATCCTACCTCAGGAAAGACTTTGCGATTATAAAGGGTATGGTTACTTTCAGACTCGGTGACCGAAGCTCTGCTTGGTCTCAACACGATGAAGCGCCTTTCACACACTGCCAAACGTGTATGTGATTACCTGGATGAAGGTTTCCCTGGAAAACGTATCAGATAAAATGATATCAAAGAATGACCCCCACGGTCTCTTCACTTATCACCGACGGATTTCCTTCTCTGGAAACATCTCAAGAAGCCAAGACGATCGACGGATTAAAGCCGTATATTACAGGCAAAATGCGAAATGTACCGGAGGCGACATTCATAAGAGTTCAGTCAAATTATCCGAAAGGGATGTTATTACGCAAGCGTTCTGATGGAGATAAGTTTGATCATAATATGGGAGGCAGAAATGAAGATGGTCTTAATAATACTCCGTGTGATCATCTTTAATTATTATTTTAACCATATTGAAGCGAGATTTGCATTTCTAAATTTCCCCAACATTTTCACACATTGGCTAATCTAAGACGCATCTGGGCCGAACTACAAGAATAGGTTAGAAAAGTGACAAACACTTATTCTTGAGTGTTTTGATCATGGAAGGAACGAGAAAGAATTCAATCCAGTGCATTTACCGATCATGCAAACCAATTATAATGAGTGAATCAGATCGGACTACTTTCATTCCGCCAGTTCCAGCAGATCAAGTTTAACTGGGTGTCTCTAGAAGGAGCTCCGATGCCAGTCACATTCGACGTTAGCTTCGTTTGCACACTTCATCGGGTCTCATCCAACACCACCGACATGTTATTCAACCCAATTAATGGGAAAATAACTCGAAGTTAGATGTCTGTGCCCCACCCCGGAAGCCAAATCAACCTGAGTGACATTCTGATACAGTGATTAGGTCATTTTCGCGACTCTTCCTAAGGGCGGAGTGATCTGTGCCAGCATCCGGGAGAAAGATTTCTCTCAATCAACCATTTGATCAGCGTGTCGAGACTTTCCGTGCCGATGGCTCGGTTTGTGGGTGGAACGCACGTGGGTTTGGGGACGCAGTGGTACCGTTCACCGTCTCCACCCTGTGTACATCTATCCTGAGAATCAACAAGGAGTAAGTTATCCAACTAACCACAAGGGATGGGATTTCATGTTGAAATCTGAAAATCGTTGTACCGTCTCATGTGAAGACGTTCATTTTTAATTACCAGTCATTACACTTGATTAGATTTCACGTAAGCCGCCTATATTCATTTTTCCGGATAAAGTCTGCAGAAACTACGGAAAGAAATCACTCGCGAGCAGTCCAATGTTCTGCGGTGTATTGTGGTTTTGGACCACCCCTGCACTGTTACAATCCGACAGACATGGCCGGTCAATTGGTCGTTTATCAGAGTTACTGATTTGGGTATCAACAAAATCAACCAAGCAAAACAGTACTACTTGTTTGCGTCTTCGGTGTCCAGTCCATGAGCAGGCAGTCCTGATCTGATCAAAAACGCCATCACATGGTTTGTATGTTTTTCCATCTTGTTCCGTTCAGTTTGTATGACGGCATCATGTTGACGGTCGCTTTCTTACTGTCTATACTTGTGTTTCACGCAATCAACTACTTGCTCAATCAGTGAGTAGTATGTATACCCTCCCGCAGCAGGAATATGTGACAAGATGCCCATTTCTTTGCAGTTGTTGTGTAATAGATGCTTCGGATCCTGCAATATCTTGCGGGATAAGGTTGCTCAGCATTCGATATGTTGGTTGACAAGTTCAGTCAGAAGAGAATCAAAGGGGATGAATGAAACGTGGCTAATAATTACCAATCGGCAGCGAAGGGCTTTGAAGTCCTGAGTGAAAAGTCCGGAACAAATGACCGGAAGAAAACATGAAAAAATAAGTTTGGAAACAATTGTTGACGGTGTTTGGAACTGCCCGAGTTTACCGACGCACTGTGAATTTGTTTAGCCATTCGATGCCGTAACTGCCTTTCCGTTCTGCCTATGAAGCGCACGTATCTTTGATGTCTGCGCACATGTACGAGGTACTCGCACTGACACTGCACACTCATTTTTCATGCTTGTGTGTACATGTCGCACCGGTGGTGTGGGAGAGGTCCACTCGCCAACGTAAATTCAGCTTAAACTGGATATATGGGCTATTCTGAGGTTGACGCCATTCACCGTTTTCATTCGAGCACCTTTATGTTCACATGGCTTGATCCGTCTCCTATATAGTCGAGCTAGCTACTCTAAGGATAGGAGGCCTCAGTCTACGGTAAACATGCGAGGAATTTCATCGCAGACATCCTGACCTGCCAAAATCGTCGGTGAAATTTTGTGCTGGTGTTGGTCAGAGATTTACAACTTACGGCAGTGTTCATCCTCGAAGCCGCCCGGGGCCAAAAGACAGCCACCACCATAACTCCGAGTGACATTCAAGAAGACTTCTTGGTTACAGAACCAGGCACTTCCCTTCGAAAGGAGACCAGCAAACTGGGAATCTCCAAGGTCTCCGTAAGAAGTATCTTGAAGAAACGAAGCTACAAGAGTTATACACCCTACCTAGTACAAACTCTGTTTGAAAGAGATTATACTCAACAGATGGAATTCTGTGACTGGTTCTAGTATAGACTATCAACTCAGCCAAAGTTATGCAACGACATCAGTTTCACAGATGAATCCACCCGCTACCTGCACAGTATAAAGGCTATCAATGCAGTAGGAGTTGGCACAAGGAGAATCCCCCTTGTCTACCACGAAATTGATAGACAAGGAGATGTAAAGTGAACGTGTGGATGGAATCCACAGTTCATTACTGGTTGGCGCAGTGTTTCTTCCCAACAAGAAGAATGCAACTATCTATCTGCACTCGACGGAGAAACTTTCTGAATACCTAGAAAGTACACCTTCACCACCTTGTCGAGAAAATTCTTCCAGCAGGACAGAGCTCCAACACATTCCGCAAAAGTAGTAACCAGCTGGCTTGATGAGGAATTCTCTTTGAAATGGATCGGACTGAAGGGACCAGTACCATGGCCTCCAGGATCTCCAGACTTAACTCCGTCATATTTTTCCTAATTGGGCTATGTCAAGAAAAGAGTCTACGACCCCAAGCCAGAAACTCTGGGTGGATTGAAAGCTTGAATCCAATCTGTTTGCAGAGTGATTCCAACTGCGATGCTGGCGAGTGTTCACGGGAGCATGATTCGGCGCCTAATGATTTGCATGACACTGGACGGAGGTGTTTTTGGACACCTATTGAAATGGGACCCACAGTCCAAACTTTCATCGGGGGACGATATACTGGTTCTTCTCAGAACCGGAGAACGACTACTCGGTCTCTTTGAAAGCCAAAACAACTTGACCGCCCATTTTATAACTAGCTACGTCTTATTGTTATTCAAGTTTTTTACCGTTTGGGTTTGTTAGTTTTCATTCGGGATAGTTGTGGTGTGTGTATTTGTGGGTGCATGAATGCTTGTGCCCATGTGTGCGCTGGCTACAGCACTCAGACAGCGGTGAGATAGTCTTGGGGATGGCCGAGTGAACTAGGTCCTTGGAAGAGTTCCGTGCACCGGAATGTGTGAGTGTGAATGACCAGGAAACTCATTGTGCTTAACCGTGAATGTGTGCGGTGGCCTAAAGTTGATGGATACGATTGCTTCGCTTGCGTGGTGGAGGTGGCTGGGGCACACCATAGAGTGAGTTCATTCAGTCTTGTCTTTGCTCGCCACCATGTAAAGCGGTGATTGCTTGATCATATACGGTGGTGATAATCTTGATCTATCGTAATTTACATAGTCACATGATAAGAAAAAAATTATCACAGTGTCGATGCATCACTATAGGGATTTCATGAGTGTCTGTGTGGGCACGGGGCAGGATGAGAATTCTGCAAACGGCCACTCTCTGCAAACAGAAAACAGTGTAGATCTGGATCAGGAAACGATATACCGGTTCGCTTCAGAACTGAAGAACGACTAGCTGGTCTTCTTGAAGATCTAAGCAGCCTGGTACCCCTTTCCACTGTTTACTGTGCTATATTTCCACCAGAGACCATTCCTCCTGCTAACGAGACTAAGGATATATTCATCATCTACCTATGAAACACACGTATTGCCAAAACACTATCTTCTCATCCAGTAATATGTCCTTCCTCATAGATCTCTCACAACTGTTGTTTCACAGCCTTCTTACATTTATTAGTCACTCCCTAGTAGTGTTAGTCTCATGAGCAGCACCCTGAGGGCAACTTGTCACCTCTGTTGCACTGTAGAAACTATTTTGTGTCCAGTACCAGATTAGACTAACCCCGTCAAAAGTCTATATTCACGCCGAAGGAGTGCACCACGAATTCCATGATTATACTGGCGGAAACTGTGAATCAAACTTGTTGGATTTCGCAGATCACGTACATTCCGTCACGTTCCTTTTAGGCATGATGAGAAATGCCTTGCGGTGAACCACGTAAAAGGTTGCCAAAATGTGCAGATGACTCGACCATGTAAATTCGAGATGGCGAATTACAGCAGATTGACGAAAGACAAAAATAGATCAGTCAATAAGTTATTCGGGGAAGTCTAAAAATAGACTTTAAAATGAGTAGTATGCATAAGATAGAAGCAGAGTGATAGAATGATACCCAGAAGAAAGTCCGTCGTTGAAAGCAGTTAAGACGTTGTGACCACGACCAAGTGTTAATCATTCGCGAATGGTCAAGGGGTCAGATAAGCGACCTCCGATAGACGACCGGCTACAGTAGTACGTTGAAATATACTGAAATTTTATTCTCGTTACACAATTGAACGCATCATTACTGTCCCGACAACAAACGTATAGAAAGAAAAACAAAAACGATTATGACATATAAGGACATTCAATGGGACACTTAACTGGCGACAGTGTACTGGACCGAGCCAATTGTTCTTATCTCAGAGGACGTTCGGTGCAATAGAAGTCTTTGAACACACAAGCTCAGAGTATTTGTTTGCACCATGTATCTTCCGGGCAGTGAACATGCTCTCGCGTCATGGATGCCGCTGCAGCCTAACCCAGGGTATTTCCAACAGACAAAAGTCAGTTGGATAAACGTGTTAACTCTGGGCCTCTGCACCTCCGAAAGACCCTTTTTATAGGATGCTGGGACATGAGAACCCTCTCGAACATTGGAGGTCAAGCAGTGACTGTGCGCACACTACACGACCATCAAGTGGATATTGCCTGCTTATCCTAAGTCAGGCTAGGCAGTACCAGCTCTCGTAACATCAAGATTCCCGGCGCAGAAAGCAATTATCGGCTTCATCACCGTGGCCCAGAAATGCCGGGCCAGCCAGGAGTAGCAATAGCTAGAAGTTTTCGCGCAATTCCGATCTGCCCTCCTGGGAAGCGATTTCATCAAGAATCGCAGTGGTGCTTTTCAAAAAACCAACCGTGGTTGCGATCTATGCCCTAACCCTACCATCTGATACTAGTGCGAAGGACGAGTTCATCGACAGTCTTGAAACTGTGATAAATCGCATCCCCACAAAGCATATGCATATCCTAGTGTGACTGGGTGACTGAAACGCCCGGACAGACTCCCAAGTTGTTTCCACACGCCATATTCTTGGAAAATTCGGTCTGGGCGAGCACTGTGAAAACGGCGATAGGCTAATCAATTTCTCCGAATTTGAAAAGTTGAGCATAACCAACAGGCGGTTCCAGCACCATAGAAGGTATCTTCTCTCGTGGTATTCCAGTGACGGCGGAACAGCTTACCAAATCGACTGCTTGCTAATCCTGTCGCGGTGAATCTCGTCAACAGAAGACTGCAGACCGTACCGCGGCTCTGAGGCAGACAACAGGGGTGTACCAGGCCATGTGCTGGTATGTGCGAAGCTTCGCCTTCACCTAAGGACCCGAATAAAGACATCTCCCAAAACGCCTCGACGTGGAACTCCAAAAGTCCCTGGAGAGAAAGTAAGCTTTAACGAAAGAGACTGAACTGCGGTTGTCAACCGATGCATCCACCTCACACCACACGACAGACTCGGACGGCCTGGTGTGGGCTGAACTGAAAGTAGCAGTACGTCAAGGCGCAATAGGCGAATTAGGATTCACAAAATACCGCTTAAAAAACTGGATATCTTAGGATGCTGTCCGTCTCTTCTAATTGGTCAAAAATGCCCATTTGTCCGGCCTTCCTGAGTATCAAACAGTAGCAACCGGCTCCGCAAAGGAAGATCGACACATCTACTGGCAAGAAATCACAAATAAGGTGGAAACTGCAGCCAGCGCTTGCCACTTCTCACACTCCTTTTGCCACATACGATTTGCTTCGGGCAAAGGACAGCCCATTTGACCTATCTTATGCGATTCCGCTGGTGTACTCATTCCTGATATGGGTGGTAAGATACCTAGGTGGGTAGGATATTCCAAACAACTCCTCATTCGCCCTCTAGATAGACCGATAGATATCGATGCAACTTCAGCTCCCTCATATAGCACTAACTGTGATCTTCCGTCATTAGATGAGATAGCGAATACGACTGGCCGTTTAAAATCTGGCAAGTCCCCCGGTGATGACGGAATCCCTGCCGAAATGTACTAGACGTGTCTTCCGGTGGTTACCGAGCTACTTTTTACACCATTCTGCTTGATTTGGGAGACTGAGCAATGCCTTACCGATTGGAACACCTAAGTTCTGCTTCCATTTCCCAAAAAAGTAACAAAACGGTGTGCGGAAACTACCATGGTATCCGTCTGCTAGACGCGGTTGTAAAAGCGTTTGCCCACGTCACGCTGAATCACTTCACTAAATCGAGGCATGCACGTACTAGGCCCAATCAAGGGGGCTTCCCTCCAGGCATTGGATGCATCGAACAAATATTCATCCTCCGGAGGATTCTATAACACCGTTATAAATTCCAACGTCCTATGACTCTGTGGCGTATAGAATTTTGCGCCGCCTTTGATTCAAAAGATCGCGGGTCATTGTGGAAGATAATACACGCAGACGGCATCCCATTCAAACTGGTCAGCCTGGTGAAGTTTTATTATGCTGGGACAAAAGCACATGTTAGAGTGTACGACGAAGAGTCTTGTCCATTCGAACTGAGGTCAGGAGTACGGCTAGGGCTAGGGCTAGGGCTAGGATCTTTTACGGGAAAGCTTTTGTGGATGCCACAGTATTCACCAACGCTCAGTCCGACTGAAAACATATGTAGTATGATGAACAACAGTCAGGTGAGACTTGAGCTCTAGCTATCCCAGCTAGCGTCCTCCACACTGATATGACAAGGAACGTTGTCACAGATGACGGCAATGGAACTGTCAGTCTAAGATGATTGAGAACTGACCATAGTCGGTGCTTGCGATGTTCCGATCGGTATTCATCACGTTTTATACTTGCAGGACTCCACCCCGGACTCTATCATGACACCAATTAGCTGCGAATTTCAGCAGCGACTGTTGCAAACCTGCAAGCACGGACGCGTACCTTTGGTCAACCAGCCCGTTGTCCGGGTGGAAAACAGATCAAAATTGGTCTAAGCTATTCAGCGGAGACTGTCCCCTCGTTGATCCACTTGGAAACATTTTCAAAGCATACTACTAACGGCTCTCCTTTGTACCAAATTTATTCATTCCAATTAGAATGAGACGGATTTTCTCGTAGGTAATCAGTCGGCAATCAAAGTAACTGCCGATTACTGTAAATGACACTTCAAATTGGGCTTCCCCTAGGATACGGAGTCGATCAAGATTGATTGTTGAGTCCTCGCCCAATCATGTAATGATCGTGTCGATTTCTGCACTTTGGCGACAGCCCTGCATTTCATGCGAATCCATATGCGTTCGCGTCAGAGCAGCTTGGAGAAAGCGAGGGAGCACACACATACAAGCACATTGCATAAATTTTTCACTAGCGTATCCACCCTGAATCAGTCGAAAAGGGCTTGAGTTCATAAGAATGACGCTATGGATGTTAAAAGTCTACGCATCATTGAGACGTGTAAGCATTGTTCACGAGTAGGTAGTGTTCATGAGCATACTGTTCGGATAGCCGAACGGGAAGACTGATGTAAGTACACTGTGGAGTCGATCTTAGTGCTCTCTGACTGTATCTGTACCGCAAGCAGTATAGACTGTGTCAGAGTTATTAAGAAGCGGTGCTCAGCATCGCCCTGGATGATGCGTTCAAAACGGCTAGAGAGGAGTGTCACCTCTGAGGTGGTGGACTGCTGAATAGCTTAGACCAATTTTGATCTGTTTTCCACCCGGACAACGGGCTGGTTGACCAAAGGTACGCGTCCGTGCTTGCAGGTTTGCAACAGTCGCTGCTGAAATTCGCAGCTAATTGGTGTCATGATAGAGTCCGGGGTGGAGTCCTGCAAGTATAAAACGTGATGAATACCGATCGGAACATCGCAAGCACCGACTATGGTCAGTTCTCAATCATCTTAGACTGACAGTTCCATTGCCGTCATCTGTGACAACGTTCCTTGTCATATCAGTGTGGAGGACGCTAGCTGGGATAGCTAGAGCTCAAGTCTCACCTGACTGTTGTTCATCATACTACATATGTTTTCAGTCGGACTGAGCGTTGGTGAATACTGTGGCATCCACAAAAGCTTTCCCGTAAAAAATCCTCTTTCCATGAATACATCCTCCAGCCTGGTGTAATAGGGAGCATTGTCACAGAAGACCATAATTTTTCACACTAGATAAATTGGGCGTTCAAAGGGGATTTCCAGGGGATATGACACACCACAGACTATCAAGAGATGTCATTGACATATGGCTCGAAGCAGTTCTAAATTTTATTCACATCCAAACTAATTTTGCATTTGCTATTAAATGGCTAGGGGGCAGATTCTGCAGTTACCTCCTATGTAAATTCATTTATCTGGTCCTGTGGAACTGCGTTCATTAGGCGCATGAAAAGGCGCTTATCTGAAAGTGTCCGTGAGCTTGATTGAACACTGAGACAATCCAAGTAATAACGAGCACTGTGTGTTCACACCTTGATGAGTCTAAAGATTCCGTAAACGTGACCGAGACGTTCAGCTTGATCTGCAAAAATCGAAGTAGGCATTCGTCTCCATGATTTTTCCTTATGCTGTGAGGAGCGGTCTGTGCAAACGCCGAAATTCACTTGGTCTACCTGCACCCCGAACCCTGAACACAGACCATTCACACTAATGACACACACTTTCGGTTCAGAAATAGTAATGTATCACGTGTGTGAGTTTTGCTCATCTCGTCCCACCCGACCACCTTTTGTTACCATCCGACATGATTATATGCTCACTGAAAACGAGCTTTTTCATCAGTTTGTGTTGGTCTTCATGTGCTCTGTGGAACTGTTCAGACTGCTTGTAAATCTTTGTTGGGAAGCTATCAACGGTTTATTAGTCCCCATTTTCTAGTCACTGCGTGTGTGGTTTGTCACCTATGCCCTGTTCATGATCCTCATCTAGTCAAGTGAAGAACGCAATGATATGCCTAACTTTTTTAACCCTGAGTGGACTTTTTCACTATGATGACGTGGCTCGCTTTCATGCTACTCATCTGAATTGAGTAGTTTAGTTGTTCCCCACGTGCGTTTTCCAGTTGACGTTTGCATACCATGGCCTCCCTTGTCGTCTAATTTGGGACAATTGTCACCAGTTAGTTTCTGGACAATATTACTACTAATTAGCATGCAGATAATTCCATAAACTTGAAATTTTCGGGATTGACCGACGGTCAGTAATCATACTGTTTTCCATTACCTGAGTGATGACGCCACACAATGGGACGGAGGCCCCTGTGACTTCTATCGATTCTGGGGATTTGACCGAGGCTCAGACTAAGTCAATAAAAAGTCACAATTGATCAAGGAATTCAGGAAACATCTAATCTGTTGTGTTTTTGCGTACGTGCACACTCAACTGCATACATTAGTCATATGGATAGGTAGATGGACGAACAGAAGGACGGATGGATGATCGGACGAATCGATAGATAGATAGACAGATGAATCGATAGTTGAATGACTTGCTCAGAGTGAGAGAAGGAAAGAGGTTTGAACTGAAGGACTGAATTGTGTGAACTGAAAGTCTTACAATGGAAAATGGGGCTCTGGTTTGGGCTATTGTAAGGGACGGAAGTTAAGGGAGCGGCTAGACTGCTTTGGAGCCGTAAACCTCTCTCGAGTTGTGCGTGCTAGTCTTGGTTGATCGGGGCGGGGTTGGAGGGAGAATCTGATCGGCAACCGGAGAGGACAAGAGCAAGAAGAAGGATTTCACTTGAAACACGTAATTTTGATTACTTTTCCATCTGCAGATACTTCAAGTAAGACAGTGTAGAGAGATCTCTCCTTGTTAAAGCACTACGTGTCTGTTCGTACTGCTCGTTGATTTGATCAACTTCAACGGGTTTTCTCGGTGTGTGGATTTCTTCTGCGGTCAATTCGTTTGATCACACTTATCAGCACACACACACACTGAAGGAGGGAACATGTGTGTGTGTGTGTGTGTGTGTGTGTGTGTGTGTGTGTGTGTCAGAGAGAAAGAGGAGGAGGGGAAGAGAGGGAGAGGCAACTGGAGGAAATGGATGACGTTCATGAACAAATGTTTCGTTGCGTAGTCGCGTACGTTGTTTGTTATATGCAAGAAATCACATTCAACATGCAAGTGGACGGATCGACGGTAAAATGACCGAGACGTAAGGATCATGGCATGACATGGCCAGTTCACTGAGTAGCGGAGTAACCAATCGATTACGCAATACGTACACGGAAAAAACAGAAGGCAAAAATAACATTAATAACACTAGTGTTCTTCTTCAGTTGGGTCATCCGACAGGGAAGGTTAGGGGACGGACGGACGGGCAAGCGGGTGAGTGTTCGGTTTAGGCGACGAAGAGGCGCGTGCGTGTATGGCATCAGTCCCAGGTTGGTATACGTGCACTTTTCTTCTCTCTGTCATCCCCATTGTTGAGTGCAATTCTACTAAGGTTATAGACCGCACTGAAACCCAATTTGGTATACGTGTGTGTACGGGGTGGTGTGTGTACGTGCGTGTGTACGGGGCGGTGTGCGTGGTTCGATTAGACTGAATAGTCAGCTGATTTTGCATCTCTGATCGCAACCGAGTTTATGCTACTGCAAACTGACAGCGGATACACAAACTTTTGTTTATTTGATTGGCTGGTTATTTGCCATTCACTGTGTGCGTGTGAGAGAGTGATGGGGGCATACAATTGCGTAATAAGTGAAATGCAGTTTCGAAGAATCTCAGCCTTTATTCTGCACCATTTTGGGCAAGCGACAATGAAATAAGTTGTACTCTGCGGAACTCTGAGGTAGACCGGAAGTGTCGAGCAACAAAGAATCAGGTACCAGAACAGATGGGACTCACAGGTCCGGACAGTCAGACGGCCAGAGGCTGGAAATTGTCAGGCGGAAAAATCGGAGGGCGTACAGATCACAAAGAAGTAACATACCGTCTCAAAGCGATACTGATCCACGGCTGTAAGACTGACAGTGATGATCACGAGGTCCAAACGTGGCTGCGGCGGTGGTGGAAATCTGTCACGGCAGTGGAAATGTTTATTAGCGTTCGCGTTCTACCGGCGGAAGAGAGAGAGAAACATGGACAAACTCCTTGAACTTGTTATGTAATAGTGCGAAAATTTGATGAAAATTTGTGTCCCATGGGTCGGGCTTCCGTCTCGACGTGCACGCATGCACGCACTCGAGCACATGGGAACACGTATTGGTGTAAGCGAATGTGCGAGGGGATGATGAGGCACGAAACTATTCCCGGTTTTTTTTTCTCAATGTGTCTATCACACAATCGAAAGTCACATAATCGCATCGTCACCTGCTCGCATGGGAATACACATCGGCAAAGTTCATCGTTTGTCGAGTGTTCGGAAATATGGATCAGCGAAGAAAAAAACTGATCGATTCAGTTCAAGAGTGATCGCCCATCATTGATGAGAGTATTGTTTCTCGTTGTTGTTGGTGGTGATGGTGATGGTGGTTGTTGTTGCTGTTGTGGATGATGACGATGATGATGATAACAGTGCTGAATTGGAGAGTACATAGCCAACATGTCGAAGGGAAATGCAAGTCTATCTATTGCGTGTGTATCATCCACACGTTCAAAAAGTCACTTCGAACGTATGATGATTGCGTACATGGGAAGGCTTGCTGATTTGAGCGTGTCAGGTATCTGGAAAGAAGTAGAATAAAATGGGAATTTGAGCCATTCGAAAACACATACAAACATGTACGCGCACGTACAAACGGACGCAGATACACACACGTACACGCACTCGCATACACACACCCACCCACCCACGTACACACACGTATGCACAAATTAATGGCTCAAAATGAACACGTATTATAATCGTACTGAACTTCGACACGTGAGACGACAATTTAACGTGATTGGACGTGTTTGCATACACATATGTACAACGGGCACCATTATACAGAACACCTCAGTTATAAACAAGATCACACACACACACACAGACTCAAATTTTGAAAACATGTGTTAACGTAAACGTGAAACGACAACAGCAAAATATGGGTGGTAACGTGCCAAGGCAAAGCAACACCAAATGTCATGCAATGCACGGGTGAAGCAAGTTACAGCCAAACAGAAAGATGCAATAAGGGCCATGATTCATTTGACCTTGTTGCTTATGATTCGAGTAAGACGGCATTTCCAGTGACTTCTATAATTAATTATTGATAAAACCCTGCTGCATTGATTGCATTAAATTTGCGGAGAGAGGTGTCGGTGCTCAATTCTATCATGGCTCGTTCTGGATTAGGTAACCATGAGAGGTATCATGTTTGATTCTCGAAAGGAACGTTTTTCGGATCGACTTCCCAGAGGTGAGAGTTGGCAAAAATCCCAATAGTTTGAAACTTTTGGGAGCTAAATAGTAACCTCAAAAGATTCATTAGTGGATCATCTATGAAAGTGAACAGTAGGGCATTCTGTCTGTGTGACTAAAGTCAATCGGCTACTGTTAGATCGATTCATTTGATCACCGGAAGCTTAGAAATGAGCTTGTGATTTACCCCTTCCATTTTGATCTTGATCTGAACCGAACATTGTCTAAGGATCAATCAGGGGGCACAGTGAAGTTCCTTTTATTCATGATCTCAAAATAGAAGGATTCTGTTTTAAACGATAATGTGTGTATATGTGTGTCTGTATGACAAATGTATGTGACATAACTCACGGACTTATTGCCAATGAAAACCCGATAGGGAAGGGTCTTTTATCGATCGCTGCTCTCCCATTTGTTTAAATCCTACTGGTTCCAATACGAATGAGTGGTTGACTCAGAGCCACCTCTTGGCTAAATAATAAAAGTCAATGTGTTCATGCAGAGTGCCGAGTGAGTTCACTCAGTGTCATGAGTGAACCCGCAACTGGTCCATTTCATTTTCAATCTTTGATCTATTAAACTGTTGCCCTGAATAGTTTGATCACGACGGTCGTGTTTGTTTGAAAAATCTTTATAGTCTGTGCTGTCAACAGTCTAAGAATTAGACTATTTCCCTTGGAAAAGATGACGCAAATCTTGACCTAGTTTCGTGGCGGGCATTTTTCATATATCCCATGTCTCATGCTGATCTACTAAACGGATTCACGGTGAATAACGGAAGGGGGGGGGAGGGGGAGGGAGTCCAAATTTTCAACTGGGTGGAAAATTATTACATTCGTTTGTTTGTTCCGAGTAACCATAATTGGTTCGGAAGTACTTGGCAAATGGTCACACAGCCGAACTGTTGATCATTATTGACCTTACCATTGAAATCATGAGATCGTTCAGCTAAAAGGATACATGATTGATTCTTACATACGCGACGGCCGTAATCATTCTTACAGTTCTGCAACTGAAAGTTAGCCAACGAGGAGGAAGTATTTTTTTTTTAACATGTGCTTATGAACAAGTCCAGTGGATGAGTCGTGCCCCATAGCCTCAAAGATTCACTGCACTATTACGGATAGCCGGCTACACGACCCTGGGACTTGGAGTGCTGGAGAACCACACAAAGTCCCCGCAGTTCAGGATCGGTAACGAGTCGGACGACTGTGGATTGCTGTTTGTTGTTGACGATGCCGTAATCTTCTTTGATTACACTAATGCATTTATTGATCATCCCTTTCCCGCATATCTTCTATTCGACTGTATGCGCGGTGACCGCAAATGCTACCCCATGATATATCCTCCAAGCATGTCAGTGTGCGGTAGCTGTTACTCGGCTTTATCACAATACAAGCGGTTGGCCCTGCACGCACTTCGTTGGTCTCGTCAGTGAACGCTGACTATATGGAATATATGCAGTTGCATATGCCCCTACATGAACGACCTTGGAATCCCCTAGAAGACATGTCGTAATGGCGTAAAAAATTTAACCGGTTACTACGACCGTGTAGGACACGTTAAACTGTCAGGCAGAAGTTTTCAAGTTCCGCTTATCGAATAGTCGAAGATACTAGGTAACAGTCAAATGTTGCCACAGTTTGGTGCACCTGCATCCGAACTCTTTCCCTCGTTCGTATAAATTTGGCCTCTGTACATCAGTTCGTTGTCTGTCTGCTTTCTCTGTCGCTAGCCCCGTGTTTCGACTTAGGTCACTTAGGACTAAATGATATTGTGGGTGGGTTGCAAACCAAAACGAAAAAGATGATACTGAAGTGCAGGGTTATTGAAGAGCTGAATGGAAGTCACAGGACACAATTCAGTTATCCCAATTCCTCTTTTTATAAACCTAGGCTAGTGCATGTCTACGCCGTCTGCATGATCAATAGGTCAGAAGGAACGAGCCCACCACAATTGAGTACACTTATGTATGCATGAACATGTGTGTGTGCGAAAGAATGAATGCTTGCGTGTTTGTTTAATAACACGTGAGTATGGTCAGGTAGTAAAGATGATGTTACTCTCTCAATTTGTCATCAGTTAACATTCGTCTTCGAGCCTATACAAAGAAGTCTTGCAGAGATAAAGGGCATGTCCGTACCCGGAGGGTCAGTTGGTTAGTTTAGTGAAACAGAGTTTCCACGGGTTATTCTATTTTTGTACACACTAAACAGTTCCTATCAGTGCTTGGTCAGGTCAACTGAGCTTATAAGTGACACCAAGCTCTCTCTCTGTCTGTCTGTCTGTCGGAAGTTACGAGTAGTGAACGATGACCCCGACGCTATTTGCTCGTGTTCCATTAGGGAACACAGGTGTATTCAGGTTGAATGGGATACGACTGGATGAGTAATTGGGGGATTGTGAATTTTCTCGTGGAAACATTTGCTTAGACTCGACTAAGTTGATCAAACTATAGAGTAAGAGATAAAAACATGCAAACAATCACGAATTCCCATAAGATCTTATAATGGTTACCAAGATCACTGAGACATGTACGTAAAAACAGAAACACTTCTTTATGAACACAGCCAAACATGACAAAAAGTACGAAATAACCACCAAAACACCATCGAGAGCTGGGATGAGATGAGGTCTTACATCAGTGATGGGACCGTTGTGATTACAGTATGCACGCATAGCACACGGACTAGACCCAAGCTAAGGGGTGGGTGGTGAGTACAACAATAGGAACACAAAAAATCCATACTAACGATGATGACGATGACGATGACGATGACGATGATGAAGTGCATTGTGGATTTTGTCACTTTCCCTGCACGCGCACACACAGGATGTTGCCCATCCCGTTCTGTGTGGATGTGCGTGAGCTAATTCATATATTGATGACTGCATTCAAAAAGGACTAGATAAAACTGATTTGTTTGAGTTTGTTTGCTTTTCTCTCGCAGTTTGATACCTGTGCTCTTTGGAATTGATTAGTTTCTGATCATCCAAATCACCGCCAATTGTTTTGACCTGAAAGTAGTGATCCAGATCGCGCGCAGAAACACAACCGACCAGAACGAGGCGACCACCCAGGAAACTGATCTGAACATGGCTGTTGATGATGATGATGCTGTTGTTGTTATTATAGTCTTTCCAGCGTACTGACTGTTCAGGTCGTTTGAATCGTGTGAACTGGAATGGATGGTTTTGGTTGTCTTTGTGGTTTACTGTGTGTGTGTGTGTGTGTGTGTGCGTGTGTGTGTGTGTGTGTGTGTGTGTTCAGCTCATGACTGGATGTACGAGCGAGGTGACTGCCGGCTAGATTTGTCATGTGACTTCGTAAAAATGTTTACCTAATAAATTCTGCTAGATGACGAACAACTGTATGGTTAACTGAATGTTTTAAATGTAGATGATGCTGGTTGGACGGTATGATTTTAGTGTTTTTGACTAGTTAGTATGACCTAAAGAGTGGGGATTTTGTGCTGGAACGCTAGGAGACCGTTAATAGGCAAGCCGACCACAGCTTTTGTTGTTGTTGCTATTGAAACGAGGCATTCGTTATCTTGTGGGCACCGGTTTCAATGGAAGCATAGGGGAATGACTTCCGACGGGTATTAGTCGGAAGATATACGGACATACGTAAGCGATAAGTAGCTAGCATTGTTTTGTCTCTGGGTCCTAGGTATACAAGCCGAAGTTGGACATCTCAGTGTGTGCGTATCTATGCAGTGGTGGGAGCCTTTATTGATACACTGCACGTTTACGGCTTAGTGACAAGTTTTGTCTCGGCAGAAGCACCTTCCGTATACTCAGCCGGTCCTTCGACCACGGGGGCAGCTGGAACTGGAGTAACTGGTGATAATTTTCTCTCATAAGACTCTTCCGAGTTACCTTCCGCGGTGGAATAAATCAGATCACCAACCTCTGTCGGCGTTTGTTGTCCACCAAATAAGAGGTCTGAACTTTCGGCAAATGGAGCACAAGAACCTGTCATTGTGGAACCAAGATCTTCAAACGACATGGCGCTAGTGACAGAAGTAGAAAAACACGACTGAATATTGTCCTGTGAATCACTATCTACTAGTTGGGCTTGCACTTTCTGATGTTCACTCAGATCACGATAAATGGCCACATCATCTTCAGAGGCGTCAAAAATGGCCGATTCCAAATTGGAATCTGTGTAAGAGACCAGACCAAGTTCATCTGCTGTCTGGCTAATCAGATTCAGCGAGCTTCCGCTTCCAGCCACTCCAGTTAAAGGAACTAACAATTCACTGGGGGTTACAATATTCTCCACTATCTGCTGTTCAGTTACTTCGATGGCCGGGCCAGATCCGACAACTGCGGGAGTAAATTCCAACGCACATGCCTGTTGATTACTACCCTGATCACTTAAAGCAGATTTATATACAGTGTCGGCGATCAATAGGCGACCAACTGGTTCGGTTGGATGATCGTACAGTAGTTGTTCTGTGTCACGTGTGCTTTCACCAGGCAAACCAAATATTGCACCGCTGTCTTCCAGTGAATCGCTCATCAATTCAGACTTAGCTGACAAGACTGGACCGGTTTGACTGAAACTTTGCGCCTGTCCCATAGCCATACTACTTTCAGTCTCCTCTTCTGAAATAGGTCCTCTACGTTCGTAGGACAATTCCAGTGAATCAATTGAATCTCTTCGTGATCTGCGATCTTCTAGTGCTTGTGGACTCATGGACTCGGGAGCATTGAGCTCCAGTCCCTCGCAGTATTGTTGGTGCAACAATTGCAGTTGTTGTGGGACAAATTCTACCACCCCAGACTCTGCGATCACGATATCCTCAGTGGCACCAAGGAATCCAAAACTGGAATCTACTGACGATGATGTTGTACACAACGAATCTGATGTACCAACTACCGCGAACTGATCACTACTCTCCAAAGAATCGGATTCTCGAGCTTGCTGACGCCGTAATTCATCACGAGCGTCTTGAATAAGACTGCTAGCCCATTCCCTTGGTAACAGACGACGTTCGCTAGAATACGCATCATCATACATTGATGGTACTAAGGAGTCATACATAGACGAATGAGCTAAAGAGTCCATTTCAGCCAAATCAACAAGTTCTTCACTTTCTTGATACTCAAGCCTCTCGGTAGTCGGTTCCTTCATAGTTTCTACTAATGGTTCCTGTGACCGCCCCTCATCGAATTCAGTCATCGAAGTAAATTGCACAGAAGCGGTTCTAGTCTGATCAATTTCATTTTGCAAAATATGATATATGCGAGCCACCTCCTGTCCAGCCGTTTGTGTCTCACTCAGACTAGGTACGGTTGCGGAGTCGGTGCTTTGTGTCATCATACTGGCTTGTTGTTCGGCCAGTACGTCCTCGTAAATAGTGGTAATGAGACCTGCCTGTGGCATATTACTCGGCTCCGGTGTCACGTCGGTTGTTCGTAGCAGATTCAACTCATTCAAACTGCTCATTTGCGAGCACAGTGAAATCTCATCCGAAATTGGAGGAATCGTTTCTGCTGAGCCCTCACACTCGCGTTCATTGCGTAAGAACTCCGAAAGTGATGAAGTTTGGGAGCTCAATTCTGGCACACTTTCACGCGGCACGCTACTCATAGATGTTGAGGTACTGTGCGTGGCCACTTCTCGTTCCAGGCGTTCGAATTCGGACAGGGAACTACTTGTCCCACTGCCGGTTCCTTGTTGTAACGAGTCATCTGTGATTGGCCTCGGTCTCTTTGTCCCCAGGCTTTCTGTCTCCGTGGTGCTTTTTTCCAATTCTCGCAATGAACCACGTCCGTAGGGAATTCTTTCGTCGTCGTATTTTCCTTCTTCTGCTGTTATCTCATCGGCATGTTGACGTTTGAAGTCAATGTCTTTTGAAGACAATTTAGGCATCGAGACGGCCCCACTGATATCTGATCTTGTCGAGCCGGTAGCACAGATACCAGGGGATGCAACGGTTTCTGGAAGGTCAAAAAAGCTTTGCTTTCGATCGAACAAATTCAGATCACTTTCGACCGATTCCAAGGTTGTATGAGATCCATGCACTCCCGGCATGGCCGAGGATAGGCGTTGATCTTCTGAGGCAATTTCACCGGAAGAATAGCGACGAACTAGTAATGAGTCACCACCGCCACCCTTGGTATGCTTCTCCGTTGGAAGTAGAACATGTCGTTCTTCGGCAGTTTTCGGTCGCTGTGTGATAATTTGTGAAGCGTGTAGTACTTGAACAATTGTCGACTGACTATCACGACTGGATTCTTCCGGAGTAGTGCTTCTCCATGTGGATCCATGTGGTTCGGCTGACAGATTCTCATCACGCGTCAGACATGAAGCATAATCATCGAAATCGTCAGACTGCTGGCCTGTAAAGCGTAAGATATCTGACTGTTCAGCCTCAATTTTATTGTCTTCTCTGGTAAACTCTTTGGTCACGTCCAATTGTTCTTTTGATGAACTGTCGCCGATATCGATCTCTGTGTCCAAATTGAGCAGCTGCAAACTGGAGCTGCTATCGTGTGACAAATCCGGTGAACTATTCTGTTCGATTCCGACAACTTCCATAATTGGTGATAGTCCATCTCTTGCACAAGAGAGATCAATCACTTCGTCTTCTACATTTTCTTCTTTTTCTATGTCAGCTGTTTGTTGTACTCTTAAGTCTTCCAAACTATCTGTAGCGTAGTTAATTACCTCATCCGTCTCACTTTCCGCATTATCATCACCTTCAGAGGAATGCTCATCCTCTCCTGGAGAAACCGGTCGTTCAATAGTCTCACAAGATTCAATGACTTCGGTCCACTCCGCTGGAGTGGGTATCTTTTTGTCCGCCGATAGATCATCTGATGCTGACCCATACAAATACGATGTAGTCTGAAGAACTTCGGGTGGGTAAACACCACCAGACTGAGTAGCCATGCTTGAACGAAATCCATAACTTTGCAGCCGATTTAACATTTTTAGAGATCTATCCAGGGCAGAACTGAGCACTTGATTGGTTGACAGTTCGTAGGACCTCGCTCTCCCGAGTTGTTTGCTGTCACGGTACACGAACTGTTCCTCTCCGGATACAGGTTCATCCATGGTACCAATAGGCAACCTTTCTGTAACGTACTCCTCCTCGTCTTCGTCGACTTCGGAAAACTCGGTTAAGAGATTCGTTCCGGTAGCTGCAGCTAACTGACGTAAATCTTCGTCACTTCTACGCTCATTTGCAAACAAATGACCCCGACAATTGGTTGGCAATTCTTCGCTGCCTTGTAACTCCTGGTGGGTTTCTTGTAATAATGTTTGGCTCAGATCACTCGCAACTGAAACAGCCGATTCATCGCAGATGTCAAACTGAGAGTGACTTAAGCCGTCGATCACATCTCCAGTTAACAAGATCGAACTTGAACCTTCGGCACGTGTTTGAGATACAGAACCGCGCGGTATTTCTATGTCGTCTACCTCAGTGTGCGTCATGTCATCTGTTGGATGGCTCTCTAAGGACAGCGGTTGCTGATAATTATCTGGTTCCGAGACCGATTCCCGTCCTCGAGTCTCATCAACTTGCATAACATGTACAGAGTCTGAAAGATATGATATAGCTTGCATTTCTCCCGAACTATCATGGGTCTCCTCAACTTCAAGCAGTTTGTTATCTGAAAAATTTGAGAGCGCAACATTTCGAGCACCTCGGAGTTGATCATCCAGCGAAGCCGTTTGAATCACTCTGATAAGTTCTTTCTCTTCAAAACAAAGAATTGCAGGTTTTTCGGGGTGGTTAAGACAAGATACGGCTTCAGTCTTATCACCAGGACTTTTTGTGATCGGTATTTCGATAACGGCCGACTTCACTTCAGGTGGTTGTTCAATTTGTCTGAGGGGATCTACCGCAGGGCGTTTAAATCCAGTCAAGCCTAGATGCAGACCATCATGAGCTGCAGCAACTGCGGCTGCTGCTTCTGTTGTAGAACTTTCTCTGCGTCTATAAGACGATTCTGTGAATTCCGTTCGAAAAGGTGAACGCATATCTTCCGAGAGGCTGATGAACGTAGGTATGTTCATGTTCTCCATGGGCTGAGCTTCCTCCAATACTACGGACTCATGAGATGGAATCTTTAAGGACTCCGTAATAGGAAGAACGACGGATTCTCTGGAGATCTTTTTCGTCGTGGAACTTGTCGATCCGCTGTCTGGCAAGGACGTATCTGAACGACCAAGAGTAAGGACCGCTGGTTGTGGTGCATCTGGCTGAATAGAAACTTCTTCTAAAGGGTGATCAGAAGAACCAATTACCCCAAGCGCGGTCCCTTCACAAGGCATCTCGTCAACGGAAAAACATGAAGATTCTTCGAACAAAGTAGTTGAGATCGATAGTGGTATATCCTCGGAGGCGATTGGAAGCTCAGTTGCAGAGATAGTCATGACAGAGGTGTGGAGCTCACTAGCTGGATGGGAAACAAATTCAGCTCCGGAAACAGCTGGTAATTCTAACTCGGAAAACCTAGAGCCACGATCGGTAAGGTCAGACGAATCGAAAGTAACATCTAACGATTTCACTGGCAACGCATCGAAAGAAGTACTGGAGAAAACGGCGGAGGGAATCAACTCAAACGAGTTGATAGCTAATGCAGGAACATCAGCCTCAACTTCAGTCAGTGCCTCAGATTCAGACTCAGAATCATGAAGAGACAGAGCCGACTTCTCGGAACTAGGCAACACAGACGACCGAGGA